>JAPDEM010000010.1:0-600000 GCA_027569115.1 Aspergillus fructus
CCAAACCCAGGGGCAAAACGCTTGGAAAGGTCGCCATCAGCTTCCTGGTCATCCCCATTGTAGCCAAACCCAGGGGCAAAACGCTTGGAAAGGTCGCCATCAGCTTCCTGGTCATCCCCATTGTAGCTATACCCAGGGATAAAACGCTTGGCCAAGTCGTCGGATCCGAGAAAGTCCGTTGCGTCCCCAATACCGGGAGCCACGGGAGCAGCAGCACTCAAGGTAGCAAGCAGTGCCACTGCCACAGAACCGGTAAAGGAGGCGAAGTGCATGGTGGAGGTGGAGGTAGTGGTTGCGATAGGAGAAACTGGATTGGGTTGAAAGGTTTGTAATAGCAGCGAAGAGCTAGCTTGAGCCTGAAGGATGAAGATTCACTGCAAACCAGTTGATTCTCCTGACGATGATGGCACTTATATGTTGCCATTCATAAACTGCCGAGCGCTCAGCTATGTTGTATTCCAGGTCCAGTGATGTTCTTGATCAGTGCCCCCTACATGGACTGTCGTCACCATCCAAGCACCTGACAAGGAGTTATACATGTATGTGGTGCACTTCCAGTGTTCTTTGGCGAATAGATTGGCTTGAATACCATGACACAAACACAATAGATGATTGCGTGAAACAAGCTGTAATTCCCTTGCTCGAAAGGGGTGTAAATCCTCCTGTTTGTGATTGTGCCATAGGAGGGGTGGCATACTGCACTCGGCCCGGCCTATTGGTCTGCGATGCTCCTTGCTCGAGATGGTTGTACAGAGTAGGGGAGCTGGCGGCGGCGCTAAAACAGGACCATCATAGGTCTAGCGGTGTACGAAACATTATACAGAATGAAGTATGGCTTCCACCAGTGAGATAGGGCTATGGGACAGCCAAACTAGATATTAGAGTATAGCTCAGCAAGCAGTTCACGCGAAGCTTGCCTGTAGCTAACCTCGTTGAGTCTGTCAACCTGGAATATGCCATGAATCGATTGGATATCGATCAATATGTTTCCCACCGGAAGCTGCAAGGGATATTCTGACCGGAGACTGTATATCAGTGGCACATTATTCCAGCGAACTCCATGGCTTGCAGCAGTCGACATGAACAGGAGTGTTCAAATGAGATAAATCCCTCATTGCCCTTGCTTCTAAGCTACTTTCATGCATTCACCCTGATCTTCTTGAATGTATTCATTCTGAGTGTCGCGCACTGGAGCTGGCTGTTGAAGCCGAATCTTGCCAAAGAAGTTCACTGATCCAATATGAGTGCCAACTACTCTCTCCTACACTCAGGAGAGAGCCAGGACGAGTCTATTTCCGATGTCGAAAAAAGCTCCCACCAGTCGCGGTACCGATTCCACTTCGGCAAACCGAATCCACGTCCACGATTGTGGTTGAACCTATGGGCCATGTCCAACACGATATTCAGCATCTTTCTGGTGATAGCTGCTTTTGGCCTTAGTTACCATGCAAGATCATTGACTGATAGGCCTGTACCTCCTTCCTGTCGGTATCTCCACCATAAAAGACATATCGGCAAAGACTAACCCTGGAACAAGCCCCCCTTCGCGACGACGGGGCCGAGCGGTTCATAAACACACAGTACAAGCCCAATAAAATCTTCCAATCCCCCCCGTCGGATGAGGTGGATGAAGCCTGGAATGGCTGGCTAAGAGGTAGGTAGTCTGACAGTGTGCTGGTTTGCTCGCGCTAACGCCTCTCTGCGTAGAAAATGACCATATGATCCGCGTCTCGGGGGAGACGGTAAAGGAGATGGGCCTTCCTGAGTCTGTGGAACTCTATAAGGACCCCGGGTATTATGCCTACGGGTTAGGCGTTTACCACCAAATGCACTGCCTGAGCCGACTGCGGAAGTCGTTCTATCCTGAGCGGTACTATCCAAACGCGACTCAGCACGAAATACTGCACCACATAGGTATGACTCCCTCATCACTTCAAGTTGCGTTCTAATGAGCAGCAGGCCATTGTTTTGATGTCCTCCGACAAGCCATTCTTTGCCATGGGGATGTTTCTCTGGTATACTGGTGGAACCAGAACTATACCTACATCGAGGAAGCTGGTACGAGGCAGTACACGGAAGAGTTCCTGCAAAGGACACCTGAAGAACGGGCGACAGGGTCCTTCGTAACATGGGACTCCGAGGTGCAGTGCCGTGACATGGATGCCATCAATGCTTGGGCGAAGGGAAACGCAGTGAATGACGATGATTACGGAGGACAGATAGTGGACTGAACACGCTCAAGAATATATGGCCACGGGGTTCACATATGCCAGTTTGTAAATCATACAAGCGGGGAAAATGCGCTGATATATCCAATGAAGGGAGAATACTCACGAAACTGCTTGATATAGAAGCAGAGTTAGTTGTTTTGGCCTCTGGATGTCATGTATGATTGCACAAATCTAAGAAACCTGAGGTTATATACCCTGTATATACAGTGTATAAGATCTATAGACTGGTCTGGCAAGTCTTCCCTTGAGCTGGATTGTTGCGTAGGAGATCTGAACACTGTAAGGACTCCCATCTCAACCCTAATAAGAAAGATAATGAAGGATGCCAGCCATCGACGGAATTGAATACCAAGGATGACAATGGAAAGGCGTCCTGAGCTATACGATTAATGGCGTACCTGGGGCTTTGATCATTCAACTATATCTTATCAACAGGGCAGACCCCCATCGCTAACAGCAATGGGGGCACCGTTTTGCCCTTTTTGGACGATACCATACTGAACGCCATGATCAGATTTATAGGGCTAGAAGTGTCCCCGACTAAGACAGGCCACCAGGGAATGACTCTGCAACATATTATCTCCAGAGTGCCACCTGAGAAGCTGGTCACCCTGTTTGTCTTTGGTGCAAATGTTTCGATTGACCTGCTCGACGCAGCCTTGATAGACAGTCTAACCAGCCTGACCACGACGGCATCTACCAATTCACCTAGCAGCAGCCAATCCCGTCGCATGAGGGATCGCGCCCAGGCCGATCGGAGACTGTCTGCCTATTTGCTTGAAGCCGGGGCGGATGTCAATGTAGTCGGAACTGACGGCGAGCTCTCTGCACACCTGACAGGTAAATGGCCTTCCGGTAGGGAAGGCTGCAAGAGCGTCTAATCAGGCTTCCATTTCGGTCAAGCACGCCCGAGAAGGGTCGGTCTGGTGGCTTCTATTCTGCTATGGCGCGATCTTCCAGCCCGCAGATCAGGGAGCAGTATGAGGTATCTGATATCAATCGACAAAAGGGGCAGGACAAGTCTTTTCTATCAGCATCGCCTGCTCCACCAGAGTTACGCGTCCCCCATAGTTGGAAGGGGCAAGAATCGTTTCCTTGTGATATCTTGCAGCAGAGCCCAATAATTGCGTCTTGCATACATCAAGCGTTAGTCAGAGGTGAGAGATATACATATACGCCAGATTTCCTGTTGATGCTCGAATGCCTTTGAGACTCTCAGCTTGTCCTACTGACACGAATAGTCAAGCCTTACCATCATGGGTTCTAACGATTTCACGCCGCGCCTTCTGCCGTATGCCCTGGACCAGGAGGCACTCTCCAACCCAGAACGCCTCTTCTGCATCCACTCGGTATCTCTCAAGAGTTTGCGCTCCGGGTGGCGTCGAGTGACAGTTGGCGACTTGGCCCACGCAGTAAACAATTTCGCGTGGTGGCTTGAAGAGACAGTTTCGTCCAGCGCAACACCCGAGAGGCTCGTTTATATCGGGCCAAACGATATCCGCTACGCTATAGCTGTTCTTGCGTGTATGAAGCTGGGCCACTGTGTGAGTAGCCAAGGGCCAGACTGCAGTATCATATCCAACTGACAGAGATAAAGCTCCTTATTCTGTCCCCCAACACGGCTCCCTCCGTGATTGACCATCTTCTCACGTCTGGAAATTGCTCCAAGCTGCTGTTCGCCCGTGAGCTTATGGACCAAGCCCAAGGCATAAGCAAGTCAAATAAGAATCTTCAGACATGGGAAGTGTCGGATCTCTGGGCAATGTTCAAAGGTCCAGCCAGGCCATTTCCCTACTCCGACGAATATACTCTGGCCAGAGAGCAGCAGCCGGCTGTCGTACTTTACAGCTCAGGGACTACAGGTAAGGCTGCGATCTAGAAAGAAGACTGCTGCTGATGTCTTGAAAGGGCTACCGAAAGAGATAGCTCTCCCACATGGACATTTCAGTGCATGGGACTATTTCAATCATATCCCGCTGCCTCTGGGAAGAAATACAACAGCCCCCTGGCTCAGTCACCCCAATGGCCCCCATCTGATGAAGGCCCACATGTACCATGGGACTGGTCTTATTGCGTGGGTAGCCGCACTCTTCCATCAGACCCATTTCGTTCTAGGACCCGATGTACCGTTGACCGCGGCCATGTTGAAGGCGATTGTCTCCGAGACAGGTGCAAAGTCAGGCCTATTTGCAGCCTACATGTTAACAAACCTGAGTACCTCGGCGGAAGGGCTAGAGGCCCTGGCAGCCTTGGAGTGCATAAGCTTCGCCGGGCTGCCTTTGCCATCGAGCGTTGGTGATAAGATCGCACGCGTTACGCGGCTGCAGACATGTATCGGGATGACCGAGCAAGGCTATCTCCATACCATACAGCCTCGAGACCGCAAGGACTGGGAATACTTCGAATGGAACTCTCACCACCCGGTAGAGATGCGGGATCATCCTAGTGGATACTCCGAGCTGGTCATCACTCGCCCGCCTGGGCGCTATACGCACGGTGTCTTCTTTGTCCTCCCCGATGAACAAGAGTTTTGCACGGGGGATCTGTATGCCCAGCACCCTGAGAAGCAGGGGCTTTGGAAACATGTTGGCCGCACGGTTGGCGTGTCCAAGCTACAAAACCGGGTGTTTCTCCACCCAGCTCCTATTGAGGGAGCTCTCCAAGAGCATGAGTTGGTCTCCAGGGCTGTGATGACACCCGACCCTGCCCTCCGTGTGGTACTTATTGTAGACCCGGACTGGACAATGGTGAGAGAGCTGTCGCCCGAAGAGATCATTGACAGGCTCTGGCCCTTGGTGGAAAAGCTCAACGGCGGCCTCCCTGAGGAGGCTCGAATGGCAAGGACTCGGATTGTGATCGCACCTGTCCACAAGCCCTTCAGGACAACGGCAAAGGGGAGTGTCCAGCGTCGTTATGTACTGGATGACTTTGCAGAGGAAATAGAAGCCGACTTGCACAAGCCTATACCGCCACTTTCTAAGCATAAATGGCGGAGACCTGATGCTTCACTTCAACAAGGCAGCCCTTCAAGCACCATCTGGGTAGTCTCACTTGTTCTCTTTCTAGTCTATGCCTACGGCGGCGTGGTCCTGTAAAGATACAGCGTTGGGTGGTTATATGGAATACCGATGTAGTTGCCCTGTACCTAATACAAACCAATTCAGCTAGTCTCGGAGCCGTTTGGTCCATGATTCAAGGCTCGAATAGTTTATTTCTAGTAGCATTGAACTATGATACGGTGTATATCTACAGTGGGCTGTGACATGGTAAGCATCTATTTCATCATCTGGCTGGACAATCACAACATCGGGATCAACGATCTTCCTTGATCGCACACATTATCTGTTCCTGGGCAAGTACACCTGTCTCTGACAGTGTTATTGTGCTATGGCTGGCTCTACAAGGCTGCCTCGACAGGCGACGGCGTGCAACTGGTGCCGCAAGCATAAAATGAAGTGCGATACAGGGCAACCGTCCTGTCGCAACTGCAGTGCTCGCAGTCTCGAGTGCATCACGACCGATCTCCGCCGGCCAGGACGAGTAGGTCGTCGCCGCGAGCCTGTAGGCCGTCGAGGCAAGCGGGCTATCGAGCATCGTCCTCTGCCACTGCATGAGTCTGCTTCTTATACAGTTTCGGGCTCGTCGCCCCCTTCGCCCACCGAGAAAGTCCTCATTCCCATGATCGCCCAGGAAACTCCCCTGCCATCGATGTTCATTGCGCCGTTTGCCGGGGAAGAGCAGCCTTGTCGAGTCTCCCAGGCAGAGAGACCTAGCCAAAGATCCAATATCGCGGTGATGACCGACAAGAGTCGCTCGAGGCGCCAGGCCATTGGGAGCGGCTGTGATAGTGTGTATCTTCTCGTCCAGTATCTCGACCTCCTGTTCACAAATCGCGACTTTTGGCGTCCAATATTTCCCCATTTCCAGAAAGGCCTGGCCTATTCCATGGAGGTTTCGCTGCCGTTTCTCACCTCCCTGCCAGACCTGCCCCCATCGGCCAAAGTCGACGAGTACCTTGCTGTGTTTTTCTCCAATATATATCCGATATATCCTATTGTTGAGCGGGACAGCATCTTTGAGATGATTCAGAAGTTGAGGCCGATGCTGGCATCAAAAAGCTCGCCTTTCACTGCAAAGGATTATCCGCATCTGGCCTGTCTCTATTGCCTTTTCAGTGCCTCTGCCGATGAACTTGAAGGTCATCCGACTGATATTGGCGCGTCTTACCTCGAGGCTGCTTACTCCCTGTACGGCCACTTGGTTGCCATTCCTTACGCCACGTCCGTACAAGCACTGTTGCTACTATCCATCGTCTTGAGGAGCCGCAGCAAAGAGGGTGCAAGCTGGGAGGTCCTGGGCCAGGCAATCCGTATCGCACAGTCGCTTGGCTTGCATCGGGATATGCCAAATCCTCTGATCATGGCGGATGGATCTGATATGGCCGGGGCAGTGGACCTCTCTTCGCGGCTTTGGTGGACAGCATATATTCTTGAAAGGGCCATGGTACTGGAGTCTGGCAGGCCATCGGCTATACACGAAGAAGAATGTGATCAGACCTTTCCACAGCCGGTGCGGTCTCCAAGTCTTCCAGGACGCTGCTTCGATTACTTTGGAGCATTGATCCGGCTTGCCCAGATCCAGGACTCGATAATCCGACTATCTCACAGGAAACAAGGCCGCACAACAAAGGAGATATTGAATGAAATGGGACGTATTGACAGGTCTTTGCTGGACCTGGCGGCGACATTCCCCGAAGACATCAGGTCCGGTCCCCCTTTACCAGGAATGGAGAGACTCTAATGAGACAGTAGGCCTGGTCATGATATCTTTTGTCCACCAGAGGAATTCCACCTGGCGACATTCGTCACGTTGAGCTACCATCAGAGGTATAATCCATGCTACAAGTTCCTGCCACTGGCTAATCAGTACAGTCTCATTGCCTTGCATCGACCCGCTCTAACGTCTCATACCAGCTGGCTTAGAAGCCGTGTTAGCCATCTCTGCGCAGGAACCCCATGGAGGAGCAGACTGCGAGATTCTCTTTGTATCGGGGCAGCATCTGCACGCTCGATCCTGAAAAAATACAATGACATGACCCTCTACAGCAACGGGTCACGACTCACTACGCTCAACCAGCTGTTGCTTGCAATCATGACCCTTTCCATCTACGTGACCAAGATTCCCTCGAGCTTGATGAACGGATCTGACCTGGCGGTATGTACAATCCGGTATCATTATTGTAAATATTCCAATTCTGACCTTGTAGATGGTCCTTGCCTTTGCAGAAAGCATTGAGCAGCAATATCTGAATCTCGGCCAGGACGCGGAGTTTCTACGAGGTATAAACCGCCACGAACTTTAGCTACACTACTGACGTTCTATAGGCCTTGCCCGGCTAAGAAGCCAGCTTAACGAACATGTCACCTCAACGAGTCTACTACATAAACCTCAACTCGCAGCGCTTCCTCGGGATGCGGAGGCTCCTGCTTGCGGTATTGACATGGAGTTCGACCTGGACCGTCTTGATGGCGCCTGGCCTTCCCTTTGGGCAGACGGTTTAAACAGCTTCTGTGTAAATGATAACGACCAGGATGTGTTGAACAGCTTTCCTCTGGGACTATCATGACAGGACTTTACACAGCCTCTCAAGTAGATATATTCAATTCAATAGCCCCTCCTGCCTAGACTGTATTCCAGCGTCTGCTTAATTTCCAGCGGTTGATCGACACAGTTTAGCAGTCCCATCCGACATTCGGGTGGGAATTAAACCCTCGGGTGGGAAATATGCAGCATTGACGCCATAACTTGATATCTTGCCCCGGATGGGACTCGGGTGGGATTCGGGTGGGAAATGCCTGTCTTAATCCGAGTTGCATCTTCTGTGCCTGTTCCTACTCGCTGCGAGGTTATACTTTGTTTTTCTGTATGGTGAATACACGTGGCCATCATATTTGCCATACTGATGGCACAATCTTCGTGATAGACGTCGTTATTCGAACCATCGAGGGGTATATATCTATAAAGAGGGATGTCTGCCATGGTACTGTCCAGACTGTCCACCATCACTTAGCATCTGAACCATTCTACTATTCAATCCACATCGCTGAAACTTGCAAGAATGACCATCGAAATCAACCAAGTCGACGCTGTCGTCGTCGGCGGAGGGTTCGGCGGAACCCGTCTCGTCAGCCTGCTCAAGAACAAGCTGCATCTCAAGCACGTCGTCGGTATCGAAAAGGGCAGTGCTTTGGGCGGTGCCTGGTACTGGAACCAATACCCCGGTGCCCATACAGACACCGAGAGCTGGGTATATCGCTTCTCCGACGAGCGAGACCCGCCCCTGTGGAAGACACGGTACTTGAACGCAGAAGACCTCCAGGCCCAGATCATCGATACCGCGAACAAGACCGGTATCGCCGGGGATTATATCTTCGAGAACATGGTCACCTCTGCGCAGTACGATGCTGCTCGCCACAAGTGGGATATCACCACGGACAAGGGCCTGCACTTCTCGGCAACCTACCTCGTCACAGCGCTGGGGATCCTCACGAACCCGAAGATCCCCAAATATCCAGGAATCGACTCCTTCCAGGGCATCTCCTTCCATTCGGCCCGGTGGCCCAAGGGCCTTGACCTGACTGGAAAGCGGGTTGGGGTTATTGGCACAGGCCCTTCAGGGAGCCAGATTGTCTCGAAGATCCATCCCATCGTGAAGGAGCTCACGGTATTCCAACAGCGAGCTCTGTATATCACCCCCGTGAACGACCGCCCCATCAGCGAGGACGAAAAGGAGGAGATCTACAAGAACTACAACCAGATCTGGGACACTGTATTCACATCCCTCTTCGCCATGGGCTTCGACGAGAGCAAGAAATCTGCGCTCGAGGTCTCCGAGGCAGAGCGAAGAGAGACATACGAGCGTATCTGGAATAAAGGAGGCGGATTCCGATTCTTCTTCGAGACCTTCAACGACCTCGGAACTAGCCTCGAGGCAAACGAGACCGCAGCAGCATTTGTGCGAGACAAGATTGCCCAGATTGTCAAGGATCCCAAGACAGCCAAGCTGCTGCAGCCGGTAGGACCGTACGGGGGTCGGCCGCTCTGCACGCAGGGCTACTACGAGGCCTTCAATGAGCGTAATGTCTCGCTGGTGGACATCAAATCCAACCCGGTGTCCAGGATCACAACGACGGGTGTCGAGCTCCAGGACGGGCAGGCATTTGACTTGGATGTCATTGTCTACGCCACGGGCTTTAATGGCGTGGATGGCGCATACCGCAGCATCGACATCACTGGGCGTGACGGTACCCTGGACGAGGCATGGAAGGCCGGCCCCAACACGCTGTACGGCGTAAGCGCCGCTGGGTTCCCGAACTTCTTCAGCGTCACTGGCCCTGGGGCGGTGTTTGCAAATATGCTTCCCTCGATTGAACTGCAGGGGGATTTCATCGTGAAGCTGATTGAGGAGGCAAATAAGAGAGCACCAGGGGGATTACCGTCAGTTGAGGCGGACGCCAGTGCCCAAGCACAGTGGTGGCAGACTGTCCAGACCGTATCCAAGCAAACGGTCTTCGACAAGGTGAAATCATGGATACAGAATGATAATGTGGAAGGGAAGACAAAGTACAGTGCCTTTTTCCTGGCTGGGCTGCAGAACTACCGTGCGAAGCTGGAGGAAGAGGCGAGCAACGAGTACAAATCGTTCGTTTTTGGGAATTAGCTGGACAAGAACAATCGACAACTGTACTGTATTTAAGTACTATATAGCTTAATTTGATTATACCTGGGACTGGAAACTACCACTATCTGATAGTCCGACTGGCTTTTCCCATGTCAACCACAATGGAACATCCCCTTGAAAGAGACAGAGCCAAGAAGGCAACAAGCGAGATAAACAGATTGCAGATTCAGCAAGTTCCCAGACAGATCCAGCTTCGCATCTCTCTGCCGCATGCTGAACACTCGCTGCCGGAAGTTGACCGAGCTCGCTACATGCAGGGCCCTTGTGGGTCGCAGTCATAACGGACGCATCGCAGCGGTCTCAACAACTTTATGAGCGATGACGCCAGTCTCCAGGTATCCAAGAGCTTCTTAAGACTTGGTCCTACTTTGACCTGGCTGGATTCCTGTTCGGATCTCAGTCATGGCTATCTGCGCGTTTCAATGCGGGTCGGCTGGCGTATATCAGTGCCACAACGTAAGTTGGGGTAGTCTATTCCCAGGCAGGAAGAGATCTGATGCTTGTTGGAATCAATATCACATCCAGTCGCCAATCAGTGCGGACATAGTCGAGCTCGGTCAGATTCCGAGCCTGCCCTCCGCAAGCCCTGACTCGCACGCCCACTCCACGGGGTATTTGTCTATTCTTCCACCCCTGACAGGAGTCTTCCAGTCTCCAAGGGACTGCTCCGGTGGACACACCAGCGTGGCTAGATAATAGGTCGACATCCTCCAGCCGTCCAGCATTCGGCTAGAGACCGGACGGTCGGTTATAAATCGTGCCATTCCCCACGACGGCAGGCTGCTGCATCAAATTCATCCCATACACTCTCCAAAATGAGGTTTGGTATTGAAAAGTCCGAGGGCCTGCGCGATACTCCGCGCGAGGTCTTGAACTGGAAGCTGTTCTGGAGTGCTGCGGTGTTTGGTACGTCTCTATTGATAATCTTATAGAACCTGCTAATACATTCAAGGCCTCCTTGGTCTCAGCCGTGGACTCGATGAAGGCCTTGTCGGCGGCATGACCAGCCTACAAAGCTTTAAAGATGAGTTCCGGCTGGAAGAAGGGTCCGAAGGCCACCAAGCCAATGTCCTGTCCAACATCACCAGCATGGTCCAGCTCGGTAGCATTGCCGGATCCCTCCTCGCCTTCTTGATTTGCGACCGACTTGGACGTGTTCGATCACTGCAGGTTCTCTGCCTGCTCTGGCTGGTTGGGTTCATCATCGTCGTCGTCAGCCACGGCAATGTCCCCCAGATCCTGGCCGGGCGGTTCATCGCAGGCCTGGGAATCGGGATGACGGTCGTGGTCGGCCCTACATACCTTGCTGAGGTTGCGCCAAAGAGTGTCCGCGGTATGCTCACGAACATCTTCGCTGGGTCAGTGTATCTCGGCGCAACGATTGCGTTCTTCAGCAACTGGCGCGCGTCGGTGAATCTGCCTAATACCTCGCGCTGGCAGTGGGTTGCGCCCCAGTTCGCGCATATTGGGTTCGCTGCGTATGTCACTACTCGGTCTTTCTTTTAGTATTAACTATGTGCTGACAAGTTAGGTTCTTCCTCGTCCTCTCGTTCACCATCCCCGAAACACCACGGTACTACACCATCGCAGGCAAACACGAAGCAGCCGAGAGAGCCCTAGTCAAACTCCGCAACCTGGACAGCAGCCATCCCTACATCCAGGGCGAGATGATCGGGATCCGCGAGCAGCTCGAGCGCGAGCAGGAAGGGTCCCGCGGTGTCTCACGCTGGGGCAAAGTCCGCGAGCTCCTCCTCATCCCAGCAAACAGATATCGTCTGATGCTAGGCGTCATGTCCCAAGTTCTAGGCCAGTGGAGCGGTGCATCATCGATCACCATCTACGCCCCCGAGTTCTTCAAATCGCTAGGGAAAACAGGACAATCAGAGAAGCTATTCGCCAGTTGTATCCTCGGAATCGTCAAGCTCGTCTCCGCGTACATCTGCGCCTTCTTCCTGATCGATTTCATCGGCCGCCGACGCTCACTATACATCGGAATCACAATCCAGACAATCAGTCTTGCCTACATTGCCATCTTCCTAGGCGTCGTGGGCGAATCGACCCTCGAAGAGGGACACCTGAGCCCATCCCAGAACCGCAGCGCCGTCGGCGCCATCGCCATGATATACATTTCCGGGATCGGCTGGACAATGGGCTGGAATGCCTTCCAGTACCTGGTCAACGCGGATATCTGGCCATTGCGACTGCGTGCACTGGGTAGTTCACTCGTGATGTGTCTGCACTTTGTCAACCAGTTCGGGAACACCAAGGCCGTGCCGGATATGCTTCTTGCCATGCAGAGCTACGGCTTCTTCGTGTTTTGTGCCGTGGTTAGCTTTCTAGGGCTTGTTTGGGTGTGGTTCTTCGTGCCTGAGCTGGCGGGGAGGTCGCTTGAGAGTACGGATGAGTTGTTCTCGTTGCCTTGGTGGAAGGTTGGACGCCATGGGAACAGGCTTGCGCCGGATTTGGGCGTACTGGGGACTGCAGTTCATGAGAAGGGTAATGATGATGATGATGTTGAGAGGGCGAGGCAGGTTGAGTATGCACGGGCTTAGGGTTATGGTAGTATTGGATATGTCGTCTATCTATTATACCTTGATGAGTCGAGGGTTTCGATTACCCAGGGAACCTGTCGGGAGATGGAACTTAGACTCTGCTATCCGATATAATTGCCAATCAACCCTGCTCGTAAATTTGTGGCTTTTAGTTCAGGCACTATACACCTGGCTTACGACGCCACCACCAACCAGACCCTCTGTCTGCCAGAAACCAGAGGGATTGGCAGACTTGGCCGGAATTGCTATAATAATGGACATACGATAATAATATACGGCTAAGGCCCAAAGCAGGGGCGAAAACGGCACATAACGGGTCCTGTTATTCAACCACTCAACCTCGCATGAAGCAGGCTTTGATATTCACCCCCAACGCAGGGCTGACAAGCCCAAGCTTATATAGCTATTAGTTGCGACTGTTGATACTTGGATCCGAATACCTTGGTTGGCCACCCTCCCCACCGCCGCTTTCTTGCACCTCCATCTCCCTCACAATCCGCTCACAAAGCATCCAGATCCTACGCCAACCCTTTAACACCTCCTTATGGATTCTAACAAACAGGATACTATTAAAACAACATGACATGGCAATCGGAGAGAGGAATGCCTACGAGGCTTTACAGAAATAATATCCAATAGCTGACTAGTCTGGAGTTTATATGGCGTGTCCTATATAAATCTGCCCCTCATATGGCCGCAGTTTCTCGGAGGCTGTATCAGAATAGCTACTCACCAGCAGTCTCATCCCTCCTAGGTCTCTCTGCGAATAGGCCTGCTCGGTCTGGGTGAAGTTCAGCACTACAAGAGCCCGTTGCGTGTTCCTCGACTTCACAAAGCTAAACACCTGCTGGTTCTCATAGTCAACCACTTCAAACGCCCCGTGGATAAGTAACTCCCGATATTCCCTGCGCAGGAGCAGCAGCATCTTCCAAAACGAGAGTACACTATCCGGATCCCCCTCTTGCTTCTTCACATTGATCTCGCGGTACATATCGTGCGTCCTCATCCACGGCGTCCCTTGGGTAAATCCAGCCTCAGCGGTATCATCCCACTGCATAGGGAGCCTGGCATGATCTCGCGCCAGAACACGCAGACCATCCATGATACGCTCTGGACGATCAAGGCTCACACCGGCAGCAGCCTGTCTCTGCGCCTCGCGATAGTATCCCAGCCCCTCGATATCCTTATACTCCTCAATCCGCCAGTCCCTAGGCGCATTAACCATGCCAATCTCCTGCCCCTGATATAAGAACAACGTCCCTGTCATAGCGACCATCATAACCGCAAGCATCTTCGCCGACTGCTCCCTGAACTCCGGCGCATCAGACGCAAACCGCGACACAGCACGCCCGTTGTCGTGGTTCTCGCAAAAGGCCGTCGTCCAGCCGTCAGTTCCTTCAATGAAGGACTGCCACTTGCTAACGATGGATTTCAACTCTGTCAACTTCCACGGCTGCAGGATGTACTTGTCCTCCAGGCTCTCGCCCATCCCGATATGGCCGACGTCCAGATGGAACACCATACTCAGCTGCTTCGCCGACGCACCGACATAGCGCAGGACATGCTCTGGATCAGGCGTATTCGCCAGCTCGCCCACGGTCACGACATCGCCATACGGCGCGAGAACGTCATCGTACATCTCTCGTATAAACTCATGGATGCGCGGGCCATTACACCACATCTCGATCGCAGGCTGGATATAGCTATTCGGGTCCGTGATAGGTGCGTCCCGGAAATCGGTATGCTTGCTGTACTTGTTGACCGTGTCGACTCGGAACCCATCCACGCCTTTTTCCAGCCAGAACCGGATTGCGCTGTTGTAGATGGCTTTGCGGGTTTCCGGGTTGTCCCAGTTGAGATCGGGCTGGGATTTTGCGTAGAGATGTAGGTAGTACTCTTGTGTGTGCTCGTCCCATGTCCAGGTACTTCCCGCGAAATATCCACGGTAGTTCGTTGGAGGCAGACGATTCCCGTTATCGTCATAGCGAGGCGGACGCCAGAAGTACCAGTCGCGCTTGGGATTATCTCTGCTGCTGCGACTTTCCTTAAACCATTTGTGCTCGTCGCTGGTGTGGTTAATCACCAAGTCCAGGATAATCCTCATTCCGTGCTGGTGGCAGGCCTTAATGAGATTCTCGACGTCTGTGACAGTACCATACGCTGGCAGGACGCTCTCATAGTCCGAGACATCGTACCCCATATCGTGCATAGGCGAGTCGTACATTGGAGAGAGCCAGAGGACGTCTATACCGAGCGAATGCAGGTAGGGCACCTTCTCAATGACCCCTGGGATATCACCCCAGCCGTCGCCATTGGAGTCTTTGAACGAGGCTGGGTAGACCTGGTAGACGGTGGCCTCTTTCCACCAGTTGTTGGTGCCTGTTGGGACGGACATGGTTCTTCTATGGTAATCATTGCACTGAGTTAGATGGTTGATGAGACTTATATCAGACCCCGCACTGTTACCAGCGTATAACATTCATATCGATTGGCTGCTGCCCCGACTATCCCCCGACGAGGCGCCGTGGCCAACCAGCTTGATTTATAGTCTTGAGTGCGGGGATGATCTACATAGTCCTATTGTGTATATATTGGATGAATACAACCCTTGACTCTGTCCAGTCCTATCGAGCCGATTAGCCTCATCGACCATGGACGAGCACAAACAAGTCCTGGCCCACGGCAGGCATGCTGCCCAGCAGGAGCAGACTATGACCCTCTGGCAGGGTCTCCGTCTGTATCCAAAGGCTGTGGCATGGTCTGTTCTGCTATCCTCAACCCTCATCATGGAGGGCTACGATCTGGCTCTGCTGGGAACCCTCTTCGCGTCACCAGCCTTTAACCAGAAATACGGCGTCCAATCCGGCGACGACTGGAACATCCCAGCATCCTGGCAATCCGGTCTCTCAAACGGCGCGCGCGTCGGCGAAGTCATCGGCCTGATCCTCAGCGGTCTGGTCTCTGAACGCCTGGGCTATCGCTGGACCATGATCAGCGCCCTCCTCGCCATGAACGCCATCATCTTCATCTTCTTCTTCGCCGTCGACGTCCGCATGCTCCTCTCCGCCGAGATCCTCGCCGGCATCCCCTGGGGCGTCTTCCAGACCCTGCCAGCCGCATACGCCGCTGAAGTGTGCCCCGTCGTGCTACGCCCATACCTGACCACCTACATCAACATGTGCTGGGTGATGGGCCAGTTCATCGCCGCGGGCGTCAACCGCGCCTCCTTCGCGCGAGAGGACCAATGGTCCTACCGCATCCCTTTCGCCGTGCAATGGGCATGGCCCCTCCCACTCGCCGTGGGGATCTTCTTCGCTCCTGAATCCCCCTGGTGGCACGTCCGACGGGGCGATATCACCAGCGCCAAACACGCCTTGCAGCGTCTAACCCTAACCTCTTCATCAGACGAACCATTCGACCCCGACGCCACAGTCGCAATGATCGCACACACCAACGAGCTCGAAAAGTCCCTCACAGCCGGAACCTCATACACCGACTGCTTCAGACACGCAGGTGGTAACCTCCGCCGCACAGAGATCGTCTGCGGCGTGTGGATCGTCCAGACCCTGTGCGGGCAGAATCTCATGGGCTACTTCGCCTATTTCTGCGTGCAGGCGGGATTACCAGAAGTCCAGTCCTTCAATCTCTCGCTGGCACAATACGCACTCGGCATCATAGGTACAATCGGGTCATGGTTCCTCATGGCTAAACTCGGAAGACGAAGCATCCACCTCCTGGGTCTATGTTGTCTTTTCACACTGCTGTTGATAACGGGGAGTCTCTCCTTTGCACCGGAATCAAATAATGCAGCGAAATGGTGCATCGGCGCTATGCTGATCCTATTCACATTCATCTACGACACAACCCTAGGCCCCGTAACGTATGCGCTTGTCTCAGAACTCTCCTCCACGCGCCTGCGATCGAAGACAATCAACCTCGCGCGCGCCGGGTACAATATCAGCAATATTGCCGTGAATGTGCTCACGAACTACCAGCTGAATGATGATGGCGAGACGGGGTGGGACTGGGGCGCGCGGACGGCGTATTTCTGGGCGGGCACTTGTGTCGTTTGTCTTGTTTGGGCGTTTTGGAGGGTTCCTGAGCCGAGGGGGAGGACTTTTGCTGAGTTGGATGTTCTTTTTGAGAGGGGGGTTGAGGCTAGGGCGTTTAAAGGGGTTGTTGTTGATCCGTTTGATGGGGAGATAGCAGGGAGAGAGGGTGGGAAGGGGTGAAGCTATACCAAAATATTGAGTCTGGATATTGTGTAGGTAGTGAAATAGGAAGCAGGTTTCGTGGAAAACCACTATTATTTGTTAGTTCTATTGAATTAGTCTATTTTGTTTGCATGATGCAATCCGCGTCTGTTACCACGTTCAACCATATATCCTCCATGTGCAGTTGACTACATCAACTCTGGGCAGGGTTCTTAGTCTGAGGTTCTGGTTCAGGCGACGGACGTGCCTCGCTTGATGTGCCACCAACTTCATCCACCGTCGTGCTGACAACACCCTTGCTATCGACAAAATTCGAGATGCGGTTCCTCGGTAGCCAGGCGTCCTCCGGCATGATGAAGTACGAAATAAGGGCGAAGATGGTCACGCCGGCCATGATTATAGGGGCGTAGTTGAGGTTCTGGCCCGTCACTGGGAATGCATACGGCGAGAAGAGCACCGCAACAACCCATCCGTTCCAGAACACTCCGATCACCTGGAATGGCTTGGACCACCTTCCAAGACTCCACGCGGGCTTCGGGAATCGTTTCGGGGTGAGGAAGAGACGGGCGAGGCAGATGAGGCCGTATGCTGCCGCAGAAGGGACACCGGCCGCTGAAACAAGGGAAGTGAATGCAACGTCCGACGGGAGAATGGTGCAGGTGATCAAGGACGCGACTCCCCAGACAACGATAACGGCATTGCGAGGTTGGCCGTTGTGCACAACAGAGACCCAAGAGGAGAATGGGAGGACGCCATCACGGGCAACGGCGAAGACAAGGCGAGACGCAGCTACTATGGCCACCGCTGTGTTCTGTTATAGCTAGTTAGTAAGACTTGCTTTATAGAATTAGGCGATACATACAAGCCAGAGGGCAGATATGCAGATGATGTTCATGAAAATGTGCCCGCCCTTTCCGAGTACAACCGCGTAGAGAGGCACGAAAGGCTGGGGTGAACCAAATCCGAAGAGCGTGTCGGCAGTAGGCTAACTGTGTTAATCGTTGTTTCTCAATACGGTCAAGCAGACTTACTGCGCAGAAGAGGAATAGGATAATGGTTGCAAAGCCGCCGATTCCACTCGCTACGGTACTCCAAAAGATACCCCGCGCGGCGGTCACAGATGCGTGCTTGGTCTCCTCCGCGACGTGACCGGAGGCGTCGAATCCAATCAGAATACCGGCGGTGGCAAGATAGGAGAGACACCAATTCCATCCTGGGGGAGCACCGGTTCCATTGTACGTGGACATGAAGGCCTCCTCGGCAGTTCTGAATCCCCAGGTATTGGCTGTGCCAATCGGAAGCCATATGACGTTCAGGAAGAAGTCGAGCATAACAACCGCCGAGGAGAACCAGAAGACATATTTGAAATATCTCGCTGTTGACGTTAGCTTGAGCAAGTCGGTTGATGACTGAGACTTACGTGGCATGAAGTTGAGCAGAGCTGCCAGGGCAAGAAGAATCTCGGTGACGATCCATTGCACAGCACGGAACTTGACGTCTGACACATCCTTGGGAAAGTCGACATCAAACACAGTCAATTCCTGAAGTCGGGTAAGTACGTATCCATGAATTCCGATTGGGGCCGCCTACGGATAGCAGATAGTTTGTCGCCGATTGAGTGTTACTGGCACAGAACGTTGTCCACGCAGTGGTCGACCACCATGCGACGATAAATCCAAGGAGTCGTCCGAATCTGGGCCCACCTGCTTCCGCAGCCCACAGGTAAATCGATCCGGCAGAAGGCGAGGCAGAACAGACTTCTGCGATGACGGCTGCAGTGATAAACGTGAAAACGACCGTCACGAGGTAGCTCGTCCTACTCCTGTTAGACTTGTCGTGGCAGTATACAAGATCGGTGCATACCAATAAGCCAAGTTTCCGCCAGCGGCAATACCGGTACTAAAGGTGACACGTACACCACCAACGAAGTATAGTGCGGCTGAAATAGAGTTAGAAATCAAGCCATAATTATGTTCCACCGCACATACCGAATGTCGTGGCGAAGTTTTCGAAAAATGAGTATGTCCGATGTAGGACCTGTTCTTATAAGCCCCGCCCGCTTTGTTGATCCGACGTGAACTCACCGGCTTATAGCCCATTGTTTTCTAGGGAAACGTTAGATTCGTCCGAAGTATCTGGTGCGCAAACTTACCAAGAGAGCTGCATCTTCCTGCGATTCCGTTTGGCTCCTCGCATCTTCCCCAGCGGGGTCCCGCTCGATGAGCTGGTCATGGTGAGTCCGTGACGACATGGTTACAGATCCAACGCGCGAGCAGCGATACTACGCGAAAGCACAATTTGTGCGAAAAGGGAGGGTAAAGCGCAGGAGAGAAAACTTCTTCGCGTTGTCCGAAGTTGATGATAGACGCTGTCGCAACCCCACCCGGTCACGAGCAGAAAAAGTAAAAAGTTAGTTAGCTGACAAGAGCTAGATCATGCCGAAGGTTTCAGCTTTTTCAGGCCAGAATTGGACAAGCCAGTGAGCTGCGAGGATATGGGAGGTCGAAATTGACGTGGTTCTTGACGTTGATGATGAGATGGGTCGGAGATGACTGTTCCGCAGAATTTGGCTGCTCGTAATTCCAGGAACGTTTGTCGCATCCACCTCTTGTGCCTGCGCAGCGCGAATGGATGGTCCGCGCTTCCGTGGGTCGCGCCCGAGAGCTTAGTATGGCCACTAAGACTGGCGTCGGTGCGCGGTGGACAAGAACTCGACCGAGAAAGCTATAGGTATTCTGAAGCTGAACGACGACGATTGTGTGATCATGGTATCAGATTAATATGACAGGACCTCGACATCGCGTTGAGTATCTCCAACAAAGGGTCAGCACTCAGCAGCCTGTCACGCAAGCAAGGTTCAAGAATCAAGGACGACCCACCGTGAAAACTTTGAGTCGGAGCCATTGGCGGGCCGGAGAATGGAGAACGATGTGGGCCAATAATTCAAGGTTGTTTTGTGGGCTTTCATCGGGTTAATTCGATTTGAGTTGGACGTCGAGATTGGGCGTGGGATTTAATTGTCTCGACTCTTCTTCTTCGTCGACGATGGGGTCACGTGCCCAATCAACACCTGAGGCTGTAAGGCAGCAACGTCGATGACTCGATGTGGACCTCGGAGATCCGAACCGCAGCTTCAGCAGCTTTCAATTTAGTGGGGCAGAACTACTGACGGTGTCACATGGAATCAGTGCAGTTGGAAACGGGAATAGTAGAAGCCTTCTGGAAGCCGGCAGCCTTGATAACGCCATAACCGTGACACCAGGAGGAGGCACAGCGAGTGGCACAATGCGGAGAACCATGCTGTATCACCTGATCGGTCGTGGGGTAAATCCAGTCTTCCTCACTGTACAACTACAGGATAATGTGGCTGAGAACTTGATAGAGTGAAGTCATCTGCTGTCATTCTTTACCGAGTTCTTCGGCTCTCCAGAATCCAAGTGGAGACGAGACAATCCTCCGATCCAGCGCGTGCTCTCTGGTCAGTATATTCACTGTCACAGAGCAAGTCTACAGCCCATGTCTGAGCGCCAGTCTTGGTCGCACTGTGAGCGGCACCGTTTCATCGAGTAGCCTCGTGCTGCCCGATTGTGCCGGCGATTCTCCGTCCCAGGGCGCGACTCGTGGAAGAATGCGCCTTTGTTCGCCCTTGCGGTTGTGCCGGCGATCTCCCCGCAACGCCGTCCCCTCTCCTTCTCCTTCGGTTCTTCCTCTTCCAAGTCCTGCTCAGTCACAGCCTGCCACTAGTCCTCCACTCTCCTCCGAGCTCGAATGAGCTCCTTTAATACCCTCTGGGCACTGCTTCCCCTCTTTTCCTCCTCCTCTGCTTGTTAGATGGGCTGCCAACACCCATCCCTTTCCTCTCCTCAGTGTTCCTCTGGAATGAGCTCTGTTGCCCGTTGTCGGTGACACAGTGCGCATTCTCTGGCTGAGGCCTTGCATGCAACATGAGTGTATTATTCCCCCTGCGGTCGGCCCTGGGACCGTGTCGAGCGGTCCTTACTACCTTCCCAGGCAGGTCGTACATTTCACTCAAGCAGTCGTGTGAGTCAACTGTCCTCAGTCAGTTAACAAGCTACTAACACTACTCGTACGAAGTTGTCCGCCTTCACTCCTCCCGGCCCTCGCACCAGCATCATGAGTCAGTCTGGCAATACCATTCAAAGAGTCCTCGATCGTACGCGACCAGTGCCTCTCCGCCGTCTGCAGCTCCTGTTATTCCGTACGCTTCTTTGACGGTCGGAGTGCCTCGTGAGATTTTTGCGAACGAACGCCGGGTCGCGCTTACACCTCAGAATGTTGCCTTGCTGCTTAAGAAGGGCGTCTCGCGTGTGTTGGTAGAACGCGGAGCCGGCGAAGGTGCCCAGCTGCACGACCAAGCATATGAGCAAGCCGGCGCTACTTTGGTCGACCAAGCTACTATATGGTCTCAGAGTAACATTGTCTTGAAAGTCCGTGGCCCTCAGCATGATGGTGCCTTCAACGAGATCGAGGCCTTGAACAAAGGCAGTACAGTCATTTCGTTTCTCTACCCAGCCCAGAACAAGGAGCTGGTGGATAAGATTGCCGCACGCGGCGCGACTAGCTTCGCAATGGACATGATTCCACGCATCTCACGCGCCCAAGTTTTTGACGCTCTAAGGTAAGCTCTCCGATGATTCGTCGCGGTTTAGTCTAATGTGATGTAGTTCGATGGCCAATATTGCCGGTTACAAGGCTGTTCTGGAAGCCTCGAACCACTTCGGTCGTTTTTTAACCGGTCAGGCTACCGCGGCTGGAAAGATCCCTCCCGGCAAGGTTTTAGTGATCGGCGCTGGTGTCGCCGGTTTGAGTGCTATAGGATCCGCCCGGCGCATGGGCGCAATCGTACGCGGCTTCGATACAAGACCTGAGGTTCGAGAACAGGTTCAGTCGCTTGGTGCCGAATTTATTGAAGTAGACATCCAGGAAGATGGCGCTGGTCAAGGTGGTTACGCGAAGGAAATGTCACCAGCATTCATCGAGGCAGAAATGAAACTCTTCATGGAACAGGCCCGCGAGGTTGACATCATTATCACTACTGCTTTGATTCCAGGGAAGCGGGCTCCGAAGCTGGTCACCAAAGAGGTAAGGTCTGATATGGTCATTGAAGAACATCGGTCTAATAATACTGAGTAGATGGTCGCGGCTATGAAACCCGGGTCTGTCATTGTTGATCTAGCAGCTGAGGCTGGCGGAAACTGCGAGGCAACTGTTCCCGGAAAATTGACTACCTACAACGATGTTACCGTTATTGGTGAGTTCTCAACATGCGTGATAGGGACTATGTTTTAAACATGATTTCAGGTTACACCGATTTCCCATCTCGCCTACCAGCCCAGTCGTCCTCATTGTACTCCAACAACATCACCAAGTACCTCCTTTCTATGGCTCCCCAGGAAAAGTCCTTCGGTGTTGATTTGAAGGACGAGGTGGTTCGAGGATCAATTGTGACTCATAATGGTGAAATCCTACCCCCCGTACCCCGGGCTGCGCCGCCACCCGCTCCAAAAAAGGAAGCAGCAGCAGCCCCGTCGGCAGCAAAGGCAGAGCTGGCCTTGACACCATGGCAAAAGGCCACTCGTGAGGTCACAACTACCACCGCCGGAATGGGAACTGCTCTCGCACTGGGCAAAGCAACTGGGCCGATCTTTATGAGCAACATGCTGACAGCTGGCCTGGCCGGGCTTGTTGGTTATCGTGCCGTTTGGGGTGTTGCGCCTGCTCTTCACTCCCCCTTGATGAGTGTCACCAACGCGATTTCAGGTATGGTTGGTGTTGGCGGATTCTTCATCATGGGCGGTGGCTACCTTCCCACAACCGTTCCGGAATTGCTAGGATCCGTGTCTGTTCTTCTCGCATTCATGAATGTTTCAGGCGGTTTCGTTATCACTAAGCGCATGCTTGATATGTTCAAGCGTCCTACTGATCCACCCGAGTACCCCTGGTTGTATGCTATCCCGGCTGCTATCTTTGGTGGTGGCTTTTTGGCTGCTGCAGGGACTGGTATGGCTGGACTCGTTCAGGCCGGATATCTAGTCAGCAGTGTCCTATGTATCAGCTCTATTTCCGGCCTTGCTTCCCAGCAGACCGCGCGCCGTGGAAATATCTTCGGTATTCTCGGCGTCGCTGCTGGTATTCTCGCGTCGCTAGCAGCTGTCGGCTTTTCTCCTGAAGTATTGACTCAATTCGCCGGTGTTGCCAGTGCAGGTGCAGTTGTTGGTCAGTATTACTCTATCGCGTTAACATGTATTCCACTAACAGCCAACAGGGGCGTTGATTGGACGCCGTATTACTCCAACTGGACTCCCACAGACTGTTGCCGCTTTACACTCCGTTGTTGGCCTCGCAGCAGTGCTCACAAGCGCAGGGAGTGTGATGGCTGACATAAACGATATTTCGACTCTCCATTTAGTTACTGCATATCTCGGAGTCCTTATCGGTATTTCGCCCAGATACTTGGATTTATAGTGTATTCTAACTCGCTTAGGTGGTGTGACATTCACTGGCTCTATTGTGGCCTTCCTCAAACTTGCCGGCCGCATGTCCTCTAGGCCGACAATTCTCCCCGGTCGCCATTTGGTGAACTCAACCTTGCTAGGAGGCAATATAGCTACTATGGGCGCATTTGTCACCATGGCACCCGCTAACCCTGTTATTGCTGCTACATGCCTGTCGGCCAATACTGCTCTCAGTTTCCTAAAGGGCTACACCACGACTGCCGCTATTGGTGGCGCAGATATGCGTACGTACAGCGGTACCTCTATTGAATTTTGCTAACAACTGTAGCTGTTGTTATTACCGTGCTTAACGCGTATTCCGGCTTCGCCTTGGTTGCAGAAGGGTTTATGCTCAACAATCCGCTCCTCACGAGTGTGGGTTCTTTGATCGGAGTCAGCGGTTCAATCCTGTCGTACATAATGGTATGTCTCATCAAACTTACAGCTGGCCTGTGCTGATTATATAGTGTGTCGCAATGAACCGATCTTTGCCGAACGTGCTGTTTGGTGGAATATCGAGCCCTCAACAATCTCAAAAGAAGATCGAGGGTGAGGTTACACAAATCAATGTCGAAGAAACGGTAGAATCTCTAGCCAACGCGGAGAGTGTCATCATCGTAAGTATATCCACTTGCTCTTGGTTCTATACTTCTGCTTACACCTGCAGATTGTTGGCTACGGCATGGCCGTCGCAAAGGCGCAGTACGCCCTAGCCGAGATCACGCACATGCTACGTGCCAAGGGCGTCAAAGTCCGCTTCGCCATTCATCCCGTTGCCGGACGTATGCCAGGGCAGTGTAACGTCCTGCTCGCGGAGGCATCCGTGCCTTACGACAGTTAGTACTCGATTCTCCTTCATTTGGCTCGGTTACTGACTATCCCAGTTGTACTGGAAATGGATGAAATCAACGACGACTTTACGGACACGGACGTGACCCTCGTGATCGGCGCCAACGACACAGTCAACCCTATCGCCCTGGAACCCGACTCCGCGATTTCAGGCATGCCCGTGCTGCAAGCGTGGAAGAGCAAGGAGGTTATCGTGATGAAGCGTGGCATGTCCAGCGGATACGGTACGCAACAAAAATCTTTATGATCGAGCAATGCTAACTAGCCACAGCTGATGTTCCCAACCCGATGTTCTACAAGCCCAACACCAGGATGCTATTCGGAGACGCGAAGACCTCGTGCGATGGTAAGCTAACTATTGACTCCCTAAAATATACAAGGGAATCAATTCTAACCTTTGCCGCAGCCATCAAAGCCAGTATCGAGGGCCGTAAGTAGGGTAGGGCAGGAACCGGTTGCATATGCACATACGGGCAATTAGCGATTCTCTTTTTTTCCCTCTTGTTCCTGTTTATTTCCAGCCGTGTCCATAGACAGACCAAGCCTCCTCTGTACTTCTTTGCATCGCTGATCCATGGGATAAACCGTTTTTTAAGTTGATCGGCGTGCGCATCACACTAACTGCACACGTAATGGAAAGCTAAAGAGCCACCTGCACTCTTCAGTATGAGCGAATTATGCTTTTAGCCGTCGACCTCGGCTATACTCGGAAGGAAGCATGGCGGCATCGGAATAAAAACCCGGTGCCAAGTGTTCTCCGACGAAGTCGAGACCTTTAGCAATTGATATGACACGTCAACTTGCACGAGTTGGAGGGGTGAAACCGTGCCCTTATCAGGCTCGGGCTCAGAGGATAAAGTTAAATTTTAGTTTGGTTGCCGGTAGAGTCCCTGGGGGATGCATCCGCACACTACTATGTAAATATATATTTCTACAATCACTAGCTAGAATGTAGAGCTTCTACATTCAGCTCCCCCAACCTACTTAACCTTAACATTTTAATAGGTAATTAGCTATAAACTAGCTCTAGCCTAAAGGAATATAAAGTTATTTCGTGAATTTTTCAAAAGATTCATACTACGAACATATGGTGATAGTTAGTATAACATCGAACAGATGTAAAAAACAGCATGATATTTTGATGACTGAGCAGCTTTATACTGTTTCTGTCCCGCAGGCGGCTGGCTGCGGGCTCAGAGCATTGTTATCACCCTGCTGCATTTAAAATACTCGCTAATCCTCCTCGGGGAGGCGAAATTACAGTAACCGCAGGAGGAATATTTAGGCAGGTGACTCAGCTCTCTTCGTCTTACTTCGCTCATATTGCCTCTTATATCGTGGACCATGCAATCATCATTTCAAGAATCCTCGAGCCCTCTGGCAGAGAATACAATCGTGGCCATCGAGCCACTGGCTGGGTCCAGCAACTACACTATCTAGAAACGACGCATGATTTCATATCTGAAAGAGAAGCAGGTCTGGCACATCGTGTCCAGGGAAACAGAGGAACTAAGATTATTGTTCAAACATACTGAACCTACAATAGATGATGTAGTGGGCTGGACAGGCGGATCGCGATTCCAAGCAGTTCCAATCCTAGAGATTCAAGTAAAAACCTATAAATATTTCCAGGAATGGAGCCAAGGGGAAGCGTTCGCGTACTGTACTATACACAATTATCTAACCCTTAGAGTCAAGGATCAGATGGCTGAGCGGGGATCATCCCGAGAATTGTGAAATCAACTCAAGGAGCGCTACAATCAAGGGGAGCTCGCGGCTTATTGTGAAATATTCACCCAACTGAAAGAAACTATAGATAATAACTACATGACTGCGCTCGAATTTGTTACTTGGATTGGGATACTGGTAGATTAGTTAAATGCAATTACTCCTAGGTCCATCGGGGACACAGCACACACAGTAATTCTATTGACTCAGATTAAGAGCCATTATGTATTTATTGCGCAGGCGCTCCAAAATAAAAAGATATCTTTGCCAGTTATTGCGGGAATCCGTATCATCAATGTGGATTGGATGGAGAGTCTAATTATCTCAGGAGTGGTCTTGACCTGCTCTGCAAGCCCTTCGCAGCGGCCCAACACGACTGAATTAGCTGAAGAAACCCATGCAATCGCCGCTGAGAACAAGATCTGATGTTAAAACTCGGATATCAGTTAGGATTACTCTATAGTACAAGCCCATGCTATGTACTAACTGCAATCTCCCGGACAACCAAGTTAGCTCTTTCTAATAGAAAGGTGTAATTATATGTTGAGATTGTAAAATGCGTCTAACTAGGAAAATGAAGCGTACTACTACTTCTAATGCCTAATAAAGGGTGTTCAAGAGATTGGTGGGACGCCTAAATGCATCACTCCAGGCATGACGTAAAAGGAACATTGTCCTGCTACTCATAACATGGTCTCGGTTCGTAAAAAAAGAGACTTTATCTTAAAATATACAGGTCTGATTAGTCCCTACTCTACGTATTGAGTAGCATGTTCTAAGGCTTCTGTCTGATGATGGGGATCATGGTACTATATATAAGTACTTAGATTCCTACAGTGGCACGCCTAGCTAAGCTGTCAGCCCGGACCCGCGGATTGAATCTATAAATCTGAGCTGCACCTCTGGAACGTATCGTGGATTGTTTAGTCTGATATCTGACTTATTTTGGGCGCTGCGGCTGATTTTCATGAGAGGTCCACCGCATAGGACATATGTTAAGGCCGTCATGAATTAATGCAACGTCACAGGATTGAGGACAGAAATATGCCAACATCACTTCTATCCCAAGCATGGGCCTTAAATGGCCCTCTTTAAATGATTCAGTGTCATTCCTTCACGGAAATGGAGTGTTCTGTGGCTTTGTCACACCCAGAGCCTGCAGTTCTGCCCTTACGAGCGTCCTCAAGTGGCTTCCAATCTAGTCACCATAACCCTAAGTCAAATAACTCGCGTTGACGGGTTCAGCGGTATAAGCCTGATCTATATTTATTAATCCTACCGGTTTCCCTTCCTCAAGGCAGCGGAAGTAAAATAAACATACAAAGCCCTGGGTAATAATTTATGGATTACTTTACCATGAGGTGGACGGAGACAAACTGGCCACGCTCCACTATTCTCCGCCGAGAACACAGAGGATAGGCGTGGGAACCTGTAAGGAGCAATTCACCGGCACCACTTAGTTACTTAACTAGGGCTAAGTCAGTGGTCGTCGCGCCTCGATTAGTACCCACACTGATATATCGCAGAGTATAGAACCAAGACAGCGCCCGTCCAAAGAGCTCCTGAGGGTCTGCTCACTAATGTAAGACATCGGACGCCTAACTTTGTCTCGTACCGTGCGTTGTGTCATCTCGGGCTTATCAAGCCAAGCATTGGCAGTCATAAGCATGAGAATAAAACCCATCACTCGTTTATTCATCAATTTGGATTTCAAAGCAGTCAGCGCGCAAGCTTGGCGTCGAAGAATATAAATTGGGAGCTTGTCGCTGTAGCTCACATCGTTCATATAAGTTTTATTCTAGACCTTGAAGGACAGACAGTCTTCTCCTCCACCTAAGAAGCTTAGATCCCAGCTCTAATACCTTCGGTCACGGAAACATGTCTCACCTCGAATACTTCAACTACAAAGGCTTCGGCGAACACATGCGTGAGGTCCTGTCATACAGCCAGGCTGTGCGTATTGGCGATCGTATCGAGATCGCTGGCCAGGGTACGTCGTCAGCCTCTGCTCAAGCTCTTCTCCCTAACGAGTCACAGGCGGCTGGGACCCAAACACCCGCGAAGTTCATGCCGATTTGCCAAAAGAATTCGAGCAAGCGTTCTCCAATGTCGAGCTAGCGCTCAAGGATGCGGGAGGCAAGGGCTGGGACCAGGTGTACCGAGTTCGCATCTACGTTCTCGACACGAGCGACGAGGTCGTCGAGCTCCTGGTGCAGAATCTCCGCAGGTGGATGCCAAATCATCAGCCTGTCTTGACGTGTGTAGGAGTTAAGGAGCTAGCATTGGATGGGATGAGGATCGAGATTGAGGCATATGCACAAGATAACCATCCTCAATAATGAATCGGATACACCTGCGGTTATGTATGGTTGTAGCCTCTATGCCGCATTTTCACGAGGTGATAAAATAGCAAATAACCTTTCAGAAATAAATGGATGTCCTGTATAGTCGATTCCTTTGCCCGGGCCATGGCGGTGGACTTTGAAGGTCTTACGGCTTTTACTGGCCTTTCGTAGAAGAAAGTTGTGCGATTAGGAGCGTTATAACTATGCTTTTCTAGTATTCCACGTGATGTGTATATTATCTTGATATATCTTTAAGGAGAGATTGGTTTAAGCATATAAATCAACATCAAGGTAGCAACAATCTCTAGTGCGTTGATCATCCACCTTTCTATGGGTGTAACCCAAGAAACCCAAAAAACCCCAGCAATAGCCCAGTAATAACCCAAAGAACCCAGAAAAAACCCAATTCCCACCCCAACTTCCCTTTCAGATCCTCGAAAAAGGTCAACCTAACTCACTGTAAGGACCTCGCGGGGGTAACTAGTTATTTTCATCTTAACTTTCATCCAGGGGCGGCCCTCCAAGCTCTACATTCAGCTCCCCCAACCTACTTAACCTTATATATTTCCGAACATGAATTACAAAGATACATAAGCAACTAGGTATCTGTATCTATATTCATTCAGAAGGAAAAAGGTCCCAACTGCGGGCATTATTATGAATTTACCTCGTATTGTAACATACCAAGTCTAAACGGAAGCAGGTCTAATCAGTTTCAACAAGGTTCTGTCCTCGTATAGTATCCGTATCCTATCCTACCCGAACGCCTGTTTTCCGCGCCGCTGGAAGTTCAAATCGGAGACATATATAGTCGTTATTGTTTCATGCATATTATATGCTAGGTAGGTCGGTTGGGTGTAAGCCTGTTGGGTGGGTAGGCTAGTTTGGTATGGAAGGATGGTCGTCCAGCATTTCGGTAGCTGGTGTTGGGTGGGCCGAGCTCATGTTGAGCCGGGAGGCCTTTTTTAAGGGCCCCATTATTTTATTTGTATGATGGGATATTTCACGATGGTAAGAGACGTATAGGTCAAGTCAAGGAAGGAGGATGGATGAACGGACGTCGTCCATGGTGTCGACCCAGCCTTCTGGGAATGTGCGTTGTTTGAACCACGCCTTTTCCAGCTCTTCGAGGCCCTTTTCCACGTTCTAAAATGCGGTTAGCAATGCTCAGTTCTGATAAAAAGCAGAGATCGTACCTTAAACCCATATCTTTGCATATCGATCATGGTCTCTCGAACAAACTTGTGTTCACGTTCATCTCGGCTTTCTCGCCCCGCAATAAAGAGAGGCCAGCAGACGGCCAGGCGCCCGACATCCTTTGCCAACTTACTAATGAGGTTGAGGATTCTGGTACTGAGAGCGGCCAGGACCTCTCTTTGCGGCTGAAGATCGGGTCGCGCGACAGCGGCTACCTTGTGAAGGAAGATATGGGTAGCCTTTTCGTAGGCTTCAACGCAGCCTGCATACTCGAGAACCCCTTGATGCGGATACTGCGCGAGGCTCTCGTCATCGAGTTCTCCGATTTGCTGTATGCACTGCGGGGCATCAAGGCGCCATTGCACTAGTCGCTGCAACAGACCATGATAGACGAGGTCTTGCTGTTCAGGAGCCACCCACCCAGACTGTTTCATCTTTCCGAAGGAGCTAATGGCCACCTGTATTTCCATCATGGAGGACCAGCATTGGCGCAGATCCTGCAGTGAGCCATTGTCGGCACTCTCTTCCGACATGCTGGGTATCCCTAGATTGTATTCCCATCCGCCGCCTAGTGTTCTCCAGTAGCTTCCTTCAACGACGGTTCCTTCACTTGTGGCGCACGCACCGGCGACATCGAGGTAGGAGAGGAGGGAAACGAGGAATCGTCGGAGTGGGTGATTCATTTCCGCAACGCGCTGGGCTTCGTGGGTGGCGTCGCTGTTCGGGGAAAACATAAATTTGTAAATCTCCCGGGCGCCTTTGAGATGGATCGCCCAGTTGTGATGCTGCGAGTCCATCATCTGGTTGAGTCAGTCGCTGCAGTTGAACAGTCGAAGGAGAGAGACAAACCTCGAACAGAGCTAATAATAAACAGGTGGCGAAGTCTGGAAGCCGTGGTCGCTGATTGACTTCATGCCTCGTTCTAAAGGTCTTGACGACCTCGCCATACTTGCCCATGGCATGTTGAAAATGGACATTCCGATCCTGACCAGTGGAAGTGTTGGCAAGATGCAGCGCTCCCAGAGCTTCCATTGCGCTCGCCATTGACAATGACGAATGGGAGATATCGGGAAAACTTCGTCGAAAGGGGTTTACGTTGGTTGGGCTATCGTAGATAAGCAGCAGTGTAGCAACTTCATTAACGAAATGGGTATAATAGCGTCCCTGCAAGCTGTCCAGTGACGCAACTGGCAGTTTTTCATGTTGAAAACGATATTGGATTGGCATTGGGGCCGAATTGCCCGTGGTCGGGAGTAAAACCAAGTCGATATCATCGTACTCCTTCTTCACCTTGGTATTATCTTCGTCCGAGGGAGGGGATTCAGAGCCGACGGAGAAAACGGGGTTTTCGAAGCGAAAGACCAGTGGTTTCGAGTCGGTAACTGTCGTCGGCGAGACGACCACACCGTCGACGGGATCATTCGCAGGCTCCTCCTTCTTCACTCGTTTCTGTGACTTGCCGCGTTTCTTGGGCGGGGGAGGTTGCTCGGTCGGCGGCGGCGGTGGCGGTCCGTAGACCTTGAACGTCATGCGACCCTGACTCCCGTCACACTCTAGACCGAGCCGTGTGCAATTCCGACAGGTGGGAGAAGCTTCGTCGCAGCGGACATGGCGGCGGCGACAAGTCGAGCAGCCCGTGAAGCCGCGGTGATGCCATCGTCGGACACGCTTCTTCTTATCCTTATCGGGTAGCGAGGAGTCGGCGGGCGGGGGAGGGTCGGGGTTTTGGGCCGGCTCATAGACCATCATACGGGCCTCCATGGGGAGTAAGAGCGAGGCCGACGGGAGAGCTGAAGGAGAGAGACATGAAGAGGGCGAGAGTCGCGCGGGGAAGGTCGCGAGGGTGAGGTCGCGGGTGGTAGTCCAGGTGGGAGAATGCGGCCGAAAGCGGAGGGTCAGGTTGAAGGCATTATATTATGATTAAGAAAGAAATAAAGGTGAATAGGTAAACAGGTGGAAGGGTAATGAAGATAAATGTGGGAAGAAGCGAGAAAGTTAAGGTGAGATAACCATCGTCAGTGACGGCCGGGGTGGAGAGACAAAGAAAGTCTCACGGACTCACGCAACTCCCCAGTGGGACTCCTAACTCTCCATGAACTTGCCCTCTCCAGTGGAAAATCCACCCGCAGCGAATCGCAGATCCTCTGGCTAAGTTTGGGCCTTGTGCTGCAGAGAAGCGGCGGATCCTCGTCTTGACCTGCTGGTTGACTCCGTTGGGGGCCGTTTTTTGGGCCTTGTGCGGCCACTCTCTTTGCGCTGCCGTGGCTCCCCCGCTCCACTGTGAAGCAATCACCGTTGATCTCGCCTTTTCCTTTGGTCCGTGGCTGGCTGGTTCCGCCATTGCGCGCCCGCAATGATTTTCTTACACACTATTTTCCGAGAGGAAGGTGGTCATTTGCCTGTTAGCCGGCCTCCTAATTCGACAGCCGGGCACGAGCGACCGGGAACTATTTGCACATCAGCGAGAAATAAATAAATTAGAAACGGGCGGACTTGGACTATCACTTGATAGAGTTGATGAACCCGGAACATCATTAATTGAACCAGCGGATCTGCGTTGAACCACGGCCTGCAGCTGTCGATCAGCCCTGTCAGAATATCAACGAACCCGTCAGCAAGGTGTCTACTGCGCTGCATGTCTCGATATTGGTGGTACAACGACCGTCTGTGCCGCACCTGCAACTAGTTGAGTACTGCCGGGCCCTCTGTGAGTCTCATGGATATACTACATTGTACTAACTGGTAGTAGAAAATTCATGCATCCCTGTGAGGAAAGTGCGGATCTATGCGGGTCGATTCGGTCCATCGCGCTTTCCCACAAGTCCATCGCCACCGGTTCCCTACTAAAGGCAAGCGCGATGGACCTGCTGCAGGTTCAGTTGGCCATGCTACGTATTAGTTGCAGCTGCTGCCAGTCCAAGAGGTGCCCGTCCCGGTGGCAGGTGGATAGTTGCGAGTCTCTCCCGAGGCCGGCCCCGAGGCTAAAGTATGTCCGAACATACAGCAAGAGGGATTGAAACTGGTCTATTTATAGTTGAGGATACGAAGTGAGGGCGTAACGAGCGACAATCATCCATCCTCATTTCTAAACCGCCGAACCAGCTGTCGAATCCACAGAATGAGTCGTCGAAGCAGCAGTCCCCATCGGACTCTTAAACGAAGACAACGGAAACCAATCAACCCCCGAGAAAGAATTCCTGATAACTCTCTGCATCGGCTCATTGCCATGGGAATGTGCGGCAGCGCTTATTTGACCCCGCGAACACGAAGGGATCAGATTGTGAAATGAGCTGCACCATTTCAATACGAGGGGACTCCGCAAGACTCCCTGGATGACTTTTGGTACGGAGGGGAGGCATCCGGCGATCATTCCCCCGGCCATCTCAGGTATCGTCCACAAACCGACTAGGTTGACGTAGTAGGAGGTGTTGTTGGGTGTTTTGCTCATGATCACAGCGTAGGCGAGTTTTACTACGCCAGAAACACAGGCCCTAGATGGGTTAGACTTTGGCGATATAGAGGGTGGGATACGCACATCAAACCAAACGAGAAGGCCGCCGAGATAGAAACCCTCTTCCCAATCGGAACGTGCAAACTCCATATGCGGCGCTGGGGAAGGATAAACATCAGGATATCAGATACGGCATTGAGGGCCGATGAAGTGACGACGAGGGCGAACCGATCGATGCATGAGCCGTACGTGATGAAGGGATCCCAGGCTTTTGCAATGGGCCTGCAGCCGAAGATGGTAATGAAGGTGCCGATGAAGTAGTATATGAAGTTAATCCAGATCAGGCAGTGACAGCTCCAGAAGAAGTAGTCCCGCTGTGCCATCCCGAAGACTTCGATGAGCTGCAGAAGGATGGAGAGTTTGATGAAGAAGGAGCAGATTCCGAATAACACCAGGCCGATCTGGTAGTACTGCCAGATTTAGCATGCCACGAGACTAATGACTATTTAGATTACCTACCTTAAGCAACAAGATGAAATCCTTCAGCCGGAGATTCCACTGGTCTACACCAGAGGAGGCGTTGCCGGACAGTATCACTAATGCAGAGTATCCCATACAAAGCGCCTATCAAATTAGCAGTGCATCACGCAGGATCTCGACGACTAACCCAAGCAAAGACCATAGTATCTGGACCGTCAGCATTTCCTTAGTAGCGAAAAACAAACACGTACAGTCAGACATTCGAAAGCGCCGAACCACAAACGCCTTTGCGTATATGCGAATGAAAACGCATGCACTAGCCACCGTCCACAGCGTTACGAACAGAGCGCGCCACTGCAGATACGAATTCGGGGGATCATCGAGATTAGAGACCTGCCCTGGTGGTGGAGGGCTGGCAGGCGCTTCAAGGAGCGCGTTACGCTGGTCGGGTGTCAATCCAGGCATTCTCATAGGGCCAGTTGTGGGTTAGGTATCGCTGGTCTCAAGTCGGCACCACGGGGTGATGGAATATATACTTGTTTCCTCAACTGGCAATACACACATCTGACGATATAACAGCATGGTTTGGATTCTTTATTGTCTCTCATTACTATACCTTGACACCCTCATTAGCCAACCAAGCTTTACGGTATAGGAAAGGCTGTATCCCGCATAAGCACAGCCCCGCAGACCCTGGAAAGTCCAAATGCAGAACAGAAATAGCAGGAAACTTGCCCAGAGGCTGCATACCATTGCTCGCCCACAGACACCATGATTCGACAGTATTTGGGCCCCATGATATTGCGCTTTCTTCTTTTCCCTGCAGAAGATAAGCTGGTAAGGCCGGGGCCATCGGTCTAAGGCTCTATTAATATCCCACTGCACGGCCCCATCTAGCCTTGTAGAGTCGAACCCTGACTTTCCGGCCCGGCCCTCGTCCTATTACGATCTAACGAACCCTTCCATTCTGTCTCCTGGATGTTCTGCTTAGCAAAAGCCTTGTGTAGGCTATGCAAGTTTGCCTCAAACATTGACCAAATATAGACCGTAGAGCTGAAATGCACTCTTCAAAATAGACCGTTACACAGCCTCCCCAATAAGTCTATTGATAAAGAATAAAGCAGTCCCCGGTTATTGAAATCCTCCTCCTAATTAAGGTACTGGCCTGATGGCTAGAGCCTGATGGTGGTTCGGCTGACAACCGGGGATCTAATTGCTATTCAGAAGAGTGGCTTAATGAAGAACGAAACAGTCAAAGAACCCCTGCTCGTCTTGCCACTCCCCCGCATGCTCTGGCCAACCATTTGAAACCGCGAAAGCCGGTTTTACGGTGCTAGCTTGATTTGTCGTGCTTTGCATATCTGGGCTTGTTTCCTATCATATGACCATGTAAGGCTACCTAAGCTTCTATCCAACACTATTTTGGCACAAGAAACCACAGTAATGACCACTACTCGGGCAAATTATTAAGATCAACAACCCATTCTTCAAAAACACTGGGCCAGTCCTGGGGGTGGTTAACCAGGTCGCTTAAGTCAAGACCTCCAGACACATTCCCTTCCCCATTACCCATATTCTCATAAGAACCACTCGCAGGGGCATTCCGCTCCAGCGCCCGCCAGAACTCCGTCTCCTGGATACTCCCGTTTAACACCGGGCAGCGGCTGGACCTCACACCCGGGTCCCCGTTCTGTATCTCCGTGCCGGGAGGGGTATCCAGAGGACAAGTCGCTGCGGGCGTATAGGTACGTACCAGAATAGCTAGAACGGAGGCGAACATATAAAAAGAATCCGGGTATGTAGAAGACGACGACGACGAGACGGAGAGGGAATTCATGCGGTGCGTGAGGCTTTCGAGGTATATCAGCATCTTGGCGCGTGTCTGTGTTTGGAATTCCGCCCATGTAGCTCTCTGGATAAGGTCCTGAGTATGAAGAAACGGGACTTGGGAGAAGCAGAGCTCTGATGTTAGAGAGATGGTTATGATGAGCTGGGACCACTCGCGGATGGAGAAGTCGGTGTATTCGTCTGGTGGGATGGAGAGGAAGAGTTCGAGGAAGGACTGGATTTCGGTGAAGTGGGAGGTTGCGTGCGTGAGGTTGGTTGTAACTGGTGATTTTAGGGCTACTGGCAAGGATGATATGGTTACTTTGATGAATTGTCGTGTTAGTCGGATCGGTACTGTATTCGGGGTTAGAGATATATCAAATACTGCCGGAGAATAACATACTACTGCTGCGAGTGTCGGCCGGGAAACCGTAGTAGAGATCCTCCAGTTCATGTGTGAACGAGGCCATCTTCTCACATATGCTTAATTCCCAATCGGTAGAACCAGAAGCCGTATTTGCCATTTCTCGCACACCCGTCGTGTAACGAGCAACACGGCCAGAAAGGTCTTGGATACGCAGATGCTGCATAGCAAGGTCATCGATTTCAAGCTTCGGATTGGCCTGGAGGTAGGTGTCCATTCTCGTTTGCTCATGGTTAAATCGTGGCCGGACCGAGAACATGCTAGGATGGTCAGAACAGCCATTTGTTGATATTATGCAGTCTCACAGAGCACAAAGAGCATGACACCCAAGAGAGGCATTTCTGCCCTCGCTCTCTTCTTCGAGGTTTAGGTCGAGACCAAGATCCGATATCATAGTTGATACTATCTGCAGGTACTGCAGGGTCTGGTTGCGCAGAGGTCTGAGGTAAAGGGGATACCTATATAGATCAGACCTGACAAGAGCTGGATTTTGCGGATTCTTACCAAGCGATGTACACCAGTAAGCCATGTACATAGTCGAGGCTTTTCTCTCCATGAACGATAACTCGCTCGCTCATAACCCGACGGAATCGCTCGTCTGTTTGCTGCTGAAGGCGTGGAGTGCGTGAGGACGAGACTGTCAGAATAGCTAGTAATAAAAAGGGCTGGTGGACAGCCATTGCTGCAGCTGATGTTGACTCTGGGATATGGATGAACGGGAAGAATGCACTGCGCTTTCTAAAAAGGAAGAGCAGTTTGTCTGCTTCTCGCAAATTGATGTTCGTGTCTTCCCTGACTTGAGATGGACCGACAGACTCTGGGGTTGGAATAGAGATAGGACCTGGCGGACTGTCTTGGTGTGATTGTTCCTGAAATACACGGCGATGAAGATCCATCAATTGATCCACTCCTCCAGATAGCGGGGGCCGATCTCGAAAAAGGCCAGAGATGATATCGCCGTCATTCTGGAGACTCCCATTCAACGACTGCGGAGAGATCCCTGGTCTTTTGTATTCAGCAAAGCCCTAACAGAGGTTGATGCAACGCACTGCGGATGAGATTGAGAACTATTCGTGTAGCTACATGTATAGCCAAATTTCGCGCATCTGACTTGTTAATGGTTGCCTACATATGGTGTTAAAGGCATACCGTCGACAAGCTTTTTCGTTCTGGTCCTTTCCAGGGAAACATCGTATCTTGCGAGACCGGCAGTTACTGCAGGCTCTTGGGTTCCGAGGGCGAGGACAGATAAACTTCGGGTCGAGGTCCATTGCGTGGGTTGCAAGAGTGTAAGACGAGCTGACGTGAAGCTTCAATGTGGAGGCCTGCGATCACAGCCTAACTGGATTGCGTATAGTTCATCTCTCTCATTCTGGCTTGTTGGCGAGAACAGGCGGTATCATGTCAACCAGTGTATACCTGCAATAAAATACATCATTTTCCAGAATGTTTGAGAATATTTGAGAATATTCAAGAGTGCTCTGTAAGATTCCAGCAGTGTCCTGTGGTCGTTATGAGTCAGATATGCCCCCTGGAGTATCAAGGGCCGCCTGAACCTTAAATATATACCTTCACCTGGTATAAACCATACTGCAATTCAACACTCACTCAAGTGACTCATTTTTGGCTTTTTAATTTTTATTTTGCAGTTCATCCACAATGGCAAACTTTAACACCATCCCTGCCTCCACCACCATCAAACCAGAGCCATTCACACTCTACGTCCCAGACAAAGACCTCGCTGAATTCCACGACCTGCTAAAACTCTCCAAGCTCGGCCCATCAACATGGTGGAACCAACATACCGACGGCCGATTCGGAGTCTCACGCGAGTGGCTGTCCCACGCAAAGGAAACCTGGCTGAACAAATTCGACTGGCGCGCACACGAAGCACAAATCAACAGCGTCCCCAATTTCAAAATAACCATCCACGACCACGAGGCAGGCGATGTGCGTATTCACTTCGCCGCACTGTTCTCGAAACGAGATGATGCTGTCCCTGTTCTCTTCCTGCATGGATACCCAGGCTCATTCATGGAATTCCTTCCTATGATGCGGCTGCTGGTTGAGAAGTATACACCGGAGACCTTGCCGTACCATGTTATTGTACCTTCGTTACCAGATTATGGATTATCTGGCGGTGCCAGCGAGGATGTTGAGATGACCCTCGACCGTGCAGCTCGGATCATGAACCAGCTCATGCTTGACCTGGGATTTGATGGGTATATCACGCAGGGAGGAGACCTGGGCAGTATGCTTGCACGGATGATGAGCGTGGAATACAAGGAATGCAAAGCGCTTCACAGTATGTATCTTATACCTAACATTGCAAATAACAGCTAACGGGTATAGTAAACATGCTGGTTCTCAACACCGACGAAACACCCCCAGCGCCGGAAACCCACGATATAACGCCCGAAGAAGCAGCGCATCTCGAGCGGTCAGAGCGCTGGCAAGAGACGGGCTTCGCATACGCCCTTGAACACGGAACCAGACCGTCAACAATCGGTCTCGTCGTGTCCTCTAACCCGCTCGCTTTGCTAGCCTGGTACGTACCACCCTCATGTCTGCCTCTGATATTGTACTTGAGCTAACGACACCAGGATCGGCGAAAAACACCTCGAATGGACAGACCCGCGCCATCCGCTCCCCCTAGACACAATCCTAGGCATGGCCAGTTTCTACTGGTTCACGTCGACATTCCCGCGCGGGCTCTACCACGCCGCGCTGGTGAAGAACATCCTAGCCGGGAAACGGCATCCGATAACGAAGGAGAAACCGCTGGGGTATTCGCAGTACCCGTATGACATGGCGATGCTACCCGAGTCGTGGGCGAGGGAGATTTATCCGAATCTGGCCCTATTCAGCAGACATGCGCAGGGTGGGCATTTTGCTGCGTTGGAGATGCCGGAGGCGTTTCTTGATGATGTGGAGGAGTTTATTGGGCGGGTGCGTGATATTATCTAGAACATACGGATAAAAGCCTTGATTGAATAATATTATACGAATCGATACCAATATTAGACCTTAAAAAGAGTCGGAGCATTGTCATCGCGATACTCGACATCCCTCTGCGGCCACCCGCCAGATGCCATAACATCCACAAGCCCGCCCTTGCCATTCCCATCCTCCCCATCTTTTCCTCCCCAAACACTCTTCGCAAACGCAACCACCATATCCAGCCCATTCAGGAGAACCCCCGTAGTCCAGATCTTCCCATCAACCACATACCGCCTCTCCACCCAGTTCGTGCCAGGCGCCGACTCCCGGAGACTAGGGAGAAGGAGCCGCGGCGCAGTAGCAGTTTTACCCTCCAGCAGACCAGCAGAAAGGACGGGGTCGAACCCACCGCAGACGCAGAGGAAGGCAGCGCAGGACTCGTAGATCTTGCGCAGGAAGGCTTTTTCGGTGTCGCTGGCGTGGTAATTTATTTTTGTCGCGCCGAGGAGGACGATGTCTAGCTGGGGGCAGGTTGTGAAGGAGTCCTATACTTCATTAATACCAGGGCTAATGAAACGTGTTGGGAAGAGAGAAGGCATACCGTCGGAACGACATTCATGTTACCCGTCAAAGCAGCAGGGGTATCGCCGGTCTCGGTGACCCAGTGGAAGACGAAGTCTAGGGCTTGGGCTTTGAGGTCGTCCGGAAGCATGGCTGGAGGAAAATCCTTGAGGAAGCTCGCGCTGATGCCGGAGAAGAAGCCGACGGGGGCGATGTCGAGCTGTTCGGTGATCCTGTGATGTTAGTAGTGGACAGTATTGCACAGTATCGGAGTAGAGATGTACGAGTTAAGGAGGACCACGCCGATGTGGATTGGACGGCCGGGGTTGCGGAGGTCGATTGGGGAAGACATTGTGGAGTTAATTATGATTGTTGACTGATTGCTTTGCGATGAAGTGATGAAGAGATGAAGATGAGGCCGTGATGGCTTTATAGTTATCGGGGTGAAGTGTATATTGCCATTACAAGTTAGTTTATATGGGTATACTAACCTATTATGGCAACTCGTCTAAACCTTCCATGCGCACCTCCGGTCGGTTCAACTTGCCATCCGCTTTGTATACAACTATAGACTTGGTGCCTGGCAGTCAATCCAGTTGTGTATTAGCTCTGACCAGGTCCTAATTTAGAATAATTTAGCATACGATGGTGGCTAGATAGGGCTTGATTGAGGTCTGTCCAATCATGTGAACTGAGTTTAATTGTGCCTGGAACTGGCCGTGTCACAGAGTAAACCTTCAACGAAAGCTTAACTGCATAGTGGAATACAGAGTTTCCATATACCATGAATCACTGGTGGCGATAATATGAGAGGGCGTATATAAAGACGTGTCTCCTTCCTTTCTATCCTTCATCTCTCAGCCTGTCCCCCAAAGCTGAATATACCTGCCGTGATGGAGACAGCCCACCGCTCATTGTCTAACCTGCACATCGGAGAGCCTCCTGTCAATATGCATTCTCCGATGGTGCATCCCTCACCCTGCGAGGCCAGCTACGCCTCTCCAGTCCTCAACCCGACCATGACCGGAGAACCACTCCGCCACGAGAGAACCCAGAGATCTTCAGTCGACAAGGTCTGCATAGATGGCTTCGTCGAAGAAGACTTCCGTGCCGGTGGACCGAATCTTTGCGAGGCACCATGTTACATCCTGGACATACCAAGAGACCATCATCTGTACGGCCCCCTCCATGTCCAAGACGAGCACCGCGATGCAATCCTGACCATGGCCGAACAGAGCAATATCGCCGTCAGCGACCTCTCCTTCGTTAAGCGAGTGCCGGACAGCAGACGGGCAAGTCCACTTCCCACTATGCTCCTTACAGTCCACAGAGAGAACCCTACCGACAGGGGCTGGGCGGACTTTGCGCGCAAGGCCTGGAGATACCTAGACAGCCGCGGTATTGGGGAGGTGGCAGTGGAATTGCTTGATGGGCGCTTCGATACAAGACCATACATTTTCCCATGCAAAACAAGCGACGATATCTATCCGATCTGGGGGGATGTCTGCGGCACGATCCTTGCGAGAGTAGGGCTAGGAGACATGCTGTCCGTGGGCTGCCACCGGATGGGAAATGAAGAGAGTCGTGACTCGTGCATGCCGCACATATTGGTAGCAGTTGCCCCGGAAAGTCGTCGCGACTGGAGTGAAGTTCGCGATGAGATTGTGGATATTTTGATGGACTTCAACCTGCAAACCGTTGGTGTGATCATCCGGAGGGATATATCGCCAGTTGATGAGGATAAACGTTTCACAAAAGACCTACTTCCAGAAGATTGTACATCTGAGGTCAATGCCGGGTCTAGCATTGGGCTGAATGGCTTACAGGACCAGGGTACGCTTGGGGGCTTTATATTACTCAAGAACCCATCAACAGGAGAATGGGAAGAGTTCGCCCTCACCTGCTACCATTGCACCATACCAAACGACAAAGACCTTGAGCGTTATAGCGAGAAGGATGCCCAAGTCTTCTCGGACTGGAACCGCCACGGCGTGGGAATCACCGACAACAACGCCTCTCGACTCCTAATCATGGACTCTCCAACCCAACGTGACGTCCAGGACGGAATCTCCGATCTGAACAATGTAGTTTCAAGCGTAGAAAACGCAGTTGAGTACCAGAAAGTTAGCCGTGCAATGGGGCAGGGCGAATATGTGAATGGCCCGGAAATGGCCATATGGAAAAGGCACAATAAATTCGTTCGGGCATACAATGCGGACAAGGAGTATATGCAGGGATACCTTGATCAAGGCGGACACAGACTGGGCACAGTGTTTGCGGCATCAGGGTTTCGACAGGAACTGTCAACCACCATCAGCCCCAATCCAACAATGCTTCCTACTGTGAGAGACTGGGCTCTTATCAGGCCATTCCCAGGGCGCTCCTTGGGAAAAAATAAGGTAAGTCAGCAACAGATTTGAGTTAACTGGTTGGCTAACAGGACAGTTCGCTGAGCTCTCCAAGCTTCAACATGTCGAGAAAATGGAACTCCTTGCTTGCGGAAGAAACCTGGACAGCTCATGGATCCTGCACAAGTTCGGGCGCCAGACTGGAGACACGACAGGCAGATACAATGGGCTCGCAAACGCAAGGATTGCAAGGACCTACGTCGATGGAAAGTGGGAAGACCGAATAACCTGGGAACACACTGTTGTTTCGAATGACAGCAAGGAAGTATTTTCCATGCGAGGAGACTGCGGTGCTCTCGTTTATACCATCACTGGTGAAGTGGTCGGAATGTGCTGTGGCAGCCCTAAACATGGGAATGTTGGGTACTTTTCCCATATCCATGACATTCTCGATGACATTGAGAAAATCACCGGTATTAAAGAAATTCGCCTGAAGCAGTAATCTGGGAGTTGTTATTAACCGGTGCTTCGTTGTATTTTATGCTAGATACTTCCTTAAAGGACCTATTCAAGGCGTGTCTAGCAAGGGTTTCGTATGACCACGTCCTAAGTGTCTCTTCCACTCCACCCACCCCGTGGACCACCTGAGCAAGTGCGTGCAATAGGGATCAGAAAGTGCGTGTCTGTAATTTATATTGCTGATTCAATTGGCCCCGACACTGCATCAGCAGCGTCAAACCAGCCTGAGATATCCAATGATGTAGCAGTTGCACAGGGAACACCTGACTGCGCCTCGAAATTGGGCACAGCCACTTTGGCGAGGCTCAGGACCCTTGTTATCGTGCCCGACGCCGTGAACAGTGTCCCCAAACTGGCCTTCGATCTCATTATACCGAATGCCAGCAAAACGACATGGCGACAAGAAACACATTTCCCTCTATGCGAGACCCCCACCGTGACCTCCAGATATCGCGGCCAAGTACGCTCACCACAGGATATCGAGCTCCATCCCTGACACCAGCGCCTTCCATCCTAGCCAAGCGAACGATATCAGAAGATTGCACCCAGGGGTCTGAGTCCGAGCGACCGCGCAAATATCACTGCCTCCAGAAAGAAGCTGAACGGCGCGCCATACCGCGTCTCAACCATCTGATTAGACCGACTGTTGGTTTGTCTACGGGTGGAAGTTCAGCTAGGCCGTTTACGACGGATCTCGAACTGGCGAGTCTTCTATCGATTCCTGGACACACAAACCCGGACCCTGCTCCCCCACCATTGCCACCACCTTCACGTATTGCCGACCTAGAAGAAGGGTATCAGGCGGGCTGGGTACATTCTGATTCCACGTTACCATCTACGCCGTTCGACCCTAGTTCAGGCCTGATGTCCTTTGACCCTCGCCCAGTGTTTACGGGGAAGAGCCAGGCCAGTGAAAGGACAGGCCATGGTAGTGCCATATCCCCGTGGTATCGTGGACTCATGCATCCTTCGCCGGACATCGAAGAGGGGAAGGAGACTCTACAACACCCATTTTGGAACAGTACATGGCCGACAGAAGCGGGCCGCAGCCAACGAGCGCCAAGGATGGACAGAGTGTACGAATGCTTTCTTTGTCCGGAACGCCCGCGGATGAAAAATAAAGGATCGTTCAGAAGACACGTCCTCCATCAGCACTACCCAAGTCAATACTATCGTTGTCCAGACTGTAAGGCGGTCTCGGTCGAGAAACTCTTCACAAGACGGGACAAACTTCAGGAACATATGAGGCATAAACACGGATATAGGCTACGAAGTGAGGAGATGAAAAGGAGTAGTCTTGCCGTCAATCCGCCTCTAGAATGTGCCCTGTGCCCCAGTTCCACAAAGTCATGGGATGAATTTTTCGAGTGTCTTTGCCGGCACTGTCTTGTATTAAAAGCAGATCATTCGGATGATGGTTACAGCGAGAGAGATGACGGCGAGGAAGGTGAACTGGTGACGAGAGATTTCAGTCATAATGCAAGCAGTGTTCACAGGAACTAAAGACGCGACACAAGACAAATATACTGAACAGAAAGATGCATCCGGAGGGCCGAAACATGGTGGATGATGGAGCCAAGCAGCCTTGATACTAGTCTCTGCGGATTCCCAACGATTTGGCATTCTCAGAGGCGCTGTGACCATGGGTATCCTGCAAATACTGCTCGAACTCGTTTGATATACCAATGACATCTTGGAGGTGGCTATACTGAAGCAATTCTCCGCGAAAGTCTGCCAGTAACATGGAGGTCCTTATGCTGTTTCGAATTTCACGACCATTCAGCCTGAATTTAGCGAGACCATCGATATTTTCGAGAATCTGATCTACCTTTGCATTTGAATTGGTATCACGCAGCCTTGTGATGAAGTTTAACCATATGAGCCGGCGACTGCTTTCGTCGAGTGCTGGGTAATGCAAGGTTAACTGGACTCGAGACTTGAACCCCTCGTCGAAGGTCCCAATTCTATTAGAAGTGAGAACGAGGATCCCGGAGTAGTACTCTAGCACGCGAAGAAACACAGAGACCAGAGCATTTCGCTTGAGGTCCTGCTGCGTGCGCTCCTCAAGAAACACATCGGCCTCGTCTAGAAGAACCACACATCTCCATATCGTTCCCAGGTACAGAACCGATTCAAGATATCGCTCTACCTCCTCAGCGTTTGTGCCGATATCCCCACAAGTGACTCGATACAGTGGCTTGCAGGTTAGCTCCGCCACTGATTCAGCAGTAAGTGTTTTCCCTGTACCGGGGCCGCCATGGAGAAGGAGAATTAGCCCATTTCCCTTACCTTCTATCACATCATTTGGGTCATTGGCAGCTGTGTGCTTGGCCACAAGGGCTTTGATCAATTCCTTCTTGGTACTCTTCAGTACCAGGTGATTGAAAGCTTCCTCATTCCATTGTATTTCCCAGATGTCTTCTACCGACACCGATATCCATTTCTTGTCGTGAAAGCCGAATCCTGGGATAGTAGGTGGAAGGAGAAGTTGGAATATCTCATTAGGAGGGTGGTCCCGATCATGTTCGCCTTTCGATAGGTATGCCCGGCTGGATTTATCGATTGCCCCGATATGTACATGGTCGTAGGTTTTCGCATCTAGCATGTAACGAGTATTAGACTAGCAGTTGGTTGTCAGCATATATAGACCGATAGGGGGGAGATATCGTAGTGTACCGTTGTAACCGCGATAGTTGGCGAGGAAGGAGCATATGATATGAATCGACTCTCCCGGCATTGCCAAAATCTTTGCCCTCGCTTGATCAAGCGTGCCTCCGTAGTCTTGTCAAAACGAAGTGGATGTACGGCGAGGTCGGTTATAGGCACCTCTTCCTCATCTCCGAACGTCCACTCGAGGTCAATTCGTTCAACCTCCTGAAAGAATTGACCATCGAAGGACCAGGTCACGCAAGGAAGACTCAGGACGTTACCAAACCAACCTGGCCAGTCATTCAGCAGATATGCGCGAGGATGACCTCCCCTGCTCGTCACAATTATCTCATTTGGCCGGAACAGCTTAGCAAGATGTCCTTTGGTTACGGCACCCCGCGAAAAGGACCTGTCGGCCTCCTCGTAGTCGTTCGCGAATACCGTCTCCAGGACGGACAGCAGACATTCCAACTGATCGTCAATTTCACCCACGGGGTTATGGTGCTGGCGCAGGTGGACGTATAAGCGATCCATTGCTGTTTTCGTTTCCCCTGTATCACTCGAGGCGGAAATACTTCGGGTCGGAATCTTTATCAGGTCCTCCATCTTATCCTGAAGATCTTCAGCAACAATAACAATTTCCTCCGAGTCAGGCTGAGCCTCATCACCGTGAGCTTCGAGCACGAAGAAATGGCGCGCGATGTTCTCATTCATCGGGTGGCGCGGTGGGCGCAGAGGTATAAACATGTCTCCAATAAAATCATGATAAGCATTACAGTTGTAGTTCTTGATCCATATGAAGCCGGCGTCTTTGTGTTCCTCCATGTATTTCTCTGTATCTTCCATTGAATTCTCTCCTCGCAGGTTGCTCGCGCGGCTATCGCCAAGGAAAAGGCGGGGGGTGTCATGGTAATCTGCGAGACGGGGATGATCATAGTGACTCTTCTTTAAGTTGCACATAGTACGGTGGACAAGCAGAGGTTCGCGGGGTTCGATTGGCTTGATTGGTGTTGACGAGGACCTGGGGGCTTTGGACGGCCGACCCATCTGGGTGAAGCTCGATTTCCGTTTTGTTGGAAGCGACATCGTGAATCTTCTATTTGTGCCGTCTGGGCTCACATCGAGAAAGAACGGAAAAAGGTCAGACGGGCGTGAGATAAATGACGCGGAGATGAGTTGTTGTCGGCGCTTAAGTTGCAGCAAAGCGCGCGGGGCTGTTGACCTTGCAGCCTCGTCTCATCTCATCACCTCCGACTCGAACCAGCTATGGATAAACAGCCTTGCGCATAGGCTGTACCGACCGGCTATCGACGAGCGTGGAATGAGTGGACTACTGGTAAGCTTTTAGGTGTCGTTTTAATTTTGGCCCAGTGTTACGGACCCCGACTGACTTGAAATCAATCAAACCAGACTATCGAAGATGACTTTGCGAGAAGCTTTTACCGCGAACGACTATACCGTCGCAATAATATGCGCCCTTGACAAAGAACTGCGGGCAGTCCGCTACCTGCTAGACTCTGTCCACCCACAACTAGCAGTCTCAAGGCGGGACACCAACGATTATACACTGGGCACAATAGGCGCACATAACATCGTTGCGACCTGCCTACCCGCGGCCGAATACGGCACCAACGCTGCAGCTAGCGTAGCGACTCAGCTGTACATCAGTTTCCCTGCGGTAGAGTTCGCTTTACTAGTTGGGATTGCTGGGGGCGTGCCGAGTAAGGAGGACATTCGCCTTGGTGACGTGGTAGTAGGCCTCCCAAATGAAACACAGCCTGGCGTTATCCAATACGACCTTGGGAAGGAGATGGCCAACGGTTGCTTCATTCATACTGGAACACTTCAGAGGCCCCCGCGAGTATTACTGAGCGCAATCAACGGCCTGCGATCCGACCCAGATTTCGCCGATAACCCCCTCGAGGCCTATTTAGCGACCGTGGCGCAAACGGACCACAGCTATCGCTTTCCAGGGAGAGAGAAGGATGTCTTATTTCGGCCTGACCGGGAGAATGATGGGGCTCAAGAGGTTCAGCGGCGTGTCAGAAATCATGAATCCCCGTATATTCACTATGGCCTCATTGCGTCTGGAAACCGCGTAGTGAAGAACGCGCTTTTCCGAGATCGGCTAGCGAAGGCGCACAATATGTTGTGTTTTGAGATGGAAGCGGCAGGGATACTGAACGTCATGCCCTGTCTTGTTATTAGAGGAATATGCGACTATTCAGATTGTCACAAGCATAAGTTGTGGCAAGAGTATGCAGCAGCGGCGGCGGCGGCATATGCTAAATGCCTTCTTTGTCGAGTGCGGGCCTACCAGATGCCCTGTACGAACGTACCCACAGTCCCTTACGAAAAGTGTGTATCCATCAATCTATTGACAGTTTTATATTGAATGCTAACAAAGTGTGGTAGACCTTATCAATCCCCCACCTCGACGCCGGCAATTACTGCTGATACATCGGGCATGCTGACCGATAAACATCTTGAAATCAACGTCGTTTCATGTGATATGCATTGCCCGACAGCTGCTACGCAAGCGCTAAGGACGCGGAGAACCGCTGAAGACATATTTCATAAGGCACAGTCGTATGCCGGCCGCAGCCAATTATGGGCTCCCATCCCGGCAGACGTTACCCCTCTAATGGCAGCGTTCAGAGAATGGGCTGAACGCAGCGGGCCGGATACTTTGGTAGTCGAGCCGGAGGGCTGGCGTGCGGCCGGGCGAGCTGAATCATTTGCGTTTGAGGCGACTCGGTTCCTCAGACATCACGCCCAGCCGACAGTTTGGGCTCTTTGGCCTGAATACGAAGAGCCGCTAACAACGCAAGATATCGTCCATTGCCTCGCAGAGCAAACCCAACGTATGTCAGTACGAGAGGATCTGGCCATTCTAGTCGCCGAGAGTCCCCCTCACTATAATCTGTTGCGAATCACCGAACGTATGGATCGATGCTTTCTTGTCGTGCAGGTCAAAGACCGTTCCCTGGCTACTTCACTGCTGGAAACCCTCGATATAGCTTTCAGACGGCGCAATCGAACTGTCAAGCTTCTTCTAATCAGCTACTGGCCCGATGTATCCGCTATTTGTCGAGGTCTTCCACGGGCCAAAGTCCAGAGATTGAGTCCTCCATTGCCTGCACACAAAATGAAAAGGCCGACCCGTCGGTGGTGGGAGATAATCCAGCCCCGTCTATAAGGACAACCTTGAGTCACGGCTTTCCAATCCTATGTTTTCAGTTCAGCCCCAACACGAGATATTTAACCAACAAGGCCGACGAATACAATTGGCTGAGCTTATGGTGGAGCAGATGCAGCTAAAGAACACCACTGCCCCAATCCGGTAAAGGGCATATTTTGGCCCCTCGAGGAGTATCAGAGTAGAATTCGGAGGCAACGTATTTGTACATAAATAGGCCAGGAGTTGACGTACTGTATTTATCTTTCTTTCTATAATCACTTCTTTCTGCTTCAATGGCGCCCGACACTCTCGACCTCAGCGGCAAAGTTGCCATTATCAGCGGCTCTGGCAAAGAGACCGGCATCGGTGCCTGCATTGCTACCACCCTGGCTCGCAATGGGGCACTTGTCGTTATCAACCATGTTTCTGATACTAGCGCACCTCGAGCAGCCGGTGTTGCAGAAGCAATATGTCAAGGCGGGGGGAATGCTATTGTCGTCCAAGCAGATGTGTCCACCATCGAGGGGGCAACCAAACTGATCCACCAGACTCTTGAAGGATTCCAGGTCGACCATATTGATATTCTCGGTTCGTTACTCTAGACTTATTTAAACCTGATGTACCAATAATGATAATTCATTGTATCTCAGTCAACAACGCAGCAGGCGGTGCACCCCACGGAACCCTCCAAGCAACACGCAACTCCATCGACGCCGTATTCGCCCCAATCGCCTATGCACCCATATTCCTACTTCAAGCTGCAATCCCCCATATGCCTCGCGGCAGCCGGGTGATAAACATCGGCTCCGAGGCATCAAGGCTCGGCATGGCGCCAATTGCCATATACGGCGCCGCAAAAGCGGCTCAAGATGCGCTGACATACTCGATGGCGATGGAAGTGGGTCGCAGCCATGGTATAACTGTCAATACTGTCTCACCTGGGCCAGTGGACACGGAAGCCCTGCCGAAGGAGCAGGCCGAGAAGGTGAATGGGTTGTTGGTGCCGATGACTAGGGCGGAGGGGAGAGTTGGCACAACGGGTGATATTGCGGATGCGGTGCTGCTTCTTGTCTCGGAGAAGAGTCGTTGGATTACCGGGCAGATTATTTCTGTTAGTGGGGGGATTACGGGGGGTTAGTTTGTTGCATCATGAAGTTGGTGTTGTACAGGTTTGATTATCGGCGTAGACCATGTCGATATCGAATATGAGAGAGGATACAGTATCCTGACTTGCAATATCCTCAATCCATATCACGTCCCGTGCAGTCGTAAATGCGCCTGTTCCATCGGGGATATTCATTCTCGTAATCCATGAAGATATCTCCTGAACATACGTCCTTCTCGTGGGACCACTTGGCAATAAAGCAGCAATGACGAGACACCAAAGCTGCAGTATCTGGAACGGTAGAACCATCTGCCTATTTGCAACAGCTAAAACCAGCTCTGAAAATTTTAATTCCAAACAATCGGTCTCGGGCGCACTTAAGCCATACCTTGCTTTGACGCCAGCAAGGAGTATAAGCATCGCAAGCCGCGCCATCTCGCGAATGGCCTGAAAGCCATTGAAGTTAAATGTATCAGCTCTAGGCATTGAAAGTAACGCATGAGTAATAGGCCCGATAAACTGGATAGGACGCATATCGTCCTCACTCTTCCAGAATCCCGGTTCTCGTGAGGAATGCTCAGTAACGAAGCCCGCAACTGCAGCCATTCTCTCGAGTATTCCTACAAGACAGGACATATCCGTGTCTTCCGACGACTTCAAATTTCTGATATCGTCAAGCAGGTTGTTGAACCTTTCACCGCATGCTGGTATCTCATTTGCACTCATCTCTAAACCGTCCAGATTCATTGAAGCCGGGGGCATCTGCGGTGGTAAATCCCGCGCAACCGATCCAACAACATCAAACCAGCACGCAAATAGCTGCAAATTAGCATCCAAGTCGCTGATTCCACCTCGCATACTGACTATGCGAGCCAGTCCCCGGATATGGTACGCCCAACGGTCCAGAGTCCCAACATATAACTACCATCCCTGTTAGCTAACTCAAACAAGAGAAAAAGAAGTACATACATCATGGCATATCAACCCTAATATTGTAGTAAAGACACCCTCACTAACACAGTCCACGGGGTCCGAGAGACGGTGCGTGACCTCTTTAACGCACTGGCCATAATAACTCAGAGTCTCTGGACAGTGCTCGTAGCGGAAGTCTCCATCTCGTAGTCGGGCTTTCTGAAGGAACATGGCTGCATTCGCTTTACACAGGATGAAAGCACTTCGATCAGTCAGGGCCATTGCAAACCAGACTTTTCGGAATGGTCGGTAATTGTACTCGGCGTCGGCGTGCACTGGTCGATTAGATCAATGTACATTAGACCACATTGGGAATAGATACGTACTAAAATGGATCAACTCGCGAGCCCGTGGGTCAGAGTCTATACCTCCAGGCCAGGGACGGGGATACGAGTCTAGACAAGGCACAGGAGACTCTGCTGGCTGCCAGACGAAGGTCACCGCAGGAGGATTCTTGGCCTTACGACGCGCCTTGCCGATGTCGCGCATGGCACGGCGGCGGACGGTGCGACGGACATCTTTATCTTGAAAGCGAGCTGGGTTTGACGCGTTAATAAAGACGAGATCTGGCTGGTCGTCCATGTTAGACGTTGAGTGGGAGATGTGGAGGAAGTTGAAGCTTGACTAGCTGATGGGGCCAAATTGGCCAAATCCACTTCAGATACGAGACTGGCTTATCTCAGCCTGATCAATCCTACTATACGAATAAAAAAGCAGAGTGTAAAGAGCAGTATAATTAATTGTCTCGGTATATCCATCACCCGAGTACATGTAAACACAACCACTCAGATCTCACAAGATACTACTTTAGTCTAAGCTGGTCAGGAGTGGATCAAGCGTGCTGGCCCTGTTTTGAACTGTCTTAGACTGATATCAGTGGTGTGAATATGCATTGAAATGAGGAATTGGTTGGAGTAGATGATACCATGGGCCCTAATATGAGGCGCAGCTAAGCTTGTGTAAGCCAGCTAAGCTTCATGGAAGGATAATACCGGAGTCAGTCGTGTCTGCAGAATTGGAGTAGTATATGATGCCATCCAGTCTAAGATTATGCTGCTTCACCAAATAATAAATATACCCGGCAAATATGATAAATAGCGTCTGCCTGCCTGTGCAGTCTGAGATTTCAAGAACAATGACAATGACAGGCTTTATAGCACGGCTTGAAGAGGCCACGCGATGGTTCCCTGCTGGGATGAGTCGCGAGGAGCGAAGCCTTGTCCGGAAGTTGGACCTGCTTGTGCTGCCTTATGCCTGTCTATCCTTCTTCGTTAAATATCTTGATGTCTCAGCACTGAGTACGTTATTCGCGATGGTTGTGTATGTTGCTAACATCGCCAGCGAATGCATATGTATCGGGAATGAAGGAAGACCTCGATCTGGGCGGGGACAGGCTGAATTATATCAACGCAGCCTGTACGTTAATAATAATACAGTGTATACGGCGAAGCTAATTATACCCAGACGAGGTTGGATATGTTGTATTCCAAATCCCCAGTAACCTGGTTCTAATCAAATATCCGTATGTACTTCCCGACACAAGTTGGAATATACTGACGGCGACAGTGCTCAATACTATCTTCCTTTCGCCGAGATCTTCTGGGGCTTGTTTACCCTTGGAACTGCCTTTGTAAAGACCTATGAACAACTCGTCGTGATGCGGTTCTTCGTCGGATTAAGCGCGACGTCCTGCTATGTTGGACTTGTGCATGTCGTCAACTCGTACGCCTCCGATCATTTGCTGATAATATTCTGACTGCGATGCTGACACTACATAGTTGGTACAGAAAGAAAGAGCTAGGCCGTCGCAACGCTCTCTTCTGGATTGCAAACCCCCTCGGCCAGATGCTCGCCGGCGTTCTCCAAGCAGCTGCGTATACAAACCTCAATAACAACCACGGCCTGCAAGGCTGGCGCTGGCTATTCATCATCTGCACTGTCATAACTATCCCAGTCGCATTCCTGTACGTCAGCTCCCTTCATGAATTCCACCCACTAATATCATCAGCGGCTTCTTTATATTCCCCGACATGCCAGACCGCACAAAATCCCGCTTCCTCTCCGAAGACGAGAAAGCACTCGCCCGGAAGCGTCTTGCAGAGGAAGGCTTCAAACCATCAACTGGGCTAAGCAAGACCCTATTCAAGCGCGTCCTCGGTTCCTGGCGCGCGTACGCATTCGTCCTCCTGCTCGTCGTCTTCTGCCAACAAACATACTGTGAAGCAACCCCGTTCATCCTCTGGCTGAGCTCTAAGCCAGAGAAATACTCCATCTCGCTCGTCAACGACATGTCAACAATAACCCACGGCGCTGCAGCGGCCGGGGCACTAATTATGAGTTTCTACTCTGACCTGCGGGGGTCACGAATCGAACCGATTGTTCTATCAGGGGTGTTTTGCATATTCGCGAATCTCGTACTTGCAATCTGGAATATCCCAGACGGACTCAAGTTCTTTGCATATATCTCTGTTGGATGGTCGTATGGTACCATTCCGGTTCTGATATCGTGGACAGCAGAGGGGTTGGCAAATGATCTCGAGGTAAGAGCTATTGCGCTGGCCAGTTATAATACCATCTCTGAGATATGTGGACTGGTCGTCCCTCTGATTGCGTGGCCTGTTTCAAAGGCACCCGGCTTTAGGGGTGGGTTTATTTGGGTAAGTTGCCTCCTTTTATACATTTGGTTGATGCTAAATTTGCTTAGGCGACTGTACTCAGTGTACTCTATCTACTCAATGTTGCCTTCATCCAGGTTAAGTTACGCAGGGATGAGAAGAAGGCAACTATGGAGGAACAGGTTGCCAGGGCAGAGTCGGATTCAGAGGCAGTGGTTATACAGCAGGGGCCTCCAAAGTTATAATAATTATGACTGGTTTATTGCTCTAGGATATCTTTAGCTGTTGAGATAGCCAACCAATGCCATCTCATATCTATCACTCTATACCCTTCTAAAGTCTACTCTTTGTCTCCAGCTGCTTGACCACCTCCCCAAACGCAGCCTCAACATCATGCTCTGACAACCACTCTGTATCCGTCCTATTCCTCAACCGCGATATCAACCTCTCATTCTCTTCCCCCGCGGTGGCCGGCTTGGTACCCTGGCTGTTATTCAACTGACCATGCACAATCCTCAGTAGCCTGTCTGTATGCGGTTGTCTTGTTCTAGCGTATAAATCCAACGCCTTTCCAATACCCCCACCATCCCGAGATCTCTGCGATCGAGACTCAAATACATGCCTAAAAGCAAGGCCCAAAGCAAAAGCATCATCCAGTGCCAACGATCCACCAGCCGCAAACGCACCCCCATGGGCATGCGCCGCGTCTCCAACCAGCGTAACTCTAGATCCAAAAACCCAAGTTGGGATTGCGTCGCCGGCGAAATTCGGGTACAGGTTTGTATACGGCGTTGCTTCGGTTAGGGCTTTGATTAGGGGGTTCCAGTTCTGTTGTTGTTAGCAGGCTGCGTCACCGGAGATATGACTTTGGCAAAGAATACTTTGTATCTTTCTCGTAGGAATTTGACGTCTCCTTTCTGATCCCAGGCGATACTGCTTTCGATTTCCTCTGCGGGTCGAGGATCGCTGTATGCGCCGACGGTCGTGTATTGGCCCTTTCCTGGAGAGCGTCAGTGTCTGTCAAGCGTATTGAATAGGATATATGTACCAAGACGAGATGCGAAGAAGTTATCCTCCGGTCCCCACTGAAATATCGTCAGTATATCTCTCAAGCATTTAATAATTGGGATTTAACTGGAACTCACCCAGTGTAATGAATCATCCGGTAAACCAGGGATCTTCTCAGTCACCAACGACGCATCAAAGGTCGATCTCATAAAGACTTTCCCTGTAAATCGGAGTTTATAGTCCGGTATGAATGACTGTCGGACTTTCTTCACTCTAATCAGCATTTGCCCTGGCTTTCCCATCAATATCAATATGGAGACGAACCGATTTCAATCCATCAGCTCCAATCAGTATATCTCCATGCGCAGTAGTCCCATCTTCGAAATGCAGCGATACCCCATTCTCATGCACCTCCGCGCGTAGCAGCTTCTTGCCTAGGTGAATAGACTCCCGCGGGACATGGCCTAGCAGGGCAGCATGCAGATGCCCACGATGAAAACGAGTCGTGTGGTGACGAGAATCAGGGACATCTCTGTGTGCATCTACCGAGACGACCTGGTTTGTTTTCCAGTGTCTTCACAGGCAATCAGCATATCACACTATAAGTTTAAAGGTGGAAGTGCACGAACCGAAAGATCTGAGGAATCCCACTCGGCCCTCTAAAGCCGACTTCATCGCTGAGTGCGTTGTGTACTCCGAGCTTTTCTAGAGTGCGCATGCCCTATAAGACCGCAATTCATTAGACGGTGTGGCGTTTGGGACGGGGATGTCGTACATTGGGACTAAGCGCAATACTGGCTCCGATTTCCAACAGCTCTGGCGCCTGTTCATAAAGCTGGATATCAAGGTTAGGAATTGCAGCTACGCGCGACAGAGAAATCGCAGTTGCAAGACCTCCTATACCTGCTCCAGCAATCAGAACTCGGACGGTGTCAGTGCTGGCGGCCATTGTTGCAGACCATGTAATTTCACAACCACAATAACGATAAAAAAGAGAAGCGGGGAAGCTGCTTATCAAGATCAATACCCTAGTTAATCTCATGTCAAGTCTAGTTGGAGTAGTTATCGCAAACAAGCACGTCAGCAGTGCATCCGTGACGCGAGCGCCACGATTGCGAATCCACGCGTGCTTTAAGCGCCGCCTTGCGCATTGTGCAACCAATACCTCTATCTGTAGTCTTTCTCCATCAAGAAACATATGTCGGAGAGTGTCCGGGTAACTCCATCTGTCAAGGTGACAGCTGGAGACACCATGGCGCAATAGCTGCGGTTTGTATTTAGGGCATCGCCGCCCATACCGAGATGGACTGATGAATATTTGGAGCTTCCCAGCTCTTCTTGACATTACCTAATCAGTCAGCTGCTGCCATGTCTGCGAAAGTCAAATCCGGCGCTGAAGCGACCACAGAGTCTGATGGCAGTGATGAGCTCAACAGCGGGCTTAAAGTCCCTGCACAGTTTGCAGATGAAAGTTTCAAGCTTTTTTCCAAGATCCAAGTCTCAGATCCAACACCAGAAGAGGCGTCAGCGATACGGAACAAATGCTTGTGGCGGATTATCCCGTTTCTGTGCGTTGGATACCATCTGATGTATGTGGATAAGCAAACAGTATGTGAGGGCCATCTTGATACAATGACCCGATAATAACAATCAGCAGCTAGGAAGCTCTGCAATTCTGGGAATTATGGACGACGCACATTTAAACTCCAATCAGTACAACTGGCTGTCGTCCATCTTCTACTTCGGATATCTCCTGGCGGAATGGCCGCAGAACTGGGCGTTGCAGAGGTTCCCTGTTGGAAAATGGCTTGCTGGGAATTTAGTCATATGGTACGCATTTCGATCTAGTAACGAGGACGTACATTGACAACAGTTAGGGGATTTATTATTCTCCTCCACGCGCCGTGCAACAGTTTCGCCTCCCTCTTCGTGGTCCGGTTCTTCCTAGGGCTGGCGGAGGCTTGTATCGTCCCTGCGTTTCTCCTCATAATGTCCATGTTCTTCACGTACAGCGAACAATCCGTCATCATGCCAATCATGTGGTCCATCGGAAATGCAAGTCCGATAACCTCGGGGCTGTTATCATACGGGGTGCTCTGGATCGACACAGGCAATTTTGCGCCGTGGAAGTGGTTCATGGGTTAGTCAAATGCCCTGGCCATTTCTGTCTCTAACATATCTTAGTTATAACCAGCCTTCTTACGGTAATCTTCGGCATCGTCGTCTGGTTCTTTTTCCCAGATAGCCCGGTCAATGCCAAATTCCTAACCCACGAAGAGCGCGCCCAGGCGATTCTACGGATCAAGGAGAACCATTCAGGCATCGAGCAGAAGACGTTCAAGAGATACCAGTGCGCCTCTCAACAGTTCAAAGTCTGATTATATATGCTAACAGAGTTACAGATTCATTGAAGCACTTCAAGACCCCAAAACATGGCTCTTCTTCCTACACGCATGGTCGCAGGAAATGGCCAATGGATTGACGAACCAGTATTCCCTGATCATTAATTCCTTCGGGTTTACTGTACTTCAAACAACATTGCTAGGAATGGTTTCCGGGGTCGTTTCATTCTTTTCGCTAGGAACTGCGGCGGTCGTTCTATATCACACCAAGGTATGTGTCCCATCTTCGTCTATTGTCTATTGGTATTCTGCTAACGAAGTAGAACTGCCGCGCATGGATCTCGCTAATTGCCTATATTCCAGCTGTACTTTCTAGTATTCTTTTACTGGGTATGTTTCATCTCTAAGTTCAGTACGCAAATCTAACAGGACAGCCCTCCCCTGGTCCAACCGCTGGGGACTGATATCAGCAACCTGGATCCGTTCGACAGCCGGTATCCCATACGCCGTTGTTATGGTCTGGGCCGCAAATGCATCAGCCGGACATACCAAGAAGACAACAGTGATTGCCCTGGGAAATATCATCTCACCACAGCTGTTCAGGCCGGAGTGGAAGGTAAACTTTCTTCTACTAAAATACCCCATATACTTACTATGTACTGATTGATGCAGCCCCGGTATAAACCAACATGGATAATAATCCTAGTCGTAAGTCCTACTTTAGTAGACCATACATTCCAAGATAGAAATGAACTAACCTGGCTAACCTAGATCGCCGCAATCCTGCCCTCAATAATAATCATAGCGCTGCGAATCCACCTCAGCCGCGAGAACAAACGTCGTGACGCACTCCAGGCCGCAGATCAAGTGGTTACAAACGGTGTTGTCGAAACGACGGATTCAGACGGAACGCAGGTCGCGCAGGTTGTGGATAATAGCCAGATGGATTTGACTGATAAAGAGAACTTGACATTGTGAGTGTGACATTATTTCTATCAACATTTCTTTTTACTGATTTTATGTCAGTCGATATGTACTTTGAGGTGGATATCTCGGAGTCCAAGCCTGGAAAGAGGCAACCATGCAGAAGTTATTCTGGGGCTGCCGAACGCCATTTGTATGCAGTATAAATACACAGCGTATACAGCACAAGATAGGTTCTGAGGGAATATGAAGAATTAGTGAACTGAAGGTTTGTCTTATAGACGTTCCAATATCTACAAGTATCTGAACAGCAATTTCGATATCGCCCGGGAGCGAGTTCGCATGACCGAGCTGGAAGGCCTCGCTCCGCCGGTCCATGTTGCTATTTTCACATAACTACCGTCATATGTCGGACCCATGTATAACTCGGGCTTATCCGAAAGTAATGTCGAAAACGAGTTTTTTTTTCTTTTTTCTTTTTTCTAATTTTGGGACAAGGCAAATGAATGGCATTCGATGAGGCCCACATCGCGCCGGCCCGCGACACGTCAGACGAGATCCGTTGCGATTGACAAGGGTCCCAGATGAACTGTTGATGACGAGTGGCGAGCTGAACAGGGTCGATCATTGTCCGAACAAGCTGAATGAGACTGATCATTTCAAACACCCCGCCCACAAGCTCTGGCCTTTTTCTATCTCTTTGGTCCACGCAGCACAAACTCGATGTGCACTCGAGCATCGAGCGAAAGGGCTCGCCATGGATCTTTCTCATAGAACAAACACCACCAAGCTCAGTGTCCGATCATCAGACAATGAGTTCGACGGCTCCAATTTCAGCAACAACCTCTTTTCCGACCTGGCGCCGTTGCTGACGCTTTTCGGAGAGCAGGTAACCAAACAGTTTCTTTCTCAAGCGGTACGTAGTACTTTCTTTGCCTGGTCGATATCAGCTCATGCACTCGCCAGTGGTAACGTAGTAGCGCCTCATAGATGGGATATGCAGACGACATCCTTTTGGCGATGGCCCCCCTGGGGATTCTGACGTGCGTCGTCAGTGCAATCCGAGTCGGCGGTCGGAAATGGCTTAAGGCCCTGGTCGGTCGAGCTCGAGAGAGCAGAGCCACTGCGGAGATGGAAATCATGTCGAGCACCAGCGATGCTGTCTGCGAGCTATGGAGCGGGGAGGAGATAGGTGAGAGAATGAGCTCTAGGTGCTCCTCAAAGTACTGACGACCCCCTAGTGCGAGAACGGGGGAGACCGAAGACAAAGGAGTTCATCTACCAGCCAGTGAACATGAACACCAGATCAGCCGATCTGCTCGACTCGGAGATTGTATACGACCTCAAGACAGCCTGCGAGGAAAGGATCTTAAAGATCTCACAGCCCCAGTATCAAGCCTTGGGACCAGTAGAAGAGAGTAAGCGTGCTGTTGAAACTGCGACCAGGTTGATGAAGCAGGCACCAAACCTCACATTGAATGTCACAAAGGCAATAACGTCTCCTGGTACCACATGGGCTTTCGCAGCGCTGGGGGTTGTAATCCAGCTGGGCGTCATTGTGGTTGCGTCGTTGGTTACCTATCATTGGCACCTGGCCGAAAATGGATTCTCGAGGGTCCGATATGGCTTTCCACTGTTTCTCATCGGTATGGTACCCTAAATTGTATATTATTTACTGACCATTTCCTAGGCTCAAGCCTTCAGTGCGCGGGTATCTTCCTATGTTCTTGTACGTTACATTCTCCTTTCTCCGGATGAAATTCTAATACCCTGCAGATATCATAGAATCTATCACCGAAGAAGTCAACTTTGAGCTTGCCGAGGGCAAGCCTGACACGAAAGTGGTCCGCGTACAATGTGCCTGCACCGTCGGCGACCAACGCTTTGGATCATACGCGATCATGAACGAGGAAGGAAACACAACAATTCGCACGTCCAGGATAATGGATGGTGGTGACTTTAGTTTGCTGTCGATTATTGCAACGTGTCTGTCTCTCGGGGGTTATATATTGCAGTTCGTGGGCTGTAGGTTGTAGAATCCTGGTATACATGACGCAGATGGCTGACATGGTCACTAGTGAGAGCAATGCACTGGAGCATCGCCATCACAGTCCTTGGAGCGACCCTGATCATGGCTTGTGTCAGAGCATATGTTCGGCGTGGTTTAGCTGCGAATCCCCACGTAGAGAAGCTCCACGAAGGACACGAGCTCTCCTGGGTGGCGTTGGATGCGCTTGGTCTTTCCTCGTTTGAACCTGGTAGCTATAAGGCTTTCGATGAGACTGGAGCCCCTGAAGAGCGCTCGAGCCAGCAGTGTCCTACCGAGACTGATCCCGAGACTGCTGCGATGCCATCGTCACTTGCGCGCAAGGTGGTAGAGGTGCGCAAGGAAATGAGGGAACTTGTTCCCTGGCAAGACGAGTACATCACCCTAGCACATCAGCTAGCAGATGCTATAACAAGGACACTGCAGTACGTTACGACTGATCGTAAGTATTTTGAGGTTGAGGAAGAAAAGCTGCCGGTTTCACTCCTAGCCTTTGAGAGCAGCATTGGAGGCGAGCTTTCGTCCAAAGTATTCACTTTAGAAGAGTACAGTGAGGAAAGGGAGAAAATGGAGAAATCAAATGGTTCCCGGAAAAGAGGACAGGACATCTTCCGCTTGAACTTTCGACGTCATCAGCGGAGAGAAAGAAAAGAGGCTGCAAGACCAACTCGTACCCGGTTCAGGGCTAGGAATCCGCGCTCGCTATATTCGACCCCTGCTCAAAGGAACACCGCTCCCCACCCTCACATAGTGGCACGCCAGAATGCAGAAGCAGATGCCAAGCCTGTAGAAACAGGTAACTGGTTTGAGGAGAACCGGGATCTGGTCGAAGAGGCTGCTTCCGACAATGACCTGAAGACCGCACCCGGACTTTCATATTATATTTACCAGAAGTCTGACGAGATCTTTGGCGCCTGTTTCACATGGGAGTCTGAAACGTTGCTGGGTGGTCCCAGCGTTGGGAATCGCCAGACAGGAGCAAAATACCGTTTCCTGGCTCGGTGCATCTTCCAGAATGATCAAAAACACGACGAGAATGCCGATTCCGAAACTCGATCGCGAAGGCCGAGAGGCAATCAGGGCGACTCCGAAAAACATGCCTGGACAACTGATGTCGGGTCTCTAGCAGCATTGTTGTCCTTATGGATGCTTACAATCGAGGCAAAGTCTGGACCTACTCCTCACCACTATGCTTCCACTCGGCTCCTTGGCTGTGGATGGCGAGTCCCTGCTCCAGCGGACGTGCTGGACGTGCTTTTCTCCAGAAGATACCCACAGAAGAATAAAGAAATTTCACAATGGAGACAGTCCATCCCCTCAGGTGGCTCTGGAGCAGGAGACCATAAAGGCGTGGTTGAGGATATGACTGATGGATCCGAGGATGACCATAGTGGGGAGGAGTCCGGGGAGACGGGAAAGAAGACTGATAGACCAGATTTTCCCGAACCAGACGAAGATGCCAACCTCGGAGAAAGTGGCGCCGATGAAGATGAACTGCTGGGTGTGCAACAATCCAAGGACCTGACATCCGGATATGCTCACCCCCACGTATGGGGTGACGAATGGTTTGATTTATATCGCGTGTGGATTGAGAGGAAGACATTAGCATTCTCAATTCCCGACCTACCGTCGTATCTGGAAGAATCTGAAGCATGTCACCGTAACATATTCCGTCCTTGGGGTCACACCTTTGGGACTTGTATTTCGTCTCTCTCGAGGTTTGGACCGACATCCCTTGATCAACACGCTTATGGTAACAGGTATTTTAATCGCAGGAAACTCAGGTGCGAGGCAATATTACATGCAAGAAACACACAGCAAGGTAATAAGGAAACCTCCGGAACTGCTGCCCGAAGGCCTGAACTGTTGTCATATATGTCGCCAGACGATAAGAGAGTACTCGAATACGACTACTTACTACGCTTTTCAGACGAGCACAAGGCAGTTCCGACCCATACTCCGCTTCCTCGGCTATGCGCACAGGAGATATTCAGTGCGTTCATGCTACAGCTAGTTGCCATGATTTCGGAGGTAAAAGGGGAAGCCAGACGCCGCACTCCTCTGCAAGGGGACCGCGCAAGTACGCCCCGTTGGAATCACGGCGGCCTCTCAAGGCTGGCTAGCATAGTGCGTGATTCCAAGCTGGCCACCGACGAGGAAGAGGCGTACATGCTGATTGTCCCCGCTTTTCACGCCCATGGGCTGTTGCCGACTAGGCCTCCGGGAGACAGCGAGACAGAGTCTACTTCTCCTACCTACCACAGTGATTATTCTCATTACACCAGTATTACCTCAGTATCCTCGCATCGAAGGACTAGGAGGAGGAGGCACAGCAGGGAGACGACTGAGACCACGAGGAGAAGGGACCTGAGTAGGACCATGAGCAGAAGGGGAATCTACGTTTAGTGCCTATACAGTTATATTTAATACGGGACTATACCCTCTTTTCTATGTTGATCTTGTGCAGAGTTTTCCGCTACGATAAATATATAATCGGATCATCCGGACCACCCGCGCAGAGATAGCCGCTATACCAGCAGAACAAGAACGGTGTGAATTGTACTCTACAGTTCCAAATAGCTTCATGGTCATAGGTCGCTTAGACTGCTGCTGTAAGAGAATCGCCACCCGTAACCAACAACGGAAACGAGCCCCGCAGTCAACCCTGGTAGAGACATCATGACCATCTTGATAACGTCTCACCTTGACTACACTTTAACAACCATCTCTTTTAATATTATTAGCGTAATAATGCCCAACACCGAGACCATCCGCGTTCCTCACCTTGGGGGCATTGATGTCGCGTATCAGATGCCCCGGGCGTACGACAGTGCTAAACCGACAGTAGTGCTTGTCAATTCCTTCATCACCGGTTCCGAACTGTTCCGCCCGCAGTATAATGACAAGAGGCTAACAGATAGCATGAACCTTCTGTCGATTGAGCCCCTAGGTCATGGCGAGACGCGGACATCCCGCGAATTCTGGACTTACTGGGACAGTGTTGAGATGAACTTCCAAGTCCTCGATGCACTTGGTATTGATAAGACATTCATACTAGGGACGAGTCAGGGGGGCTGGATTGCGGTGATGATGGCCCTGCTGCGGCCAGATAAGGTAACCTGGTCTTCATTATACGATTCTCGCTAATATGATGGATAGATCCAGGGAGTAATCCTACTTGCAACGTCACTGGACTCCGAATCTGACAGATCCCGCCAGCTGGGATGCTGGGATGGACCCGGTGTCGTTGGCCCTTTTACAAAACAGTGGGAAGCTGATCAGCCAACCGAAGACTTCCGACTATCCGATGGCTTCTGCGATATGCTCCTCAGAGCCAGTTTCGGTAACCACATGGCCGCAGAGCATGATTTCTGGAGTGCCGTGATCAAGATGCATTACCAAGGCGACGACGGCCGTCGTCGGATTCGCATGGCTACAGCTAATTTACTAGAAAGGGAGAGCCTGCATGCGAGACTGTCGGATATTCGGTGCCCTGTCCTCTGGATACAGGTATGGCCAGATCGGACACCAAAAATAGCAAACTGGGTGAACTAACGAGTGTATAGGGAACCGAGGATACCATTTATACTCTTGCAAACGCAGCCGAAGAAATTTCCTTATTCACTGGGTCGCCAGATGCTCGCCTGGTGGTTGTGGATGGCGGTACACACTTCCTCAACGGTACTCATCCTGAGGCTGTAGGCAGAGATGTGCTGGAGTTTGTAAACACGTTTAATCACTGACTGGAGCATATGTTAAGGAAGAGACTCAATCAGCACCAAAATCCCCCTTGCGCATAAAAAATACGATCAGTTGTTAAGAATGTAACTAATGCTTAAGTTATGAAGTCATCGTTTCAGTAGTGACCTTGTTTATTTCCTATGAAGTACTAGTAAAGGCTTGCTACAGTCTATATTCCGGGTTGATGTGCTACATATTGTCAGGTAAAGATGACATTCTATACACAGCTAGAATGGAATAATCAGCAAAATCCAAGGATTCTCAACCTAATAATATCCATCGTCATAATTGTACCCTTGGTCATAGCCACCGTAGTCAGCGTAGTCTGCCTGTTCTCCATACTCAGGCTCATACTCAGGCACGTATTCCTGTTGATATTCGACCTGATACTCGGGTTCATATTCTGCTCGGTATTCCGGCTCGTAATCTGCCTGATACTGCTCTTGATACTCTGGCTGGTATTCAGGTTCATACTCGACTTCAGGCTCCTCCTGATGTTCGACCTGGTATTCCGGTTCATATTGTGGATACTCCGCCTGGTAGTCGTCCTGGTATTCGCCTTGGTACTCATCTTCGCCCTCATCGTCGTCATCCTCGTTATACTCATACCCAAGGTCGACGTGCTCTATCTCCTGATATTCGTTTTCAGCCTCGTAGTCTCCTGTCTGTTCCTCATTCTCACTTTCGCCATCTTCGCCTTCATCAACCTCCTCATGGTCATATTGACCCTGATGTTCGTAGACCGATTGTTCTCCTTGATATTCATCCTCGCTGTCGTCAGTTTGACCTTCTTCCTCCTCGTCGTCTGCTCCATTCTCGTTACTTTCATATTCGTCCTGATATTGGTAGTCAGGCCACACTTCGTCTTCCTGATCTTCATCTTCATCCTTGTAATCATCCTCGTATTGTTCGCCCTCTTGGTACGTCGGTTCGCCCTCGTTCCCATACTCAAACTCGCCCTGTCCATCGTCGTCGTCATGCCCAGTACTGCCATACTCATCATAATCTTCGTCTTCGTCGTTATTATAGTAATCGTGTTCGGCGTCATGATAACCAGGGTCATAGCTGGCCTCACCCTGCTCATAATTCTCGTCGTAGTGCCCATTATCACTCTGAAGATTTTCATGATGATGGTAATGCTCATAGCCATCGCCATCATACCCACCGGTATAACCCCCTTCGTCTTCATCACTTCCCACGTCAGAATCAGAATCAGAGGTCGAGCCAGGCGTAGATACAGAGTTATCCCCACTCGTAGAGCCCGTTTCCGTCTCGACTTCAGCCACTGCTTCCCGTTGACTTGGATCAATATCCCCACCATCCTGATTAGATGGCGGAATATCTTTAGGGATATCTTCACCAGTCACAGACCCAGACACCAGACTGGTACTCTCTGGACCCGATTGTACAGGCTCCTTGGGTTCCTTGCTTTCACCTTCATTCTCCTCCTGCAGCGCACTTATAATCGCACCCGTGGCTAAACCACCTATAGCAGCGCCGACTGCAACACCGGCTGCGATTTTTATTGTAGAACTTGAGCTTGAGGACTCCTTCTCCTCCGGTTTCTGATCGCCGGGTGTCGATTGTACCGGTCCTTGCACCTGTTCTTGTGATTGCAAGTATCCAGGCGGTCCCTGCGCCTGAGGTTGTGTCTGTAAAGCTAGCTGCGGTGGTGGAATCGGCTGATCGGAAAAATACAGCGAATTGAGCCCCCGGTCCCTTTTATGTCCATTCTGAGATCCCATACTGGTATGGGGCTGGTGGAACCCGCGTGAACCCTCACCCGTAGTCTTCCAGCCCATATCCTTACCCGTGTCATTTGCATGCGGGGATTGATGGTACGCTGGACCTTGTCTAGTTGGAGGTGGGACTGGTGGTTTTGGCTGGGACAGCTTGGTTACTGTAGGTCCAGGGTAGGGTGTATATTTCTCCCCGTCTGGGGCCGGCTTGGGCATTCCACGACCTGCTGGTGCGGCTGGTGCTGCTGGCGGTGGTCCTCTGGTAGGTCCAGGTGAGGAACGTGTTGATGAACCGAATAGTTTGTTCAGGATACCAGGTGGTTTTGGAGGGGGTGTAGGGCCCGTTTGGAGTCCTCGCGTGGTAGGAGGGGTGGGGACTGGTGCTCTTGGAGGCATGGGGCGTGGTGGAGCGGGCTTGGTGAGTGGTGGTCTTGACGGATCTGGCCTTGGGGGCTGCGGTTGAAGTGGTGCTGCACCGCGAGGACCGAAGTTTGGTGACGGTCCTGGTGGTCCGCGCGATATGGATGTAGGTCCTGGAGGTGGAGGTGGAGGTCGAGATAGAGGCTGTGCACCTGGAGGACCAGATATTGAGGACTGCATCGGAGGCCCTTGGCCTTGCTTTGATGGGGGGTGCGGCGGCTGAATAGCTGATGAAGCTACCGGAAAGCCCCTAGTTGATGTAGGATCTGGAGGACGACTGATACCTAGAGACCTGGGCATTGGAGGCTGACTGTTCGACGGTGGACCTCTAGGTGGTGCAGCGGCCGGTTGGATTGGAGGGCCTCGGTATGGCATTTGTTTTGGAGGTATAATGGGTCCACTTGAGCCTTTTGGCATCGGAGATGGTACATTGATACTACGCGTCGCTGAGGAGGCTGGCACTGCGATATTCACAACTGGTGCGCTGCTTGTTGACTGGGGTGGGAGGCTCCTGCTTGTGGTAGGCGCTGGAGGTATGGGCTTAAAGGGACCCTCAGAACTCCGTATTGATGTTGGTGTTTGGGCCTGAAGGGGGCCAGTGAGCTGGGAAGTAGCAAGCTGGTGTCCTGCAGGCCCGGACGCTGTAGGCAGCTCGCGCATAGGTGGTAGCCCTGGTATTTTAGCAGGCTGGATTGACCTGGGAATAGACGGCGGAACAGCGGCCGAACTGTCTCTGGTAGTAACTTGTGCCGTATATGCGGTGCCCTGTAAAGACTGACCGGACAGTCCTCTATCCAGTGGAGGCCCCGATGCGAGGATACTCGGCATTGTAGCTGAAACAGGGCGAGTAGGAAAGGTCGAGCTAGGAATCGTCGGCGGACCTCGCATGGGTAAAGTAGATGGGTCTTTAATACCACGCTGCATCTGATCCTGTTGTCGAGGCATTTGCATAGATAGCGGCCTGAATGGTTTGTATGCCTGAGAATTACCCCCAACAGACCTTTGGCCGGAAGGTGTAGCAACGCTCGTATGTGCTGCGAAGGGTCTATATGGAATGAACTTCTGGCTTGTAACTTGTTTCTCAGGGCCTGTTGTCATTTGTCCCTGAGCCGCAGTATGGGTGTATAAACTGTTTGGCCGGGGTTTAAGTATATCTGGAATGGAATTCGGCTGTGGGACAGCATCATGTCCAATTCCAGATAGGGACAAGTGTCTAGTGGGTGCCTGGATAGAGAGACTTGAGGGGAGAGATGGTCTTTGAGTGGGCGTATCAACGTGTGTGATACTGCACGAGTTCATCTGGGTAGAAGTAGTGGTCCCAACGATGGATGTTGACAGTGATCTTGGATGATGGATGGACTCTGGCCGTTGTGATACATCGCCGCCGTTAATAGCGATGTGCTGCACCAGGACCTCAGAGACCTGGGGTAATTCAGGTGGTGAATGAACACTTGCGGAGACTTTGAATGAAGAATTATCAGACGAAGCCCTGTTCTGCTCTGACTTAGGGACTGTTTGCCCTGGTTTCGCAATAGGCCCCTTCGCACTCTTTATAGCAGATATGACAACTTTATAGTTCTCGTCCTCTCTGGTCTCAAAGCGCGAAGTGAATAAGTGGTTACACCCACTCATCCTATGTACTTTCTCTGTTTTCAGGGCGAGAGTTGCGCAGAACTCGGTCACGGTCTAGGAACTTAGCATGCGCACATCAAACAAGATATCGAGACTTACGCAGGACTGTTGCGGAGGAGTCAAAACGTCTTCATAGCATGTCAGAATCTTGAGTTTAAGGCTGATTGCATGCTTCCTGAATTCCGCCCGGACTTTCTGGAAAGACTGCGCATTGCGTTCGATGCACCTCAAGATGTCAATGTCCACAATTGTTGAAGAACCGAGTCCATATAGACTATCCTTTGCGGAATTCACCAGCAGCGTCTTCCAGGGAATTTCTGCCGACGAGCGCTGCGGTGTACTCAGGAAGATGATCTTTTTGAGGCAGGCCTCGATATCAGGGAATGTCTCATGGGCAATGGCGTAGTTAACCACCTGAACTCATATTAACGCATGTCCGAACAGGTAGAAGACGTAACATACTGCTTCCGCGATAAATCCACCAAATCCATGACCAACCAAGACCAGCGGTCTCGAAGAGGGAACATCCCTACGACTCATCGCCAGCGCACTCAGCAGGCTTCTAGCCACCAACTCAACATACGTCGGAAACCCAGAGAACAAGGCTTTGTCATCATAGAGAAATGCCAAAACTCTGGCGCATGGAATATCGATAGGAAGGAGATCACGCAGCCATAGAGTCCCGTCCTGCGTTGTCCAGCTACCACCCCCAGCGGCATCGAGACCGTGGACTGCGACCACATCAACCGCTTTCATCTCGGTGAATTTAATCGCGTCGCGAGGGTCTGCCAGGCAGAGAAGCCTGGTCCCCACTTGAGAGTCTTCGGTGGCCATGCTGCAGTACTGCCGCAATTAATGAAGACAACGAAGGTGGAAGCAGTTGCGATGGAGAGACGGCCTATTTGAAGCACAACCGCAGCCTCGTCACACCCTGTATCTGGTCTAGGATACCTTGGTATTCACAGCCGGTCTGTTGTGCTACTCTGTACACAAGGCTCTGGGGCCAGAATAAGCCGGGGTGGCCCAGCAGTGCCCTAATCTGGATAGCTGGACTTGGTGTTCCAATCATCTGCAACGTGGGTGATATTAATAACATGGCACAGCCTGGGCAGTTTGGCAGGATACTGATTCGGAATAGAGGCTTGCAGTAGTCTGTTTGACAGTGTGTTAATTGGACAGAGGTTCAGCTGTCTTGGTGAAGCTCAGCCTTTCGCGCTCCTGCAGCTCTCATCAGCGCAGGCCGTCAGAAAATCTGTCTATATGCAAAACTATATACACGAAGATAGATAATACAATACAAAATACAAAGTAAGGAATAGATAACAGACTGCGACGACTATAGCTTGCTCGCCCTCCGCTGCACAAACGGATACTTGCCAAAGCCATCAGGATGCTTCCACTGCTCCTCACCAGCAACGCCCATAAACCAAACACCCCCACCAGCCTCACCCAAACAAGCCCATCGATCGCGCTGCGAGTCCGCCGTGACCATATGTGTATTAAACCCACAGATCTGCACCTGCTGCCCCGAACCATCCACACGCGCCGGCGTCATATCGATGTCATGGAACCTGACAAGCCGCCAGTCCGTGACGCCGGACCAGTTCTCATTCGGCGGCATAAAGAGAGCGAGTTTGCCCGTAGGTGCCTTCCAGAGCGCATTATGCAGCGTGAATGCCAAAAAACGGCGGACGTACTCTGGCGTCGACGCCTCGCGGATCCCGTCTTTGATGTGCAGTGCCAGTTCGCCCAGGGGCATGGATCGCAGCTTGCCAACCCTTAAACTGGGCAGCGCGGTGAGCATGGCAGCGCCGTACATGTCGCTCTTGGGGAAGTCATCTCCCTGGTCCTGTGGCTTCATCCCCGTTGGGGGTCGGACGCGGGTGCTGACGATGGTGACTGGCTTGCTCCATGCATTTGGGTTGAGGTGGGTATGGTTATTCTTGAGCAGCCAGGCGTATAGGATGTTCGACTTGGTGACGGTGAGAGGGCCCTTGCTTTCGATGCCCTTTGTCTTCCGTTTGGCCTCGAGAGCGATGAGATCCTTCTGCGCCTGTTCGACCAGGCCCTCGATCTCGGCGTGCGAGATGAAGATGCATTTCTGGGAGATGGTATTCTCTGGTCGCGTAATCCGACTGTCCCACAGGATACGAGAGACCAGGCGCAGCTTGTCGAGGATTCCATAGACGCGCCATCCCGGCGGCAAGGGGGGGTTATTGGAATGCACTCCCTTGCCTGCCAGCTCTCCACCGGGCCCATACGCCTCGAAGGGGTCCTTGCCCAGCTGCTCAAAAGGCGGAGGCGGGGTCCCCTGCAGGGTGCTTTCCCAGCCCTTGAAGAAAGACTTGAGGGTTGCGAGGTCTCCAATGATGTGGCTGAGAGAAAGGCTGATCATCGTGGCATCGGAGAACCGCGTCACTTGGACCGTCATGACAGGTCGATCCGAGTCGAGGATCTCCTCGAGGGTCTTGACGCCATTGAACGCCATGCAGCGCTGCTCATCGTCCTTGTCGGCGAAATCGCTGACGAAGGTGCGATAGGAGTGGCTGGGCGCACTGGGCCCGACCCCGAAGCCTGCACAATAGTCTGTGATAGACCGATGTGACTCGTCCAGACAGTAAAAGTCCTTGAGGTGGTCAGGGGCCGTGCGCTGGCTGTCCAGGTACTTAAGCAGGCCCTGGGGGGTCAAGACATGGTAGTCAAGGCCGGAAGGGGCTGTCCGTGAGCGACGAACGCGCGCCTGCATGATAGGCCTGGCCTCAAGGGTTTTGTACCATGACTCCCTGAGTTTGTCCAAGCACAGGAGGGCGTCGAAGACGACGCTGAGTCGGGCCTGGATTGTTAGCAAGGAGTTGGAATGGAGATGACGCAGTACTCACGACAATTTCGGCGCTGAGAAATGTCAGCACAATTCAATAATACCAAACAATGAAGAGCGAGATTCAAGATCGAAGGTGCCAGAAAGAAGACTCAATAACGGGCATACTCACTTTCCCACTGTGGCGTCCAGCAAAGGGACAGGGACGACCGTAAAGTCGTCTGCCGTTAGGGCTTGCATGGCAGGCCCGGTTGACATATGATGTATCACTCCTGCAGGACGTTTCCCTAATCGAACGAGAACGACTTGTTGCTACAGCTGTGTAGAAAGCAGCGGTCACACTGGAAATGACAGGTCTTGACCGGCTCATTATGATACGTCTTGCCCCAGACCCCCCAGCGGGCAGCCACCACGCAACCTGCCAACCACATAACTGCCGACTCCTGGCGACTCACCCAGCAAGGGCGGGACAGTGGCTCGTCTGCTGGTCACTAGACTCCTGAATATCGATGGGCTAGGAAACGACCAATCGCTGATCTGCTGATCTGCATCCCATCCCAATTTCCCCATTGGGACTGCGTGAGGCAGATCAAGCAGCCAGTCTCCGTAGGGCCGAGTGGCCAATCCTGCCTCGCAAATCGGGGTTCATTCCGCGCGATTCGAGCTCAGAGAATGGTCCCGAAGTTGAGCTGCGTCCCTGATGCAGTCAAATGGCCGATCCTGTAGCTCGGCAGCAGCCAGCACAGCACTCAGCTCATCTGGTGGAGCGAAAACCGGGCCACGTTGCGCTGATCCCCTGCGCAGTCGATGCCGTATTCGTCATGCTGGAGCGGCTTGCTGCGAGATAAAGAATGTTTCGAACTTAAGGCCTCAGCTGGCTGGGTCCTTAAAGCAGCCCCCGCCAGAAGCGAGGCTGTCAACAGACCGCCGTTTGTTGCTCTGGACATTTTTGACCTTATCACCGTTGACAGTTGGCCCTGAATCGTAATCCTCCTGCCCCTATCGGCTTACTTACTAGGATTACTGCCAGACTGCCAGGGTATCTGCCGCATTACTTGCCGGATTGCGATGCATATCGCATTCCTGACCAACCCGGCCTCGGGCGAGGTCAACGTCCAGCTTGCCACGGCGCAGGAGCTCGTGGACCAGGGCCATTCCGTGACGTTTCTCTCGACGGCGGCATGCAGCAGCAAGGTCTCTCGCTTCCGCGTGGCCCAGCTGCCATGCAACCAGCATCGTATCCACTTCATCAGTCTGGGGTCTAGCCAAGCCCTGAACGACTTCACACGGTTGGCCCAGTCGCGCATGCACCTGATGCGCAGGGTCCCTGGCGACCCTATCAGTCTGCAGACCTGTACTGATGCCTCTGTTGGGCCAGCGGAGGACCACGCTGCCATGGCGTTGCGCGTTCGCGACCACCTTAACGAGCTTGATCCGGATATGAGTATGCTACAAATCTGTGATATGAGGAATAGATACTAACAGGTCCAGTCTGCGTGGATGCGCTCACATCGTCCGTCATCACCGGCGCCCGGCTCACCAAGCGCAAGTTTATACTGACGGTGCCCTGCTCGCCTGGAATGACAGCCCTGCCTAGTGCGTTCCAGCCGCATATGGTAGCAGCAAACCGGCGGGGGTCATGGGGAACGTTCTTTGAGAGTACGCCTCCTGTATTGAATGTCTACGGATTATATACTGATATACATAGATATGTACCTGAACCTTCACGAAGTCATCCACAGCCGACGACACCCCTACCGCCGCGAACAACACAAAGTCATAAAACGCCTAGGACTCAGGTCGTATGGCACCGCTCGCGACTCGGCCTGCATGGGGCCCAACTGGCAGGACGAGAACTGCGTCGCCGGCATCCACTTCAACACCCCGGGCCTCATCGACTGCCCGAAGCAGTCACCCAAGATGGTCTTCGTCGGCGCAGGCGTCGCAGCCGAGCACTCGCCCTCACCCTTTACACCACCGCCGACCATGCCTCCTACGCCGTCTATGGATCCGGTTGGGGCATTCCCTGAGCTGGCCTGGATGGACGAGGCAGCAGCGCGGGGGGAGGACGTGGTATATATGAACATGGGCTCGATGTTCCTGTGGCGGCCAGACGAGTTCGACGCATGCATCGAGGGCTTCAAGGCCGCGCACAGAAGACTAAACGGGCGAGTGCGGTTCTTGTTCAAAATCAACCGGCCGCCGCAGTCTCGCTCAAGCACATCAAACACCACAACCCCCGAAAAAGAGAAAGAGAAAGAGAACATAGCAGAAAGAGAACTGTCAATTGAAGACCTCGACCTCACCCTCCCCCCCTTCATCCGCCTCACGCACTGGATCTCAAACCAAACCGCGGTCTACACCCATCGCGCCCTCAAGGCCTTCATCCACCACGGCGGCGGCAACTCCTTCAACGAGGCCGTGCACTTCGCCGTCCCCCAGCTGGTTCTCAGCCAGTGGCTGGACACACACGAATACGCGAGCTACGCGCACAGATTCGGGCTCGGCCTGCGCAGCGAGCATCCACCCTCTGTACAGGCATGTGATCTCGAGGCCAAGATCCTCGAACTGCTGGGCCCGCGGTGGGCTGAGTTCAAGGCGACTTGTGAAGCGTGGGCGCTGCGGAGCGAGCTAGGTGGTGGGCCAGCTGCAGCAGCCAGGATTGTGCTATTCCATGCCCAGCTCTGGGCTGCTGAAGCTGGGGCGAGGCGGAAACAGTCCGGGGATGGGTCTGGGTCTGGGTTTTCTACGGAGACGGAGTTGACGCCCCCGCTGTCCCCTGAGCAGGTCTCTGGGTTTGAGAAGGATGTTAAGGAGATCGCTATTTCGTAATCCATGATACCATATTGGTTATTATTTATTTGTTTGGGTTGTATTCATTATATCTGCACATAGAGGACTCGGGCTGGCTGTACATATAAAACGGGATGGCGTGATTGACATTTAACGACTGGCTATGCTTGGTTCCATTCACTTTCACTTTGGTCTTCATCCCAGCTTCGTTTATCGACACAGCTTACTGGTCAATTTGTAATTTGCGGTGACAGGTATGCTGGACTGCGCGATCACCCCTGAGCATGACGAATATGATCAGATCTCGCAGCTCAGTCATGCCGCCCCAAACAATTCACTGAACTCTAATTCTTTCTCCGAAATGCAATTTGATCGGAAAACATTCGGAACCGATGAGGAAACGGGTGGAAAAAACAAAGCTAGGGCACTGCAGGTCCACCAGAGGCCCACAACGAACCCTGAATCTACCGGATCGACAGCGCAATAAAGGTAATTGATAATAGAATGAGAGAATGTACAGGAGACAGATAAGATACAAAGAAACGTAAAATGTACAAAAAAGGGGGGGGGAAGGGGGAAAAAAGAATGTACCGTGTATGGTTACAACCGTGCAACCGTCTCCAGCCCAACCAGTCGTCTGAACAGCCTCGAAACTGTACACCCCATATGCAGCACGTCATGCAGGTCAAAGAACTTCTCGTCAAAGAGGAGATTAAACCGTAGCTCGTCGCGGAAGCTATACAGTGCAAAGCACACATTGGGATCCTTGTTGCGGCCTCCCGTTGCGAAGTCCGCCATGCGGATGGGATCTGGCCCATCCATCTCTGTAGCGTCTTTGGCTCCTGCACCCGAAACTCGTTTCTGCAGGTCGATGAACTGGCCCTGACTGGTCAGGGTTGGCCGTCCTACCGCGGGTGGCTCGGGGGCACCAAGGCTATGTGCGTCCTCTAGTGCCTTGGCCAGGACGGGGGCCATCTGGTCCAAGACGCCGATGAGATGGGGCGAGGCGAGGTCGTCGTTCTGTGCTTGTTCGATAACGCGTGCCAGGCGGAGGAGACCCTGTGGGGAGGTCGGGCGGAGGTTGACGTCCTTTGCGTCGATCCACATGCTTCCTGGGATTATGGGCATGGTTACAGGGCCCTGTCCGTTGGATGCGGTCACAGGCAGGTATCGGCGGCCGTGGGCAGAGAAGACGAGGTGTGCGCCGTCCAGTTCGGCGGAGGAGTTTGTCTCGGGGAAGGCGTGGGCGATGCCGGATGTCATGCAGGCGAAGAAAGCAGCTGTGAGTGAGACGCCGGACTGTTTGAGGACTTTGAAGGCTGCCTTTGCTTCGAAGGGTTCAAATATCATGGTCTGGTTGTGGATGCGCGATGGCCGGTGTTTGTGGTCTTTCTGTAGAGGGATCCCGATTGACGGCCGGCCCCAGCGAGCCTGCAATTGTTCCTGCATGGCGAGGGCGTCCTGCAGCTCTTGTGGTGTAGGCTGGTGGCGGAGGGAGTATGCATGGCTGAGAGATTGAGGGAGGCGAGACACGGTTCCGGACGCGGTCTCTGCGTAGAAGATGCCGTCAATGCCCAGCTCAGCATCGGGGCGAGAGAGCTGGTACATGAACTCCTGCATTACTTTGAATGCATCCAGGCTGATCAGAGTATGCGAAATGTTCAACACGTATCCCCGCGGGCCACGGATGGGGTCGACCACTAGCGTCATGCTGGTTAGGGCATCGGTTGCGTGGCGGGCAAGGGCGAGATAGACGTCCGTGACAGTCGTGTTCTCAGCTACCGGGCACGTCTGAGCAGCCCATCGTTTGGCGTCTTCTGCCGTCTGGTGCAGGTCGAAGGCAGCCTGGTCGAGGGTTGGATACGCAACGCCAACAACTGGCATGGAACGTCGAGTGCGCCACCAGGCTGCTTGATGGCGGCGTTTCAACTGCTCGCAGGACAGAGGGGTAGCCAGTGCTGCGTGGATGGTCAATCGGAACTGCACAGTTAGAATCGTACATACAATATACATTGCGGAGCTGATACTCACATTCCCGTCGTCGAACTTCTCCGAGGCCTTGAGGACGAGCTCAACACCGCGAAGACGCCGGACAAGGCGAGTCCCGTCCAGTTTCCATTCGGACGCTGGCACAGGCTGTACAGTTTGCTGTTGCGTGGTAGCCATGGTATGGTGGTGGTTGACAGAATCACTCCTGGCCCGTGGCCACGCTCACTGTTGTGACGAGATGAAACAGATCGGCACAGAAAGGAGCAGCTCCGAATTCGCCACAGTCTAACTGTCAATAGTGGGCGGGCTATCGGAGGGTTCGACCGTCGAATTCCTTAGGCGCATATCGCCATTCGACCCACGGCTTCCATGTTTTCCCCGTGCAGATCGTGATGATCGCTGCAAGGGTTCACCACTGGATGCCGCAAGGGGTTTGTTTTACTCAGAGTCCATTCTCCTATCTTCCGTCTTGACTTCTCGCTGAGACAGTTCAACTTGTGAAGACTGTCGACTTTGTTGTCATCATGGCGCCCCCAGCTCAGCAGCCCGTATCCTCCCCCAACCAGCCCCAGCCCTATGTTCACAACGGCTGGCGCCAATTCGCCCACGGCCAGTGGACTAGAGAGACCACTGGAGGCGAAACTGGCATCTCCTACAACCAGAACGTACGCGACGGACACACCGAACTGACCACAAGCCTCACCTTCAGCACCAGTTTGTCCACCACGGAGCTCATCCAGCGCGTCCGCAATGCCTGGCTTGTCTGCCATGCAACCCACCCCGAGGTGGCCATCCAACTGTCCACGGGGACAGAGATCCCCCAGATCATGACCTTCGATACTTTGCAGTCTGAAGCGGACGCCGAAGCATGGCTGCAGGAGACTCTCCACGTCGTCACCGACCAGCAGGCTCCCGACGTTGCTCGCATGACATACAGCCGCCGTCTACCGACCAAGGGCAAGCGCAGCATGCTGTATCTGGTTACTGCTGGCGCTGCCTACCCAGAGTACCCTAACAGGCATTGCTTCGTGTGGAACTTTGGGCATACCATGGCGGACGCCTACAGCGTGGTCCTGTTCAACAACTACCTCCTGCGGACCCTCACCCGGGTCCCTGGCGACCGAAATCTGGCTGTCAGCGAGCTAGACTACTCGGGCCTGGCTTCACGCTTGCCTGTCACCCCAATTACGCCATACGAGCAGGAGCACCAGCCCACCAGAGAGCAGAGGGAGGAGGCTATTGCAGGCGCAATTGCCCAAGCCGAGCTCTACTCTTCAAAGGTACTCAACCCAGATCATTTCAACCAGCAACTAAAGCTAATGAAAACCTCTTATATAGATGGACAAGTCGATAGCAATGTACCCCGAACCGGACGCTGCCTCGCGTGCCCACGGCACCTACTGCATCAGACTTCAATACGAGGTCGCCGAATCCAAAGCCCTCCTCGCGGCCCTTCAAGAACACAAACTCAGCATCACATTCGCCGCCGCAGCGGCCACAGTGCTCGCCATAAAGCAGACGTACGGCAAGGGCCATGAAACAGGGGCCTTGCTCGGAATGACACGCAACGCGCGCCGCTGGGTGAAGACTGAGCTCCGCGAAGAGGGCGGACATCGCGTTCCCTGCGCCTCGGACGTCGTCTTCCTCTGGATCCCCTTTAAGAAGGAGTACTTTGCCGGTTCTATCAGAGATACTATCTTGCACTTGGGCCGTGCGATTCGCAGCGAGATGGGTCCGCACTTGACGTCGCCGCATTACATGGCCAGTCTCTCCTTCACCGCGGACCGGTTCGTGTCTGGTCTCGCGGCAGAGGGAGAGCCTGCACCTGCGCCCCAGGCCCCTGGATTCTCGCCGCAGGGTGCTGTGCCGTTGAGCAGGGAGTTCTCGTCTCAGACGGCCACGGTCCAGGTCCATGATATGCTGCATTCGGGACGCCAGATTAACCCGTCTGCCTGGGTGGGCATGTTCTCTCTTTGGGAGAGGATTTCGCTGTCTATGGGCTTTGATATGAAGTACTACGATCCTCGCTCGATGGAGGACTTTATGGCGCTCGTAAAGAGCAACTTGGGCAGTGTCATTCCTGGACGGTTTGTCGGGGGTGTCTCGTCGCGCCTATAACTTATGCCTGACTTGTTGACTGATTCTATACCCACATTGGCTAGCAGCCTTTTTCTTTACCGATCTCTTCATTCTTTCTTTCTTTATTTTTCTCTTCCTGTCTTGTCTACTCAACCTACAGCTATTCACTGTTTCCAACTCAGCAGGCTCGAGTTGGTGTCACCATCATTGTATCATATTTCCTTCCTGTACAGCATTTCGGGTGTTATATAGACCAATCACAAAATTGCTGATGTTAACACTCAAATCCACGAGATATCAGCCGTCTTGACTCGTAATCAGCAGTAGATCGCCGCTCAGCCCTACTAGCGTGCTCTTCTATCAGCTCCCCTGTCTATCTCAAGCTAGCTCGGCGAACTACGCGTGGTCCATAATAGGCCGAACTCTGAAGATCCTGATAAGCAGAACCGAAATCTATTACCCATTCAGCCAGGCTCTGCCGTGCCGTCGTGGCCCTAACGAATACCGACGGGAAAAGTCCGGGCTCCGCTTGTTCGGGGCCCTCTGGCGTGTCATTTGCATATGATATCGCCATCCCACCCGTCGCCGAACAACCCCGAACACGGGTCTGGGCAAAACAAGGCCAGAATTACTGGAAGCAGGACTGTATGCAGATCACCTCATCCGTCTCCACAATAACATTAACCTTTCTCATATCTACTCCAACGCCATAACCTGATACCGTCTCGCCGTCACTACGCGCATCTTCTTGCCATACAGAACCATCGGGATAATAGTCAACGTAACAGCCAGGCTGATAAACCCACATGCAATAAACATATCCTGCGCCCCGGAGCGCGCTAACCACGGACTAATCGCAAACGGGATCCCGATGCTGATTGCGTTGCGGAGAAAGGCTACGCCTGTGAATGCGTCGCCGGTTATCTAGCAGTATTCCAGTTAGATGGGTTGACAGTTGACGGTCTATGAAAGGAGTCTTACGTCTCGGTAACTGTCAATGACCAGTGTAAGTGCTGCATCGCCTATACTGCCTAGTCCGAAGCCGAATAGGGCGCCTGCTATACTGGGCCAGATCCAGTGGAGGCCCTGTCGTGCCATATTAGCACGTTCAACTTCATTATCTCAGAATACCGTAGTAGGGATATAGCTTACCCGGTCAATCGTGACTCCAAACATAATCAACCCCCCGGCCAGCGTCAATGCCGGGAGATGCAGGATATACAACCTCATCTCAGGCTCATAATACCCGCTGTTCCGTCTCGCAAAGAACAGGATGGACCTATCGCCGAGAAATCCCCCATAGATTGACCCCAGCAGGTTCCCGACGAACGGACCAATGCTCATAAACCCGACTTGCTGTGGCGTGAAGTTGTACGGGGGCAGAGGGAACACCAAGCCCAGGACGCTGGATAGGATAGTCAGCCACACAATACCGAGGGCATATTGCAGGGCACAGAATAGAACAGCGGGGAAGGTGGTTAAGACCACGAAGGGCCGGTAGATGTATGGCCAGATTGGCTCTGCGGTGTATGTCACTAGTGCCAGTCTCTGTCTCCATGTCTTGAGTGGGATGGTGGTGTCTAGCTCGTGGCTTGATTCCTGTCTCCTGGTACACTCGATATCCGGCTGTTGATCGGATTTGATGTCCTTGGTTGATATGCTTTGGCTGGTTGAAGGTTGTGAATCGCTGCTCACGCCCATGACTACTGGGGTATACTTGGTCTCCTCGTAGAAAAGTATAAAAAGACCGAATAGAACAGCGTCCACAATACCCAGTGCGCGATAGGAAGCCCGCCATCCTTCACGGGTGGCTTGTGTCCCAGCACCCATGGGAGTTAGGAAGCTCTGCATCAATTAGCACATGCATATCAGTCCAATGATTTAACTCACGCCAATCATAACCATGGTCATATACAATGCATTCATTCCCCCGCGGTGATGCACAAAGAAAAGATCGGCAACCTAGAATCAATATATCTTACACCCCTATTAAGAGAACCAAGAGTACATACCGTAATCTGAACAATAGACTCATTCGTCGCCCCCGCCAGCCCGTGTAGCAGATTGACAATATACATCTCCGGCAAGGACTTCATCGACGCAGACCAAAACGAGGCAGCCATCATGATCGCCGTCGAAGCCAGGTACACCGGTCTGCGGCCAAGCTTCTTCGCCAGCGGGATAAAGAGGATGCAGCCAACCGAGAGACCGACGAAGTTGACGGACATGGCCTTGTTGAGCTGCGGGTAGGTGACGTTCATGTCTTTCACCATCAATTGCCAGAATATTACCTGGATTGAGAGACTGGTGTTGTCAATATCTGTTTCGAGCCCTTAAACAGGTTAGGCCTACGTTGTGAACACCACCACCGTGATTGCGAGGACGAGAGTAAAGTTCACTGTTTTTCGGGCTGTGCTCCAGTTCTGTTTTCTTATTAGTATCTGTTTACCGGCTAAGTGAAAGACTGACCAGTGGCTCATTGGGGTCCCTCGATGGCACGGGGTACAGGATAATCTGGGGGTCATTATTCCCGCGTTCTTCAATCTCATCTGGTGATAATGTTAACAGTGAGCTGTCCTAGTAAAGGAGGAGCTAGAGCTTGGGTATACTTTGGATAAGGAGAAAAGTGCCTGGTGGCTGATTCTCTTCAAGGGACTGTGTCTCGTGCTGATTCTGTGCCATCAATATTGGCTTCTTTCGTGAATACAAAAGTGGAATATCTTTGACAGTGTGATGGGATATGCTACACCCTGGCCAGGATAAGAGTGATGATCAATATATATCATTACTACCGCCTCATTCCTGGTGGCACTTGACAGCCTGCGAACTACCGAGATGGTAGTATACCAGTACGCACGACAACACCTCCAGAATGTCATTAAGTCTACGCGGTTTGTAAATGCGGGGAAACGCCACAGCAGCACGAGACAAGCACCTGAAGCTAAAGATCCCTGTCAAAACTTGCATTGTGAGGACATTGCAAGTCCAGCGTCGTGCAGGGTCGACCTGCCTAATCGGGACGGCCGAGGGACATACATCGATATGATCGAGAGCCATCGATATCAAATGCTGCAACTACCGCTATTTAATGCCGACATACAGTATAGCTGCGTGCAAGCCTAATACCAGCTAGGTAGTCCATATACAGATCCGTGGCATGGCACATGTCAAGCTACACAGAGCATAATATATCCGATCAGTTTTGCTGCCAATACATTGCAAGGTATCGATTACAGAGTGTGTGAATCATGACAACGGTCTATAAATTGCCCCTTTCCAGAGTCTTTGACGGTGTGTTCACCAGTCCATCCCACTATATATCTCTGCTAATCTACATTACAGACCAGGAATCAATCCATGCGGTTGCAAATACAATAACCTCCTCTTTCACAGAGGATCCCTTGATCTGCTGGCTGCGTCCTCTCGCAGACCCGTGGTCAGTAATTGATCCCAATACATCCAAATGGCAATATCGCCGGGTCCAGAGGGCTGTTGCCGAGGGTATTGTGCTGAGGGCTGCTACCGTCAGTGAGATAGGACAGGGGTTCGAGAAAGATGGCGAGGCCTATGAAGGTTTAAACGTTGAACAGGATGCAGGTGCAGTAGCCTTGTTATTCCCTCCTCGTGGACGGTGCCGATGGTCTCTGGGCAGGATGCTGCTTTTGTGGAAGTTGTGGTTCCTTGATATCCTCCGCCCGGTGTACGAGAGGGGTGCGAATGAAAAGGTACGTGCGACAGTCTAGCTACTGGGCTATTGAGGGCACGAGTAACATGCGCATACAGAGATTGCAGATATTAATGAATGCTCATAACCGCGTTATTGCAAACGTCCAGCAGAAGTATTACGTCCCTGACCTGTGGTATCTAGAGGTCATCGCTGTACACCCCCATCTCCAAGGTCGTGGGCTGGGGAGAAAGGCCTTGTGTTCTGTCTTGGACCATACCAGCAATGGGCCCGTTATTCTGGAATGTACAAGACAGGATAATGTCGCCTTTTACGAACGAATGGGTTTCAAAGTCGTCGAAGAAGTTGAGCTGGAAGAGAGCGGCGCAGCAGTTAAACTCTGGTTCATGCTGCGTCAAGGGTCGACAGCCAAAGCCAATTGAACTCGCTTCGTTATGCGATCTAGAATATATGTACAGATACTAAGAGTGTATCTAGAATAACCCCAACTCTACGCCCCTCGCCCGCGCGAGCTGGTCAATATCAACCTCTCCAGCCTGGTGCGTCCAGTATTCCTCCAGCAAATTCAGGAGAAGGCGATACTGCCTGTTGCAAAACGGCCCGTCGGTGGTGAAAAGAAGGGTCTTCCGTATGAATTCCTTCAATGACGGATCCTTTTGCACAACGTCACTCTGTAGTCCCGCGATGGTGACCGGGTACGAAATAGCATTGATGATGAGAGTGTCCCAGCGCTCTGGGTCCAGGGAAGCACGACATACAGCATCCACAGAGCTCATAAGCCGGGAAACTATGATTGTACTAGAGGTCAAGCTCGCGCCCCTTTGGATGCCAGGATTCGGGACTGCTCCTGTATCTGAACAGCGTGGAAAGCCAGGTCCCCCATGTCGAACCACCAACACCCCAGCAAGTCGATATGCCTCCCACAGCTGGCACTGGATAAAGCTCCCCTCTGCGCCAGACCAATCCCAAAAACTCGCTTCTGCAGTTCCCTCCCCAATAAAGGCGAAGATCGTCACCAGCGACCTCGGCAGGCCAGTTACAACCTCAACCCCAGTCTCGACTTCTCCGGGGGAGCCCCCCCTGCAGCAGTACTGTCTCCAAAAACCAAGATGGGAGTGCTGACGACCAATGGAAAATGTGGGCAGGTCCATGACGCCCATTACCTCGAAGAGATGCGCGCGGAATGCACTTGGTTCTTGCTGTGCGCCTTCGACGTCATGCATGCGAAGAATGCTGTACATCCCTCGGAGGTGCATTGTCCATGGAATGCCGTGCATAACCTGGGAATATCTAATCAATGGACTAGTAACAGGGAAATAGGGTAGGCGCATACTCCAATCGTACACAAGAGTAATCCAGCCGTTAATGTTCCATCTTCTAGATAGAGCTCGCTCTTGGAAAGCTCAGCGCGGAATTTATTCAGGCCGATGTCGAGATACTCGAGGAATCGTGCCTTTGGTTCTTGGTTTAGTGATGCTTGTAGGGCTATACATATCTGATACAGTGCTTCGGATTGTTGGCATAATACCGGAAGCCGTGGTTTCAGCAGGGTTTGTTCGTCGTGGACTGTCGTTGAGTGCAGGGTATTTATTCCAGATGATAGAACTAGAATACGCATTAACCTAGATTTCCTGCTACCTGTATATTAATACTTACACTCTTGAAAGAGCCGTTCTTTCTCGGTGCCTTGGCTAGGGCTTGATACCTCGAATACCTCTGGGCCATATCTAATCTCTACCACAAAGTGTCAACAAATTGAACGCTGATGCTGAATAGTGCTTGTATATACAAACCTACACCATGACGAGAACAGTTCTGAGAAGGCCTCTCAGCCACCTCAGCCTGTATCTCCCCTCCCTGTTCCCTCTGCCTCGTTCGATTCCGATCTCTCCTACGACCAGGAACCCTCAGCGGAATAGACGCATCTACTGGAGCCTCGGCCCCGGTAAAGTGACCTCGCGAGGCAATGCCGGACCCCCAACGCAAACGCAGTTCATAGCCTTCGCACGCTATTCCATGGTCGGTGCAGGCTCGACAAGTCGGACGGGCACGGTCACACTTGCGACGTTTCGCCTTGCATGTCCAGCTATGGCGGAATCTATCAGCTGTAGCTTGGGAATACAACAGAGGGGTGTTACCATCCGGCGTGGGAGCGACGGGCACGGGGGGTCGACATTCCTATTTGGGTTGAATGCAAAGAAAAGAAGGTCTGGAGGCGAAATGCTCGTTTAAAAGCCGGGATGATAATGCGGGGGAAGAAGCACGGTGGATCTCTGGGTCGACCTGCCATATTGGATGTAGCGCCAGAGATGATGCTGCAGATTATTCCTTGGCCTTCCATTGTGGCATAAATTAGGGTTAAGTATATGACAGGAATGAGACAGCACATTATAGCTGGTTCAAAATAAAACCAAACGTCAAATGTCCTTCCAAACGCCCGTCTCGAACTGTACGACCACGATTCCATCGCTTGGTGAACTCCAAGGGCTGCAATACGCAAATGGAGTGCAGCAGTTCTGTGGAATCCCCTACGCTGAGTTGCCAAAGCGATGGACAAGGTCAACGCTGAAGACTGCTTGGAAGGACTCGAAGCACGATGGGACCAGATTAGGGTATACTGCGTCCCTGACCATGTTTACGGAACTGACTGTCTCAGAAACAACTGCCCTCACCCGGAATCCGAAGAAGGGACCGACGACCTCGTCCCGGTCCCGCCAGCTGCTCACTTCGCATACCCTCCAAAAGTAGACGAATTGACCGGCCTTGTGATGAACATCGTCGTCCCACCAAAGCCAATCACTCCCGACAAGAGATATCCAGTAATGGTCTACGTCCACGGGGGCTCCCTGCTCTACGGAGGAGCCAACCTACCCATCTTCGACGCTGTCAACCTCGTCTCCCAGAGCATCAAAATGGGCACGCCAATTGTATGCGTAAACTTCAACTACCGGGTCGGCCTAGGCGGATTCCTAGCGAGCGACGCAATACGGCGCGAGCTAGCAACAGATGGATACCAAGGCTGCGGCAACTTCGGCTTCACAGACCAACAGGTTGCGTTCGAGTGGGTGCAGAAGTATATCGATGCCCTAGGTGGCGATCCAGAGAACGTCACAGCCGTCGGAGAATCTGCCGGTGGGATTTCAATAAGCAACCAGCTTGCTGCTGCGAGTCCGCCCTGTTTCCGACGTGCGGTATGCATGTCTGGCCTGTCTGTGTCGATTCCCCCGTGGACGATGGAGCAGCACGGGGCGCTGTTTCGGGCTGTTTGTCGGTACTTCCGAGTTAATGAGTCTCGGTCTGATGTGCTTGACTGTCTTCGAGAGATACCGCAGCAGGAACTTGCAAATGCAACGCCTATGATTCAGGGTGTGTTGTCTGGGACGGGGAATCCATGTCTAGACGGCTGGTTCTATAATAAGGACAGAAATCCGTGTGAGATCCAGGCAGCGCCATCTTGGCTTGAAGCCTTGATGCTGGGAGATACGTATCATGAAGGAATCATCTTTCATTTGAATCTCTTGGACGACAATTTCGACACCATCCGTGATATTGTGGTAGACCACATTAGGTCGGAAGACCAAACGGACCAAATATTTGCAGAGTACAACATTACCCCAGACCTCACTCGCAGCCTCTTCATCGAACGAGTCGAACATATGTCTGGGGATGCAATATTCAAGATCCCCAATTACGCCACTGCCCTCGCCAATTCGCATCTGGCAGACAAGAGTGCACTATTCGTGTACCACTTTGACCAGCGCTCGCGACTCAAGAACGCCCTGGAGGGGACAGCGTACCATGCGCATGAACTGCTCTACCTTTTTCAAAACCTTACCAATGAGATGAATGAGGGTGAGAAAGCTATGGCGTATGATTTTGCTGCCGCTTGGATTATGTTCTGTAATGGGCATGCGCCATGGACTGGTCCTAAACGAGAATGGAAGGTCTGGGGCCCAGAGAGTATCCAGGCCATGCGGACAGAGGAGCAGGATGAATACATTCGGTCGTATGCACGGATGCAGCGAATGTTATCTATGGGGCATGGAGATACGTGGAAAAGGTGGCTCTCTGGTATTGATGCGCTGGTGAATAAGAGAATGAATATGGGAAAGGCTGCCTAGGTTGTATGTTGTCGCACTGCATAAGATGTGTCTTTTGTATATTACAAATGAGAGATATTTGAAGGAGAGACCGTGTACAACGCCTTCTTGGCCCTCTCCTCCGTAACCAGCATCTGCTCAGGGAACCAAGATAGGTCTGCAAACTCCCGATCCAACAGCTCATCATGAAGCAGCAGCATCTTCCCCAACGCCTTCCCACACATCCACGCCAGCACCATTCCCTCTCCTGAAAACGCCGTAGAGACCCATTCAGCACCTTCTCTGTCAGTATCCTTCCCCCTTCCCGTAAGTGATCCCGGAAGCCGTCCTACCCAAGGAAAGCCATCTGCACTGAATCCCATATTGCCGGTCCACATCTGCTCAACAGCAGAACCAGGGGCAGCTCCCCAATCCTCACGTCCAAACACCACACTCAACGCCCCCGAAAGATGGATATCGGCATATAAACTCAGCTCGGAGTCTGTAGACACACCCAGATCCGAAATTCCACCGCCCTCGCCCTGAGCGAATCCGCCCCCGAACATCATCATCTCGCCTACATCCGACGCCGGCAGTTGCGTGAGATAGTCAAAGCCGCGGTCGTAGTTGAAGAGCCATGAATGCTCTCCGCCTTGGCTGCGGAAATTTGTCCCAGGGTGTTGTGCTGACATCTGGCCGCGAACGGGGCAGACGCGGCCTTTTAGTCCAGGGACGAGATGGGCAACATGGGCGTTTGTGCAGTGCACGATGTGCCGGGCGTGGATTGAACCTCGAGGGGTTGTTACGGTGTATCGAAGCCCATTCGGTGCCCTGCTGCCGTGGTCCTCGATGCTGGTGACGGGCGTGTTCGCTTCTATTCGCAGGTCATCGGGGTATTTCGTCTTCAACTGATCCAACACCCCTGTTATGAATTTATATGGCCAGATTGCACCCGCCGGTCCAGCTACGATTCCTTGAGCATGAGGAAGGCCAAAGTCCTAGCCCGTATCAGCAAAATATACACAAATAATGGAATGACTTCTCACCTTCGGAATCTCACCCCTCTCATACACCCTCCACTCCTGCGTCTCCTCCGGTAAACCCTCCCTCAACCGCCGAAACCGAGCCGTAGCCTCCCTCCAGGGCTTCTTCTCAAAATAAACACTCAGAAACTGCACCCTGCGCGCCTGCGCCGTTTCAGTTAATCCATACTCATTAGCTACAGCCAGCAATTCCCGCAAATGCGCCAGCCGAAACCTCAATATTTTCCTCGCAGCGTCAGTCCCATGCTCCTGTTCGAGTTCTGCAAACTCCTCCGCTGTTTCCAGGATATGGCCCCCATTGCGACCTGTTGCGCCGCTGCATATATCGCGAGCTTCCAGCATAACGATTGCGGGACGGCTTCTGTGTTCTTGTCTCAGGCCATTGCTGCTGGAATCAGGCTTTCCCAACTCCAGTAGTGTTTTTGCGATGGATGTGCCTGTTACGCCGGAGCCGATGATCACGACGTCGATTTCTTCTGGGAGTGTATCGGACTGTATCTCTGCTAGATCTGGGTGGGGGGAGCGTAGCCAGAAGGATGATGTAGGGTTTTGTGATGGCAGGCCGGGGTCGGAGAGCGCTCTGTCTAGGGCGTCTTGTCTGTCTTGTAGTGGGATTCCGGGGTTGGTGAGGAGGGAGTGGACGAGGGATGCCATTGTATTGTATATTCACAGTTACAGTTTGAAATTTGAAGTATCGTTTTAGGATTGTGACCATTAGGTGAAAAAGGTGGCATGTTATAAACGTCCGTCGGTCTGATATCTAGTACTATGGCATGGTACGACGGCTCGAGATATCTTGGACAGCAAGGAATATGATCTGATATAGAAGGTCCATGCGAAAGACAGTGTCAAAGGATGCTACTGAGATCTAAGCTCGTGTTTGTTGGAGCCCGCGGGCCCCGGCTATCAATCTACCATCGAGGGCACCGAGCTTCCTTTTAGGGCAGGTATAATCCGGAGCTGAGCATCGCAAACATTACAGGTGGCACATTCAAGGGTTCAGATCTGGAAGAAACAGTTCTTCTTCCACCTGCGGGTTGAGGCTGCAGGGAAGTATACCTGGTTAAATGGGTTAGTTTGTGTCCGGGTTATGACCTGTCAGGACGATCGTATTATTATCGATGCGTATTATTTGACGAATTTTGGGGGTCAAACCGGATGGAAGATGTTATAATCGGACAGAAATAGAAAATACCGAGGTAGAGTATTGCTTCTGGTGTATCTACCGTGATATCAGCCGGTCTGGTGGTGGCTTGATCATTTGTCCCGTTTAGGAAGGTCGACGCATTCTCCAACCCTGAAACTGGCAAGACAGTAGGCTGCGTTGTCGGTTCTTAGTTTCGTCTCTGTACCCCGCATGGACTCGCATATTCAAATCCTCGTATTTATATTTAGGAGACCATGTTAGCACGTCGTGATAGTACCTTGTCGAAGTATCAGGAGTGAAAATGACCAGATCTCCAGTCCCCCAGGCTGACTGGCGAGCACTCGTCGCAGCAAAACGCAAGCAACTGGACTCTCAAATCCCATTAGAGTGGCGTCTCAACGACGACTTCCTAGCGTCAGTGCCCGCAGATGGCCATCTGATCGAGGCCGACCTTGTTCGCCAAAGTGGGATTCTCGCTGATAAAGAGCTCGACATCACAGAGAACTACTCTGCGGTGGATCTACTACAGAGACTTTCCAGTGGAGGCTTCAGTTCTGTAGATGTCACAACTGCATTTTGCAAACGGGCCGCGATTGCGCAACAGCTGGTAAGCTATATTTGCATACCGTGCTTCCATTCAATGAGACACCAGGTGCTGATAACAATAGACCTCATGTTTAACAGAGCATTGGTTTAAGAAAGCCATCAAGCGCGCACAGTTCTTGGATGAATACTTAGCACGAGAAAAGAAGGTAGTCGGTCCATTGCATGGCCTTCCTATCAGCATCAAAGACAGTTTCTGCGTTGAAGGTATCCAGAGCACAGTTGGATATGTCTCGCTTCTTCAGGAGGAGCCGGCGTCGCATGCTTCAGCCCTAGTTGAGATGCTCCTCGACCTAGGCGCAGTGCTGTACGTCAAGACGAATATCCCGCAGACGATGATGGTTAGTATTCATACATACACACACGATTAGAATCAATGCTTAATGAATACAGACAGGGGATTCCGACAATAACATCTTCGGCCGGACTCTTAACCCACACAATACGAATCTAACAGCCGGAGGATCAAGCGGTGGAGAGGGCGCGCTTGTAGCCTTCCGAGGCTCGATCCTGGGGGTAGGAACAGACATCGCAGGGTCAATCCGCATTCCATCTCTCTGCTGCGGCGTATACGGCTTCAAGCCTACCTCAGACCGTATCCCTTGGGGCGGCCAAGTGCCAGGTCTAGCTATACAGGGCATTCCAGGCATAAAGCCATCGGCAGGTCCACTGGCCCATAGTCTAGAAGATATCGAGCTTTTCATGGCCACTGTTCTCAAGGCCCAGCCCTGGAAATACGATGTCACTGCCAGTGCGGCACCATGGCAAAATCTCCCACACCACGATATCTCGCAGGGAAGGTTAACAATAGGCATTCTGCCCGAAAGCAAAGACTTCCCACTGCATCCTCCTGTACGGAGAGCCCTACAGTCCGCGATAACTTCTCTCTCCCAGTGCGGCCACCGTATAGTTCACCTCTCAGACGAACCCTCGCGAGATCTCGCCTGCGTAAGCCGTTTAGCATTTCAATACTTCACGTACGGGCCACATATCGACCACGTCGCGGCCAGCGGCGAGCCGCTCGTGCCATCCGTCGCTAAAATGTCCTCGCCGATGTTCACCGGCCCGTTTCCGGTTGATATGGATCTACCGCCATTTGAAAAGATCGATGCCCTGCATAGACTCAGACACGAATATGCTGATGCATGGCGCAAGGTCTGGGTTGAGAACGGACTGGACGTTATTCTAGCCCCTGGGGCGCAGAATACGGCTGTTCCGCATGATACATTTGGATGGCCTCCTTATACGGTAGTGTGGAATTTACTTGATGTGAGACTTGCATACTTTACAGGTCTAAGAACAATATAGTGTTGCTGACTCCTAGTAATATAGTACCCTGCGTGTATTATCCCTTATGGCAAAGCGTCTAAGGAACTTGATTCTGTTCCCATGGTTATTGACGACGTCGTCCAGCCTAGCTGTAAGTTATACGGGGGTTCCTTTGTTGTTTGAAAATCACTTGCTGATTCCGACAGACGACCCTGATGCCGTTGATGGAGCTCCCTGCGCCATCCAGGTAATAACGCCACGTTTCCAGGATGAAAAGTGTCTCTACGCGGCGCGGATTATAGACCAAGATATTCAATGAGTATATTTATACTAGCTGAAGGTTGTCAATTTTCTATATCTCAATATATCGCTAAATACTTTTCATAATCAATTCGATATGATCTGCAATACCTATAGGTCTGTGGAGTCAGTGATATACCACGGAACAACATTCATATTTCAGACCTTGGGTCGAAGATGCATCCGGACATCCGTGAAGTTGACTGTCCAATTTTCTGCCTGTCTCTCTTTCCAAAATAAGGGCATTTCTTTGCTAAGTCATTGTCTGCTAGAGCCGCTGGCGGCAGGCATTGCCACCAATGGCCTTTATAACAGGATGGATACCTTGTCTCCAGTGCCGCTCTTTCTGTTAAGTAAACCTCCTCGCACCTTCCTGTTCTTTAAGATTCAGATCAGGCAAGTGCGACGGTCGTTCCTGCCAAGGTGGTGGCAAGTATGCATAGGAAGGAGCTATCTACGGATGCTGACGTCGTGATTGCCGTACCAGGAGTCAGAAATGGGTCTGCATCGAAGATTAATTCTACGGATCTCATACCTTGATCGGCTCCGAGGCAGCCATGGCCAGCTGAACGGATAAAGAATTGTTGCAGGCTTCATAACCGGCCGAATAAGGCATGCTACGTCAGACCTGCAGATGCCGTGGGTGGAGATATGCGTTGACTTTGGATCGGGGGCCTCTCTTGGGAATTACGCCATCGTTAGTTACAATCTTTGATTCTCAAGGAAGATCAAAACTTGCTACCTGAATTATTCACAATTTGAGCATCAGACCCACTCAAGGCAACTTCCTGAATGGGAAATGCCCAATCCGCTAGGCCGTAAGTCGCCTAGTTCCATGTAACTTGCTCCTGTCAAATGCCTAATCCGGTTAAGCCTCGGCCGGTCAAGCATTCATACCCATGACCTTCCTAATTTGGTTGCTCGCGAGAGACCGGAGAGCTGCTTGAAGCCTGTTTGCCTCTTCATTATGCGATATAAACCAGTAGGAAGCCATCAGGATGGTAGCAAAATCTGTCTTCAGCGCCATCCTACTTTACAACCCCTCGACTTGAACGATTATGAGCATTTACCCCCCAGAATCCAATGGCAGGCAGGCTACTGAGGTGGCACAAAATGCGAGTCTCTCTACCGCAGAGAAGGCCATTAATGCAGGCCATGGTTCTTCACCTCGGTCAGCCCTAGATCAAGAGACAATCGAGCAGCTGGGACGACAGCGCCCTTCTCAGTTTTCGAGCATATGGTCTGAGCTGGCATTCTGCTTCTCTATATTCATGTGTCAGAGATACTTGCAGTAGTCCACCCAATCCCCTTAATTAATAAATATCACTAACCATGATATACAACAGGAATACTACATATCTGGCTCTAATGTCCTCACCCCAACTCTAATAAAGGAGCTGGAGATTCCTCCCGCCCAGTCCATCTGGCCCTCCACGGCCTTGTCGCTCGCTGTCACATCCACCCTGTTAATTTTCGGGCGCCTGGCCGACATGTATGGCGGATTTGTACTCTACATTGGAGGAATGGCCTGGCTTACAATTATCTCACTTATTGCTGGATTCTCCCAGAATTGGATGATGCTGTTCATCTTTCGCGCACTGCAAGGCCTGGGACTGGCCTCCTCCTTGCCCGCGAGCATCATGATTCTTGGTAGAGCATACCGCCCAGGGCCTCGCAAAAACCTCGTCTTCAGTATTTACGGTGCCTGTGCTGTGATGGGCTTCTTCCTTGGGATCTTCTTTTCTGGTATTTGCGGTGAATTCCTCGCATGGTCATGGTACTTTTTCTTTGGGGCCATCTTTTCAGCAGTGACGCTTGTTTCTGGTTGGTTCTCAATTCCCTCGGATTGGGCTGAGAAGCAAAAAATGAAAGTCAAGATGGATTGGATTGGAAGTGCCCTGCTTGTGCCAGGACTGGTGCTGCTGGTTTTTTCCATTGCAGACAGTGCCCATGCTCAAAGTGGGTGGAGGACACCGTATATCATTGTCACCTTCATCCTTGGGGTGGTGTTTCTCATCGCTTTCACATACACCCAGGGCTGGGTTGTCACAAATCCCTTACTTCCTGCGGATCTATTTTCAGTCAAGTATATGACGCCTTTGGTCATTTCTCTCCTCCTCCTGTATGGATGCTTAGGGGTCTTTCTTCTCTATGCCTGCCTATAGTAAGCCTTCCCTGTCCCATATTTAAAGACCAGTTGCTGATATCCAACACAGCATGCAGGAGATAATGGGAGCCAGCCCGCTGCAGGTGGTTGCATGGGCGGTACCCATGGCAGTTGGTGGACTCATTCTTAGTGCTGCTGGAGGCCTGATCCTCCACATGCTCAACGGGACAATACTCATGATACTGTCCTGTCTCGGGTATCTTGCGTCTGGCCTTCTATTTGCGCTTCTCCCATTTGGAGGCAACTACTGGGCCTTTGTATTTCCTGCCATGATCGGCTGCACAGTTGGCATCGACATCAGCTTCAACGTCACCAATATCTTCATCACCACCTCCCTATCGAAGGAAAGACAGGGTCTGGCTGGTGCCCTGATTAATTCGACCCTGCATTTTGGGATTGCCATCATGTTAGCGTTTGCGGATATCATTCAGGTTCATGCCCAGAAACACATGAGCCTGAGGGAGAGCTATCAGTCAGCGTTCTGGTTCCAGGTTGGGCTGTCTGCTTTTGCAATGCTCGTGGTGGTTATTTTTGTGAGAGTCGAGAGTGCAAAGAGTGGATTGACTGCTGACGAGCAGGCTGAGCTGGAAGCTGCTGCGGGAGTTGCAGTACAAGACATTGATAGATTATAGATACATAGATTAAGTTTGACACCGTGAATAGGAATAAATATGCACAGCAATGAGGCCATAACCGATGCCATTTACACCGGTATACTAGATGTGGAGCCAATCTGATTTACTCATCGATCGATTATGTTGATCGGGTCGGGAATATCGGGAATGATATACAGCATTCCCGATGGATGCCCGCGGAACCGCACAATGACAGTAATAATAATTCAATTAGACACGTTGGTTCAATATTCAATTCCTGTTGTATTGGGTAAGATCTCCATGGTCACATAAATTCCGTTAGTTGAGCTACTTCCCCACAGGGAGGAAAACTTTCCCGGAGTCATATATATATATAACTTCTCCCCTCACCATATTCAACCACATCAACCGAAAAAAATATCAAATGGCACCCCCAAAACACGTCAACATCGCCATCCTCGGTAAGCCTACTACCCTACTCACTAAGAAAACAGCCTTCTAATTAATATAGGCACCGGAGGAGTCGGTTCACATGTCCTCTCCCAACTGTCCTGGATATCAACCCACCACCCAAGCACACACTTCAACCTGATCTACCTCGCCACAATTGATGGCGCACTGTACAACGACAACTACAAACCGATCGACATCGAAACAGCTCTCACCCGGCTCCAAACACCAGGAGCAAAGCGAAGTCTACTTACTATCCAAACCCTAGCAACATACCTCGCCAACGCTCCATACAGGGCAATCCTCGCAGACAACACCAGCTGCGACACAATCGCCCAGTCCTACCCCATCTTCCTGGAACGGGGAATCAGCATCGTAACGCCGAATAAGAAAGCCTTTTCAGGGAGTTACGAGCTATGGAGGGACATATTCGACGCGGCAAGATGTGGAGGGGCGTTGATCGGGCATGAATCCTCCGTTGGGGCGGGGATGCCGATTATCTCCACGATGAGGGATTTTGGGATCACGGGTGATAGGGTTATGAGGGTTGAGGGGGTGTTTAGCGGGGCGTTGTCGTTTTTGTTTAACGAGTTTGCACCGCTGGCTACATCCCCCACAGTATCTGGATCTGCTGGAGGTAGTGCCGGTGGGAGGTGGTCGGAGATTGTGAAGAAGGCGAGAGAGCGTGGGTATACACAGCCCGATCCGCGCGATGATCTGAAAGGGTTGGATGTTGCGAGGGATGTTACTATCCTTGCTCGATTGGCGGGGTTGCCTATTGAGCAGGGTTCGTTCCCTGTGCAGAGCCTGATTCCTAAAGAGTTGGAGGGTATCGGTAGCGCAGAGGAGTTCCTGGCTCGACTGCCGGAGTTTGATGAAAGGATGGAGGAGGAAAGGGAGAGGGCTGTGAATGCTGGCAGGGTATTACGGCATGTGGGAATTGTTGACATTGTGAACAGGAGGGCAGAGGTCGGTTTGAAATGGTTTGAGCCTGATGATCCCATTGCAAGACTTAAAGGCAGGGACAACGTTATCAGATTCTATACGAAACGGTATGGCGATGATCCGCTGGTTATCAGTGGTGCTGTGGCTGGGGGGTCTGTGACGGCGATGGGAGTTACGGGGGATATGCTGCGGATACTGCATCAACTTGGATAGACAGACTCAATAAAGTATACTCTACTTCCAGGCACCTGCTACTGAATTTTTTGCTTGCTGGTGTGGAAAGGCAAGCTCTGTGTTCATATAAATGAGAACTGAAGTAGGGCCTGCGTGCGATAACCCCCAGCACAATGAATCCAATACTCGCCGTTTGGGTGGAATAATCTCCAGGGAGTTAGATACGATGATCTTGACTCACCTATTCCGTCCATAAAATGAGATGTTTTGCATCTATAAAAGTGGGAAATAGGCTGTAGTGGGAAACCTCCCATCTGCTTGAGGCTCGAACCAAGATATTTCGATTAAAATAGCAGCATACCCAAGAGAAACTCCACTTTTCAATATCGAGCAGCGGTCGATCTCAACTTGGCAGCTTGTTGAATACGAGGGAACGCCACGAGATCGCTGCTCAGTACGAGGCAGCGCTGGCAGATAACTGGCAGAGCCCTGAGATCGTCGCGCTTAGTGCTGCACAGCCCCAGACCCTGCAGAGCAGGCAATATCATAAATCAGGCAATAATATAAACTGGGGAATTGAAATACGCTATCTACTCCCGTTTGTTGGGTTATCAATCACACACCATGACTATCAGACCGTGTATCACATTCGAGGCCGTCGAGCCACCAAGCCCGCCCCTGGATGAGCGCTCGTGGGTGTGGGTTCCTTGGCATCAGGAAGAAGAGAGAAGAGAATCTGAGTCAACGCCCCCAAAACGACGAGCGTTGCTGCTACCATCCTCGGTAGACACTTCTATCAATGTCACGCAAGGAATGGCCAAAGCGACATTAACCCAGACCTTCTGCAACGATGCCCCAGACAGTATCGACAAGGCAATATACCAATTCCCCATGCCGTACGAGTCGAGTGTTGTTGACTTCACATGCCAGATTGGAGAGAACAAGTCTCTGCAGGGGCAGGTGAAGCCGAAACCAGAGGCGAGAGAGGAGTTTGAGAAAGCAGTGAGCACCGGTCGCGCTGCTGGTCTTGTCGAGCAGGACAGAGTGGATGTGTTCAGGACGGAGATTGGCAATATACCGGCAAATACGACGGTGCAGGTGAAATTGTCGTTTATCTTCTTTCTCAAGTATACCCTAGCCGATGATGTGACGACGACTGTTTTGACTATTCCGACGTATATTGCTCCTCGATATGGGGACCCAGGGTTTGAACTGGTCAGCAAGACCGGACCACAGCATAACAGTCGATTCTCTCTGGGTGTTGATATCTTGAGCTCTACCGAGATACGAAGAATCCACAGCGACACCCATGAGGTGATTGCTAAGATAGGAGGGAGCCAGAGACTCCAACACTGGGCAGGTTCTACATCTGAAAGAACTTCTGCCTCTGTGAAGCTCAAAGACACAGCATGTCTAGACAAAGACTTTATTCTTTCCATCTCTGCCCATCCAGCAGTCGACGACGAACAGCCCCAGGCTACTCTCGAGATATCCCCCAGCGGATCATCAGCAATGATGCTCGAGATCCCACCCCGATTCATGCTGCGAGACCAGCAGCCTATGAAGGAGGAGAGAGAAATCATATTCCTGGCCGACCGGTCATTATCCATGGGTGATCGCAAGATAGCCGGACTGAAATCGTCCCTTGAGTTCTTCCTCCACGGTCTTCCTGACTCATTATTTAATCTCTACTGTTTCGGGGACGAGTATACCTCCCTGTGGCCAGAGTCTAGAAAGTACAGCGACGAGACTCTAGCCAAAGCACTGAAATATGTCTCCAAGTTCAAGGGCGATATGGGAGGTACAGAACTCCTACCAGCCCTCGAGGCCGTGGTTTCCGTGCGGAATAAAACGATCCCTAACACAGATGTTATTGTTCTCACCGACGGTGAGGACTGGGACTCGGGCGCAACGGTTGATTTCGTGCGCAAAACACGCGCAGAGTCCGGGGACGCTGTTCGGTTCTTTACAATGGGGATCGGGGACGCGGTCTCGCATGAACTTGTTGAAGGCATCGCCAGGGAAGGTGGTGGCTATGCTGAGATTATTCCTCTCGCGGATAGTTACGGCTGGGATGAACGCATGGTTGCAGTGCTGAAGGCTGCTATGACGGGGCATGTTGCTGCGGTTGATATCGAGATAGATGGGATCACTATTGAAGCCAAAGGTAAGGGGGGGCCCAGATAAGACTTAAGGTGACTTTTCTAATATAGATGAAACAGGAACTACGCCTACTGTTCAGATATCCCCCGGGAATCTGTCGACTATGACCCCCTTTATCCGCAATCGAATCTACATACTGTCTGAGAACGAGAACCAGATCACCGCCCAGTCCGTGGTGAAGATAAAGAGAACATCCAACGGCCAGGAAACGATCACAACCATTCCACTCCACGTCCTGCAGGAGCCCGATTCCACACTCCACCAGTTCGCGGCCGGTGCCCTCCTCCGCGATCTTGGCAGTAAACAAAGCTGGACCCAACGAGACAACCATATCCCCAGAGACTCTAGCGAAGAGAAAGAGTTGACCCGAGCAGAAGGAGAACGCCTCGGCTGTAAATACTCCCTCCTCTCCCAATGGACGAGTTTCATCGCCGTGGAAACCGACAGAGACGATACTGAGCCATCAGAAAAGCAAGAGTACGCTACGGAGATCAGAAGCCGCGACAAGGATTTGCAGGAGTTGGCCATCCGTTATTCCCAGCTGCAGGGGGCAGTTCATATAGTAGACGGTCCTATTGATCATCCGGGGTCGTTTCTTCACACGCACGGTATTTCTTTGCCTTTCCCTTTGGCTTTGTGGAGAGTAGCGAAAGCCGGCTGGACCTTGAGTAACCAGTACCTGACGGGGTTCAAAACGAAATTGCAATCGCAAACAGACCTGGACGAGTCGTTTATTCGCCGCGTGCTGAGATTTCAAAAGTCCGCTGGCGTATTCGATGTACCGAAGAAGGATGCTCCGAAATTTCTGGGGGCTGAGGTACATGGGATTCTGAAAGAACTGCTTGACAAAGGTGTCCAGTGGGATCTTGCTGTAACCACTGCTATCGTTGTCTGGTTGGAGGTGAAGTACCCTGAAGAGCGAATGCTGTGGGTGCGAATGGTGGAGAAAGCAAGAGACTATATCCAGCCGGATCTTGGGAAGCTTGGAGACGGTGAGCAGTCTATGTTGGCTATTGCTGAGAGGATGGCTAGAGACGCCAAAGACCCAAGGAAAGAGGCGGGCAATAATAAGGAAGAGTAACCAGGACGGAAGATTAAAGGTTCTCACGATATACGGTTTATGATGGTATATAATGATCAAGTAATAATATTCTAACGACATACAATTTGGGAGCTGAAACACTGCAACTACGGTTGAACGTAGGCAGACAGCAGCAATTCAAATGCTTAGACATGGACTTGTGCAGCTAGGATGTTGAATTCCTTGAACCCCTGACGAATTGGGCCTGAGACGTCAACTATACCACGGTACTAGTCAAGAGACTACAGAACAAGTTATCAAATACCCCAAACACCCAATGGATCCGGTCCGCCAGAGTCCGCCCGCATCCGCTGCAATGCTTTGACACGCTTCACGAGAGTCCCAACCGCAATAGGCCCTACCAATGTGCACAGCGAAATAGCCCATACGACAACCAGATACGTCTCAGATGAGCCTTGAGAGGTATCGCCAAAGATCCCGTTTGACTCTGCAAGAGAAGCGATCAGGTAACCTATCTCACCGCGGGCGGTCATGGCCAATGCTAGGATTGAGGCTGGGTAGAGCGACTTCGGCTTTGGGGGGAGAGGAGATGGGCGATCCTGTGTTTGTTGTTGAGGTGTGCTAGTATCTGCTGTCGTGATGGTGTCTGCATCTGTTTCTGAATTGGAGGGACCCGGATTGGAACCAGAATTTTCAGTGCTGTCTGTGTTTTCTTGAGGACTGTCGGCGACTGGCTGCTTGAGGCTTTTCTCTCTGGTCCCGGGTTTCTTGGATTGAGAGCCCCAGATGCAAGAAGTTGTGTAGGCAAGAGGAGCCTTCAAAACGCGAACGAAGGCGCGAAGGCCGGAACCAGGTGAGACTCGAACTAGCCACAGCCCGGTACACATCTTCGCAAACGCCATCAGGACGGCATATACGACACCGCGCCAGACGACGCTGCCGCGGAACATTTCGGTTATGGGAATCGCGAAACCGATCGAGGCCTAGATTTATTAGATAAGTGAATTGTGGGCTATGGTAGAACTTACAAAAAACATGGGAATCAAGATTCGAGTAACAGGGCCATGGTAGTAATGTTCGTAGATGTACACCCCGGTTATCATTTGCTGCTCGTTCGAACTGGCGGCTTGAGGTGTAGGTGGAGAAGCCGATGCCGGTACAGGTGGTTCCTGTGCCTGGGATTTGTTGTCCTCCTGCTGCTGTTGAGCTGCTGGTGGACTCGGGCTTGACTGAACCAAGGTGTCAAACCACGATGTGATAACCCCAGCAAGATACGCAGCAAACAAACTGGACGTTCCAGCATACGTACCCCCAGCGACCAAACCAACAAGCAAGCACGTATAACCGAGAAATGCAAACTGCGGCGTGTGCGTAAACTGGGGTAACTTGGCCTTTGACTCGAGAATCTTGACCAAAACGGGACGCGCCACAAATCGACACACTAAGACGACACCAACACCGAAGCCGATGGAAACAAAGAGCGGCCGGATCACAGTTACTGGAGTGAACAAGTCACCACTGCCGCCGAGGTTCGAGATGATCTGGACCATGACAAGGCCAACAACGTCGTCAAACATGGCAGCACTGGTAGTTACTGTGCCAAGACGCGACGTGATCAGCTGCGTAGTGGAAAGGATAGTAAACGTAGTTCCTAGACTCGTCGCACTCAAAGCCGCGCCGGCGGAGAATGCCTGGAGCGGTGTTGCCGAAACCAACTCCATGAGAATGAATGACAAGCCGATGGGAAGGGCAATTCCAGTAACAGCTACTGCGACAGAGAGATACATATTGGCGCGGAGGGAGGACAGGGCCGTGGACAGGCCGCCTTCATAGACGAGCATGATCAAGCCCAGGTAGCCAAGTTGCTGCATTACTGTTTCCACGTCACGGTCGAGCCATTTGGCCCCGGGGGTACCCCAGAGGATGCCAATGAAGAGTTGGCCGATTAAGCCACAGTACAGAAGCTTGTCCAGACAGGTGTTCACCAGGTTCAAGACCAGGAGGAACCCGGACTGGTTCAGGATGGTAGATATGGCCGGTTCATGGTAGGCAAATGCTGATTCTGCCATTTGGCGTGAGAACGAGGGTGCTGGGTTGATATCAAGTTTGGCGCCTTGATCTGTGCCGTAAAAGAAGTGGTAGATGTAAAGGGTGTAGTAAGACAACAGACTCCATCAGAGATAAAAAGCTACGAAGAGGAATTAGATAATGTTGCAGTTGGATAGAAGAATAGTATTCGTAGAGATATCAACGAAGGCGATACGATAAGTCGAGATGGGAACAGCCAGAGAGAAATTGGTGAGAACAGCGGGAGGAGTGGGAGAAGACGCCAAGACCACGTGCGGCAGTCAGGTGATAGCCAAGAAACCCCAAAAAACCAAAATTACCGGTCACAGCTAGTATCTTAGTATATGCTATATCCAGTACAGCACTTGAGGACTTCGTAAATCATATATAAAATAAATATATCGAGTTTAACAATATCTACAACACCTATGTAATGTTAATCCAAAGCATGAGGAGTAAAGCCCAAGTATGCCGGCAATCACTAGTCAGCCAGCCACAGAAGCCATACACTAGGCCAGATAAAAGTTGCGAAGCTCCTTTCATGGTGTAAAAAAGATTATTACACGAGCATAATCTTTCTCTCCCCAGGTTACAGGCATTCTTCTGAAGTATTCGTTATGCACTGGGTCCACATGCTGAGACATAACGAAATTGCTGCCTGGATGAGAACGTAGGAACTTAGGAAGGCCAACCGGGTGTGCAAGCTGTATTGTAAAAGATAGCTGCGGGAATAAGAGGTCTAAGACGTATTCTGCCTGAGGATATGGTCCTTGGTGGATTGACCCTGGGCTTGAAATCTTTGGTGGGCTATGGGGATAGTCACCCCTGCATTCTAGTTTCAAGGGAGCCGCACTACCACTGAGGGGCCGGGAGGGGTGCTTACTGTGGAGCTTGCTGTAGTAGTGCATGCCGCATGTCTAGCCCTATAGCTGAAGGCTGCGACACCACCCAGGGCGTGGGTAGATTTGGCAGGTGATTGGGCAACAGTCCCTACCTGAGCCTTCGGCAGCAATGTAGGGATACATACCATCTGGGCGTGGTTTGATCCCGTGCATGGAAGACTTTACATACCCCATTTCAATAAAATGCAGGATGGGTATAAAAGCCAGAATATATTCGCTCTTTGATGAGATCTTTTACCATCATTACCAAACTTCATTTCATTACAAAAGAAAGTTTTTACCGTCTTACAAAGCATTACTCTGCCATTATGAAGCTCCATGCAGCTATCCTAGCTACTTTGATCTCCAGTGCGGTTTCCATCTGCAGGCGTAATGGGCACCAATGTGTATGGGAAGGCTCGTCGCCAGGTTGCGGCACCACAAGCCATCCGATAGGGACGCTTAGACCAGGAGGGCCTCATGGTGAACAGGAGCTCATTGATACCACTGAGAGAAACGAGCCAAAATATATTCGCGGGCGCATAGGTGACGATTGCTACTGGGATTATGGCAACGGTTGCTGGTCTGGCTATAAGAGACTCTGGTGCGATACTCGAGGAAAGTAGTACTATAAAAAGGTGTTTATCATCTATTACGGTTCGTGAGTCTTGGATTTACGAAAGATTGATGAAATGCTGATACTCCTCTAAGGGTGTGGTGTGTATCAGGTTCCACGGTGGTGGTTGGAGGCTTTCGATGTGAACGAAGTAGGATTAACTATCGAATGTCCTAACTTGGACCATGCTAAGATTCACGATACTATTAACATGATTATGCGTTGGAAGGCATTCTTGAGATGTTAAGGATTGTTTTTTTGGTTGTTATTACTTGTATGCCATCTTTAACGACCAGAGTTGTCAACTTATTGTTCCTACTTTGGACTATTGAGTATATAGGTATAAATAAAAGGCTATTTGTTATATATAAAGGTCTAACTTATGTGATTTCCGAATTATGTAATATTCACTTATACACATGTTTAATAATTGTCTCGTGCCTGGCCGCGGGTTCGGTGCCGTATCAGCGTTCCCTTTCCCACAAGTACGTCATGCTTAGTAACAGCGGGTCTATGTACTGTTAGACGGACAATACAGAATAATATTGGAAGAGAGAAGATATATGCTGTGGAGTCTCGCTACTTAATTTAAAGGATTCTGTGTCACTAAAAGCTGGGCCCTTATATCAAATAGAATTGACTCTGCTCCTCATATGACATCATAGGTCGATATAAAAACTATGGTTTGTAGTGTAATAGCTAATTATAAAGTACAAAATTCCAAGTGCTTTATAGTATAGTATTAATTGTAACGTCTAGGCTTATCTAGGAGTGAGAGTGCTTATAATTATATTAATAAGACTAATACTTTGTATAAGTTGGAACTAATTCAATCATTTTAATTACCTTATTTCTTTTCTTCTAAAGGGCTGAGTGTGAGCCACAGTAGCAGTTACTGCGGACTTATTAGATTAGGTAGGTTGTCTGATACGTTTGTAATAACTTTGTGGCTTACCAGGCAGGGAAATGGTATGCGGTAAAGAGCCCACCACCACTTCTAACATCAGCAGGGTGTCCCAGGCTGTTAGGTGCTTCCATATAATGGCAACTCTTCCACTCTGGTTGGCGTACCTTGAGTGACTACTTCAGGGACTACGCTCTATCGGCAGTGATCACTCGGCTATAGAGTTGACCATATGCAGACGGTGCAGTCAACCCAGTGCTTGCAGCAGCGGCGACCTAGTCGCGAATTTGCAAGCTGGAGAGCCAGGTCAGGCTAGTAATTCGTCAATAGGATTGGGTAGTATCATCTGGGAAGAGTAGGCCTGTCGGATTGACTTACTTTGTTAGCAAGCATCTACTTATATGTTGGGTACCTTAACTTCCACGGTTGCCTGCTTCGAGTCAGCAAGACCTGTCGGGCTTGTAATGATGAGTGTGCATAGAGTGAAAAGATATAAAGGGTTATAATGATGTTATTGTTAGGCCTCCATTTTGCATTATAGACCATTGACAAAGTAACTGCTTTGCGTGAGATCCGGACACGTTGAGAAAGGGGTTATCCAGGTTGGCCTTGTATGACAACGTGAAGACATATGTGTCTTCTCATGCAACCCTAACCCAACATCTTCGACGTTGCTAATTTCAACTACATTGTTGCGAATGACACATTATTGTTGGTGAGGAACAAGCATCAAAGTATAATATATACATTTCTTCCAAGGTAAAAAAGTGAGTTTCAACCGGTAACGACTGCAATGTACATAGAACAAAAAAAGACTACTAAATTATGTGCTGCTCCTGCCAATTTCCCACACCTACGCCCCGACATAGGTGATGTTAGGAGTCGGAGGCGTCTCCATACCTGATCCCAGGAAGTAATCGACATGGCTATCCTGAACATAGCCCTTGAGGGTCACCGCATTCCGGTAAGCCGGGTTATGCATTAGCGTGTACAATCGGATATCGGAAGGCTGGTCGGTGGTGAAAATAATCAACTCGCTATAGTCACCGTTGGTGAAGACGACCTCCTCGCGCCAGTCGCCCAGGATATCGCCCTGGAACATATGGTCACCGTCTGCGGTGGTTGCATCGAATTTATACGTTGTAACCAGGCGTGAAAATTCGCCAGCCTCAGCGTCCCATTTGTTGATGTTTCCGTCGTTGATGAGCTCGCGCAGCTCGTCGCCGTCCCACCAGACGCTGAGCTGGGGATAGGGGTACACGTCCTTCTCCTGGGTCAGTTCGTCCGATGGGGCGTTGTAGAGGCCGAGGAACGACCAGGCTTCCATGCCCTCGTAGTTCGGGTCAATGTCGGCGACCATTCCACGGCCGTTGTCGCCTTCTTCGTCGTTCTCGTGCTTCCAGATGATGGTACCGTCAGTGGCATCATAGTAGTACTCATACAGCTTCGACGGGTTATCCTGCTGCACACCGTACCCCTGGAGGCCATCGCGGCTGGGGTCCATCTTGGCGATGTGCCACCGATCACCATGGACAACTCCCTCGGGACCGAGAGAGTATCGCAGAGTGCCATCGCCGTTCAGCATGAATCCAATCTCACCGACCTCGTCTATGCCATCGCCATCAACGTCGATGATGCGGGTATTGTGACCATCCGGGCAGTCCTGGTCCTCGCGCTTCCAGGCCCATGCCAGCTCCACAGACTCGCCGTCAAACGTCCACGCCGCCTCGATGAGGTTGAAATCACCACCATCCTGGCGGTTCTTCAAAAAGGCAACGAGATGCGGGCGCTCTCCGTCAAGATACCCAGCACCAAAGCGCGCAGCCATAGGGCCGTCTTCAATATAATCATCCGGGATCTCTCCAGTCGCGCGCAGAGCCCCAGTCTGCCCATCAAGGAAGGCAACGAACTGGTGGTCATCATCGTCATACTCGAAGGTCTCGCCATCACCAAAGACCACGCCATTAGCAATGCGAAGCGCAACCTCGGCGTAGCCATCGCTATCAAAGTCATAAACAGTCACACCATCCCAGTTCCCTAAGTCAAAGGCCGTCGAGCCTGGCTCGATGTTGTCCTGGTTCTCACTGTTCGGGCCCATGTTAACCTCCCACAGCCGCGTTCCATTGCGACTGTACGCCTCCAGGCGCTGTGGCGACTCCTGACGGTCAACGACAAAGTCATACTCGCCATCCCCGTCCAGATCGCCAACCCAGATGTATCGAATGGCGCCGCCAGATTCCATCGGAACGCGGAAATACGGGCCAACCTCGGCGTCGGCTCCAAGCGTCCAGCTTTCACTTGCATCGCTCTCCTCCCCATCCACAACTGTAGTGACATGGTACGTGTTATCCTGAGTCAAATCCGCCGAAGAATCCTCGTAGTTGGTACCGCCCGTGATAACCTCGTCGTTGAGGCGCTCCGGGTCCCCGTCACCTGCGGCGCGGTAGAGGTTGAAGCCGATGTCCTCCGGATCCAGACCTAGCACTCTCCAGCTGACGAAGGCCGCGTCGTCTGCGGAACGGATTGCAACGACCCCGCGGCCGAGATTCTCCAAGGGTCGCTGAGCATCGACGGTTGTAAAGACAGAGAGAATGGCAGTGGCCGTGGCCACGGCCATATGGGAGGTAATCCACATTGTGAGAGAAAAGGGTAGTTGTCCTTGTCTATGCATTTACTTCAACGGGTCCTTCCAGCCTCTTTATACAGAGCATGAAACCGTGCAGGATGAATATGCGGGGCTACTTGACTACGGAGTAATTCCCCGATGATAATCTGCAGCAGTTCTACCGATCTCCCGCGGGGAGACGCACTGAAACGTCACGGTCCAGTATCCTAATTGGCCTCTTTCCCTCTTAGAGACAACGTAAGCCATGGTTAGTTGGAGACCATCGCTGTCAGGGGTCTCCGGATCTGCAGGACGATCAGGCGACATCTCCCCCGATTGCCGTCGCTCTCAGTCCGAGGTCCGGTGAAATATATTACCCCAGTTTTCCCATTCGGAGCTGATTGCAAGCTCCGAAGTATTTTGGCCGACGGTCATTGTCACCGGCAGAACTCACCAGGACCGGTATAACTTCAGCTGCAGCAAGGAGACACAACCTCGACCAAGGTAGATTCCACCGATTTCGTTTTCCTTTCGTCCGTTGCTTTAGCAATTAAACTTGATTTAAAGAGCGTACGCGCTGTTTTCCGACCCTAAGCGACGCTATTGATCTGGAAGAAGGAGATATCAATCCAAGATCCAGTATATTGTTGATTGAATGGTGTCAGCAGTGAAGGATCTCGTTGACCCCTAGAATATCCACTAATCTTAATTGGGAAGTGACATTGCACGTGATAGAAAGACTGTTTTTGGTAAGGTCACTGGAGTTATGGCATTGATTGGCCATTGGCTTATTGGGTGGAGTCTCGCTTGGAGTGTCTCTAACCCCTTTGGTCGAGTGTTTTGATGCTGGATGCAAGGTTCCTTCCACCGACAACGGTGCCTATGATCTCTATAGAAACCTGGTCATCCAGCGTATTTCATTGCACTAGTATATGCGATGGTGGACTTTGGTAATCTCGCGTCCACTACGTTTATATGATCTGACGACCAGGAAGAGCAGTAACAGGGCAATAAGAGAATAACAGAAAGGCTTGGACAGCGAGGCCGTCTGACTGAGCAGCAAATATTCCGGTTCAACTTCCGTCGGCTATTTGGAAATCCCTGGTCTCGCCTGACAGTCTCGCAGTGTTCTATAAATGAACCAGGATGGCTGCCCCGTTGACAAGGCTGAGCTCGTAGTGCTTATAGGAGCCGTCGGGTATGGGGAAATTACAGGTGGGGCAGCTGACAATGATACGTATTAACTGGAACTGACAGTCAGAATGTTCAAGTATTCAGCAGGTTGGTCGTGTCGTAACTTCATGACCCCAGGTTGGTTGACAGCTTTAATGCAAGGTCCCTGAAGGGTGAACTGGTGGCGTCCGGCCCTGGAATGCAGTGGTAAGGGGTTTTGGCTCCAACACGGCGAAACGTGGGGGCGGTGTTTCACAACAACAGTGAGTTATACAAAGGACTATTTGCACACCGAGGAGACTTCAGAAGGAACGCTGCGGCTTGCGATGACTGCTGATGGTTACATTCCCGCGTGGAGACAGCCGGGGACTCAGCCGCACCGTATATTAATTGTACCCGTGATAGAATGCATGGATGCTTGCGAGGGATCTCACTTCTGACCTGCGTTACGGTTCTAATCCATTGTTCACTGTTGCTGTTGAATTGTCGAGTTTGGGTCTGCAACGGCAACCTCGTATACTGCAGGAACCCGACAAGGCGAGCTGCCACCACAATCAACTTCATGAAAATAGATTGAAAGTGATTACTCCGCCTCGCGCAGTGCAGACCCGCAATGAAACCACACGCGGAGCTTACCGGATTTTCGCCTGATTGAGGAGCTTTGCGGAGCTTAGCTCGGCGTAGCGCCTCCACTCTAGGGCTGTGCAGCTCCATTCCTGCCAAAGATCACCGCTGGGCTGCCTGGTTTAGGCGATGAGTTACATCCAGCTTCTGGATTGTGCAGGCTTAAATTCCAAGGCCGTCTGCCAAGATATGGGGGCCAGGGGCGCAGTGTCTTCAGGGCCCCTGATTTGGCAAATTCGCGGAGAAGGATCATGAGGCTTGGATTTGGCGAGATTGTGCCTGTTTCATTGGCGAGAGCGTGAGGACTTGCGGGCAGTGAGATTCCTGATCTGATCTGAGTATTTTCAGCAGTTGACTGAGACTCGAGTATAAAAAGGACGATCTGCACCACCGATCTGAAGATCAACTCTTTATCTCTCCATTCCACAATCTGATTATTCCTATTCCTGAGACCACTTCACCGTCACCATGCTTACCAAATCCGTCCTTCTTGCCGCTGCCCTCGCGGCCATCCCTGCCAGCGCCGCGCTGGACAAGCCTGCCCTGACTCCTGACCTCGACTACCTCCTTGACGGAAACACCGCCAACCTCCCTCAGAACGGGGGTGCCCACTGGGGAAAGTGGGAGGATGGCCTGATGCCCGAAGACTGCAAGAGCATCGCCGAGGGCCAGGACCTCAACCCCGCCGACTTTGAAGTCTACGACGTCTTCTACGACGATGTACGTCCTAGCCCACGCCGATAACTAGCAGTAAACTAATATTGTATAGTGCCAAGATGCCTGGAGCTTCTGCCGCCACAAGGACTCCCCCGAGGACCTGGAAACCTTCGTCAACACCTTCGGCCGCGTCCCCGTTAGAATGCGCAGCTGGGTATGCATCCACCTCTCCATGTATAATCACAACTAACAGAACTAGGTCCGTCACGTCTTGAGCATCCCCGGTAACAACTGGGCCTTCAACTCCAACGGAAACATTGCTCTGTCTGGAACAACAACCTCCAACCTGGACGTCTGCCTCCACGAGACTGGACACTCTCTTGACCTGCTCGGTGCCTATGTCGATGGCGCTCTGTCTTGTACGTCCCTTTATACCCTTGATACCCACGTCAAATAGCTAATGCGTAGCAGCAACCCAAGAATGGGAAGACGCCTACAACAAGGACTCTGCCGTCCCTGACAACTACGCCCGCACCAACCAAGTCGAGGTACTTCCCTACCCATTACCAGATACCCATGAACATAGCTAATTTGATATAGAACGTCGCGCAAAACACCGTCGTCGGCATCTACGACAAGGTCGTCCCCGGCGGGTTCCCCGGCGTGCAGTCCGAGTCCCAGAAGATCGAGAACCAGTACAAGCTTCTCCAAGACAAGGCCGGCGAGCAGATCCTCCCCGGTGGCACTTGCGACCGTCACCTCCAGAACTCAGCCACCGTCTCTATCAAGTCGTCTTCTAAGCGGGAGAATAAGGTCGTCAAGGCCCGCGAGGCGCATGACTCTGCCCTCAAGGGGACATATACCAACATCGTGAAGGAGTTTACGCCTTTCAACACCAAGGACTTCCATGAGGAGCACTAAATGTGGTGTCTGATTGTATGATGCATTTGTGTTTTGATTAATGTTGCATGTATAGCGAGGTGTGGGCGGCGCTGGTGGGAGTTGATTAATGTAGAGTAGCAGATATAAATATTTATATCCTTTAAACAGTGATTTATGATCTACCACATCCACTATATAATGCCAGTATCTCGCAACAACCTCCCTAACCTTCGGCCACACTGCATCGCCGTCTGCACAACCTCCTGCGGCAAAGGTGACTTCAGTGCAGGTGTGGTACTATATATTATGATATGCCACTAGGTATATGACGTTTATGGATACGATTATCCGGAACTGCAGTCTTCAGCTTCTAGTAACGGGTTGCTCTGACGGCAGGTTGACCCCTAAACCCCCCTGAATGATAGCTGGAATAAACAAAGAAGGCCTAGTTTTGTAGATCAATTATAAAAATTCATGATTCTGTACGCAATGTACCGGCGTCAAGAAGCTCCTCTAGCTCCTGGTCCGACTATGCTGTGGGCCGTTATATACCGAATCCATCCGGGGGTATTTGGCGAGATTCGCATCGTCTTTATATGTATACATAACCATACATTTGGATGAAATAGTCCCAGAGTCAACCAGCAATAGTAATTTTATTCAAGTCCAGGTACGCAGTTTCTTCTGTTTAGGAGCTTTCAGTTCTTATTCGAGTAGGTGGTTCAAGGTAAGTTTTCACAATGCACCCCCCGCCCTGTTCTATACGAAGATGCCCAAACTCCATCAGGAAGGGAAAAGAGATCGGCGGGTACAATGCTCGATTAACCCCCTTTTTTCCAAATGCAAAGCTTGCCCATGCTTGATTTAAGTCCACGTTGAGCTCATTAAAAAGGGCAATCACTCTCTTATATCTCGGAAACCAGTCAGGTTTTATGGTTGACGATAGGCAGCGGATACACTCGATCAATTCGTCATGTAGAGGCTCTGAGCTGCTTCGAACGTGGTTCCTATTCTGATTCACTAACAGCGCTATCGTGGAGATGGTCGTGAAGTCATAGCCAACACTGGCATTGAAGTGCGAAAAGCCTTCAGGTGCCACGCATCGCAGTGTGACATCCAGGACCCGCACTTGTATAAACCTTCTTCTTGTGTCGGTCTGCTCATAGGTAGCATGTAGCTCAATCACGACGAGCGATCTCCCTTGGACAGCTTGCATATCCGTCGCTGTTGGGGTGTAGTCCGGGGCGGCGATGCGATCAATATCCCACAGCAAGCTATGATATTATTTTTAGTTAACCCAAGGTATGACTAGCAAAACACGCGGTTCATGACTTACTGGATTAGTGGTGCTACTGGCCTCTGTACTTTGGCTCTCTGGACAGCTGGGTCACCCCAGAGGGATTTTATAGCCTTTCCTACGCGCGCATCGATAGGCCGAGCAGGACTTAGATCGTCCACATGGTTCAAGAGGAAGGAAGAGGATCTTGAGTTAATCGCCTGATCAAGTTCCACACCGAAACTCCTGGGGGCCATGATCAAACGCTTCACGTTGATGATGAGGTATCTGTATACCGCAACTCGGTCGATATGCAGCGGGTGAATGTGCGTTGAACTAAACACTCCGCAAAACAATTCGTCTGTTTTGATGGTCTCATATCCAAAGAGAAGTATCTTGCGATGATACTTCCTCGAGCCATGGCTCTGATCGGTCATTGTATGATGTTGTTTTATGACCGAGCTACGGTGTCTTCGGGGACTTCTCAGAAGCTTCTTCGCAGCCTGACGGAAGTACCGCTCATATACGCCGGAGGTGAATATCTCTCGATCGAATGAAAAAGCAAAGGAAAGATTTGAGAGGCCATCAGTGCTTTGAGTGGCAATCGACGCACTATCATGGTGGACAAACAACGAAGCCGAATCATTGTTCAATTGACGAAACGTTTTTCGACTGCTCGATCGGACAAGAAGCCCATTTTGCTCTGCTGCTGTCTCGCTTGTATCATTCTTAGTATTTAATATTGCGCGAAGCATTGCATAACGGTACATACCAGTTACACGCTGCTAGAAGGAGAGTTAGCGCGTTCGTTTGGTGCTCTAGTAGTCTCTGAATGTCGCCGATTCCCTTCTTGCCGAACAGCAGCCTGATTTTGCTCTGAAAATCCAAGGTCTGGTCCTGCCTCTGTTGCATCTTTTCCACTGATTCTTGAAGGTTCCTCAGAAGGATACTGCAGCAATCCATTGTCGCGTCCAGATTAAGGACCAACTGATGGTGAGCATCCCCAAAGTCACTCCTCATCCATCTGTCTATTTTCATCAATGCGACGCGTAGAGTGGACAGTTGGCCCAGTAGGCTGAGAAAGTTAATATTTGCATCTTTCCAGTCGCTCTGGAGATCACGAATTCCGGTTATCGTTTGGCTGACCAGTTGGATTATGTTGGCAAGGGCCCCAACACTTCCAATAATCGACACAGGGTCTGCCATTTCACCCGCAATATGTAAGCCCTTCCAGGATCACGAGCTAAAGGACGTGGTAGGTAGATATTCGCATGCTCTCTTCAAATGTTCTGTTCTCGAGGCAGAAACGGCTTCAGCCCCTATTCATTGCGCCCCATTCAGCCTCGTGCAGGGGTTATTCGCAGCAAAAGCAAATCCGAGGTCATTACGTGAGCCTACTTCTTGATTCTGACGGGGTTTCTCGCCCACAGATGCAAATAAATGGACGTGGCTAACAGCAGCATTTTCACCATACCCCGAGCTTCAGGTCGCGTTACCAGGGTGTTCTTTGCGACATAGGGGGGGCCAGTGGAAGTCTCGTTCAACAGGTTCGCGAGACGCAGGTACACTGGGTAACATGAAAGCTGTTTCAGCCTCGCGCGTCGATCGGGCTTTCCGTAGGATTACCTGGTGAGGCTGCGTCACACGAGGCACCTTTGCGCGTGGGACCAATGGAGCATGCCTGGTAGTGTCATGCTTAGCCTGCGCGAATGCGAGTAACGAAGAAGCCGATAGATTGAATACAGGGGATATACCTATACTCTGATTTTGATCTATCGAGAAGGCGAGGACGGGGCGAGGAGCGGTCGAGGCATATCAGAATTCGACCTCGAAATTCAAACTTTGCCCATTTTATGGGAAAGCGCAGCAAAATAACGCTAATCCGTATACGAGGAAACGAATCAGAACAGAGTGCGAAAACTTTCCAAGCTTGAAATACCTGTACTTGATTTCGCAGAAACGCTTAATAAACAAACAGTATCCAATGCCAAAACCAAGCCCTAAGACCTGCCTGAAATCTCCTCCAAAATCTCCGCCAGTCTATCAGGCATACTCAAAAACGGCGAATGCGAGCTCTTAATCCTGTAAACCACCTCTGTCTTCAATTTCGCCGATAACAGCTCCTGGATCTGGGCCGGGAGTCCGCGGTCATCCTCTGTGATAATATACGCAGACGGGATGTCATGCCACGGCTCATACGTAGCAGCCCCGGAAAACACCTCGCGCGATGTATGCGTAAGCTCAGACTCGGCCTTTTGCTGGATCTCAACTGGCACATCATGCAGTGCTATCTCTGCGCCGCCATTGCAGCGGACATAGTCGCCCTGTACAACATCAGTTCCATGCCTTATTCATTCCGGAGTAGAAGAGCTTACATCAATCTCCATCCAAGGCAGAGGCTGCCCACCCAACATATCCAAAAGACTCTGCCCCTTGTCTAAAGCAAAGGCAGCCATATAGACAATACGAATAACGCCACCGTGTTTCCCAACTGCCTTTCTCGCGTCCTTGTCTAGCCCCTCAACGGCGCATGAAGCAACAACCCCGCCGTATGAATGCCCGACAACTACAACGCCTTTCCCTTCTTCTACCAGCCGCGTCAGGACGGTCCTGAACGAAGCGACATCATCGGAGAGGGTCTTGTTTGGTGGCTCTGCGCCGATGGACGGATGCGCGGGGACTTCAGATGGAATGCCTCGTTTGGCAAGTTTGTCCTGGATGGTGCTGAATGCAGGCGGCATGAGCCATGCACCCATTGAGAAGACGATAGTTGGTTTGGCAGCCATTGTGTCCGGATATATGTGGAAGCAATGCTGGAGGGACCTAGAGGAGCAGGGGGGCTTTTTTAGAGCAGCAAACTCAAGCTCAACCAACCGGAGCAAATCCACAAGAAAGGAGAGATGTATCCCGCGGACCTCGAGTACTTAACAGGCGAGCCCGCACTCTCGCCCGGCTCGTCGTGTTGCCGAAATGACAGCCGGGGCGACGCCTTCTCCACTTAAGCCGTTTAGTCCATTCAGACCGGGGTTTGGAAGGCTCGGCTAGCTGACAGGGGCTAAGGTGCACTACCAACGACTGCGTGTGCGTAGTGTGGATTCGAAGGAGCGATGGGGGAAATCGAGATCAACAGAGAGGAACTGCTGGAGATGTTGGCTTACGGTTTGTGCTCACTTGGGCTGGTGGATCGTATGAGACTGTCCCAACTGCAGAACCTCTCCGGGCCCAGACTGGACTTGAAGCTGGTTATATGACAGGGACAGCATGATGGACAGCGGGATTTGGGCTTGACACGAGTCAGGGGGGAACTCCGGGTGGTGGCGGCGGCATAACGTCGTCTGATAAGCCGCTGTCCCAGCAGACTGGCTCGATAGTTCCACGATGGATGCTTCTTAGCGAGATGGCCTCCACAGGCCGTCTGTCATTCGCAGCCTGTCCCGTGTTGGATACATTCCTGCTTCGATCGATGAGCACAGAGCCCTGAGCCGGCCCGCGGCTAAGGATTTCAAGCATGGGAATTCCCAGGGACTGCATCTTTTCTTCGACGTGTCTGCCAGTTTCTTGACGTCGAGTCATGAAGTGGAACAATGTCGCCTGGGTACCTAGAGGAAAGCACTGTTAGCAAGCAGCGCGTTCCGACGCTTGTCCTTCCGGCGTTGGCAATATGTTTTCTCGTCTGCAGACTCATATCCAGGAGACTGAAGCGTCTGTCTCTTGGGATAGATGACTACACTTTGATTGTTGGACAGGTAGGTCGCAATCCATGTCCAAGCATGCCTCCTGCGTTCTGACCCTGTTAGATCTTTGTTATATCCATTGCAGGAATCAATTATGCTGGTCGGTATCCAGTTATCTATCTGTATTTATGTTACTGACTGCTCCAGCAACATACTACGGAATGGGCCGGCATATGGCAGCCGTCATGGAAGAGGGATTCAACATGGTCATTTACATGAAGGTACTCACCCATACCCACTTCTAAGTTTGTACCAACAGATAACAGCTCCTCTACGCCTTCGAACCCCTCTACATCACCGCCGTCGCCATCATAAAATTCTCCGTCCTCCTCATGTACAACCGCATCTTCCCCGTCCGCAGCATCCTCGTCGGCAGCTACATCCTCGGCGGCATAACCCTCGCCTGGTTAATCTCCGTCGACCTCGTCGCTATATTCCAATGTACACCGGTAAAGAAGGCCTGGCTGCCACAAACCCCGGGGACATGCATTGACCTGAAGGTGGCGTTAATCGCAAACGGAATCCCGAACTTCGTTACGGATATCCTCATCCTTACACTTCCCGGCCGGTCCATCTGGAAATTACAAGCGAGTGTCTGGCAGAGGGTTTCCATCATCGGCGTGTTTCTGAGCGGGAGTTTGTACGATTCCCAAGCCGTTATTTGTGACTTGGCTAACGGTGGCAGTGTGGTCTTTGCAAGTATCTACCGCTTCAGTCTGATCTTCCAAGTTGACATGGACGATATCCCATGTACGCCCCCCTTGCAGTCATATACACCATATCTCCTCCTAACAAATATTCAACAGGGACAATCGCAGACGCACAAACCTGGTGCGTCGTCGAAACATCCGCCGGGATAATCTCCGCGTGTCTTCCAACCGTCGTGCCGCTTATAAAACTGCTCGCGAAAGGCGTAGTCACGACAGCGACAACGGGACTTTCAAACACGAATTCTCGCTCGAGGACTACGAGGTCGAAACCAAATACACACTCGAACCTGGTCAGAGGTGCGAATGCCGATGTGAATGATTCAGGGAGTGGGCACCAACTTGCCCGCTTGGAGTCGAGGGGTGGGCTAGTTCGTGGTCTGGGCGATGACTACAATGTGCAGGTGGAGAGTGGAACTGGGAATAGAAGCCGGGGGAGCTTGCATAACGAACATGGGATTAGGAAGACGCATGGGTGGACTGTTATTGAGGCCAGTGGGGATAGCGATTAACCGTGCTACTTTGCTCGTATTTGGCAGACATTGCCGTCATATATGGATATATAATACAAAAAACTAATGCAAACGGAACGCCGTATTAATTATTAGATATTATTACGATAGTGTATCATCTAAATAGCCCAACCAAGGCATTAGACCATAAAGAACCACGCGCAGTATTATACCGTCTTTCTATTGCATTATATGCCAGCAGCCATCAACTCATTCCACCTGTTTGCAGCATCAGCGCCAGAAAGCGTATCCACCTCTCCCAAGATCTCCCAGCACCTCGACACAACCTCAGGAGGCGCATTACAGGGAGACTGGAGTCTATTACAGATCAACGCGCCAGGGCTGTGGATAGTCGGGGACTCGCCGAATGGGAAGTCACCCTGGTTCGTCGTGGTGTACACGTCTGTCCACCCGTTGTTGAAATACGTGATCCACGGGTCTGAGCAGCTGCCGAAATCGGTGTCTGTGTCTGGGTCTGGGCCGGGATCAGGTTCGTCTGTGGGTGTGCAGACTTCAGTTGTTTCAGTCACTGTAGTCGTGACCTCTTGAGTCTCTGTTTCGGTTTCGGTTTCGGTTGCAGTGGTGGTCTGGATTAGGACCTCGGTGTCTGTCTCCGTCTGTGTCTCTGTCTCTGTCTCTGTGATGGTCTGGAAGTCTGTTTCGGTTGCAGTGTCGGTGACTGTTTCGGAAGACGTTATACTGATTGTTTCTGTTGTCGTCACCCCAGGGTCTGTCACGGTTGTGTCGGCGATCGTTTCAGTAGTGGTTGAAGTGACTGTTGGGCCTGCGGTGGTGATAGTGCTTGTCACCACGGGGCCTTCTGTAGTTAGGGTTGTGTAGTCGGTGGTTGTAGCAGTGCAGTCGGTGCTGGTATGGATTGAGACCACCGTGTCTGTGACTGTGACTGTCGCGGTGCCGGTGCCAATGTCGTCTGTGGGAGTGGTGATGGTGACAGTTACAGTTGATGTTGGGACGTCGGGGCTGTACTAGTTAGCAGTGTCGTTGATATAGATCCGTTACTTACCAGTCGGTGATTGTCACAGTGGCTGTATCATCTCCATCCCCATCTTCATCTTCACCATCACCTTCTCCATGGTCGTCCTCACAATCCTCTCCTTTATCATGATCCTTGTCATGATCCTTGTCATGGTTCTTGCCATGAACTCTGCAGTGATCCTTACCATCATCTTCATCACCCTCCCCGTTGTCACACTCCCCAGACCCACAGGGAAAGTGGTTGTCTGGTATATGCTGGCCCAGACCTAACTCATTGCCCACCTGAGTCGGGGCAGCTGCAGCAGGAAAGGCCCGCGTTAACAAGGCGAGAAGCACACACTTGCCTCTAAACGACACCATCTTCAGAACAGGCTTATGTATTCGAGACAGTGGCAAGTGGACCGGGCAGAATAAAGTCCAAGTCCAAAAAATCGTAGTCCACAGCGGGTCAACCTATTTATGCGCAGCACTCGATCTGAATCCCAAGTTTCTGTCATTCTTTTCCATCATACACCATCCAATGGTTGTTCGCAAGGGAAAAGGTGGTATGCGAGATATCAACAAATACAAGCCAAGAATGCGCCATCCCGTCCCAGGAAAGTTGCGAGTCAGTCATCGGAATGCTGATGGCGATCTTGCACGATATTTCAATATCAATGTGTCAACCAGTGACAGTTCTGGGGAGGTGAATGTTCTCCCTGCAGGCGGATCAATAATGCGCATTCTTGAGCGTTGATCGAATGTGGTGGAGACCCCTTGTTTACATATGCGAGCGCAACAAATTTGTTATGAATGCTAGACGCATACACATTGTGCGAGGATATAGCAGGTTTAGTTAATTAAGTTAACCATTAACTTGTAGTCAACCAGCTATGCAGTCCGTTGTTAATAGTAAATCTAACCCAGATAAACGCGCCCAGCACCGCCCAGGTCTTATAATCCGACATTACTCCCAATCTTAAATAGCTGCTGCTCAAATAGCTCACTAAAAAGAGTGAAAAGACGGAGGAAGGCCGACTCCGTGGAGAAACCGTGCGGCACAGCTCCGGAGTAGATGCCCACAATGACGGTGCCAAGGGCAAGCACACATTAGCCCGACAAAAGAAGAGCTTCCTCCATATAATCTCAAGAGGAGAAAGACGATCAACACCCCGTTCGGCATCGGTGTGGGGAGAACGTGGAGAGAAAGCGCAGAGAAGCGCAGAGACCAAGAGGGGAGCCTCCGAGATTTCTCCGGATGCAGTCAGGCCATTGGGGGATAAATAGTGAACACTTCCCCGCCTGTACGACCTAATTTATCTTGCAGCAGAGTTGAATGCGCGCAGTATTTCAGTCGCCATGGTCGCGTTTTCTGCTGTGGCCTTGGGCCTTTTGACGCTTGTCGGACACTCCACGATGGCTTCTGCGCAGGCTCCTGGTTCGTATTCACTCTATACAATATACACGGGGAGATGATACTGATAATACTGTTTCAGTCGTCGCCGACGGCACCAGTTTTGCCCTGAACGGCGACAACGTGTCCTACCGGTTCCACGTCAACGAGACGACAGGCGACCTTGTATCCGACCACTTCGGCGGTATTGTTGGCGGCGCAATCCCCTCGCCCAAGGAGCCCGTAGTCAACGGCTGGGTCGGCGTGCCCGGTCGAATCCGGCGCGAGTTCCCCGACCAGGGCCGTGGTGATTTCCGCATTCCTGCAGTTCGCATTCGTCAGTCGGCTGGGTATGCTGTGAGCGATCTCCAGTACGAGTCGCATGAGGTGGTGGAGGGGAAGAGTGGCTTGCCTGGACTGCCGGCGACATTTGGGGATGCAGGTGATGTGACGACGTTGATTGTGCATCTGTATGACAATTATAGCTCTGTTGCAGCGGACTTGTCGTACTCGATCTTTCCCAAGTATGATGCTGTGGTGAGGAGTGTCAACGTCACCAACAAGGGCGAGGGGGATATTACCATCGAGTCGCTGGCTAGTCTGAGTGTGGACTTTAACTATGAAGACCTGGAGATGATCAGTCTACGAGGCGACTGGGCTAGAGAAGCCAATGTCCAACGGAGGAAGATTGACTATGGCGTGCAGGGGTATATCTCCCTGTCTTTCTTGCTATATGTCTATATATGCTGACAGCACAGATTCGCGAGCAACACTGGATACTCCTCTCACCTGCACAATCCCTTCCTGGCAATCGTAGAGCCATCGACTACCGAGTCCCAAGGCGAGGCATGGGGCTTCAACCTCATCTACACCGGCTCCTTCTCCGCTGAAGTCGAAAAAGGATCCCAGGGCCTGACCCGAGCCCTACTCGGCTTCAACCCTGACCGTCTATCATGGACCCTTGGCCCCGACGAAACATTAACAACCCCTGAATGCGTTGCAGTCTACTCCAAGAACGGCATCGGAGGCATGTCTCGCAAGTTCCACCGTCTCTACCGCAACCACTTGATCAAGAGCAAGTTCGCGACATCAGATCGCCCGGTCCTGCTCAACAGCTGGGAAGGCGTCTACTTCGACTACGACCAGAGCAGCATCGAGACTCTCGCCGAGCAATCCGCCGCCCTGGGAATCCACCTCTTCGTCATGGACGACGGCTGGTTCGGCGACAAGTATCCTCGCGTGGCAGACGACGCCGGCCTGGGCGACTGGACGCCAAACCCAGAGCGCTTCCCAGACGGTCTCGAACCGGTCGTTGAGGACATCACCAACCTCTCCGTCAACGGCACAGAGGACACAAAGCTCCGCTTCGGCATCTGGGTTGAGCCCGAGATGGTCAATCCCAATTCCAGCCTGTACCGCGAACACCCGGACTGGGCCCTCCACGCAGGGCCCTACCCACGCACCGAACGGCGCAACCAGCTCGTCCTCAACTTGGCCCTCCCAGAAGTCCAAGACTTCATCATCGACTTCATGACAGACCTGCTGAACGGCTCCGACATCTCATACATAAAATGGGACAATAACCGCGGATTCCACGAGACACCCTCGCCCAGCACCGACCACAAATACATGCTCGGCCTCTACCGCGTCTTCGACACCCTAACCACCCGCTTCCCTGATGTGCTATGGGAAGGATGCGCCTCAGGCGGCGGCCGCTTCGATGCTGGAGTCCTGCAATACTTCCCCCAGATCTGGACGAGCGATAACACCGACGGAGTGGACAGAGTCACCATCCAATTCGGGACATCCCTTGCGTATCCCCCCTCGGCAATGGGCGCGCATCTCTCCGCCGTACCAAACCACCAGACGAGTCGGACTGTTCCTCTAGAATTCCGCGCGCACGTCGCTATGATGGGCGGGTCGTTTGGGCTGGAACTTGACCCGGCCACACTCCAGAATAACACTGCCGTGCCGGAATTGCTCAAGCTTGCGGAGAGGATTAACCCGATTGTCCTGACGGGTGATCTATATAGATTGAGAGCTCCTGAAGATTCGCAGTGGCCTGCTGCGTTGTTTGTAGCGGAGGATGGATCACAGGCTGTGCTCTTTTATTTCCAGCTTCGGCCGAATGTTAACCATGCCGCGCCGTGGGTGAAGCTTCAGGGGTTGGACGAAGAGGCCCAGTACAAGGTTGAGGGCGAGGGGACGTATACTGGAGCGACGCTGATGAATATGGGGCTGCAGTATACGTTTGATACGGAGTATGGCAGTAAGGTGGTGTTTATTGAGAGGCAGTAACGGCAGACATATGGTAATGAGTGATATAGCACTATAATTTAATTTGCTATTAAGCTACCTTTCTCTAGAGTGGAACTACTAGAGAGTAGCCTCTAATTGTCGAACCGAGTGTTTACAGAGGTGCTTCAGTGGAGCAAATAGATAGACGCAAATGGAGACTGTGTACATAAATTATGTAAGTACAATTTCTACTCTATTCGTCCCTTATAATTCAGCAACTGGATGTAAGCTAAGGGTACCGCCACTTCTCTCGCATATCACAGACCAGCTTCTGGACCAATGCTATTCTTGGGCTTTACGCATATGGCATGATTCATGGTGCCTGTAGTTTGTCGACTACGTTCCTGCTCTGAATATACAGCGGTCCGCCCGAGCTCTGCTGGTTACTGTTTTATGTGTAGGTGTTTAAGTTGGATGGATGTTTTAGGCTTGGTTGAGAGATATGTATGGCAGCGCCCAACTGTCGATCTATGAAGAGTTCAATCATGTATTGTCTTCTATCGGGTTTGCTAAACAACGTATAGGCCATTCCATCCACTCCAGCCACTCCGATCCCAAGAACTGACTGATACACTCGATTATGAACCTCCCCCCACTACCAAACACCCACATCCCTCGACAGGAATGCAACAAAGCCGCAAAATGAGCCAGCAGAACCAGCGCCTCTGGTCTCCTCTGTACTAGCATATCGATATACTCCGACGGAACAACGACCGGCCAGAACAGAGCCCCATGTATCCTGCCAGAAGGTCCAGTCTGTCCCGCGCTGACAGCCAGCTGTAAGACATGAATTGCTTGCGCGTAGGTCTCAGTGAAGGCCTCCCCAAGCCTGGCGCCTTTTATGAGGGCAAGAAGATGCGCGAAGTCCGGGTCAGAGTCTTTGTTGTTCGTCACGCTGGCCTCGCAGTCTTCAAGCACCGCGCTTAGCGAAGACCGTTTGAGATGGGCCCAGTTCCCGCCTATGACTGTGCGGACGCCGCAGTGGATGCGTAGGTAGTGGATGAACCGGTCGAGGAAGTCTTGGAAGTCGTGGTTCCGGAGGACCAGCGTGTCGCACAGCAGATGGACGCCGAGTATAGACGAGAAGAGCAGTACAGGGACAGATGTTCCGGCTTCGGGATTCAGCTCCGACTCGGACTCCTTTAATGGTCGTAACGCGTGATTCTGTAGCTGCACCGAGTGATGTATGTAGGTTTCCTGCTGGGACTTGCGGAGGATCCCAAGGTGTAGTGATGCGAGAGCCAGGAGTTCGTTCAGCAGGTACGGCGTGGTGAGGCCGATGTTGATCAGCTCCGTGGGACAGACAAACAAGTTACCTGCACTTTCGTATAAAGAGGGCAATGTTTGGGTAGACAAGTGATGGAATAGCTCTATATGTAGCATATTTGCTGGCGAGTCTGACTGTGTCAGAGACGTGTCCGGGATGGGTTCCGGCCAATGGGTTCTCTCGCTACTAAACCCCGTTGGCGGGCGTATGATCCTGAAGCCTGCGTACCCGCATAAACGCTCGGATGAGACGCAGTTCGAGCATATTGGCCGATGTTCGCTGCACTGTGCTTCGTTAAGAGTGGCCCTGCAGGGAGCCCCAGGATGCTTACCTTGATGTGGCGACGCTTGCACTCGAAGCAGCCACCCCTGGATTTATGATGTGCTTTCCGTGCCATTCCTAGAGTCCAATCAGGGAAGTATTAGTAGTTAATGTGGTAGACATGAGATTGTCTATCATTATCTCGGATTCTGACGGCGAAGTACGGAGGGGTCGTCGCCACCATCAACCCAGAGAGGAAATAAACTAGGTAGACGCTTGTTTACCAGTTAAAACCATAAATATCTCACTATAATCCTTGTTGGGATATTATTTATTCTCAGATTACCGTAGCAATTGGTTGTTGCCTCTCATTATCCACAACTCAGGCAACAGCATTGATATTCAGACCATCAGGAGCGATGGCCCGTGCATGCGCGTGTCCCTGAATCATGACGTCCGAGATATATTTGCACTCGACCGAAGCCAGTTCTGGTTCGAGCTGGTCTGTGCACACGAGAGGCACGTATGCACGGACCAGCTGGATGTACTCCTGGAGGTAGATCACTGGTATCCTGTATATAAAGATGCCCACGTCCACAGGTATTCCGGCATTCATCTGCCATCAACATGCTCTTTCCAACCTCTGTTGTATTCGCCCTCAGTGCGCTTCTCGGGGCAACGGCTGCTCTCGAATGCTCGCCAGCCTCCATCCGCCAGCCTGACGTTTTCGGAACGACCATACTGGACCTTCAAGCCAGTGAAGCCCACAACTACAGCGCGTACAGCCTGGGTCCAGGAACCAACGACGGCGGTCAAGTTACGGTCAGCTTCTGTAATGTCACCATTGTCCACACCCATCCGGGCTGGAACGATACAGTCACCACGCAAGTATGGCTCCCCCTCAACGAGTGGAATGGGCGATTCCAAGGCTTAGGAGGCGGTGGCTACAGCACTGGATTTGGGCCAATCTATCTCGCCTATGCAGTCTCCAAGGGTTTTGCAGCGGCATCCACCGATGGAGGAGTCCCCCAGCCGCCGGGGGCCGTCACGACCATCGCAACAGATCCGTCGTGGGCACTGAGCAGCGACGGCAATATCAACTGGTTCCTGCTGGAGAACTATGCATACAAGGCGACGGGCGATATGGCCGAGATGGGCAAGAAAGTCACCCAGTCTTACTACGGCAGAGCGGCAGAGTATTCCTATTTCAGCGGCTGCTCTGGTGGTGGACGACAGGGTCTCGCCATGGCGCAGCGGTTCCCAGAGGCCTTTGACGGAATCCTTGCTGTCGCCCCTGCTATCAACCTCGAGACCTTCATCCCGGCCGGCTTCTGGCCGACACTGGTCATGAACCTGGATGGGGACTACCCCTCCCCTTGCGAGATTGACGGGTTCGTCAGCGCTGCAGTCAAGGCCTGCGACGGGCTCGACGGCGTAAAAGGCGGCATCATCAGCATTCCCGAACTGTGCGATGTCACGGCTTTCGACTTCATCGGATATGACTACACCTGTAACGGAACGCAGCACGCCCTGACCCCGTCCGGCGCAAAGGTCGTCCAGGGGGCCTGGTCAGGCTCTGGGAAAAAGGGATACCCAGGACTCAACAAAGACGCAGCTCTCAGCGCATCCTCCATCGTCACTGAATGCTCAGCAAATGGCACCTGCCACAGCCCTGTAAGCGCTCTATTCGGGAACTGGATTTCGTACCTCGTGGCCAAAGATCCCAGCCTGGCCCTCGACAATATGACCACCGCCGAATTCTTCGAGTTCATTGCCGAGTCAAAGACAGACTACGCATCAATGCTCGCTACAAACAACCCAGACCTCTCCTCTTTCAACGCCAACGGCGGAAAAATAATCACCTGGCAGGGCCTCGCAGACGAGACGATCCCACCAGCCGGCGTGGTCGAGTACTACAAGCAGGTTCTCGAGCACGACGCGACGGCCCATGATTTCTTTCGATTCTTTCAAGCCCCGGGTGTCGGCCATTGCTTTGGTGGACCGGGGCCGGTTCCGAACGCTGCCTTGACGCAGCTCATGGATTGGGTGGAAAGGGCCATTGCTCCGGATACTTTGCATGCGACTCGAGGGGGCAACAGTACCTCGCGAGACTTGTGCCCGTATCCGCTGCAGCAGAGATATGTCGGCGGGGATCCGAGGAATGCCACCTCGTTTGCTTGTGGCTAAGCTATTCATCTGGGGGTTATAGCTGAATAGTGCATACTCATGGGCTCGTAAAAGCCTAGCTAAACCCAACAGTTTCGTAAAAAAGTCTAATAGAACCTAATTCTGTATGTATTCAGGTCCTGAAATTCGTACAAGTTAAATGTCAATAAACCAACGAGCCTCCCGACTCGCACTCCATTCATAAAGTCATAACAAACGATATAGCATATCCATCCAGAATCCCATACAAACCAACCACTCCATTAAGCAACTAACATACAATCACTGCACCAAATACGCCGAGCCCGCCAACGCAGCAGGCTAGTGACTTCCTCAAGAACATACTCTACCGCTTAAAAAGACCACTTCTCGGACTCGGCGTCGGCCCAGGTGCAGGCCCAACACCGGAACTCCCAGGAGCTGGGCCAGATAGAGCAAGTCCACCGGGACGAGGTCCACCACCACCACCACCAGATGTGCCATTATAGTAATCCCCAGGAGCCGTCCCCAAATCATCGAGCCGAATAAACGGTCCCACAGCTTCATCTGTGCTCCGTGCCTTTGTTCGCGTTCTGGATCCGGATATCGACGCCGAGAGGTGATGCGATCTGGAATGCCGGCCCCAGTTGCTTCCATTCTTGGAGCTATTCTTGGACGTGTTCTGACTCGAGACCTGTGTCGAGCCGGAAAGAGTGAGTCTGTCTGACAGGGATGCGAGACGTGGTTTGAGATGCCCACGGTATGTACGGATGATGAGCGAGCGGATGGCGGGCATGCAGGCCCATACGATGCCGACCTCGAATTCGATGGTGGATATCATGCCGACGGGGGCGAAGTCTCCTATTTAACCAAATACAATGTGTTAGTTATGGTCGTTCCATGGGTGGTGGGGTGTTTGCTGCTTACGGGTTGGATTGGCGGTTTTGTTGAAGCCGACTGTTTTGACGAGTCGGAAGATGCTGATGACGGTGACTCTGTGGGCTGGTGTCAGATATAGATATAGGTATAGATATAGGAGGAATGGTGGCATACGCAGCTCCCACGGCAAACATGGCGCACACGCCTAGCTTCTTCTCAAGCGGCATCTGCAGCCTAGCCAGCGTCGGCATCGGGATGATTATAACCAAGACATCCAGGATAATATTCACAATCGAGTGTGCGAGTAATAGTTTATCCTGGTTAAGGCACTTTCCAACATGCTCGCCGTCCCACTGGGTCCAGTAGTAGCTGACCGGTTTACATGAGAATATGAGGATAAACACCGATATAATCCCCCAGATAAGTGTCACGGCCAAGATAGTATATGCTGGAATACGCACACCACGATTTGGGAAGATATCAAGATAGAGACAGAGCATCGATATTTTAATAGTGGCAATACAGGCACAGTATATCGCTTGGTCGATAAAGAAGAGTTTGAGGATCTGTTGGATGTTATCAAAAGAGATCGTCCACATATCTTTTCCTAGGCCGATTTTGCACACTATACATATTAGCGGGAGTAATTCCTATGATCAAGGAAACACCTACTTTCGATTCCAATGCCGCAGGTTGAAGCAGCCAGGAGCTACACCTGTTAGCATCCTCCATTAACCATTCAACCTGGAGCTCACGCACCAGAGTGAAAATTAAGACATAATCATCCAGCCCTATTTTCCTATCTAGAGCCCGGTTTGTCAGGCGCATGAGAACCGCGGTACTTGCAACTATGATGCCAACAATAGCCACAATCGCAAATGCTTCTGTTTCGCTGGTCAATGGATAATCACACGTTGCGTAGGTCATATTCTTCGAAGCTGTTCTCATTAGCCCGACAATTCCTCGCAGGTGGATATCAGTAGCCATGTACTTAATGCATCCTTGATACTGCATTCGCCGAGAATGCATGGCTCGATCTGCGCTGCGATCTGGGGAGTCCCGCAGACACAGGCTGTATCGGTCAGTGCGCATGTTGAGTTACCAACAGCCGAGACGAAACACGGCAGCTAGAGGAATTAGCTTGAGAAATGGCTAGCAGGGCCTGTGCGAGCATACCGCGCAACTTGGAAGATCCATTTCAGGGCAGTCCGGGGAAAGACTGAGAACGCAGCCGGGTGCCTGGCGGTATATTAATAACACGATACGCCACTGGCCAGTGGAGTCCAAGCTCCCTTCCAAGACGCAAGTCGAGGAAGGACTGGGGCCAGGAGATCATGGCTGTTATTTCATTGTAATCACTGACCTATTAACGGCCCACGGTCACCGAGAAAATGCAATCTCAGCCGGGATTTGCCCGATTTGCATGCTCTCTCCTGGCTCGGCTAGCACCAGTGGACCTCTAGATCTGCTGCATAACTCGAGTTGTGAAGGAAATTGCTGCATTGCAGTCCTGCGGTTTGCCTGCATCGACACTAGTCCAGTTCGCTTCAAAAATTCGGCAATCGTGTGTTTTGCCCCAGCTGCCAAGGCCAATAACAGGGAAAGCAAACACGAGAAAAGTTTGCTCGTCGGCTCCAGATGTGCTGATTGGCCTGTATTGGCTTCTTTTTCCCCAGTTCTGGATCTTTGGTTGATCGTGTGGAGAATTGGACTGTGCATGAACATGTAGCTTTCTGCAGGAAAATACGTAGGTAATTGCCTGCCAACGCTTGGTTAAATCCTGCAATCTGCGTGGTATTCCATGATTCACTATTCCATGTTACTTTTCGTTGTCTACTATTGTTCCTGTTGGCAAGTGTAAGGTGGCCGTTTGTCTTGAGCCAGTGGGCCAGGGCAGGAGGATCTCCACTCGCCAGAGACTTTGCAGAGTATGGTTCAGTTCCACGTGTGAGGGTCCCAGCAGAGTTCTAGACTCAAGGTCAAAGACCCAATTGCCATGATTCGTTCGTCTTGCTGGGAAATGACTAGACCGTTGTCAACGACAGTCAACTGTACAAGCCTTTCATGCGCACGACTGGTCGTCAAATCCGACATTCCACTGCCTGCCAATTCTGTAACGAGACTCCAAGAGCATTATTAGAGGTTATTCCCTTACGTTTTATCGCCTACTCACGGACGTCGACCTAATTTCCAATCCCAATTACCAAGCTGCGTAAGACGAGGTTAATTGATGTAGGGACACCGAGGGCGAAAGCTCTTCATATTGAGACTATGGTATACGCAGCAATTGAAGGTAGAATATGGGTTGACGGTTTCGACGGTGAAACTTCAAGTGCTGGGATCTGTGCAATTTATATGTAAATGCAGGTTATTCATACTTGCAAAAATCGATCTCTATCCACTGTCTAGATATGATGAATGATATGCCATATCTAATGTAATTCCTGTTGAATCCACCCCAGAGTTAACCTGCCAGTAGATCCCACACCGTCAGTGCATGCACCTTGGTAACATGGATAAACTCATCCACGGAGGCTGACTCGTTCACAGACGCCACTATAACGTCAGGTAAGTCCAGATAAACATGGCTATAGTATAACTTACTACTCAGCGGACTACACCCATAAACATACGCTGGAATCCCAGCATACCGATAATGCTTACAATCCGTAGCCCCCATAGACGGAATCATAGCTGGCCTTGATCCGCCCACATCCTCCGCATTCTTCTTAATCAGGTCGATAGCAGGATGGTCGATAGTCGAGAAACTGGCTGGGTTACTGGCAGCTTCCTGCTTCTTTAATTCAATACTTGCATTGGCATATTTCTCGTCTGCGATGATCTCGTTAATCACATCGAGAACCTGTTCAGCGAGTAATCCAACAGGCAACCGTATATCGAGCTCGAACTCGCAGTGGTCCGGGATCATGTTAACCTTGACGCCACCCTTGATAGTCCCGATATTGACAGTTGGCTTGCCGATTATACACGAAGTACCTGGCCCCATGGCCACATCCACCGCAGCCAAGACCTCCGGATCCGTCATGTATTTCGCGATATCAGACGGTGGATTCGGCTGTATAGACTCGACTGCTTGAACAACATCATTCAGAAAAGCCATAGCTATCCGTATAGCTCCTTCGCTATACCATCAAATCAACACCGTGACCACGTCAAGATGGATTGAAATAGTACTGACCTCAAATTCAAATACGCCCCATGCGCCCCCTTACAAGCAACAACACCGGACATCCTCAACGTCCCCTTCTCGGAAAACCGCACGCTCATACCAGACGGTTCCGCAGAGAGCATCACATCCCCTCCCCATTTCTCCTTATCTTCTTGAAGCAGATGCTGCGTGCCATACTTCCCGCCCGTCTCCTCATCCGAGACAACACACAGCGCAACACTACCGGATAGATGGCTGCGGTGTGCGTAAAGCGCTGCATATGCAAGGACCAGCGATGCAGTGCCGGATTTCATATCGACGACACCGCGCCCGTGGATGCGGCCGTTGTCATAGTCGCCGGAGTAGGGATCTCGGCTCCAGCCTGGGGTGTTTGGATCGACGGGGAATGTGTCGATGTGGCCGTTGAGGACGATTCTGGGGCTGGGGTCATCGCCGGGATTGGGAGCAGTGCCGTTGAATTCGGCGACGATGTTTTGTTTGGTAGGATCAGGGGAGATGAGGTCGTATGGGATGTTTTGGGAATGGAGGTAGTCTGTTATGATTCTTGTTGCGGCGGTGGTGTCGCCGGGGGGGTTTGGGGAGGGGGTGCGAACGAGGGACTGTAAGAATTGGATTTGCGGGGTAGTATTGTTCAGAGTTGAGAGAAGGTCTGTCTTTGACATTTTGATTTATCTCACTTATTTCGAGAATGTTTTTCTTCGATTTGTGTCGGATTGTTGGTCGTGGTGGTATATATATTGAAGCGTATGGCGTAATTGAACTCCGACGAGCTCCGATGACTCCGACATCCAATCTACTCCGATATCTACTCCGATGAGTCAACAGATATTTCTCATCTTAATGATCTTTACTGAATAGATATTTATTGTTTCAAGTTAATCATTGAATGCAGTTAAAAACATGATGCTACCAGTCAATGCAGCTCCCAAGACTGCGCACCCCCGGCAACAAGCCGATTAAACAGCTGATTCCTGCCTCGCATATCCGTCAGATGGAACGTCTTCTCCGGGTCTTGTCCTTTAATAACTAAACCCTCATTCGCAGCTTCTTCTGTCCCCGCCGCAAACTGCACAACCAGCTTGCCCTTCCACCCCAGTCCCTCCGTCTTCCTCAGCTCCGTGATCTCACTAATCGGGACTTGGAATCCGATATTATCGGACTTTTGGCTGTCGATGCTCAGATCCTCCATATTAAGTTTTGCGGACGCGCGGGATGTGAAGTACAATATCGGTCCGGTGTCAGTCTCTCCTCCCCCTTCTCCTTCTTGTTCGCCATCTGCTGTTGCAGACCTCGGCGAAGAATCAATAACAGCAGTCCCGCGCTTCCTCTCAAACTTCGCCTCGAAAACAAACGGTCCATTACTCAGCGTCGGCGGTGCAATAAGTGCAATATTCCTCTCCAGCACAGCCGAAATCAACCCCTTGGCGTAGTGTTTCGTGCCCGCCCCCGATAGAGCCATCGCGCGGTTATACGCGATCTGGCCCTTAATCGCGGTCGTGATAGCGCGACGGGCGAACTTCAGAATCCGCAGCCATTTCTTCGGTTTGTCCTTGATCTTCGTTTTAAGGCCGTCCGGGGAGGATGGGTCGGTGTTGTCGCTGTCCTTTGTGCTTTCCCTGGTTAGAGTTGAGGTGTCGTCGTCCCCGTCCTCTTCCTTCTTTGCGGCGTCGATGGCTTTGGTGCGTCGCCGCCAGAGCTGCCATTGCGATGGGTATTGGTCTTTGTAGGCGCCTGGTGGCGGGGGAGCTGGGATGGGACTTGCTGCCATTTCGCCGATGCGGAGGAGAACGAGGGTGAGCTGGGCGTTTGTGGGGACGCCTTTGAGGAGGGTTCTGGTCCTGTTAGTTATGGCTTTCTATTTCATGTTTGGGAGGACGCACTTGTCAATATCCAGATATTCTTTCCAGTTGGGAATGTTCTTGTCGAGGAAGCCGACTGCGCGACTGAGGACAGGGTCGCCGAAGAAGGCGAGTCCGATTGTGAGTGCCACGGACTTGACGATCATATGGCCGGACAAGAACAGTGATACCACGCATACAGAGCCCAGTATCAACGCTATTTGTAGACGCGGCGCAATTAGAATGAAGGGCGGCGTTGGCGACAAGAGACTGCATGTGTCAGTTTCATCAGTGAAATAGGGTGAGGTTATGACGTACTTGGAGAACCTTTCACAGAGATCTGTGATATCGTTCAGAATCTTCAGCGTAACACTGATTGCCGGAGAACTCTTGGGCTTGCCGGCCTCGTCGTCGGCTGTGATAGCCAGAGTGCCGGAGTCTGTCGTTTCGACTTGGACTGGCTCATCGGGCTCTGCGATTGAAGTCGTGAGGCCGCTGACCAGAGCGGCAGCTTCAGCTTCAGCTGCTTCGCCTTCATGCGCTTCATTTGGTTGGGTGGCTTGCGCGGGCTTTTCATCCTTTCTGTGAGGAATGGCCTGTGCCTCTGAGATGGGCGGGAAGATGCGCGATCGGGTTGAAGGCGAGAAGATCATGAGCAGCAGCACGCCAGTAAGCATCGGAATCAGACGATCGCATAGCCATGCTGCCAGATATACCTGGATTTATTAGTATACATCGTAAATTTAGTTAAAGATGGTTAGACATACAGCAAAGAAGGTCCCCGTCCGGCGGGGATCTTCCCACGAGCGCAGGTGGTTAATATGGTTGAATAAGAGACCACATTTGACAATAACAGAAATATAAAATCTCTCAATCGTCTTCTGCAATTTCGCAGGCGGAAACTGCTCCTCGGCCGAGCGGTTCAGGTCGAGCTGCTGCAAAGTCCGGGGAACAGACTGGACATGGCCCACTTGCTGCGCTAGTTAGTCTCGATCGCAGACGCAGTTGAATGGGTATACCTTGTCGAAACGGCGGATGAGACGCCAGAGGTCCTCGTCGCGGATGCCCTGGGCGATATTTCTGTCGGCCATGGTTGTCAACACAGAAGTTGTTGGGATGAGGGGACGGACCGTTGGACCCTGACGTCGTGCCAAGTGTGGCGACGTGGGGCGCTTAATAAGGGAATATCACCCTGTATATGGCCAGTGTTGATGATCTGTTACTATCTTGCTGCCTTCAGGTAGCAGTTTTCTTTAATTCTATTGATCTATTAAAAGATATTATGGTCTGCGTGGACGTCTGCGTATTTACTGCTTTACCTTCAGGGACCACATAGAGGATTATCAGATATAAGACAGATCCAGGACACCAGGCGTCGCATTTATATGCTGCCAATTCTATTTATCAGAACGATTGGCTAGCGAGGTACTCGAAGGCGGTTTTCTTCATATTTCAGTAATTTATCTCTATTCACACTCAATCTATTCTGCCCTAGCCTACAAGGCGTATCCTTCCAACTGGACCTAACTCTAGTCAATGCTACTTGGGATCAGACTCAGCAAGTGTAAAGGAGAACTCAACTCTCTCCCGAATATATGGTAAATCAAGAGCACATGACAAGTTGAAAGATACAATCACCTCACTAAGACCTAGTGATTTGACTCTGGTGGAGCGGCGTTCTTGAAGACATGCATATCGGACAATAATTGAAGGATGTTTAACATTTCAAGCTTACCTTGGCAGCTAAGGAATCGCCTTGTTCTTTCACTAAGTGGGTCAACCGTCCAGGACTGAGACATGGTGAGAACCTTGTGGTTAACTTATAGAGGGTGCTGTCTGCAAGTACCTTATAGTTAATATCAATAACATACCTGACATATACTGATCAATAGCCTTGAGACAGCGCAGGGACCTTGACTGGTCATCGAATGCAGGCTGCTTACAGCCACTCCACTTACCCTGAACCGTGAGTATTACCTACTCGATAGACTGGAAATGAATAGGGTCCACTCGGCAAGTTGGGGAAAAGCAGCTGCTTTTGGAAGTAAGTCCGTAGGTGACGGCAGTATCCTTGTACCTTGTAGACCTGATTTGTGATGAAAGAATACCGTAGAAGCCGACAGGGCGAGGAACTGCTCACAGACAAAGGTATATAAAGGCCTTGACGTACCGACATTCCTCTCACCATCACATACATCAACAATCAATCACTCTATAAATCCAATTTTCCAACCACAGCGAAAATGAAGTCGTTCCTCGCCATCTCCAGCCTCATCTCCGCCGCCCTCGCCGCTGCAACTCCCAGAGCACTAGATGAATTCCAGCTGGTCATCACCGACTCCGCGTCCCGCACCAGCGAGCTCCAGGACCGCACCCTCATCACCCAAGGAGGCGCCTTGATCGTGGGAAACAAGGGTGACCACGGCATCAACTTCACCGGCGGTGACGGATCCCTCGGTCTCGAGAACGGCGACGTTGGTATGTCTTCTCTTCCTCTATATCTCAATACAAAACCAGTTGGCTAATTTGAAGCAGTCTACGTCGGCACTGACGGCCATGTCGATCTCAAAAGCACCGACGGTGTGGCTGCCGGTGGGTTGACAGATGGCTTCACGACGGGCAGCAACAATGTCCTTGAATGGACCCAGGGAAGCTTCTATGCATGTCCTCATGTTAGCTTCTACGCTCAGGGACCTGATACATACATAATCTATGCCGATCGCTCTGGTGCTACTCTCGACAGCGAGTGCATTCAGGTTACGCTTACTGAGACTGCCATCTAAATGTCTTGATTGGTTATGATTTTGAGGATGTGGAGGGAGGTTCTATAGAAAGTGTAACTAACTGATACTGTCTTTTGGAAATATATTATGATTTCGTTGAACTAGCTTCGAAGGACTCTACGGCGGATCTAACTGTACGTAGAGAGTTGAGTGATTAATGGTTAGGGCGTGGCATTCTACCACCGTGCCTCAGGCTGCCTAGAGTATCCTCCGGGCATTCCCAGAACATGCTAGGGTCTACTTACTGAGTAAAGGATAGTCAGGGTAAGTACTAAAATAAAAAGCAAACGCTGCCGCCCTGGTAGAAATCAAGTACATATGTTGTTGCCTTCCAGGTTACAGTTTTCCCCTTTATAGTTTGCTTTATTGCTGCTCTCCTTGCGTTATCGTGTTGGTGATGACGTCGGTTTTCACTCCAATATGCGACCGTAATTCACAAAACCAGTTCGTTGATTCCCGACTGTTCTTTATATTTGAAGCTTGAACATGTTATTCGCGGAGGAAGTGCTGTGTATGTCCTCTATCCTATCTTAATATTACGTATACAGCCGTCGTCAATATACGTACACCCTACAGGATATTGAGCGAGCGAAGTGTTGTTTCTCGAAACTCCAGTTCTACCATAGCTTAATAGTTCAAGTAGTTAGTAGATTGAAGATTTGAATAATCATCAAGTTTATCGTGGGACGGCTGCAGCTATCCAGACGTTCAGATGCAGGTAGGGCTGGTCAAGATCCCCAGTAAGTGTCCCTGATGCAGGTGTTTATTATGTGCCTCTTTTAAAGCCAGAATTATCCATACTTTGCCATTCTTCTGACGACCAGTGTCACTCACCGGCTTCACTAATTTCCACAATCGAAGCCGGAGACAAGCCAAGCAGCAAACAAGTGGACGTTACCAGTCTCAAACAGCTAATCTGGGCCACTGGACAGATCTGTCAGGCCGGCAACCAATGTAGCAACTCCGCTGTATGGAGTCCGATCGATCAGATGGTGGGGAAGACATGGCAGCGCCTCTTGATACGACCGGCAGCACGACGTTTCATCTGGCGCCGATTCACCTCCTGCGAAGTAAAGATTCTTGGCAAGATGGTCTTCACTTATTGGTCTTGTCCTGTCCAATCGGATTTGATATAACTACACGATCCAATCCCATAGCATGCGGCGCAGGCACACATATCGCCCGAAACAAGCCACCACCACTGTATCATTTACAAAGTTTGACACTCTTTGTCTCCAAGCGGTGTTAATTTCCACTGCTTGACAGATTCTGCGGCATAGGACGTCTGGGACAGCGGGTGTTTGCTTTGGCCCCAAGGATCGGGAAGGCGTCGTCCGTGCTAATTTACAAATGCTTCCTTATTGGTTACTGGCAGATCGATGGACTGGCAGTCAGGTTATAAGATTTAAAGACTTAAGCTGCTGCTGTAAAGAAAGTAGTTGTTCGATCAAGCTCAGGTTCCACAGCAAAGCCGGTCTTTGCGATTCCATTCCCTTGCTGCTTATATTCATTCCTTACCACACTCATTGTCTACCGCCGCAGGCGGCCTTCACACCGTCTATCACAGACGAGATTACCATTATTTTCGCCACAGACTATTCTGTCCTGTTAAATACACAGCTCAGCCCAGTCTAGAAGCCTCCTCAGAACCATTCTCACATCATCAACACATCCCTGCATACCCTCACCAAACAGAGTGCAACAACACCATGAAGCCCTTCACCCTCCTCACAGCCCTAACAGGCTTTTGCCTAACCACGGCCCTCCCCACCAACGCCGTCCCACGCAACACCACCAAGGAAATCTGGCAACCCCCCGCAGGAGCAACCTGGCAAATCGTCCTCTCCGGCGCCTTGAAAGACAAATCAACCGACGCGTCCATCTACGACATCGACCTCTTCGAGAACCCCGCCTCTACAATCTCCGCCCTCCACGCCCAGAACCGCAAGGTGATCTGCTACTTCTCCGCAGGCACCTACGAGGACTGGCGCCCTGACGCCAAATCCTTTTCAGATTCAGATATCGGGTCCCCGCTGGATGACTGGGAGGGCGAGAGCTGGGTGGATCTGCGCTCGAAGAATGTACGCACTATCATGAAGAAGAGGCTTGATTTGGCTGCCCAGAAGGGATGTGACGGGGTTGATCCTGATAATGTGGATGCGTATGGGAATGGGAATGGCGGGTTTAACCTGAAGCAGTCTGACTCGGTGGATTTCATGAACTGGCTTTCTGGGGAGGCTCATAACCGGGGCCTGGCGATTGGGTTGAAGAATGCTGGGGCGATTATTGATCGTGTGCTGCCGAATATGCAGTGGGCTGTTAATGAGCAGTGTGCGGAGTGGGATGAGTGTGGGGATTTCATGCCGTTCGTTGATGCGGGCAAGCCGGTTTTTCATATTGAGTATCCCAAGGGGGAGGAGACGAATAATGAGGCTATGGTGAGGGGCAGGAAGAAGGAAGAGGCGTGTGATCCTGATGGGGCGAGGAGGTTCTCGACTGTGATTAAGAATATGAACCTGGATCATTGGGTGCAGCTGTGTTGATTTGGTGGTGGTCTAGTCTTTACCAGTAACATGATATGTTTATTCATGATTATCACGGTGTATACAACGCCTTGCCCCCTGTGCGTCTGTAACGAGAATTCAACAAAAGGTAGATGACCTCCTGAGATACAGCCAACACCAGTCCACCAGATACCAGGCCAATCATGATAATTAAACCTCTTAGATATCTGTACATAGTATACCAACGTTATTATCTGGCCTGGTGTAATAATGGCGAGTTATTACTTACGTCGGCGAATCGTCCGCCCTGAATATCTGAGTCCCAGCCAGCAGCCCACAAATCGCACTCATCACCCCTGCAATTATTAGCACATACAACCAAAGTTACACCCCTAACTTACACATCCTATCCAAATTAGCAAACATTCAACAAAACTAAAGAAGGAACGTACGAAATAGCAATACTCCTCTCCGCCGTATCCCTACAATTCAACTGCACCCACACGTTATGCACAGGATGATAACACACCGCAAAGGCATTAACTACCGTCCACATACCGAACCTATTCCACTTTGGCGCATGAGGCAGAACGCATCTCGCTACGATTAACACAGCAAGGTAACAGCAGATGGCTGTTATAACTGTAAGACCGCGCTTCTTGGTGCGATCGCTCACCCACGCGAAGAAGAATACAATAGGGAGGGTCATGAATGCGCCGATTGCGCTTAGGGCGTTGGCCTGTACGCGGGTGAAGCCGAGGGACCTGAATGGTTAGTTTGGATATAGATATGTGGTTAGGTGGCGTACATGATTATGCTTGGGGTGTAGGTTGTCAGCGGACTCCACGTGGCGAAGACACAAGCTGTAGAGACGAAGTGAGGCCAGCGGCGGTAGTTAAGCAATGTCTTTCGTACTGTTGAAAAGGGGATTCCACCTCGGAGACTGTGGGTGGATGGTGAGTTTTCGTGTCCCAGTCTGGCTGTCAGGATGTGCTGCTCTCTGTCTGAGAAACGAATAAGCCCGTTGAAGAAGAGCGGTTTAGGGCGTTGAGGACTCGTTGGGAGGACGACGAGTAGAAGTACGGCGACTATCATTGTCGCGATTCCCTCGACTATATCGTCAGTACTGATATAAAATGTTTAGGGTAAGCCATACTGAGAAAAATATACTGCCAACCCGACAGGTTCCCCTGTCCATGCAACCGCAGAATCCCAGCACCGATCAACGGAGAGATCGCATTTCCCCCGAACATTCCAAAGAACAGAATTGCAACTCGTCGGCCCAGTTCTTGAGGCGTATACCACGTCGACAGGGTATATATTGAGCCTGGGATGTACCCTGCTTCAGCCAGACCCAGTAGCATACGCGTAGTAAGGAAACCTCCTCTATTCCGCAGCAGAACTTGCAGAGTTGCAATCAGGCCAAAGACGAATACCTGTGCTGGGATCCATTTGCTGGGGCCGATCTATAACACGTTAATAATGCCATGTAACGACGTATCTCTCATAGGAGAATACCTTCTGCAGAAGCATATTCGACGGAATCTCTAGAACAATAATTCCTAGGAACATCAATTGATTTCCCAGGTTGATGGTATTCTGGTTAACGCCAATATCGTCGGCGAAACCCCCAGTCAGCGCGCTGGCCACGTTCATCCGATCGAGCTGGAACATGATCATGCCAAATGTTAACAGAGGGAGAACCGAGAAGTCAATTCTGTATTCCAATTAATACACTGCTGTCTCTCGGTTCTATGTGTCTTACTTGATCCGAGCCCGGCTTTCCTCAGCCACAGTCCAATCCTGGCCAACGGCCACATCGGATTCATACTGGCTGGACTCGATCTTTGGCGACTCAATCGACATTTTCTGGATTACATTATTTCTGAAAATGTCGGGATTCTCTTCGGCTAAGTAAGGTTTACAGGGCCAGAGAATCGGGATTTGGAAGTGGAGCATAAGGACGCAGCAGATCTCACCAAACGCTCGTCAAATGGCGTGATGGGCATGGCAGGATTTCATAGACTGGAATTGGCCAACCAGACTGTAGAATAGAGTCTGGAGAGACGGGATATTCTTGGACTATGTCAGGAAGTATTGGCGGTTGCTCATGGCATATCCACCTCCACGTGGACTGCCTTGGAGCTCGGGGTTGCCTTGGAACTACTATCTGGGTGATTCTAATAGTGCATTTATCCTGACTATACATAACTTATATCTACAGCTTTGAGACTCTACCCTGCTTCGCTGCCTCGTTGGCTCGCTTCCACATGTTTATACGTCTCTGATGACTTGCAGCGAATTGCTGGACCCAGGCTGGATCGAACTTTGGCAGTCGTCTTCCAGGCTCTCCATCCTTCGGCTCTGTAGCCCACGTCCTGAGCAGCTCGAAGTAGTTCTCAAAGTCGGGGCTGATCAGGGTAAACTTCACACCATCGCCCCTCTCTTCGATCCGTTTAGCCTCCCAGTCTTGTTGCTCCTGCAGAGATGGTAGCGTTGCTTTACCAGCGAACACGCGAGCAGCGAGGATAGATTGCCATTCAAAGACCTTGAACGTGAATCCGGCCGCAACCGCCCCGATAAATGCAAGGGTTGGGTCTTGCTGGTGGAAGATATGCAGATACAAATCCGGGACCCGGTTATTGCGAACTGCAATATTGGGTAAGAATGGCAGTGTCCACGTATAGCCAGTTCCAAGGATAATATGGTCAACGTCTGCAACAGACGTGCCGTCCTCGAAGTGCACTGTACGCCTGCTGCCTTGCCCGTCAATGTGCGAAATTGGTGGCCTCCGTTGGACTTGTGGGTGTTTGAATGCTTCGTCGCCGAAATATCCATTGTACTTGCCCCGAACAACCGCATAAATCGGGTCTTGAGCGATGCCAACCAGGCTCACTGCTGTATCAGCCCCGGAGACCGAGGCGCCAACCGTAACCACTCGCTGAGAAATTAGCATCATATGCATCATATGCACCGTAGGCGATCATTTGGTTGCACTAACCTTCCCACGATATGCGTCTGGCTCCCTGAATCCCTTCGTGTGCACCACACTTCCCGGCACCTCAGCCGCGAACTCCTTTAGTCCCTTGATGACCGGGACATAAGGCACACTGTAATGCCCCGTCGCAACAACCAATGCATCAAACTCCTCCTGCCACCAGTAGTCCTTCTCGAGACCAGGAGCCTGTTTCCGCAGCGTCAACACCCATTTCCCGTCCCTTGCCCTCTTCTCCGCATTCTCCACAGTGGTGCTATACTCAACAAGCCGGTTATACCCTTTCCGCTTAAGCAGCGACTCGATATACCGCTGGATAACAGTATGATGTCGGAACGGGGTATCGGGCCCATGGTTGGCAATTGAAGCCCTGCTTTGAACTTCAGGGATAGGTTCCTGCGAGTACTGCATAATCCCCGCATCGATATTCGCTTCAAGCGCTGGATAAACCGGTGTATCGTCGAAACGGTGCTGACTCGACCGAGAGAAATACCCAGGCAGGGAACCTGGCGCAGGGACAGGTCGGTCGGCTGTCCGAGAAGAAAGGGCATCGAAGTCTGTTAGTGGTGGTGGTTCGTCGTTGTCGTAGATCCTGCGCTGTCAGTCTATCTATCCCAGGGGCCAGGCGGGCTGGGAGAACTAACCAGCAACCACCAGCCTTCTCCCTCCGTTCAAACACCCTGATCCGATCAAAGGCCTGTTCCTGGGCGAATGCATCCACGGCAATGGCGCCCGCTGGACCAGCGCCAATTATAGCGACGCTTTTGATACGGGGAGTCATGTTGGTGGTTATTATCGGTTAAGGTACTTCCCCAGACAGAAATTCCTGCGAAGCCGGAGATCCATCTTTATAGCGAGCATGGTCATCACTTTGCAGCCGAGGTGAACGGGCTCTGGCGATTCTTGTCGCGCTCGCTGTGTGGATGTTCGGGATTTGGACTGTTGTGTGGGTGATGGCGCAATCGTTGGCTTCCATCGCGACAATATCCACACTGACGGGGTGCCTTGGATGTTTCCGGGATTGCAGTCTGATTGGAGACGAGTCAACTGCAGGGCAGGGTTTGGTTCTCGTTCCTGCATTAAAACTATATCCGTGGTTGAGAAGTCCTGGTGAAATGAATAATGCATGGTTGTCGGAATTGATTCAAGTCCGTGATAATGTCTACAGTAGGCCCAGCGGGTCCGAATAATAGAAAGTCGGTCATCGACAATTTGGTCATGATTTAAACGAGAATTAATCTGAAGTTTTACAGGGTCAAACTATAAGAAGCCACAGTTCTACTAAAAAAGGCAAAAAAGGCACTCTAATCTAGCGTCTCTCACCATCCTAATCTTTGACTACCCTACACCCTCTAACCACGCTAACCACCTATCCGCTCTAATATGTGTGGTATATGTGAAGTATAGTACTAGTAGCAATACACAGTTAGGTCCAATCCTAACAACGCTTGTTATTCTTTCTAACCACAAAGAGTTGCATCCTCTCGCGTCGTCAGGGCCGTTGCCTTTCTTTAGAGTGAAGCGAGCTTACCATTATCTCCAGTGTACTGAGGAGGACTTCGACCAATTCTTCCACGATTTCAATGCGGGACTAGCCTGATGATGTCTATACCAGAGTATTCCGCTGCAATACACCACCATTCTTCTATGTTTTTGTTTGAAATTTGTTCTTCTTTGCCTACCATGGCAGCGATTGCCATTACCGTCGCTGGAAGTCTGCTACTTCTACGTGCTGTCCTCGTTCAAGATATTTTGTGTAGACATTCCAAGGAGATATCTCGTTTGGGCGGCCAGGACAGGAATTTCTTTGCAGCAGCCCCGAGAACAAGCAGCAATCTACCAAATTACCAGATCGACGCAAGAGTGCCCGGCAGGTATCCTCTCGCGCCCGGACCCGCCCACTGATCTGTGCCCTCCCCATTGAGATGGCTGCGGCCAAGGCGATGCTGGATGAAGTCCATGCCGACCTGTCAGCCTATCCATCCGACGGGAACACCTATATTCTCGGCCGGATCTGCTCCCACAATGTCGTTGTTGCTTGTAGCGACGACTAGCTAACAATGGCTTGGCATGTGTTGACTAGAACTACTTCTTCCAGTATACAACGCCTATTCAGGTTTCGAGGGAAACATCACCTCGCTGCTTGACGTCACAGTTCCATGGTTATATAGCTTTCTGAACGCCCCGCGATTCTCCCGCTGTGGCTGTGTCCATGTTGGACAACCTTGTCCTTCTCCCTTCGCGTCCATATTGCGGTATTTTCGCTATTGGGCAGCCGGTGTGCGGTGCTTCGCAGCCTCGTTCCTTCTTACAGGCCATTGGACATCCTTGAAACTCGAACCCCGGTTATTGCTGGGTTTGCTTTGATTGGTTACGTTGCTTTTTCGAGAGGTATTCGCGATTTAATGCTGCAGTTTGTGTCTATCTTCCTCGTAAGAACGCGTAAGTAGAAGACACCACATCCAATATGGACGTCAGCCTGCTTACTGGCCTTGGGATCGACCCAGTTTATGCCAACATAATACAGGTAGCCAGAGTCCATTTACATTTTATTCAACTTGCAAAGATATCTAGATCTTGTCTTCGTTACATAATCACTAGGATATTTCCAAATATACCGAACTATACTCTTTGAAACCGCCCTCACCACTCACCCAGATGCCGACTCATCACATCCCAGAACAACTTCCAGAATCTGCCCAAGCAGGGTAAGCAGCTGCTGTACGATCCCAGTGTCTTGCCTCGCTACCAAATTCGGCGCAGCCGTGGTGGTGGTCGCAGCCCCTTCTTCACTTCCAGTTCCTACAAGAAGCGCATCAATCACCAAACAGAGGATCTCAGTCGTTTGATCGTCTTGTCGCTTAGAATTCATACTATCATGGTGTCTCGTAATATAGCTTTCAATATCCTCTCTCTCCCTCGCTGACATAGACACGGGCATATGCATAGGCACAGACTCCATATCCGCCATACCTTTCTCCGCTTCAGCAACGCAGTCAGCGTGATGCATGCTGTTAATTAAGAACTTATAAGAGTGCGCGAATCCTTGCACGGCGTAGGCCTTGTCGCCGGGGACTTCGGGAGGGAATGCGTAGCGGATTAGGCTGTCGAGTCTGGTGTTTAGTGTTGCCAGTTCGGCGCAGCTGAGGGAGAATGCGATTTCAGGGATCATTGTCATTTTGTTCATTGCTGTAGGTGATGTCAAGGTGATTGGAATAAGCATGCCCCAGGTGAGAAATTTTAAGAGAGCCATTTTGGTACGCGGTGGTTAAAGGCAATCGGTGTTTTCTGCTTAATGGGTAGTTTGACGGGGTATATGGTGGGAATAGCTGTATTTCCGAACAGACAGAGTAGGTTTATACCCCATAGCCGGGCAATTAAAAACTCCCGAATACAAGAAAGTGTGTTCAATGTTCTTATCACAAGCGGACGCGGATTATTTCAACATCCCATCATCACCTTTGTACAGCAGGTGATGCCTACTCCACCACTCTCTTTGCCTAGGATGTGTGATACCAGCGGGATTCTGCATACGGACCATCTCCAGGACAGGTACAGACAAGAACTCTGGTGTAACTAGTAGCCAACTGATAGATCACCACGTGAAGACCGTACGGGTGGTCACCGCTCAGTACGAGATATACATCTGTAATTCCCATGCTCAAGGCTCGGCAAATCTACCATGGCACCTCCGTCCCATCAATTATATTCAAGAACTTGCCGGACGTACCCTCACGCGTTGCACCGTCAATCTAATCTCCTATCAGCGCTGTCACCTTAAATTGTAATGATGTCAAATCCTCACCGCAGCTATTGTCTTGGTAACCGTCTCCTCGATGGTGTTTGGTGCCTCTTTCAAACCAATCATCTGCGCACCCCTATTGCCCATATCTGTCTGTACCAGCCTGCCATGCGTAATCAGCCTCTACTTCCTCTGGAATATAATAATAAAACAATATAATTACTACAGCTAATGGGGAAGATGATGTACTCACCCAGGATGAATCGCAAAAGCTGTCAACCACTCCTCAGTTGCGTGAATGGCCCTGTATATCACAAGTCAGCCCAATTTATGTCACCCCATCACACCAAAGGTACCACGGATTTAAGCATAGGAATCAACATACACCGTCAACCAATTCATTCCAACCTTACTCAACGCATATGGCGCAATCCTGGCTGTCCCATACTGCTCTACATAAGCGATAGACGCCACAGCAGAGCTCATCGACGCCCACTTTGGCTTTCTGGGTGACTTTTCCAGCAATTCCCGAGTACTCTGGAACAGGCGAAGGGTGCTTAGGGTATTCACGTCAAAGACATTGGTTACGTCCTGGATGGTAACGGTAGCAGGGGTTCCGGCTGGTGAAGCAACGCCTGCGTTCGGGATGACGACGTCGATGTGGCTGATCCCTTCGGACTTTATGGTTGATGCGAGTTTGGTATAGTCGTCGGGGTTGGTGCTTTCAAGCTGGACGAGGAGGAGGCGGGAGCCGGGGCCTTTGGGGTGAGAGCGTAGAGAATCAACATTCGGGGCTGTGGTGTCGCGCACGGTGCCAATGACGGTGTGGTTTGGACGGGAGAGATATGCTTCTGCGAGGCCTCTACCGATTCCTATATCTTGTTAGTGGAGTAGTATGGGAGAGACCGTGTAAATACCTCGGGCGACGCCAGTGATGAGGATAATAGTTGAGTCAGACATGGTAATTGCTCAGTTTGGAAATGAGTTGCGATTACGATTTCACTTCATGGGACTGACGCAGATTTATATTTGGCGAACCTGACGATATATATCCGTCATGGTCGGAGGAAGGAATGGTTAGTGGTTAGGGCTCGGCGGAGCAGAACAGGGGAACCAAGCAGCAGGCCAACCATGGGATAATCGTATGAGCCATGGATATGTTTGGAATGATGATGAATTGGAATAAATTGGTAAATTATAGATGGTAAGCATATAAATGCTTCCTCCGAGCTCAATTCTTCCGCCGAAGCTGAGTCAGCGACTTCGGCGGAGGAACCACCGCCAACAGTGTACAACTCTTCCTCCCTCCGTCTCCCTCCTCCGAATCAACACTATGGCCGACGAAAAGTCGCAATGCAGAAAGCGGCGGAAGATTCGAAAAGGGACGACCAGCTGTTGGGAATGCAAGCGTCGCAAGGTCCGGTGCAGCCTCGTCGACACGCCCAATGCCGTCTGTACGGCGTGTCAGCGCCGAGGAACAAAATGCATCACCCAGGATGTCGCAGACGAACTGAATAATGGGATCCCGAATACGGTCGAAGATGCTGGTAGTCCTGGACCCGCACGTGTGCGTACTCGCGATGTACCTAGTACTCCTACTTCGCCTCTTGTCGGACGTACCCGCGATGCTCCAGCTGCTTCCGCCGAGCTGACCCCATCTGTACCAGTGCCACAGACAACTACAGGGGCTTCCCAACAGTTATACGCCAATTTGCCGTCTAGTGAAGATGTAGAAATTATATCCGAAGTGGCCGCGCATATTCCGATCTCCTTTTATACATTCATCACCAGATCATATTCGAACATCGAGAGTGGCGTGGATGAGCCCAGCGCATTGCTCGATAGGCCATCTGCTGAGACCCACCCAGTTTTACTGGGACGATATATACTTCGGATAGTAATGATCCTCCAGTGCCTTGATTTAAAGAAATATGGGAAGCAATTATCGAAGCTGTCAGATGCACCGCAGTTAATGATGAAGCGACTAGCAGAAACGGCCATCCGGCTTGTCACTACCCACGACGAACTTCTTGGAACGGTCGAAGGTATCGAATGCGTGATGATGGAAGGCAGTTATCAGGCGAACTGTGGGAATTTCCGTCCTGCCTGGATGGCTGTTCGAAAGGCGATGACCTTGGCCCAGGCTATGGGCATTCATCGTCCTGGGCCTTGTCCGATGCGCTCCCTTGATACTCGTCAGAGGATTGACCCGGCCTTCTTATGGTACCGAATTCTTTACGTGGATCGATTTATGTGCCTGATGATGGGCCTGCCCCAGGGCTCTATGGATCGAAGGATAGCCAATGAAGGGGTTTCTGTACTTGATACTCCGATGGGCCGACTGGAACGAGCCCACTGCGTCATTGCGAGTCGTATTCTAGAGTTGAACGACGTATATTCAGAATCGTATCCGAGCGACAAGGTTCAAGACATCGATCGCGACCTTCAGAATGCAGCAGACATGATGCCCACCGAGTGGTGGATAGCCCCCAATCTGGGCAACGACCAAGGCACAAGCACAATTAAAGAGACTATAGACTGGAACACAATCCAGCTGGTAAACCAGATCTTCCACTATGGATTGATAGTCCAACTTCACAGCCGCTATACGCTGCGGGCCATCAACACTGACGCCGAGCAACTCCAGAACTACTTCCAAACAGCCTGCGTGAATGCCTCCCGCGAGATCCTCACGCGGTATATCACCCTGCGCAATTCCAATTTGGTGGCGTATACATGCCGCGTTGTTGATTTCTTCACCATCTCCGCGACCTTCCTCCTACTCATCGCCCATCTCCGACAACACGCACGGACTCCAGATACATTAAATCATCTGGGTCATCAACGCCCAAGTGACAGAGCCATGGCTTCCCAGGCTATAAATAATCTACAAAAAATCGGCTGGGTAAGCCAGGACCGAATAATCGCCCATTCCGCTACTTTGTTGAATCGCCTCCTCGATGTAGAGGCGGAAGCCGCAAAGGGCCGGCTCTACAACACGCATAGCATCAGCAGCCCCGAGGAGGTTGCGCAGGAGACGGAGAATGGACCGCCGCCAGCGAGTAAGGGGCTTCGCTTTTGTGTCCCGAATTTTGGTTTCGTGAGGGTTGTACCGGACGGGCATATCCAGAAGGAGGTCGCCAATGCAGAGGGTATGAATCAATCTGGCGAAGGGACTGGAGCCTTGCGTACTCCTGACTCAGGTGAAATAGGAACTGAATGGAATAGGATAGCTGTCGGACAGGATTTACTCCCTCAGGGACACCAAGAACCTGCGAGGGAACAAGCATGGTATGCATATCCTGGGCTAGGGGCCGATGACTGGACGTTACAGGGACTGGATATGACGTTTTTCGATGGTCTGTTTCAAGGACAACTTATACCTGCTGATGGGAATATCCAGCCATTATAAGACTTTTCTAATATCCTATAACTACGTACGCAATGGAATACAAGACTAATGAACATAAACTCAAAGCATTGAATGCCTGACTTACATCGATCACAATGACTAGGGACGAGACTAGTATTATGCAACTTGCACATTGATGGCCTTTTCCGTCTGCCAGATTTGTTTACTAGACGTCTAAACTAAAATGGTCTTGCTCGAGGATACCTGGGTATAACAAAGTATCGCTCCGAGTTCCTCAACAGCTCGACTTTCCGGGTATATTCTACTGACTTATGACTTTAGAATATCCATCACTGACAAAAATTCCACTCAATCCAGCCAACTCCCTTACGCCCATCCTGAGCCCGAACTTCCGCCCACAGACGGGGGAAGTGGGATACACGACCATCAGGCGCCGTAAGGCGTACAGGCGCTTGTCCTCGAGGTTGAATATGAAGGACGGTATCATCAAGCCCAGCAGAAGAATATTTAATCAACGCAGTCTGCGGCAGACCATCCGCCGAGACCTGCTCCATGACATCCACACCACTAAGCTCCGTGATAGGAATAGTTGGACTTTGGATGTACCCAATTGGTATAGATCCAGAAGGTAATCGAACTTGCACACCGTGGAAATGAGTCCCGTCTTCGAGATGGAATGCGCTCCAAACCCAGTCGAAGGCCCACCAGTCGCGAACACCCCAGGAGTGGTCTCGCTGTCCGGGGGCGTGGGTGAACGTTGTAACGGTCTTATCCACTAGGATTGTACCGCTGACCGTGCAAGGGATCTCATATCGGGTTGCAATCCGCCATTGATATGGTGTTCCGGTTGTATGCCAAGTCAGATCTATATGCACAGCGACAGGAGTCCCTCTCCTACCCCGGAGGAGGGCAGCAGGGTCATCGAAGGATTCACCCCGGCCGATGAGCGTTAGACGGTATTCCTTCAATGGCTGATCCGGTGAATGAGTCGCCTTGATGCGGTCAATGTTGATTACCAGGTCTGATCCCGGCGTGGATGCTTCAAAGTCGACGACGGCAACAGTTGGTCGGCCAGGCCCAGATATTAATGCGTTGTACCACGAGCCCGGTTGATTGGGAGTTACGCCGAGTCGAATCCAAACTCCAATATCCTGCTCGATATCGGCTACATCGAAGTACCAGCTCTCGTTGTGGAGGGGGTCTTCACTAGCGGGGTGGGCGCCTTCATCGTTGGCATCTACGGGAAGCGGCTTGGGAGGGCTGGGCGACGGCAGTGTTTCAACTGCGTTTGTGTCGATGACATAGGTGGCCAGTCGGTCTAGCATAGTTAGGAACATGTCGTCTCCACGTTCTGTCTGTTCGAGCAGCATGGGCGACGCGAAGGCCATTGGGAGACCGAGAAAGCTCTGTCTGTGAACGCCCTCAATGCATTCTTCCAGCGAGAACGGCGGGTTAGGTCCGAGGGCATCGTAATAAATCTGGACAAGCTCCTTGTCATGAGCTCTTCGAGTCTCTGTGGGAACTGAAACCCCGAGGAAGAAAGCGAGATCCTGGAAAACAGGGCCGTAGTTGACCATCTGCCAGTCAACTATAGAGAACGAAACCGACTGTCCTCGGCGAAACAGCATATTATCTAGGCGATAGTCACCGTGTACCAGGCACCTCTGGCTTTTAGAGTCCATGAGTGTTTCCGCGTACTTGTCGAAACAGCTGAGCCATCGTTCAACTACCTCGCGATGCTCGGTCTTGACCCTGTCTTGGTACCGACCCAGGAAGCCCTTCCAGAAAGCCTGCAATTCAGCCTGGGAAGCTTTCATTCCTACATCCAGCCATTCGGGGGGCGTTCTCTTAAGGGCGACTCCTTGTAAAGTCCCCAGTGCCTGCACTGCGAACCGGGCCTCGTCTAAGGAAGCACCTATAAGATCGTTTCCGACTGTAGCGGGCGAGATATCCTCAAGCAGAATATGGAATCCATCCCGGTCTCGATCGGCAACGGTGCTATAGGACTGGACAATAGCCGAACATCCATCAAGTGTCGGGGCGATATCAGAGTAGAAGCGGGATTCGCGCTCGTATATCCCCAGTTTCCAGCCCGATTGCCGACTCTGAGTCCCTGAAGCAGCGAGCTTGATAACGACAGTGGCAGGTCCCGTCTCGCCATCAGCGTATTCAACGTGTATACGATGGCACTCTCCCACTTGGCCTGTTCCGATACGGTCAGAGGAGAATTTGTGGACCTTCCTGCCGAGTGCCGTTGATAGGAACTCCACGGAAAGGTCCTCGACAGTGCGGATGGATAATGACATTGTGCATGCTGTCACACCATCCAGGGAATCCCCGCGTATATAAACAGTCTTGCAGATCATGTCTGCTGTCTTATTGGCAGATCATCGTTTCCCCTCCACAATCCTCCTCGGCTCGCGGCGGCGTCTTGCGGGGAACAACCCCACTGTCACACACAAGGAACTGTCCTGAATAGCTTATACTGTGGACACCTCGGTGCGTTGAGCGGGGAAGAAGATGGCTCCTCGGTACTTGGCCGTGTGTTGTTTCAGAATGCCACTGTCTTCCGCTGGCATCCGTATGGATTTATCAGCTTCATACGTTTTCTACAAATGCTGCCAGATATGACCCCATCGCTGCCATGTAGGTAAGCCTACACAACCATGGATCCATCGTTTTATCTTGCTGCTGGGATTGCTGGCGTGGCCACCCACCTGTTGTATTTCCACAAGGGCGAGCACCACCTATATCCCCACCGGTACCTCCAGGCTCAGCTTCTACTCTCCTTGACGACAGCTGGACTCTTCAAATATGTCGCAAAAGTTGCCACTGCCGATGCCATATCCCTCTCCGCCAGGCTGACCACCGTATATGTCGCCGGCATCTACCTCAGCGTGGTAATCTACCGCCTCCTCTTCAACCCACTCAACAAATATCCAGGCCGCCTCCTCGCCCGCCTCACAGCCTTCGACCAAGTCTTTCGCGTCGCCAAGAACAAGGACATGTTCCTGAAACTATACGATGCACACCAGAAACTGGGCAACTTCGTCCGCATCGGGCCCAATGATCTATCTGTAGCTGATGCGGACGCTGTCCGAGTGGCGTTTTCGGCTCAGACGACGTGCTCAAAGGCTCCCTGGTACTCGATTGAACTTCCCGCGTATTCAATGCATTCGACCAGGTCGAGGGCAGATCACGATAAACGACGGCGTATCTGGAGTCCGGCGTTCAGCGACAAGGCTCTGCGAGGGTATGAACAGCGGGTGTTGAAGTACAACAAGAGTCTGCTAGAGCGTCTCTCGTCATTTGACGGCCAAACCGTGAATGCATCGCGATGGTTCAATCTGTGGAGTTTCGACGTCATGGGAGACCTGGCATTCGGCCGGTCCTTCGATATGCTCGCATCCAATTCCCAGGAAGAGCACTGGGCCATTCAGATCCTGAACAAAGCGCAAGATAAAGCCGGGTTGGCATTTCCACCGTGGTTGAATCGGCTTCTCTGGCATATTCCCGGAATCAGAAAGTCGTATTTTCGGTTCTTGAATTACTGCGCAGAGATGATTGAACAGAGGATTGCTGTGCAGGGAAAGCAGCAGAACCCTGATATCACCCACTACCTTATTGAGGATTTCAATAAGAGAAGTACAGAGGATCAGAAGATTGAGATTCACTCTCTGCATCTGGACAGTAAACTCATTATCGTGGCCGGTAGCGATACAACTGCAGCTACGCTGACATACATGTTCTTCCACCTCGCAACAGAGAAAGGCCTCCTAGCCCGGCTTCGACAGGAAATCGAACCTCTATTAGGCGAAGACGGCGAAGTCGAACACCGCAGTCTACAAAATGTCGAACTCCTCAACGGCTGCATCAACGAAACCCTACGACTACATCCCCCGGTCCCCAGCGGTCTCTACCGCAAAACACCCCCCGAAGGAGTCCAAATCGGCCAGGAATATATCCCAGGGAACACCACTCTCCAGATCCATCTATACTCAATCGGAAGGAGCGAGAACCACTTCACACAGGCAAACGACTTCATACCCGAACGATTCTTCTCGCGCCCTGAACTGATTAAACACAAGGACGCGTTTAGTCCGTTCTCAATGGGTCCGTATGGCTGTATTGGGAAGAACCTGGCGTATATGCAGATTCGACTTCTTACTGCGTATCTTATTACGAGGTTTGATGTGAAGCTGGCGCCTGGGGAGGATGGGCAGGATTTGTTGCTGAGGTCTGCGGACCATTTTACGACTGGGCTGGCGCCGTTGAATTTGTGTTTTATTAAAAGGGATTAGGTTTTGCTGGCTGTCATTTAGGCTACCGTACCTGACGTGCTAGGTTACTTATCTATATATTCCATTGTTCGGTTAGGCAAAATCCCGGACTGCTCAGTAATGGAGCCAAACAAGATAGACTGTGGCGCTGGTTGATACCGAATGTAGATAGACGCTGCGCTCTCGTATCAAAGGATTTTAATCGCACAGACCCAGGCCCAGACTTCAAATGACGGAAGAGCGACGTCAGCATATTTAAGGAACAGATCCCTATTTCTCCACAGCCGTCTCCGGATCTTACCTTCCGGTAGTCAACCCAAGATCGTCAACATCAAGCCATGTCTCATTATAACGGTAAAATCGCAGTGGTTACAGGCGCCGCTCGAGGTATCGGCCGGGCTGTCGCATGTGAATTTGCAGCCGCCGGGGCCATTGTTGTCCTGGCTGATATTGAACTTGAAGCGCAAGAGGCTACAGTTTCTCAGTTACAGAAGGAAGGACACAAAGCTTTTGCATACTTCTGCGATGTTACCAGTGACAATTCCGTATCTTCCTTCGCATCCGCTGTTCTCAAGGAAGTGGGCTGTCCAGACATCATCTACAACAACGCCGCCATAATGCACACAGGCAGCATCCTCAACGCCCCTATCGACAATATCCGGAAAGACCTTGACGTGAATGTCCTCGGCTATATTCGAGTTGTCCAACAATTCCTCCCGACCATGGTCGAGCGAGGTTCAGGCTGGATCATTAATACTGCGTCGCCCAACGCCTTTGTGCCGCCGCCAGCAGTTGCCGAGAATCTCATGAGTTACTGCATTACCAAGGCTGCTGAGGTGTCTTTGAGTCAGTCCATGGCAGTGACAGTTGTGCCGAAAGGGATCGACGTTAGTGTTGTCTTTCCAGATATCACCCACACTGAAGCCGTCAATAAGCTATCGGGCACGGCGTCGGACGAGTTTCATGCTGCTCTTCCCAGTTTTATGCAGAGCCAGGGCAGGCCGCCTGCTGATGTTGCCGCACAGATAGTTCGGGACTTACGTCCTGACAAATTCTTCATTAATACTTATGCTGGATTTGAGAAGATGTTGACAGTGTGGGCGGAGCGGAAGTTGGACCCGGCTTATGATTACTTTGGGGAGCATAAGTAGAGCTCGCTAGAAATTTACTTCCGTAGTCTCCTATCTGGTGAGAAGGCTACCTCATTACCTGAATCCGTGTTTCCCTGTAGGGTAGAGTGTTCAGTTCTCTAGTCGGATCCCAGAGCCGGGGAGTATTGCCAGCTGAATGGGACATCACTGTTTGGTCATCGCGCGTTATCCTTGTACTCTGAAGCTTGGGTGGAGAATGCTAGAATCATGCAGAGAAGGCTGGCCATGGCGACAAATATTTTGACCGAGAGTTTGGTGGAGAGAGCTCACTCATGTTACCTTCTCGGACTGGCAGGTTAGTATATATATTTATATATACTAAATAGCCCTTATTAACTAACTTTAGAAGTGTAGAGGAGCTTAAAATATTATTAGAAGATTTATAATAGAGAGGCAAGCTCCATAGATTATCTCCAAATTGACCTTAGCCAGGTATAGTATTCCACTTGGTGGGGGTGGAGGGAAATTAGCTTCAGTGCCTCCTCGTATTCGACGCAGATCGCGGACTCTTGACTCCCGACCTCGTTGACTTCTAGCGTGAGGCTGTGCACAATCAGCCTCGCTAAGCGACAAAGTCAAAGCTTGAAGGAGATGGCGCAGTCATAGTCGCTGATGGGCACCTTTCAATAGCGAAACGTCTACGTTGCAACCCTTCTCATATCCCAAACAATGTCTTCGAAAACAGCACGTTTCTCTATGGCAGACTGGAAGGCATGGAAGCTCGAGCTGTGTGCGCTTGTCGGTGCGCTCCTTTCTTTCGCGACCATGGTCATAGTACTCGCAATCTTCGATGGTCGTCCGATGTTCGACTGGAAGAATGTGACACTGAACGCTATCATTTCGGTGCTTTCAGTCACCATGAAGGCAAGCCTGACGTTTGCGATTGCGGAGTCGATCGGACAATGGAAATGGATACTGTTCTCGCGAGCTGAACGGCCGCTGACAGACTTCGAGCGAATTGACATGGCCAGCCGTGGGCCGTGGGGCAGTCTGAGAGTTCTCTCACGGATGCATGGCTTGCAGGTGTAAGGCCACGATTAATATATCCCTTTGAGTATCTAAGCTTACTAGAGTAGCTTGCCCCTGCAGCTTGGTGCCCTGTTGATCGTGCTTGCAATCGGGCTCGATCCATTCTCACAGCAGCTTATTCAATTGGAGCAGCGACCCAGTTATGGCGAACCTTCGTGGCATACTACGCCAGGGGCTTCGTTCACCACGCTGGCGACGAGCTTCGACCAGGGCAAAGCACTGTATGCGCACGATTGGTCGCGCGCCAAAAACTCAACCCGCAACCCAGTCATTAGGATGACGACGGAGCTGGAACTGCCCATACAAGCGGCCATCCTGGCTGGGCTCTCTCGTTCTCGAGAAATAGTCGATCAACAGAGCACCGTGCAGTGCCCGACCGGAATCTGCACCTGGGACCAGTTCCAGACCCTCGGTGTGTGCCACCGGTGCCAGGACCTAACGCCAGAGTTGAAGAGGGTGGATGATTTCGGGGAAGTATACAACGCCCTCTATAATGACGGATATGGAGACGTATACCAGAAGGAAAACGGGACTGCCTTTACTTTACCCAATGGCCACTTCCTCATGAATATGAATAACTGCTCACTCGCCGACAGTACTTGCGACTACCTCAGTCCGACAATCGGCCATGCGCCGCCGTCACAATTGACCATGTCGTCGTTTGGAACGGGGGACCCAGGCAAGACCAATAGCATGCGGGATATCAATACTCTGATATGGTCCATGAGTGTGATCCACCTAGACGCGGCGGAGATCGAAAGCTCCCCCAAGGAAGACTATGAGTATGAATGGCCTGATATACCGCTCCTTGCAACCGAATGCGCGATGTATTACTGCGTAAAGTCGATCAGCTTGACAGTGGAGGACAATATTATCCACGAGAGCGTGAAGGAGGACACCGATGCAGTTCGTGACCCCAATTCCTGGCTTCTCTCTTCCTCGTCCTACGACACCCTTGCGCCAGAGAATATTCCACCCGTCAACGAATCTGCCACGCTGGAGTTTAACGAGCTTTACGTCTACGCTGGCCGAAGCGATCTTGTCCTTTATTTCCCGGACAACTCAACCAAGCCCACATACTCAATCACTGACGACGCGGTCTGGGCACTGAGCCACCGTATGCAGGATTTGCTTTCCACGAATATCACCACCGGACCGAACATGACGTCCGCAATGCTCGATCTTTTGCCAGAAGATGCAGTCGGGTATAACGGGGTGATACAGGACCAGCAAAGCATTCCGGTAGCAGTTGGCTCTGTTTGGAATGAGGACAAGCTCAACATAGCAGAGACCTTCGGTACGATTGCTACGAGCATAACGAACGGAATGCGAGAGGAATACGACGGCTACGCTGTTGACTATGTGTACGGCCATACAGGGACACCTACGCAGTACTATAAAACCCAGTGGGGATGGATCGCGCTCCACTGTTTGGTGTTGATTGGTGGAGCACTATTCATGGTAGTGACGGTGAGGAACTCAACAAGCTCGCAAAGTGTTCCTGTGTGGAAGAACAGCCCTCTTGCAACAATTAGTAGCGGGTCGTCGGCCGTGGACATTCTCAGGGGCGCCGAGACTATCGGGGAACTGGAGAAGAAAGCGCGAGAGAAAAGCGTGATGATTCCAGTGGGCAGCGCATCCACGTCATACCAGCGCCTCGGGCAGAATGAAGAGAGCAATGGATCTTCGACGTAGGGGCTGCATGTGCAAAGAAAAGGGTGTGACAAATCCTGACGGCAGGACATCTCTTGACCCTCTTCATACATCCGGCGTGTGTCTAGACGTTGAGACGAAAAGAGCGGCATATAACTACAGCTGCAAATAGGAACTAAGAGACATACAAAACGAATGTTATCAAGCTCCATAAGACGGGTAGTAGGCAAAGCTTAGCAGGTGGAAAGGCTGTCTGACAGTGTTATAAATCATCCACCGTAACCACATGGTGTGGATTATCCACAGATTGTGCAAACCTGCTCTTTTCCTAGGCAATCAATCATCGGTGGCTTTCAACTCACTCCCCTCCTAAGCAAATGGTCCCTAAGAGCTTACCCAGGCCAACGCTGATCATGGGTGGTGGCTAGCCCAGTTTGATATGTGACTCAGATGATCACAGCCAACCCAAGACTCTACTGGGTTGTGAAAAAGGAGGAGAGAAGCAAGCAAATATACTTGAATAGTGGACCCAGCAGGTAAATGAACAAATTGTGTCGTATTATTGCGTGTTGTTTGCACATTATAACCGTCACTTAGTTACCTCGTTCAAGGTATCTTTAGCCATCTTATCTAATGACACTAGTCAACTTACTCGTTAACGAGCGAGATGAAGCTGAAGTCAACATGCGAGCTGCCATTGCCGGGGCTCTCGTCCCACACTTGCGCCTCGATCGTCTGCCCTCGCGACAGATGGGGTACGGGAGTTGGAATATGCCCCTGTGGACGAGGCTGACATGATATGGACCAACCACAAGAAGTTTCCTTGGGCGTATCTCAATACCAACCAAGAATAATCCCTGTCTATGGGTTCAAGGCTGCGAGGCTGAGGGAAAGCAGCCATCATGTGACAAGTCGGGCAAGATGTTCATAATCACCCCGCATAGACGAGGCTGTATTGGAAAGTCGGTAAAGAAAAAGCCTCAGCTCTGCCTTGACCTTGATCGAAGTCAGACGGACTGCAAGTTTGCTTTTAACGCTCCGATGCTTCTTTATTTTGCCCTTCCAAGAGACGTTCTGATCCGGATATCTACTACACATCTCGACAATGTCCGAGGGTTCCGAGAGAGGGAGATGGCAGCGGAATCTTGAAGGTGAGCTTTTTGCTTCTGTTTTTTTGGCTTCAGAGACTATCCGAAAGGTGCTAACTGAATACAGAGTATTGCAGAGTAATGAGCTTACAGGGTCCTAATTTTGAACCATACGAAGTCGAGAGTCCACAAGGTAAGCAGGAAGGCCTCCTCGAAGAACGAAACTGCTAGGGTCAGAACTTGAGTTTGTAATTCTTTCAAGCTAATGCTATGTTTCGGGCCGTCAGGTGGACAATCCCAGTGGGGATGCCGTGTTTCTGTTGGTGACGACAGGTTCTCGTCGAAACTGTATTACGACTTCAGCAAGATCGACAGCGCGAGGGAACAGGCCGCCAGGGTTGCTTTGGAGCACTACATAAACGTCATACAACGCCGTAATATTCTCATATCTACGAGACCGAATACACAAGGGGAGGAGATTGAGTCGGCCAAAAGGGCCGTCGAACAGGATCCCACCGATCTTCTGCGTGTATACTTGGCATCTGGAAATCACGACGGAGTCAGACGAGCCATTGAAGAGGGAGCCAAGGTTAATCCGGGATTCCTTGATTCCAATGAAGCAACTCCGTTGTTGATCGCTATAGGGCGCCGTGACAGCAAGGCCGTACGTATACTGCTCGAAGCAGGAGCGGATATAAACGACAATAACGCTCTGGAGGCGGCGATACGTGCGGACAGCAAAGAAATTCTGCGAATATTACTCGAATCCGGAGCTGATGCAAACAATGGTGACCCATTGCTTTTAGCCGTACGCCGTGGCAGGAAAGATATTGTCGACCTCCTCTTACAGGCTGGTGCTGATGTTAACCTTGGCAACACACTAAAGGCAGCTGTGGAAGATGGAGATATAGTGATCATCCAAGCCTTACTAGACGCCGGTGCTCATGTTAACCGCGCCAATATATTAGAGGCGGCTGCGGAACGTGGAGATAAAATCATACTCCAAATCTTACTAGACGGCGGCACGGATGCCAATGATGGTGATATTTTGCTTGATGCGATATACAAGGGGAGAACGGATTTCGTGAAGCTTCTCCTCTTGGCTGGTGCTGACGTTAACCAAAATCCAGCTTTGGCAGTCTGTGCAAGCAAAGGAGATACAGAGCTGGTCAGGATACTACTAGATGCTGGGGCTGGCGTGAACATTCCGTGCACAGATAGGCCGTATGGTAGTCCTTTGGTCGCTGCTATTATGAGTGGGAGGGAGAGTATTGTTAAAACTCTCATAATAGCAGGTGCGGATGTTAACATGCACTGCACTGGTGGGAAGTATCCAACTCCTTTGCTTGCTGCCATACGTGAGTCTGATACAACAGACACGTGGCCTGGCTTTAGTAGGGCAGCGAGGTCTCGGATTATTGGATTGTTACTTGAGTCTGGGGCAGATGTTAACCTCGAACTGTCGGACCATCGTTGTAGGAATGCGCTGGATGCAGCTTTGGAGGTCAAGGACGACGGAATCATTCGAAAAATACTCATCGCAGGAGCCGATATTGCAAACGCATCCAGCGGTTTGACTATAACATGTCCATGGGAGCTCCCTCATATTCTCCTCAGCGATACCGAGCAGCTCGATATTTTCAACGTAGCGACGCTCACCAAGAGGAAAGAAGGTGTCTTATTAGCAACATGCGCAGAGTATCTGGAAGGATCGTACGGAAAGCAAGGTATCAATATGCTCGAGGGTATAATGTGCGCTCTGAAAGACGCAGCCGGAGTTCATGGTCAGTACTCGCTCATCTCTATGGTCTAACCTAACGCCTTTTCTAGTCAGCAATGGTACGATATTTAGGGCAACGAGTCAGCAGCTAATTGCTCGCATCCCTACGTCCATGGAACACCTATTGGATGCAGTGGCCTGGATATGCTTGACGTTTCGCCAACCCCCTCCAAACGGCCCACAAATATCAACAGGGTTATTGACAGAGGGAAGGTTTATATTCAACCCGTGGGAGCCTCTCGGGGAGCTTACTATGTCCGACGAAACATGTTGGTTCCCGCTTTTCGATACAGCAGTGATTGCTTTCGAGGCGTCGACGGGGTTAAACTCGGACTGGAAGTTAGAGATCAACTACCAGAATATGATTCACCTAACTGCGGTGGAGTACCCTGTGTTGGTCGACAATGGCATCGTGCTAATGGGATATTCCACTGCCTTGGTCCCCGTGAGAAAGATTGCCAAGCACACCCTCGAGTGGCATTTGGAAATTGCAACCCATGACAGTCAATTGAACATATCTGAGTTGATTGTCACTAAGGGGCACTGGCTAAAGACTCAAGACATTACAGAGTTAAGATCGGAAAGGAACCTTCTGGGCTGGTGCCCCAATGCGAAAGTTGCCCTGGGAACGATGCAAGGAATATCAGACATTAAAAGATCTGCCGCACGCCCAAAGCATACTCTATGGCAGTGGACAGGTGCAAACCTGCAGCTTGTTGGACAGTCTGGTGGCCCAGCCCAGGTAGGAGGCCAACTAGGCTTCACATTCTGTCGAAGGATGATGGCGGTTCGCTTTGATCCATCCAACAACTATCTGAAATGTTTGCGGAATAGCGTGTCGGAGCAGATTATTGTATATGGCACCGCAGATCAGAGAGCATGGCTCATCCCGCTAGTATGCGGGCTACATCAAATGCTCCTTTCTTATGCAAAACAGCATCAACTGACATCCGGTATACCTCAAGCGACATCTGGCCACAATAACGGTGGTCTGGCTTCGTTTGAAGCGTTGAAGCGTGATGCTCTGTCAGTAATCGATCGGTCTTCGAATCTGAAATTAACAGTTCGAGACCTCATTATGGGGTTCTCAGTCAATCTGTCCAAAACCTCCCTCCAGAAGCCAACTGGCCGGAAGATATATGGCTATGAGTTTTGGGATATCATTGAAGACTCCACACACTGCGAGTTGAAACAGCAACAGGTTGAGCGACAGGGTCTGGCCTGGGCGCCATTGCTAGGAGAGATAAAATGCCTGTTTTGTTCAAACTTTGGAGACGCAATTGTCGGGAATCGCGCTGCGTCTGTCCAGTCACCTTGTAACCGTGTGCCAGCAGGACAAGATCTTATGACGGCGTCGATTTGCAGCATAAATGCCCTGCTCGAAAGGCACGGTGCCAACCTCCCAGTCGCCGATGGCTCAGGTATACTCACCGGGACCCCTTTCGAACAATGCTCCCACCAGGGGCCGACGGACACATGCTGGGAATTTCCGGACTTTCTCCAGGATATTCGTGGCTCAAGGCCGGGTGCCCAAAAGGCAGTCATCAAGGCAGACGCGTATCCCAATGGCGCGGTTGTTTTCGGCCGCAGCGCAAATCAGTTTGTTGACATGGTTCAATGGGTAAATTTACTAGGCAAAAAATAGATGTCCCTCTTGCCGGAGTTAGGTTTCATAAGATTCATCGGAAAGACAGTATCGATATTGGTGTAATACCTTAGCACTTTTACGCAGTCCCCTGCCCCTTCCAGTTCAGCACATACATTGCAGAACCCTCCACCAGTGCAAAGAAGCTGCGGTAATGGCGACTCGCCAGCAGATTCCAGTATACGTATTTTATGCCGTCTAGTGGTGTTTTACGTTTCAATAGCATGAACCATCAGGAACTCGGGAGGTCGCATGTCAAGCAGAATCCTATATATGTGCTGCTTCTATTACGATTCATCTAGCCGCATGCCACGCCAGTATAGAAGATTCACAGCTGCTTTCATTCCTAACAGCTTTCCCCTTGTCTCCTTTTCGGGAAATGGCCTTGGACATCCCAGATCGCTTCGCCGGTGCCGCAGGCGTTTGCCGCTTCATTGCGGACGTTCTCATATCCGACGACGACACAGATCCCTACCTCGCAGGTGAAACCGCGCGTGCATGGCGAATCGGCCGCAGCGCTGAGCTCCATGATGCAAGACTGAAATACTTCGAGGACATTTTGGGCGTCGAGATAGGATTTTGTTTATATTGAAGCATCCTCGAGGCTAGGGATCAGCAGTGGCAGAGTTTCCATATTGGTATACTCTTTAAATGTAAGTTGTTATTTACTAATAAATGATTTTTACCAAGTGTTTGTTCTACTTAGCGAGTTTCTTTTTGTCACCTATATTGGCCTTTTGGACTTAGTCTAGGTCCCGGTCAGCACCTTGAGAGACTCGTGGGTCAACTCGTGTGTTGTCGGAATGCTGGCAAAGCCGTTATTTCTCTCAGCTTGGCTTCCTCTTTTACTATATGGCGCGCCTCTCGCCGGCTACTCGTACCTACGACCCAGGAATAGCTATGCAGCACTGCGATGGGTCTCTTATGTTTTGGTATTTACTTCGCTGTGCTGCTGTTTAGGTGATAGGTGGGAATTGATCTCTCCGTGAATGGTATTGCCCGGGATTTTACTCTATACCGTGTGCTGAAAAGACAGATGCATATATATATCTGGCGAACTCCTATGCTCTTTATCAATCCCGTAAATAACAATGTTTGTATAAATGGTGGTCGAGATAATAGTTTCCTATAGAAAGTTTTGCTTTCCGTATATTGACAGTAGGAGGATGGGCACTGTATTGGTAAAGACGCAGTCCATCCTCTTTGATAATATGAGGCAAACTTCAATCCCTGGGTAATGTATATCTCTGCCTTCCCAGTATGAGCGAAGGTCAGATATGTATCGTGCCGTGGCACGGCATACAAGAATAATAAACAAATTCAAGTTTAGGCGTATCACAATGCAGCCTAGGCTGTAGAAACTCTCAGGGAAACCATGAAAAGAAATAAGCAATATACCTAGCTATACAGTCAAATTCTATTTACTTAGTGTATTAATTGATTCGTGAGGTTGCTAGTAGAAGGAAGTCATAAAAACAGCTTCGTACTGGGAGAAATGTGAACATTGAAGCCCGAAATCTACAATAAAACAAGACTGAATCTGATATAACAGCTTCAAGCTACGCAGCCCCCGCGCAACCATGTGGCAAGCTCAGTATGATTTTCCTTCTCCGCGTAGCCCGCTGCCTGGCGACGTACCGGCTCCAGATCAACGTCTTCCGGATATGCGTTCAGAAGCAGTTTCACCATGTCAAGGTGACCACGCTCAGCGGCGCCGTCGATTGCCGTGCGACCGTTTTTCGGTGCAGCTGGGGCTGCAACATCTGCTCCACGCTCAAGCAGGCGTACAACCAGCTCGAACAACCCATTAATGGAGGCCGCCTGGAGCGCTGTGACACCGCGGTCTTCTGCTGGGGGGGCATTGATATCTGCTCCGTGGTCCAGTAGATCGTTAGCTGTACTGATACTTGATATCTTGATAGCTTCCTGGAGAGGTGTTCCCCAGTTTCTGGTTGCCCGGGTGTTAATCGTGGCACCGCGACTGATAAGGTAGGAGCAGGACAGGTCATAACCATATCGAGTCATGCGCATAAGCAACGTGCTCTCCTCCACGTCACGAGAATCCAAAGACACTCCGAATTTTATGAGTAGCCCAATAGTACTTTGTATGGCTTCTTCCTCGTGATCAAAATCACCAAGGCCCGCAGGCAATTCATTCCATGCTGTCTGCGCTGTCTTGCGACGAAGCATCGGTGGTAGCAATTGTACTCTATCCAGTATCTGCTGGCGACAAAAAGTGTCATCGTGCAACGGGCCCAAAAGAAGGAGCACAAGCACTCTTTCCCAGCCAGGATTCTCTTCCAAGATCACGGCCTTTCTCAGCAGCAAATCAATCACTTCCAAACTGGATCCTTGGTCCAATGCAAGCATTAAAGCGCCTAGGCCCGGGTCGAACTTGGCTACTGCACCAACATCAGCCCCATGCTGCAACAGTAGATCTGTCATTTCCTCAGAGTCATTGGTGACGGCCCAACCAAGAGGACTTAATATTTCATCTGGATCGTAGTCGTCATGCTCATCGGGGACTGGCAGATTATTAACATCCGCAGAACTTTTCAACAGAAACCGCACGCCGTCAAGCCAGTTATTACCGGCAGCGCTCATAAGAGGGGACTGGAGCCCACGGTCTGCACTTGCGTTAACATCGGCGCCATTCCGCACGAGTAACTCAAGTAGTGGCAGATCGTTGTGTTCTGTGGCCGCGAGAACAGCGGTCATACCCCCCTCTGTTGCTGGAGCGTTAACATCCGACCCAAGGGCAATCAGATCTTGCACAAGGCGTATGTGGCCGCGCGCGGATGCCGCCTGTAAAGGCGTTAGGCCTGCCACGGGTGATGGCCGAGCGTCTAGATACGCTCCGCGAGCGAGTAAAGCCCCAGCTATCATAGAATGACCATTCAAGCATGCTGCCTGTAACGCAGTCATGCCTCTCTCTGCTCCCGCCGGTGCATTGATATATGCGCTACCTAGCAGCATTGATATCATGTCCCAGTTCCCACTTTCTGCGGCGCCTTGCAATGCAGTGCGCCCGTTGGGACTCGTAGCGGGGGCATTAATGTCAGCACCCCAGCTCCAAAGCAGTTTAAATATGTCAACATCGCCGAGTCTTGCAGACATCTGCAGGGGTGTGTCGTCTACACCGGGTGCGACTGCGGAGTCTGGAGAGGCACCTTCAGATAGCAAAAGTGCGACCATTCCCACATTGTGGTTCATAACTCCGTACTGCAAGGCAGTATATACTGGTCGACTGTTTTTGTAATGAGCCCTATAAGCCATCTTGGAGGATCGGTTAGAAAGATAAGGTACGATATCAGGATGTGCGGAAACCGGGCAAGCCATGGCAGGTGCTCCGTAGTGCAGCAATGTTTGAAGAAGAGGCAGATTGTTCATCTTCGCAGCAATTTGGACAGGTGTTAGCATAGAGATCCACCGAGCTTCATCGTTGAATAAATGCCGCAAAGGAAGTTTGATCTGTTGTGTATATGGGGTATTGGTGTCCGCGCCGTGCCGAATAAGATATTTGGCTATCTCCGAGTGACCTCGAAAAACTGCCGCTTGCAAAGCAGTTCCATAATACTCGGCAAGATAAAGATTAACTCGAGTTCCCTTCTTTAGTAGCAGTTCCACGGCGCCGAGGCTACCACTCAGTGCTGCACTGATTAAAGGGAACCCAGCACCTTCATTCTTGATGAACGTCTCTGGATGAGCACCATAGTCGGTCAATGTTTGTAAACTCGGGAGTAGTAAATCCCAGTCAAGTTCCCATGAATTGAAATTGACCTCCCGGTAGACGCCTGCCTGGCACAGTAATTCAACCATAGCTTCATTCCGATTGTAGACCGCATTGGAAAGGCAGGCGGTCCAAAACTGGCGCTGAGAAGGATCACCGATATGTAGACGGATTTCGCCCTGAAGAATCTTGCGACCAAGTGCCACGTTTCCGGACTCAACGGCGCTGAGGAAGACCTTTTTCACGAATACCTCCATTAATGGGGACCGGAGCTTGCAAAGAAAAATAAGAATGTCTGTGCCACCTTTTTCCACGACCCATTCGCAGACATCGTTGAACACCCATTGCTTGAGTAGATTATTCACCGACAGAAAGATGAAGCGCCTGAGGAATGTCTGGAATATTGATAATGGACATTGCTCTTGCAGTCTTGTTGGCCTTGTGGTCGCACAATCCGAAATGTCTAGGTCTTGAAGTGGAAGATATGCACTCAGGCTGTTTTTGGTATCCCCAGACATACCATACCCCACAGTCAACGGGGGTAGGTTTGTTTGCCATACAGGATCAAGCTTTGCAATGGCTCTCTCCAGGAAGGTCCCAGGAGTGGACAGTGCCATGTCTGCTCGGAGTGTCCCGGAGACTAAAACATGGTGTTAGATTGCTGATATCACGGACATGGGTTACAGGAAACATAACGATATCGTCAATGCTCAACAACTTACTACGTGCTTGTATCTGCTGGATGCAATGATACCACGGGAGGCCGCGCAGAAGGAAGTCGCGATTGATGCCACTGACCTCTCCTTTCGGTGTACATACAGTAATGTAGTCCGGGAGAGCATCCTCAGCATGGCACCACTCTCGTCCCAGGGGAACATGCCGTGCGATTTCTTTTTCCTGTTCTTTTTTGGTGTACTTGCGTTCGCGGATATAAACATCGCTTTCTTTGCCCTCTTCGCTTCGTTTGCGCTTCTCGGAGTGGATGATCACCCAGTCTTTTGAGGGGTGATTCTTTTCAATGCCCCATTTTTTGAGCTTGTCGGTGTATTGGCTCTTCCTATAAATGGTCAGACAGCAAAATCAGCATCAATATTTACGGAGGGGATTGTGCATTCGTACGTGGCTCGAAAACCATGTTGCTCAGCCATATATTCCATGGTTTTGGGTAATGAAGTTGCCTTGTAGAAGGGGATAATTGTTTCCTTGTGTCGGTTCCATATCTGGTCTGGGATTCGCGGTGCTTTCTGGGACATTGTGAAATAGATTTAGATAGATGTTTGCCCTGGGATAGATGCCCTGGGGGCTGGTGCCTTTTCAATTTCAGATACCCTTGTCGCCGCAGCTCAGCCCCGGTTAGTCCAGCATATCTGATTGGACGAGGCCAGACTCTGCTTTCAGGGCGCCGCAGACCGACTCCAGAATCTGGTTTGTGTTGTATTCTGATTGGTTACAAAAGTACTGCTTATTTCATTGGCCATGAACACAATCTGCTTTGCAGTGCATTCGATCCTGATTCCAAAGTCTGCTTTGTTCCTGTATTCTAATTAGTTACAAGAGCACTTCTCTTTTATTGGCCATGGACATAATCTGTTTGCACAGAGATTTTGTTCCGAATCCAGAATCTGCTTTGATACATGGCACATATAAACAACCGCCAGCAGCCTGGGAATTTACAATTATTCAACAACGGCAAGATGACTTGGTCGATAGACACTTCAATCTCTTTCATCACGCTTCTCCTTACCGGAACCTGGTCATTTCTTCAGATATGGAATTATGTCGCCACTTACTGGAGGGCTCAACCTCAAGGTCAGTTATCCGAGTTATAATCACAGCAGGATCTAATCGGCTCTCTCCTAGATTCAAGCACTGAAGCCTCGGTCGCAGGAGATCAAGATAATATCAACCATGAAATCCTGCTCGAGTCAGGCCTGATTAATACACCCGGTCAGCCATACGGTTTGTGTTTATCACGATGAAACAGAACTATCGGCCGGCTGTGAACTGACATTGTCGAGGACCTGAGCCAGTATTGGCCCGCAGAACCCAGTCGGCATGAGTTTCGTTTATTCGTGACCCAAGGATGGCATAAGTTTGTTGTAGTATATTCAGACAGCCCGTGAGGATCTAGGACCCGCATCTGAGTAGCATCATTAGAAGAAATAGAAGGGGATTGTCTTGTAACTATCGCAGCTCATCAAGTTTTATAACCGAAAGCAAATTTCGTCATAATGTAGACTGGAAGATCATTTCAGGATCCAGCCAAGCCAGCCCCTGTTGGTGCCTGGAGCTGGTGCCTGGACCCCTAATCTTGGCGCTATGGGCGGACACCGCTGTCCCTGTGCCTTCCCATGCTGGAACCTGGAATAGTCATTGTAGAGTGGTGACTGAATGATGAAGAGTCAAAGACCCACAATTCTCCTATTACAACTTCTGTATCTTAGAAGCTCCCTCAATAAGCACCGCAGTCTGGTGCCCAATAGCAATCAAATCCATCCTCTCGTCAAAAACCAGAACTTCCAAATCCATCCGTCCATTCAAAACCCTTTTACATTCAGTGCGCAGGTAAAGCCACCGAACACCCTCAGCGGGTAATCTCTGCTTAATTTCCGTAGAAATCGTCAAGGACACATACAGAATCCTCGCCCCGAATATCGTCGACCCGTCATCGTCTAGAACCCTCCAGTCACTCCTCCCCTCCTCGCGGGCCTTTTGCTGGCGAGCGGCAAACTCAAGCGTAGCCGCTATACTTCCCATAGGTAACGGTTTTCCGCTCTCGCGTGGAAAGAAATTCTCTTGAATCGGGAGCGTCATATCTACCACAAACGGAATCATCTCATTCGTCCAACGTGCTTTGTTCTGCTCTGCACTTGCAGGCCGGGAGCCCTGCGGGAGGAAATCCCAGCCCGGCTCAACCCATTGCTCTACGAATGATATTTCAGTAGGCTGGACTCTCGGGATAAATGACCTTGCGTAGGAATGGCCGCGTCGGAATCCGTCTGGGTAGAAGGCGCAATGGTACGATACCCAGTTTGGATCGGTATCGGTTTCGAGTTTTGCGAGGTCGACTGGGGCCGGAGTATTAGGGAGCCGCCAGCCCGTTTGAAGGGTGATGCCTTTGTTGGACAGGTTTGTGATTCTAGATAGTCGTTCTTGTTAGCAGTAGACGCTGTTGCTTGAGGTATAGGTGGTTATTTCCATACACTACATCGGCAGATACACCGAGCTTATCCTGCTGGGATGCTTCGATGCGCAGTGTGGACCATCCCTTGCCAATGCTGACCTCCCGCAGAGTCATCTTTATTGGCGTCCTGACAAAGACCGGGCGGTAGAATTGGGTGACGATAGAGTAGAGGTCAATCTGGCTCTGCATTTTGGAATGTTTGGAGGCGTAGTAGAGGGCATATTTAGCCATTGCAGAGGCCACATAACCGCCGACACTAACTATAACTGCGTTAGTCTTGGTTATACGTAAATAGGGCGGTTATCCATACCAGAGGCTATCGCAAGGTCCGGAGACAGCTGCACGGTGACTTCAGGGGAAAATAGCAGTGGAAAGTCCAGTGCTTCAGGCACACTGGTTGGAAGAGAAGTGGCCATTTTGTCCGAAGATAAGGCAGGTTTGGGGGGTGTCGTCTGCTCTGTGATAAATATATAACGGTAAGCCGATCAGGGACGAGAAACGCAGCGCTCCGCCAAGTTGAAGCCTTGTTTCGTCTATATATTAGCAGACAGCTATTCGTCTATACGTATGTCGCTCGTCTGATTTCTGATTTCGTGTCATATGCTGAGTTGTATGTTGCTGGCTTACGCTTCAGGATCCAGCTCGCTTACATTGCTGTGATTACATCATCAGGCCTCCCAAGTAAGTATCCAGTCGTTGATTGGCCAACTTTATCTCACTAGCCCACATTGGTAAGGTACGTGTATACGAATGACTAATCCAGCGCACTAGTCAGTTAACATGGTCTATGCAGTTTATGCTCAGCTGGAGCCTGGCTGCCTGCTGGTGGTGGCAGCTTTTATATCCACAGCATTCCCACTAGAAAACCAGAAGTATCAATTCTCTGCAAATACCTTCCATAATGGACGACCAAACGCCACAGCAGAAAACCCCCTTTGACCTACCGGGCCTGAATTTGTCCGTGTTCTTCACGCCCAGGGTACTGCTTGCTGCCGTCGCGTCGTCGAATTGCGCTAACAAATCATAGCGAGACTGGAATGGCCTTGTCTATGGACATGCTATAGATGGTGATGATATCGAGGATGGACTGGTTGGGTAGGATGCACAGCAACCCTGGGCTTCAGCTTAACTAACCGCTGATAGGTACACTTTCACCCTGAGGGAGTTGTTGATGATGCAGATTATGAATTCGATAACCGACAAGCCGGACTGGGATACCAAGGTAGATACCTGTGAACCATACAAACCATTTAATGGTTATGGCTGACAATACAGGTGTTCAATGAGGAAATTGTTAGCAAATGGCGAAGTGAGATCTCTGAGGGTGACCACGACGTGACGACTGCGATGATGGACTATATGATCCAGGAGCTTCAATGGAAAGCCACCGAGTACCAGAAGACTGGGATTATCACTGCATATGATACCGGCGTCGTCAAGTCAGACGTGGCCATCTCAAAAGACCTCCAGCAGAGACTTCGCCATGCAGTCAGCCACCTTGAAGCCACTTCGGAAAAGGACTACCATCCCGGGTCTGACATGAAGGTGGTTGACCTGGTCCATCCGTCCTTATTTCCACTCATCTATGGCAGATCAAGGGCCCTGCGCGACACCATAATGGGCGTTGAGGACTGTTTTAGCAGCATCGGACAGGGTAAGTTACTGGAACTTCCCAATGAACAGCAACTGGCCGCTATTGGGATATCTGAAGTGGGAGAATTGAACCCGTACAGCGCAAAGTTCCAGTGGCTTCCATGCAACCTGGAGTTTAGTTCGGACGGACAAATTCAGATTGCTTCCTACATCAATAACCTGCACCCAAAAAAACACAGGGATCTGTACAAGATCATCGAGGAGGTCCTAACACAGACTATCCCGCTATGGAACATCTCCTTATCGTGCAAGGGTACCTTTGAATATCGAATCCCCGTCCACCGTTGCGAATATGTGTCGGATGAACCCGAGCCCCAACCTGAGACTCCTGGTGTTTATTCGAACGCTTACTGGGACCTTCATGACGCGTGGGAGGGTAGGCGCCAGGTTAAAATTCCTGAGCCGGGTCAATTCGAGCCACCGAAGGAGAAACCGAACGAAAAAGCCGACCTCCAAACGCAATTCAAAGACAGAGGTCTGCAGGTCATTGTCAAGCTGGCCAACATTGAGCTCACCCCGGAAAGACCCGAGTATGAGGGCGGATCGTGGCATATTGAAGGCCAACTGGTATGTCAGTCCACTGCCTTCAGCAGTCCCCAGCTAATAGTTTTCAGAATGAGAGAATATGCGCAACAGCGATATACTACTATGACTCGCACAACATCACCGACAACACCCTGTCTTTCCGCAACCGCGCCGACGAGGAATACATCCAGGAGGTATCATACGAACAAGGCCACTTCCACCATTTAAGCCTGTTTGGCTTCAACCCCGACGATGGCTACGGGGGTACGGACGATATAACCCAGAATCTCGGGGGCGTATCATGTCGAGAAGGGCGTCTATTGACGTTTCCCAATATCCTGCAGCACCGCGTCTCTCCTTTCTCGCTGGCAGACCGGTCGAAGCCAGGACATCGCAAGATCCTTGCCTTTTTTCTCATCGATCCCAACCGGCGCATCATTTCAAGTGCCAATGTGCCCCCGCAACGCGAGGATTGGTGTGATGAATTCACGGACGCTATTAATGAAGGCCTGTCCAGCCGGTTCCCTGTTGAACTGCAGGATATGGTTCGCGAACACTGCGACTTTGCACCTATCTCAATGGACGAGGCAAAGGCGTACCGATTGGAGCTGATGGAAGAGCGATCGGCTTATGCTGATGGTGGAAATAGTCTCTTTGAAGGTGGTGAATTTAACCTATGTGAACATTGAGCCCTGACAGTATGGTTCTCCGTTGAGTCTTAATTTCAGTATTAAACCATTTTAAATGAAAAACGAGGCAAGGGCTGCCATAAAGATGCTCCACATAAATAAAATATCGGGCGAACAAGGTGAAGCTTTGCTCATTCCAGCATTCCACCCCTGGCATGGACCCATATAACGTCGACCAAAGGAAATATGATGTGACACAGGCCACAGCAAGGGCTGATAGTGCCCAATCGACTGCCCCCGATGTGATCTGACATGAAGCCCAGGGCAGAAATTAAGAACCAGTCCGTGTTTAAATGGGAAATTCCCCGCCAGAGCTGAATTAACCTGCGGGGATCTCTGAATTTGGTTTCGACGGTTTGTGAGACCATACCTAATTTATCATGAAGGCTTCCATTCTTGCTGGGCTGTTGCATGTTGCCCTCTGCCATGCTGTTAATGCGGTTGGTAATCCGACTATCATTAGGCAACAGGCAGATCTGCTTCCAGAGTATGATTATGTCGTCGTCGGGGGCGGCGTGAGTGGACTGACCGTGGCAAATCGCCTGACGGAGGACAGTAACAGTATGAGCCGTCAGTCTCCAAGAAAGGGTGTAGCTAACTGTCACAGCTACCGTGCTGGTCATCGAGGCCGGCAAGATGTAGGTTCTCTGTCAGTAAACAAAATACCTTCAATGCTCACAGCTACAGCGACAACTACTCGAAAGACATCCAATATCCCCGGTTCGCGCAGACGGTGTCTGAGAACTACAGCTGGCCCATTACCTCGCTGCCAACCGCCGGACTGAACAATCGCACCACATCGGTTGTAGCGGCGAGAATCCTCGGTGGTGGCAGCGCTATTAATGGAATGGCCTTTACTCGTGGTTCACCTGGCGATTATGATCTCTGGGCTGAGCTTGTTGGCGATGATGCCTGGGGGTGGGACGGGCTTTTACCGTATTTTAAAAAGGTAGGCCCTGATAAAGTATCGTATGTTAAACCTATACTCACTGCTCAGTGCGAAACATTCACGCCTCCAACTGAAGCCCAGCAGAGCGAGGACGGAATTTCGTTTGATCTGGATGTACATGGGACCAACGGGCCTATACAGTCTTCTTTCCCCCCGTTCATAACAACTACAGGAAGTAAGAGATCGATACCAGTTGATATCCTATACTTACGGCCGAATAGAAGTATTTCTGACTGCCCTACGACAACTCGGCATCCCGACCCAGCTTGACGGCTCAGCAAAGGCCCTCGGTGGGTACTGGAGTCCAAACAACCTGGACCCAGCGACGAGAGAACGATCATACGCCAGGACAGGATACCATGACAGTGCAGATGCCCGGCCAAACTACCATGTACTACCGGAAGCTCTGGTGGCAAAGCTTACCCCGGATCTAACTGGCGTTGAGTACATAGCACCATATAATCCAGCCCTAAACTCCACAACCGATACAAAGACAACGATAGAAACAGTAAGAGCACGAAAGGAGATAATCATGGCCGCCGGCGCAATCCATACACCAAAAATCCTGCACCTGTCAGGTATCGGCTCCCCGGCTATTCTTCGATCTCTAGGAATCAACCAGATACTTGATATTCCCGGTGTCGGGGAGAACCTGCAGGATCATGCAACATTATACGGCTCCCTAGAACTAACGAGCCTTGATGATCCTACACAAGATCCCAACTACCTAAAGGAAAATGCTACATACGATGCTGAGATGGGCATGCTGTATGAAGCCAACCGCACAGGACCATGGACTGTTGGGACAGAGAACACACTCTCCTTCCTGACCGCGAAACACCTGAACTTCAGTACTTCGAATTTCGTGCACGCTGCCCACCAGTCTCCGGAACAATACCTTCGTCCAGGTATTGACCGTAGCGTCGCCCGCGGCTACGAAAAGGCGCATGACCTCCTCTTGAAATATATGGTGGAAGATAGAGTCGCCCTAACAGAGAACCTCCTCGTCACAATCATCAGCCTGCAAAAGCCTTTAAGCCGTGGCTCCGTACACGCCGCGTCAGCAGATCCCTATTCAATGCCAGAAGTCAGCTATCGCACCTTCAGCAACCCACTTGACCTGCAAATGCTAGCTCAGGCCGTGCATTTCAACACGGACCTTCTCCCACAAACACCCGCGCTGAAATCCATTGGCGCTGTAGTTACTTCCCCTGAGCCGGGGTTAGCCACTACGGAGCTCATGAACACGATCCGGGAATCAGCAGTCCCAAGCTTCTTCCATCCAGGCGGGACGTGTGCAATGCTGAAGTTCGAGGATGGGGGATGCGTGGATAACGACTTGAGGCTTTATGGGTCTAGGGGGAGGGTACGTGTTGTTGACGCTTCGATATTTCCTGTTATCCCGTCTGCTCATACCCAGAGTACGGTTTACGCTGTTGCTGAGAAGGCGGCGGATCTGATTAAGGGTGCTGGAGTGGAGGGTGCCTAGGTCTAGAATATCATTGTAACTTCGGTGATAGGTTATCCTGGAGGCTCTGTGCCCTGAAGCCCTTGGCCGCCCCCAGCTCAATGCGTCTGGTTTGGTGGTGTACTGGGCGAGAGAACACACCAGAACAGAAATGACTATATACGTATTGGGAAACACCCCCCAAAGGACCACTTCAAGATAGGGCTATGCCTCTTCCACTTGAACATCTCCCTATAAATATTGTTCTGAATGAATATTTTCAAAACACAAGGCAGCCTTGAGGCTGCCACTGCCCTCGGCCCATATAAACCCCACCCTCACATGGAGAGCACTGTCATTGATACCGAAGCTGGCTAGGCTAGACGAGGAGCCACTTGATACCATCACCAAAGAAGCAGAAACATAGCAAATACACAGATCAACATTACCAGCGGTGTGTGATGTGCAGATAATTGGATGCAAATGGGGCGCAGGGCTTGGCCTGGCGGATACTGCCGCACCCTGATGCCAGGGAGTGCGAAATTGAGGAAGCTATAGCCTACGGTGTATGTCCCTGCAGAATCAACGAGATGTGGAGTTTGATCAGTTTGAACCAAGCACGGCTGCGAAGGGCAAAGCTCGCTGGGGCCACACTGCCTCAAATACGGAGCGCGGGGCCAAATTATGGAGAGCCCTACGAATGCCGAAATCTTCTAACAGAATTCGCTTAGATGATCTGCAGTCTTCAGCAATCTGATTGATAGATGGTGCTCCACAAAGACGACCCAGAGTACAGGAGCAAGGGTGACCTTCTTATCCAGGAACCTACCGCGAGCTCGACCTCAGGTACAGCCCTAGGAGATCCGAATTGCTACGTAGCACCGAGTACAAGGCAGACTCGATGCGAAGAATTGGGATATAAAAACCCCATTGCCTCCGGCTTCTTCAAGTAAACAACAACCAGCTCTCACTCATCTATCCCATCTCTTGCACAAACCAATCAAGCCAAAATGTTCATCAAGTCTCTCCTCGCGCTCGCCATGGCCTCAACCGCCATCGCCGGCGAGAACAACATCAAGTTCCTGTACACAACCTCCAACTTCAACGGAATCCAAGACTCGGGCAGCGGCTCCATTCACGGCTTCACCCTCTTCGACAATGACAACAACATCCTCTTTAACAGCGCTGACCCCATCGGCTACGCCCCCTGCATGCGTGAAACCAACCACCTCCAGGTCACCTCCGACTGCTGGGAGGGAACCTACGACTTCAGCTGCGGGTCGTCCTTCAGCGGCATGCCCGGGGCCTGCAGTGCCTACGCTCCCGATGGGTCAGAGACGAAGGGCGAGGCGGACAGTGACCTGACCTTCATTGGCATTGCTTCTGGTCAGGATGGCACCTGCACTGGTACGATTAAGACGACAAGTGAGGGCGAATGCACCAAGGACAGCCTTGTGAAGATTGAGCGACGCTACACCGGAAAGTATGCTGGTGACAAATAGGCTCTTTATGCGCGGGAAACATAGTGTATGACTGGGCTATTTGCTAGATGTACGCTGATTTTAGTCTTTTCATGCATATCCATTTATTCTCTGTTTCTATTTGCTCGCCTCCTGCAGCTTCCATAAAAATATGAACTAGTAACATACAAGGTATTATCAATAAATGATGAATCCACCTGGTATATTGGCCCTGTCAAAACAGCGTGCAAGGTTTAAACGCTGTACACGATTTAAAAGCCCCGTGTGGGTAGTACTGCCAATCTACCATTGATAAGCTCAAATTAATGTGCCTAAACATCTGAAGAGCATATATATTCTACTGCTGAGCCTACCGGTTTATGCTAGTATTATCGACTGTTCATATAGAGGCTGGGACACTCGGGGAAGTGTTATTATTTTCAGGGGTTTTAAACACAGGGGGTATGGAATGTAGGTCTGCCTAATTGGTCGGGTACATTATTACAACCGCAAGAGATGATTAATTGTCTATGACCGCTGGCCCTGGGTCTTGTGTATCTCTTTCCTGTTGCAGTGTTGCCATGCCTTTTTTCTAGTTAGCGTACCCGACGAGATTGTTTAGATCCAGTTAGTCTAACCGAAGCGGGCCCTCGTCTGTTTATATTCTTAGTTGGCGCTGATCTGTCGGCATACTGTGTACTTGAACCAACTGTATTCCTGAAAGCTCCATTTCTATGAATCAACTAACTCGAACTAGCCAACCCCTCGACTTCTCTCCTTTGCCCGTGCCATCGAACCGTTCTATATCCTATTCTCGACACTGATCGAACACCGTAACCTTCAGACTCACTCCGGCTCAACGCAGTCAACAGGCCCCCATTGGTTCTCGGTTGCCTCATACCAGGTAGACTCAATCATGCCAGGATTGCAAGTATTTGCCACATTAAAGTCCCATCCAAGTTTGCCATCACCCGCATCCCCACACCAGGTGTTCGATGGTGTACCGCAGTCCCCAAAGCGCTTGAGGTTATCCCAGAGACCGCCACAGATTCCGGGAATATCAGGAACGCTGTCAGAAGACTTCACGTGGTATCGCCAGACAAAAGCTGCAAGCTTTTCTGTCTCGCAGTTGGTGGCTGCAGCAGCTGAAGCAGAAAATGCGGCAAGTGCCAGGAGGCTGGTTCCAATGAAACCCTTCATTCTGGAGTTTTCATATTAGCGCTTTGAATGAGGACCATAGGTTACGGCATCAGAAGGTGTAGAATATGACATACTCGACAGATGGAAGTTGGTGATAGAAGCGTAAAGTGGTATGGAAGAGAGATAGAAACGGTTTGCTAAAGTACAGAACCTGGTAAGGAATGATTCGATGTCTGTGGAATTGAATTTTGTAGGTGTTGAAGAGCCCTATTTATATACTTGCAATCGCCGCGCCCTTCATAGGAAAACTGCCAGAACACTGCCCGAGGCCCATGGCTGTATGGAAACGCACCCCAAGACCTTGGCCATGGCAGTGTCCTCGTCTAGAGCATACTGAGGCATTTTCCATTCTCCTTGTAAACAAGCACAGCCTGGTATTAGAATCCATAGGAAACCTCTCTCAAACCCACGTGCGTTTGGGTTCCTCCCATCCAACGATACAGAGTACACCAGATTGGTGCATTGATCATCAGCCAAGTCCGTTTAACAAAACCCGCCCCAGGGTAAATTAGGCTGGCCATTGCAATACGAGTTTGGCATGTAGTTCCCCTGCTGTTCGTTACTCGGCGTTTGCTACTAACTGCACGTGCCAAGAGTTTGCTATCGATTCCGCCCCAAAGGGAGGGAGGCTGAGTATGATATCTCGAGCTCGGCTGTAGATCCCTTACTTTTCTTTACTAACTGTGGTTTTTGAATGCATATGCCAAGGGTTGGCGAGTAAATACTGTCCGCCCTCTGCTAGAGAGATTGAATAGCTACTGTAATGGCCTATTTTGCTGTCAAGGAATTACATATAAATAGCCCTGCTTGCCCTGCTCTTGGTTGTCTTAAAACCAATTCACCAGTCTTTTCATTACTTTCTCAAGCCTCTTCAGTTCAAATATCACGCCGGTAGCTTTACCTTGTACATATTGCAGATTACCCAAAAGACTGCTTCCATTCAACTACATACAGCAAGTACGTTGTCCCCTGTCTCACCATGTTGCCTACCTATGTATACCCATCGTACTGACATTCCTTGAAATGTCAGAAATGAAGATCCCCATTTCCACCAGTTTGGTGGTCATCACAGCAGCCCTTACAACCCCAGCCGCCGCAGCCCACGGATGCAACAAAAACACCGTGTCAGGCCCCGTCGTCCGGTATCAAGTCCGCTCATCCGATAAAGTACCCGATATCCCCGGAATCTGCGGAGGTCTGTGGGACAACATGAAGCGCTTTGGCGAATGTGCTTCCGCGTCTAATACCTGGTGTGGCGATGTCGATGATGGATACCTGGGTTGGGACTTTACTTCTTTTGTTGGCTGCAGTGATGGCATGGTTTCGTCTACTTGGTACGAGGCGACCCGGAACCAGTGGGGGCATATTGATTGTTCGACTTGATGTTGGGGGTTGGTGGTTACTGTATATATGCCTGCGCAGTGCTGGAATGCTGCATTTATCAAGACTGTAGCGGCAGAATGGAAACGATCTATTTTGTGCCTTACTTCATGGAGGAGGATGAGTATGTATGTAGTAAAGGGCATTTTAAAGAAATTAAGGACGTATATTTTGAAAATTAGGATTTAGAGCGTAAGAGTTAATTTACTACTGGCCAACCTTCTTATCTGACTGGTTTCTACAGCATCTGAGACCATTCAATTATAGCGAATACATAGACACCCAGCTACAGGAACGTGGTAGCGTCATGCTTTCTGAGCGCTGGTCTCCACGACAGACTCCTCAACGTGGATGACAGACGCTAGTTCTCGCGCCTTCTCAGTACCAGCTGCGCCTCCAACCATCGCCTTATCGCCGTCGAAATGCTTTGCAATCTCTTCCAGCGGAGTATTCCGCGTCTCAATATAGTAGAACCAGACCACGGCGAGCTCCACGCCAAGCCATACGCAGTAGAAGATGTAGTACTTCCAACCGATGCTGTCGAGTGCAACAGGATTGACGTATTGATTAAACGCCACTGTTGGGGAGAGTTAGTTATAGTCACCACAGCTAGCAACATATGAGGAAGATAGGAGAGCTTACGAGCAGCGTCGATACAGAACCACATCACAGTCATGCCCTTGGCGCGAAGACTGTAGGGCAGGATCTCGACCGTATAACTGACGAGCAGCCCGGACCAGGCAATGTTGTAGAAGAGATAGTAGAGGTAGATCATTGCGATGACGGCGTTTGCAGAGGCCGTGTTGTGCTGGGTATCGTATCGAGCAGAGCAGATGGTCCACACAATAAAGGCTACCAGCATGCCAGCGGTCGATGTCAGGAAAAGCTTGCGCCGGCCGATCTTGTCCACGAAAAAGCACATTGTCAAGGCCACAATGAAGTTCATGATTTGTAGACATCCATTGATCAAGTTCTGATCGACCGGGTCGGTATAGCCGATGTTGGTCAAGATCTTGACGATATAGTAAGAGACCAGCCCGTTGCCAGACCACTGCGAGAAGAAGCCGGCGGAGACTAAGATGATCGTGCGATGGCGGTTTCCCTTGGTTCGGAACAGCTCACGCCAGGAGTTGCTCTCGAACTGTTTCTCGAGCTGGATTGTCTCCTGGATCTCTTGCATTTGCAGTTGAACGACCTCGTCGTCTTGGTTGCCGTTTGCGTGGCAATCAGCCAGGACCTTGAGAGCCGCCTCGGGCTTTCCCTTGTACATAAGGAACCGTGGGGATTCAGGGACGAACCAGATGAAAAATATCTGAAGCACAGAGGGCAAGGCCTGCGCAATCGTTGGCGTCCTCCACGACCAGTGGTTTGGGATGTTATTCGTGCCGAAGGTGAGCCATGCCGCGACAATCGCACCCAAATACCACGTCGCTATCCGGATTAGCCAGACTCTGCGTGGGCATGAAGGAGAAGGACATACTGTTGTAAATGGTGGTGAAAATTGCACGGTGTTGAGTGTGGACCAGCTCCGTAACCAACAGAGGGGATGCCCCATGGGCGATGGCCACGCCGAAACCGATAAAGAAGCGACTCGCTAGAAGCATTCCAACGTTGATACCGATGCTCTGCAGGACAACCCCGAGAAGCCTATTTGTGTGAGTAGAAACCAGTGTCTGGCAGAAGGAATACTCACATAATCGAGCATCCAATCAATATTCCCATCCGACGACCCAGAAGATCAGCAGTATATGGTACGGCGGGCAGGGCAGCAATGGATCCCAGCGACATGATGGCATTGAGGATGCCCAGCAGCGATCCGCTGGGGTGATTGTAGTGATCCTGCCAGATTTTCAAGGTCTGCAGGCCGTTCATCATCGAACCGTCATATCCATTTGTAGCCTGTTCGATCGTCCGTCAGAAAGGGGAATAATGCACGCGGGCGTTGAAACATACAGACGTCAAGACGACAAACATGAGGCAGATATAGGTCTTTCGCATGCCTGGATTCTTCCACCAGTTCTCGCGCGGAAAGTGCCTTCCGGCCAGCTCGAACGTGTCGGAGCCCATATTGACCAGATTGCTAAATCAGAGTAAGCTGCCGAACAACTGCTATCCACAGCCAGGAATGGAGTGTGGGGAGAAAATCGCAGGGGCCTTAACAGCCGCATGACTGTTATTTGTACGCCGCCACCGGTTGAAAGCACGCAGGGTTCACGGCTAAATGACCAGGCTGTTGCGGAGGGCCCGATTGGGAACGCCGTGGCGTGGCCCTATTCAGAATAGTGACACGAGAAAGGCCCAGACTCGCTCGCCTCAACCTGCCAAGAACCCCAGGATGCGCAATCAGGCTATTACTCCGGGGCACACCCTTAATCTCGGCAAAACATCATATCCCTGCTCCTCCGCGTCCATTCGGGCCATGGACTCGATCTCTGGCCCTGGCCCGAATCGAGACCAGCACAGTATAATGTACCACTGCGGCGGGTCGCTGCACGCATGTCGGATAGTGATAGTGAGGAACAGGCAAAAGAGAATGATTTATGATACTCTTAACAAAGAGTATTACAGTAAAACATCGCTTTGAGTCCTCATTAAGTCATCTCGACCTGTGAGAATATCGGGTCGTTATCTGCCCCAACCTATTAATGCCAGTCTTGGTGCGACTTGGATAATTAGACCACATGTGAGGTCCAGGCGGAAGGCGGTGCTTTGTACAACATGTACGGCGGGATCTCGGGCCATTGCCTGATATTCTGTTCACAGAGAAGCAGACGGCAATCTCTCAGCCAGGCCGATAGATCTCCATCCCATTTAGCGTCCCGTGTTTCTGTTTTTTGCTCTTCGGGGCAATTGAGCGGCTTGAAGTGGTCACTGAGAAAGGTTCAAGATAGTTTAGAGCACCATGAGCGAGGAAAGAAGAGTTGAACCACAACTGGCAGTTTCCCCATGCCCCCTTTTTCGCTTGTAGCCTGCTTTTGCCAGCCGTCGTACTGTCACGGCAAACATAAATAAGTCAATACCCGTCGGACTTCAGTGGGAAATGCTGCCATTATGTGGTTTCTGTCTTGGAATCAGCAGAACCCGCTGCTGGGGTGACTGGTAACTACTTCTGGAGGGGCTGGGGGATGGCTTAGGGCCCCGATCAGGAAATGCCCCCATCAACGGGGCCGCCAGAGCTGAAATAGTAAAAGATCAGAGCCTTCACTCAGATATTCCGTATATTGGGTTTGTTCCAATCGGAATAAGCTCCATGAAGCTCAATTCCTACTTGACCAAGGCTTGGCTGGAACAGGACAGTGTCCACTCCTACTTCACCAGATCTTCACATCCCTTGCTGGTACCGCCTTGCCACCTGGCCGTCATGGAGCCACTACACCGAAGTAGTGTAAGACTGTACCCCGCATCCCCGTAGCTGGAGAGGTTGATCAAGCTGATCACCGGTGAATGCTGGCTTGGGGTAGCCCCTACTGCCGATCTCGGCGAGCAAGATATCGTCCAACACATGTGCAGACACGCTGGACCGGACGTCCCGTGTGCGCGGGGTTGAACCTTAAATTAGCATATAAAGATACTGGACCAAAGTGGCTGCTGAGCCTATTCCAATCTATACTACGTTTACCGACAAAATGGGCATATTCAGGCGAACTTTCCAGGCCCTACAGGTCCCCACGGATCCTGGGTTGACCACGGCCGAGTTGATGTTAACGAATGATGACTTGAAGCCAGGTAAGATACCCTTCTATTACTTCCTGCTGCATACTAACCCCGTTAGTGGAACGAGACAGACGACAGTGGAAATGGCTGAACTTTGTGGCCTTCTGGATTGCCGATTCATTCAACGTCGTACGTATCCTGCTGACATCCTCGAGCGTCCCATAATAATTTCTTAGAACACATGGATGATCTCGTCGGCCATGATCGTGGACGGCCTGTCCTGGTGGCAGTCCTGGCTGTGCGTCTGGTTTGGCTACGGCATTGCGGCGGTGTTCGTCGTTGCCATGGGACGAATTGCAACCATTTACCATGTTCCTTTTGCAGTGGCTAACAGAGCATCCTTTGGGATCTGGGGATCCTTCTGGCCTATCCTCAATCGAGCGGCGATGGCAGTGATCTGGTATGGTGTTCAGGTATGCTCCTCACCCACTTTAAGACACTTGAAGACTTCTAACAACTTGAGATAGACATACCTTGGTGGTGCGTACCCTCATCCAAACTAATAGCGAAGACTAATGAAGTAGGTCAATGTGTCACCTTGATGATCGAAGCCATCTGGCCCAGTTACAAAAATATCCCAAACAATATCCCCGAGAGTTCCGGCGTGACGACGATGGAGTTCACCAGTTTCTTCCTCTTCTGGCTGGGCTCCCTGCCTGCCCTCTGGTTCCCCATCTACAAGATCCGACACCTCTTCACCGTCAAGGCATATTTCTCCCCAGCATGCGGCATCGCCTTGTTCGCATGGGCCATTGTCCGGGCGCATGGAATGGGCCCTATCATCCACCAGCCCAACACCGCCCATGGAAGCCAGCTCGCCTGGGCAGTGGTGAAGAGCATCATGAACTGCATTGCAAACTTTGCAGCATTGATCATCAACAATCCGGATTTCAGTCGATATTCACGCAATCCAAAGGACGCGGTCTGGTCGCAGCTCATCACGATCCCGGTTGGATTCGCAGTGACTTCGTTCATTGGCATTGTCGTTACCTCGTCGTCGACTGTGATCTTTGGCAAGTCAGTCTGGAACCCTCTTATCCTGATGGAGATGTTCCTTGAGGACGCGAGTTCGGCCGAACGATTCGGTATCTTCGTTATTGCTGCTGGGTTTGCGCTGGCGCAGCTGGGAACGAACATTGCTGCCAATTCGGTCTCTGCTGGTACCAACCTGTCTGCCTTACTCCCTCGATTCTGCACGATTCGCCGTGGAGGATACGTCTGTGCAGCTATCGGTCTTGCCATGTGTCCGGTAAGCCCCTTATCCCTATCCTTTGGAAGGGAACTGATAAGTATATGCAGTGGACCCTGGTCGCCTCGTCCAACAAATTCACCGTCTACCTCTCCTCGTACTCCGTCTTCCTCTCCTCCATCGCCGGCGTCATGGTCAGCGACTACTACCTCGTCCGCAAAGGCTACTACGACCTCCCCTCGCTGTACAGCGTCCAGAAAGACGGTCCGTACTACGGACACATGGGCGTCTCCTGGCGCGGCTACACAGCCTACATCTGCGGGATCATGATCAACGTAGTCGGGTTCGCGGGCGCCGTGGGGGCAGACGTGCCCATCGGCGCCGAATACATCTACAACATCAACTACTTCTCCGGGTTCATAGTGTCGGGGGCTATATACTGGGCGTTGGCGCGGGCGTTTCCCGTTCCCGCAATGAGCGATGAATGGAATGAGATTCCGTATACGGGCGGGTCGATGCATGTTGCCGAGGGCAAGGAGATTGCCGAGGCTGAGGAGGTTGAGGAAGCTGAACTTCAGGTCTAGACGGAGATGTCCGTCGGTGTTTGCCGAGAGGAAGATCGATGGGGCGGGATATTTCGGGGTTGTTGTTGCTGGATGCCCTAGGATAGGCTGGATAGGGGAATGGGAATGCGGAGATTACCACCTATGATCAATTGAGTATTCCATCATCAAATAATTCATCGTCTGCCGGCAAGTGTTCTTTAATGTATCAAGTCCCCACGGGGAGCATTGGGAGAGTTTCCCGGCCGCCGATATCGAAGCGCCGATCCACAATGTGCTATTTCGATCGAGTCATCGATATGTTCCTGGCCTGCGCTAAGCCGATTGACAAGTTGGGGTACGCAGCCAAGGCCAATCACTGCGAAAGTGAAGACAAATGCACCTTCACTGCTCCACAGTGACTGCAGCGTCTCGTTCAGTTACCGCGATGGGTCTCCGACGCCACGCACGTCCCCGCGGACGTTGACCGCGCTCTCCTGAACGTCGTCGCCGTCCTCCGATCAACAGTCTGACAGACACTGCGGTCTGAATCCAGAAATCCTGCCACGCTGATAGCTCGGCGCGTCGTTGAAATACCTCCTGCACTCCGGACGGCACCATGCCGACCCCGGCGCCTGTCGACCATGAGAAAAGTAAACGCCAGAAAGGAAAATCGGACGATCCTGCTGCCGCTCAGTCGCTGTCATATCGCCAGTCCCTCCGCAACGTCTCGTCGTGTACGCGCTGTCGCCAGCGCAAAACCCGATGTGACCAGCAGCTACCACAGTGCGGCACCTGCGAGAAGGCCGGTGCGCGATGCGTCGGTTATGATCCTCTGATGAAGCGCGAGGTCCCTCGTAGCTATTTGTATTATTTGGAAGACCGCGTCGAGTACTTCCAGAGCCTACTCGCTGAACATGGCGTGGCGTTTGAGCCGGGCTCGTCGACGATGGAGCGCAGCCACCAGGATATGTCCGAGGAGCCAGAGACAAAACATCCACATAAGCGCAGAGTCAGTGTCGCCTCTAATTCGACTCTTCGGACTGCTAGCAGGTCGCCGAGGGATCCAACCGATGCGACATCGCAGTTAGATATCGATGTCGCCGACAAACACGACCCCGGATGCTGCACTGGCCACGAGTTACTCTTCGCCCTGCAACCCTCGAAACCCCTGTCTCAGTCGTTTGAATTGCCTGACCGAGACCTCGCGGCCAAGCTGATCACCTTCTATTTCGAACAAGGATACCCGCAAGTTCCTGCGCTGCACAAGGGCGAGCTGGCACAGCTGCTGAACGAGGCATACGCCGGGTCAGAGAACCCCCACCCATACAGCCTTTTCCTCCTTTATATTGTCTTCGCCATCGGTGCCTGCATAATGCGCGACAGTGATGTTAACCATGGACACGATAAAGCGACGGTCGGGAAGAGAAAGCGAGACGCGCAGACCAAGCTGCATCCAGCGCATGAGTACTACTCCGCTGCCATTACTCACCTGCATCTAGAATTCAGTTCCTGCGATGATTCATCCAGAAAGCTAGAGGGCATTGAAGCTGCTGTTCTTGTTGCCCATCTATCTCTCTTCTACCCTATGCGTCCTGGACCTGCCTACCTGGTGGGACTGGCGCTGCGTGCTGCTGTGGACGTAAAACTGTATGATGCAGATGGTCTTAATTTAATCAGCGGTTCATGTGAAACAACGATCTCGAACTTAGACGGACACAAGCAAGATCAGATCGCCGAGCAACGTCGACGTCTCTGGTGGAGTGCGTACAGTCTGGACCGTCTTGTCTCGCCCTACACCGGACGCCCTTTCGCCATCCCAGACCACCTCACCACCACTGCATTCCCATCAATACCGGAAGAGATGGATGTATTATGCCACGGAATCTCGCCGTCGAACAAACTGATGAACTTCCTAACTACCCATCTTCTCCAGCTGCGACAGCTGCAGTCCGAAATCCACGAAGTCCTTCAATACCACCACGCCCAATCAACACGAATCAACACCAACACATCAACTGCTTCCATACTCACCTCACCACTGGACTACTTTGAATCATTTGTCTCTTGGAAAAGGGACATCAACCGGCGCCTCGACGAGTGGAAAGCCTGCATTCCGTCCCGCGAAGAAACCGGCACATGGGTCCCAATCGTCCGACTAGAGCTCGACTACTGGAAGACCATCAACCTGCTATACAGACACGAGGCCAAGGTGCCATCCGAGCTGGCTCGCCTACTCCCAGCATCGCAAGTAAGCGCTACATATCTGGCTGCAGCAGAAGGGCCAACAGACGACTTCACCCATTTCAAGATCGTCGAGGCCAGTCGCAAGGTCCTGCAGAGCTATCGGCTCGTACACCATTTGGAGTCAGGGAACTGTACATTCCTGGCTACGCATAACATATATCTTGCTGGTATGCCTGCCTCCCTACCCCGCGTGAGTATAATTTAACAAACCCATCCAGGGAGTCTATTCCTCTTCGCCATCTGGAACTCGCCGATGATCCGCAGTATCCTCGTATGTATCCACCCTTGATAATCTACTGCTCTAACATGGCTCAGACACTCGATGAAATCGACACTACTATTCTCACAGGCACTGCCGTCCTATCCAGCATGGCAGATATACACCCCCAAGCGCGCGAATGCCAGGATTCCCTAGAGGGTATGCGGGTCGCAACCATGCAGATGTGTCTATCAAAGCCCAGCGCGGCCAACCCGACCAGCATCCCTCAAGCAGATGCACCAACTGCAGAGGACCAGGTACAATTACAGGCAGAACAGAGTATACCACCAGATCTGGCAAATACCTTGACGAATCTTTTCCCTGGGCCGGATGGCAATATTAACAACGTACCCCCGACCATGGAGAACCAGGGGAGGTATTTTGGGAATATGGGACAGTCGCAGGGCGATAAGGAGGAGTCTTTATTTAGTCTCGACTTTCTTGATATTGAACTCTTTCCTGGGCGGCTTTCGAATGATCCTGGGTCCATTCTAGGACGATAGAGAGCGTCGGGTAAGGTAATGGCGCCACTAATACACCGTCCCACTGGACAAATGGGCTCATGGTATACTGTCTACCATCATCCGAGCCCAGACTACTCTATTAGAAACTGGATGTTGATCCCACCTATCACTAACTGCAGACCATCAGCCAGAAGGGTCCCTGCAAACAAGCTGCGTCCATGTCCAGGCCCCGCGGCTGAAGCACAAGCATGCCAGGGGGAAGACTGAACGTCATACCAGTTGATCTCATACTGTGCCTCTCCAGGTTAGCGGGATGCAGCTCTAGCCTCTCACCCATTGCCATAGGGCATACGACCGCCTGCGCCCAAGACAGACAGATTCCTGTTACCAGCCGACTATGCCCATAGATTTTCGAAATGGGAACCTTTCAGTATGCTCCGCTGCACCACGATTTGTCTACCACCCAGCCTCAGGCCTAACCAGCTGGCTGGGCGCCCCACTAATTTGGGAGGGAGAAACAATGGCAGCGACTTTTCTCCTCAGCCTGTGATGTTCCATAGACATTGACGGTAGAATACTGCCACTAATAACAATGTACAAGTTACTATTTGCCTTCTTACAACTTTGGTCAGTCCCTAGTGGGGATAGATGATAAAAATACTAGCCTCTTTATTCGTTTCCTGCCTTGCCTATGGTGCTATTGGTGCAACGAATATGCAAAGACCGGACTATGTACGGCTACCTTCTCCCTCTGGTAGGGGAAGCATATTTCATGTAGCTGGTATAGCTCTGATAACGTAGGCCAAGTTTGATGTGTGTAGTCCTTTATTACGCTTTATATAAATTACCTTTTTTTTAACATGTTTTTATCCCTAACAACCAGCTATAAGGTAAACACCCTTTACCTCACAGAACTATTATCTGTGTCTGTGTTGTCCAACCTACCTTTGCTACCATCGCTCTCTCCCAATCGCGAAAACCCATTACTCGTGCGCTTCAGTGGGATATCGCCCGGTATGTCGCCCAATTGTCTCGAACGATTAGATGCATTTCGCTTCCTCCTCGTGAGCCTTTGGGGAAATATTCGTGCCACCAGCGGCCATACCGGCGGGAGGGAAGCAGCGATAATGATAATGGCGGATTCCAATACACACCATATGCCCAGCTTGACCGAGACCCCTGCGTAGGACATGTTGTTAGTCGAGTTCAATTGATACTAGGGATATATTTATTGGGGGGGCTCGTACAGGTTGGATCGCTTAGAATCTCCTCCTGGAAGAAGATAGCCATGCGGAGAATACTTGCTAGAACTCCGCTGTATTGAATGCCGAGATTAGCGAGCCTGAGGCCGTTTCCTAAGTTGGTGGAGATACGTACAGCCCTCCAAGCAGAAACACGCCCGTCAGCGCAACCTTTTGCATCATTCTTGTTTGCAGTTTCCAAACAAACGGAAGTGGCATAATCAGGATAACGGCATCTGTTAAAATCTGTGGAAGGGAGACATAGCGAAAGAAAGCGGTCTGATTGAAGCACTTTCCTCCCTTTATGCTCTTATCCCAGGCGAATTGCACGGGCGAACATTGCAAGATGGCGGAGAAGAAGACGCCAACGCCTGTGCCTATCAGGATGGACACCATGGCGTACGACAAGACATGAAATTTCGGGGTGCGGAAGATCCTGTTGTAGAAGAGGAGGATTGAGATTTTGGCTGGGGTCACAATGAAGGGATAATTCATGATCTGGCAGGCGAATAGCCCCTAAGTACTAGTCAGCATTACGCCTACAAATTAGCAGCTGTATAGGAATACGGCGAAGGCAACTTTTTGCAGAGAGACGAGTTTGTCGGGTGCCGTTTTCTGGATGTAATCAAAATGGTATCCCAGTCCGGCAATCTTGAGTACTTGTGCGGTCAGTCGGGCTAGTGTAAACCAGAGTAGACACCATACACACTATAAACAAGACCGACTGTCCAAGGCTTCCTATCTTCGAGAAGGAATGTCAGAAGCAATGTATTCGATAAAAAGGGGCAGGGCTACCATGGCTGGAATCATTAAATAGTCGTCCGCTGTGCAGGCAATTCCTTGAACACGCCTGGTATAGAACCGACCGGCCACAAGTAGGATCTGGACGGGCATAACAGCAATGGAAACCCCCATCAACGAATCGCCACAATAAGAGGAGTCCATCTCTGCTGTCCCGACATGCGCCTACCTGCGTTGGCCAGCAGGGGAGGGCAGCGGTTAAATACACGGCGCTGACATGGATTAATTCCTTCAATCTCGGTTCCAACATACTGGATCTCGGTGGTTGGATCGTGGCCAAACTATTTGAGTCCGGACCGTTCGATGCAGTCTGCCCGCGAGTCGCAGGGAATAAGTTGCAGGGAATATTAACCGGATATAAGTGATAGCGCTGTTACTAGCTGCTAATGAAATAGTCCAAGTTCTTCGCGTTCGCAATAAATTATTTGTTCTTTTCCACCAATCTCCACTTTTCTCTTTCATTTCTGATCCTAGTCTTCGCCTCGCAATTATCATGGCTGGTGTGTCGTTATCCAGCGACATTGTGACTCTCACAGAGACCGTGAGGTTGAGAGAGGAATCCATTGATGAGACTGCCCGAATTGAAGCTCTAAATGCCGCGAAAGGCTTGGTAGAGGCACTGTCCTCTCCTGTGGAAAAGGCCATCCAGGATGTATCAGTCGTATGCAAATTCGCCGTAACTGGATCTGCCAATAACCCTAACGTACTCTCTTCCTTGCAGAGCATAGTCGCCCCTATGGCGCTTCGCATGGGTGTCCAGCTGGGCGTTTTCACATCAATCAACGACCACAAGGCCGAAGGAATCACTACCAAAGAGATTGCAGAAAAGGCCGGGGCTAGTCCGATTGTCGTCGGTATGCTCTCTCTCCCCGTCTTCCATCTACCATAGTCTAAATACCCCCCTGCTCAGGCCAAGTCATGAAAGTCCTGTCAGCCACAAGCTACGTTCTTGAAGCGGGGGTACAGCTGTACAAGCCCTCTGCTCTGACCACCGTCATGGCAGATCCAATTATGGAGGCTACAACCAGAGCAACGTGAGGCCCTTCTAATCCTGCGCGATTTGATTCTGACATTTGCAGCTTCGATATCGGTCAACCCTGCGCTGCGTACGGACCCGAATTCTTTCGCCGCAACGGCAACCAGTTCCCAAGCTGTGTAGAAGACACTCCATTCCAACTCGCAAAGAAGACTAAACTCAGCTACTGGGACTGGCTGGCACAAAATACTTCATTGGCGGAGGACTTCCAGCAGTTCATGACGATCAAACAGCAGAAGACGCCTTGCTGGGTTGACTGGTTCGATGTTAGCGGTATTATCCTCGATGGGCTCAGGAAAAACGAGGAACACAGTACCATGCTCGTGGATATTGGCGGCGGCGAGGGACACTATACCATCGCCTTTAAGAGTAAGTTTCCTGATGCAGGTCGATGCATTCTGCAGGACCTCCCTCATGTCATCTCAAGTATAACCAATGCCCCGGACGCCACCGAGTTAATGGCCCATGACTTCTTCCAGCCTCAACCGGTAAAAGGCGCAAGGGTGTACTATCTCCATTGGATATTACATGACTGGTCTGATACTCAGGCACGGGAAATCCTACTTCAAATTGTCGACTCCATGGAACCGGGGTACTCACGTTTGGTTATTAACGAGAACATCATCCCGGATACAGATTGTGACTACAATATAGCTTGTTTAAGTATGTTGATGATGGTTCAGGTTGGGGCTTTGGAGAGAACAGAGTTGCAGTGGCGCGAGTTGCTACATTCAGTGGGACTGACAGATATATCATTTCATCAACCTCCAGGCGGTCCAGGGAACGGTGAGGGTGTTATTGTTGCTGTGAGGTAATGATTTAGTTAATTCCTGTAGTGTTGACTAATTCGACTTATTCTAATCCAGTCAATATACTTTCCATAACATCGCGACTTCATTGGATAGCACCAGCTCAATCCAATGGAACTGCGCCCTCCGCTCCAGGAAAGACATCCAATCACAGAGTCGAGATGTTAGGCAGTAATTGGGAAACGCAATACGAAGCCCCTTCCTCATAGCGGCCTAGTCACGATGGTCTGTGCCCATTTGGGCCGTGATGGCAGAGCCAACAGCACCAAGGACTGGCTCGTTGCTTGGTATTTGATTTACTTTTGATATCTGTCTTCAGTAACCTTACAACTGTGTAATTCCAGTGCTTACTGTTTACGACAGGCCCCCATCAACTCATGAAGAATCATTTCCAAGGACTTTCCTTTCCAAACCGCTGCTCACATAGCCACGTAATATCCTGGGAAGTGTTGGATTCTTAGGGCTTACACCGTAAAAGAAGGTTTGCAATGCCACACAATTAATCCGTTGGCCTTATTACCGTAACTGCCACGGTCCGTTGTAACCTTGTTCGTCTTACGCGTCTGCCCTCTTTTATCTTCCATCTGGCCTGTATTCCCGGTGTGGACTTTAACCTCCCGAATGCTTCGAACTGCCTCACTCGTGCCTGTTGTAGTTTGAAGATGGAAAACATCGAATTTCAAGGTGACTCGTCCGAAGCATCTTCTGTCCTATTTCCTGACATTCTACAGATTACCTCGCCTGCACAGCCCTTGCATTCGAGTGGGCAGACAGCATTGACAAGAAGGTAAAGACTCCATTTATTACGGTGGACTACGATAGCGCTAATGAGACGCAGGACTGGGATCGACTGCGAAATATTCTATCGCCTAACCTCCTGGTAATATCAATAAACTACGGACATCGCATCTTAAAGCTAACGTCTCCAAAGGTAGATTACAGCATGATCGGACAGCCCAGCATGCCGGATATGGAATCCGACGCTTTCATCGCGATGATGAGCGCCCCAGACTTTGTGGGAAACCCGCTCATCCGCACTCAGCACCTTCTCGGGGCTGTCTCGTACAAGTATGTGTCTGAAGATGAGATTATAGCCATTCACCAAATTCGCGCTGCACATCAGCGCTACTCGGACGATACTCTTGCGACTGTGGCTTACCACGCCCATGGATATGGTAGGATACAACATTGGTACAAGAGAGTTGAGGGGGCTTGGAAGCTTTCTGGATTGCGACCCGCAATGTACTGGAGTGAGAATGAGGTTTCGAAGATTTTCTCATGGCAGAGCCCTACATCATGACTGTGTGTGATGGAAAGGAAAGGCCAGTAGGCATCCAATTTGAATGTCGTTGATATCCTGACTTCTATGGTAGAATATCACACGGCCAGTTCTATTATACTTTCTGCATTGCATCTTCCTGTAATTAACCGCCTTTGCACTACATATAAACGGGCAGGTACTTCTGGGGCTGGAACAGATACCATCCTAAGCAACTAACTCATTCATGTATCCCCTCATGATCATGCCGAGTCACTATCCGAACTTGCTTTGCAAAACACGCAGTTTACTGAGATAGGGATCCTTATCCACATAAGTCCCCCTTAACCACCGTGCCTTACCCACATCCTGCATCTCAGTGCACGACGCGAATGCAGGGTCCTTGTATTATCAAATAGAACACATTCTCCGGGGTTCATCTTCCGCTCGTATAAATATTCCGGCCGCAGTAAACGCGCGTTGAATTTCCGCGCGGCTCGGTGCCATTGTTCAGCTTTGTCGTTCAATGCTGAAAGGGGGGACTGTGGAAAACCTTTGCCCTGTAGCTCAATAGCTAGGCTATCATGGTTCGAGAATGGAGCCAGGAACGGTGGCCCCAGTTGCCATATCCTCAGCAGAACAAGTCGATGACATGAGTAATGCATCTGGCTGCACTGTGCAAAACGACTTCAACTCCTGGGGTGTCGAGACGGATTCAAGCATGCTGCCCTCATTCTCGAACTCCAGCGTATTCCAGCTGGCGTGGAGCTCTTGGGCCTCCTCAAAAGCTGTCTTCTATACAATGCAGACCATGTCCGCGGCCTATCTCTCGGTCACCATGCTGCGCTTCTACGAGACTCTATCCTCACTCAGCTCTTTAGCCGTTGCAGGTATTAACGAGGAACTTCGCTTGGTGCACACATCCCAGACACCAAAAGTCAAGTATGATCTCATTTACGCGGTATTCACGCTTGGGAACTCGCTGCATGCCACCCCCTCGACCGTCTCCGAGAATCCATGGCTAGAACCGGCACGCCAACTGCTATCGTTATGGGCGCTCGACATGCCACTATCGGACGTTCCACTTTATTCGTATTTCTGCCAGGCCTTAACCTATTGGGAAATGCTTCTCGCTACTCGGGGATGTGGCTCTGTCCCTGCAAAGCTGGCGAAGAAGCGACAACGCTATTATGCCAATATTCACCAGGCGATGGGCTTGTCTAATGCCAACACGGTCGCCCAAGACTCAGTCCTGAACGAACTGGACCACACTACACCAGGAACAGGGACGCGGCCGAATTCCTGGTCTGGCGTTTCGAGTGAGGTTATTTCTATTTTCGGTCAAGTCCTGGCTTTATGCCATAATGTACACCAGACGAACCAAAACCACAATCAAAATCATATCAGCGCAAACACGGCAACTGTCAGTCTCTGCAATATCTCGCTAGCGAACGAACTACAAAGAGAGTTGCTTGATATGGACTTTGACTCCCTTATTCTCCTAGACGAAGTTCAGGGATTTCCCGTCCAGACCGAAGACGAGAATACACCAACCGCCCATTTACTGCAGACGGCTGAGGCGTATCGCCAGGCTGCCTTGTTACAGCTCCAGTTAGCCTTCCAGGATCTCGATATGGTCGGAAACAAGACGGTCGATGGGTTGACAAATTCATATCCTGGCAATAGTATATATGATTTGGCCGAGACAAGCAGGGAATCTCGAAACGAGCACATTCTCGCAATGACTCTGAACTTGGCCAATATCCTAGAACGAATTCCCAGTCAGTCAGGGGCGAGGTCTATTCATCTCATGCTCTACCTTCCCGCCGCGACAGGGCTTCACGTTGAAGCATCAGTTGGGTGTCACGGAAGCCATGATGTGGGTAGCGTGGATACCGTCGTTCTACGATCCACTTTGGAAGTATCGAGAGCGAGACAGTTTATTCTTGCACGTCTCGATGGTCTCCGACAGACGCTTCCTCATAGGAGGGTAGATAGTACGATTGAGTTTGTAAAAGATATTTGGGAGCAGATGATACGCAAACGCCACCTTGCAGTGTGATTTACTGGCTGGATATTATCGGCAGGAAAGGCTCTACGGTGACACTTTGGTGATATATTCGGTGTCTTCTAAATATATTCCAAATTTTGGTCTATTAAGGCTAGGTTATTCAGGATATCTTGGCTGACATCAAACATGATTCTATGCTTTTCGACTACACCGACTTTACTTCGTAAGGAGTGGAACGTATGGACGATACTACAATTAATCGGATTGTTTCGCCGATTTTTTTGAGCTGGCATACAAGGAGTACCCACAGGCATGCGGTGTGATGGGCAGTTATTCTCTGTACAGTAGATCGTTAACATTCTGGGTCGGCATATACGGCCCCTGGAGGCCTGAAGAACAATATAAATTCTCTACAACGGTCACCTAGGACGTGAACTACCTCAACCACATTCAAACAACTAATCTCATTTCCGAAGCCAGTACATCAAATTATTTTGAAATACCTCCAAGATGAAGTTCCTCTACATCGCCACCGCCCTCATTGGAGCCGTCACCGTCCAGGCCGCCAAGGTTCGATATTCTTAACTGATGGCAACTCATAAGCTAACTCGCTGTAGCTGCCCTCCGGCGCACCCTGCAAGCAGGATGGAAGCATGGGAGTCTGCACTTCGGGACTTTGCATTGTAAGTTTGGCCAACAAGACCCTTTGAGCTGATCTTGATCAAATGCTAATGGACATCGTGTTTAGCAAACCCCTAGCCAGCCCCAGGGCAAGTGCAAATGATCGCGAAACCCGCTACGTTTAGTCGAGGACATTCATATGTTTAGGTCCTTTCGGGGTGCCTTATTGGGTGTCTTGGTTCAGGCGAAGGCTGTGTTGGAACTCTAGTTCTGGTCTTGGTAGTTCCTGGCCATGTCATTCGTTATATAGAGCCAATTCAGTACTTTTGATCCTCATAGCACTATGTATATCCGATGTCCTTATCGACGTGTTTCATGTCCAACCCGTACGGATAAACCCCGTATTTTGCATAATAAATCTAAAATATCTTCAGCCCTACCAGCACCCTCATTGGCCTAGTTCCGTGGTAAATGACCCACTAAGCTTGGCCGTGCGTTCATGGCCGAAATATCGGCCCCGGGATAAGCTGCACCAGCTAAAAATAGCCGGCATAGAGATGCCTTGTATAAGAGTCGTTCTGCCCTCGACACTGTCCAGCAGTTCATATTTTGTTTCCATATTTATTTAATGAATCTTTCTACCATCCACTCGTTTAAATAATCGACCACACCACCACGTTTCCCACACTATTCAATCGTTACAATATCATCGCATTGACAATGTCCTCCACCACCACAGCAGCAGCCTCCACCTGCACGGGGTCAGCAATGTACGAACTCCCAATAAAGGACGCAGCATGCGGGACACCAAACAACAAAGGCGAAGACTATAAGTCCCTCTTCTCAAAATGCGCCGCCCCCGCCGCCGTCCGCACCTACCACGATGACTGTGCTCTCTACGCCCCTGCACTGGACCAATCCATCCAGAGTCTCACCGACTGTCTCTATGACGCGGGCGTGAAGTGGGAGGATGTCTGGTGCTCTGGGAACACCAGTGCCTCTGCGACTGGGACTTCATATCCTACTGCCACTGCTACATCCAAGGAGGAGTCTAGCTCGACTTCTACTTCTAAGGACTCAGAGGAGACGGACGGAAAGGAGACGGGCGCTGATACAAACGGGGCAATATCTGGGCGTTTGGGGCTTTCTGGGGCTGTGGTCTGGGGGCTGTTCGGGCTTCAGGCTGTTGGTGCTGGGATGATGATCTTTTAGTAACTGTCGTTTCTGTGTTGATTTGTATTATATAACTCGCAATATGTATTTGAATTAATCCCTTCAGAGTCTTCTGGTATATCGCATGTATAATTCGAGGTGCAAGCCTGGTTTATTGTGCTTTGGTATGAGGGGCGTACTTGAAGTCGCAATGAATTTTGGTTTTGCTTGGATGAGTTTCATTCCCAGAGCTGATCATCGACTTGATCTTCTCTATTTTAGCCTTATAATATGCAAACATTGAAGTCAAGCTGGTTCGTCTGAGTCTATCTCTGTATTGTCGTCGATATTTCGAGCCCTATTCCCGATACTACTATCTACATCTACGAGTGTGTTCGCGAAATGTTGTCGTCATGATTTAATGCTTACTTCTTGGTATATTCGTTTAATGTTTATTAAATAATCTCTATTGTTCTCAACATCATTGTCAATCCAAGGCTGATATTATGAGTAACGAGGTTTTCCCACCACCACGGCGAAGGTATCAGCTGTCATTTACACAGCTATCTGCGTCAGCCTTAAGGGTTCATGTATTAATATGATACAGAGTCGCTCCATGTGTTCTCGACTCTCTAAGATTCCCATAATCCCTGCAAATTATGTTACCCCGCGCATCATTTTATATATGTTTCAAAAATATGACAAGTGTAATGATTTTGGGGAGTAGGGAAGACAAATGATCAATCGCGCAGTGGTATGGCCAATTTCCCGGGCTCTATGATGCCCTATACTCAGGGATATTGTCCATTGATCCGATTTCGTTTTATCTTGCTGCAGGTCGGACATATTCTTGCGTCAGTGTCACACAACAGCTCGGGCTATGCGCGATGAGTCACTGTCACAACTTGCATGTCCACGATAAAGTAGGGAGATCGATCTCTCATCTGTCGGCCATTGTTATGCGATTATGATGTATTTGCAGAGTTATCTTTTGAATGTGATATACATACTACGATGTGATGCATGTGAATATTCTTTTATGCCTCTGAAAGTATACATAGCGACTGCTTATGTCATGGCAAGTGGGGATCGGGTAACCGGCAAGTCAGCGCCACTGCGGAGATAACGGAGATTGTCTTGTTGAGCTTATATTTGCTCGCTTTGTGATGCGAATTCTTAGCGCGATGATCAGTGATGAGAAATCTCGTCATCACATTTAAATCTCTTCTCTTTCCAGACACCTTCGCCCACCAAATGTCGCCATGACTGCAATCTCCCGCGTCCTGTCCTACGCGGTCAACAAGCCCTATCGAACCCGCGACCTTCGCCATGACTCTTCACCGTATATAAACGCAGATGGATATATCGACTTCGCGCCGGGGGACATCGAGAACCCCCGCAACTGGTCTCTGCCTCGTCGCGTCGCCATCACCGTCACCGCCGTCTTGCTCGTCGTAAATGCGACCTTCGCCTCCAGCTCGCCCAGTGGCTGCTTTGGCTCCATCTCCGAGCACTTCGAGGTGTCGACGGAGGTCGCAGGCCTGACAATCACCCTCTTCCTCCTCGGTTACTGCGCTGGCCCTCTGATATTCGCCCCGCTAAGCGAGTTCTACGGCCGCCGATGGATCTTCTATATCACCTTCGCTCTATATCTCGCTTTCAACTTCCTATGCGCTTTCGCTCCGAACCTAGGCGCCCTGCTCGTCGGACGGTTCCTAACAGGCACATTCGTCTCGGCACCCCTGAGCAACTCCCCGGGCGTCCTAGCAGATCTATGGGATCCACTGCAGCGCTCCAACGCCATGGCCGGGTTCTCAGCAATGGTCTACGTCGGACCAGCCCTGGGCCCCGTCATCGCCGGCTTCCTCGAGCTAGAAAAAGACTGGCGATGGAGTTTCTACGTCCTCCTCTGGCTAGGCGGAGCTACGGCTATCCTCATGCTTACGATCCCAGAGACGTACGCGCCGATCGTGCTCTGCAACAAAGCAAAACGCATCCGCAAGGCCAATATCCCGGGGTACGAGAACGTCAAGGCGCAGGCCGAGGATAGTGATCGGACACTGGTGGGAATTTATAAGGTCGCACTCACCCGGCCGTGGATTATCCTCTTCGACCCGATTTCGCTCCTCTGTGCGATTTATATGGCTGTGGTTTATACCCTGCTCTATATGCTCTTCAGCATCTACCCGATTGTATTCCAACAACGGCGCGGGTGGAACTCTGGCGTGGGCGAGCTTCCTTTGATTGGAACCGTCGTCGGGGCTCTAATCGGAGGTCTGGTTGTATTGGCGGATACGCATATTCGCCAGCGCAGGATTGAACGCGGCGAGAAGAGGATTGAAGATACCGTCCCCGAGGACAGACTCACCCTCGCGATGATTGGCGGCGTTGGCTTTCCGGCTACCATGTTCTGGTTTGCGTGGTCGGCTGAATATAAGTAAGCTTTACCATTCCTTTCATTACCCAAGAGACAACATTACTAACTGGGATGTCAGTTACGTCCACTGGATCGTCCCCACCCTCGCCGGATGTTTCCTCTCAAGTTGCCTCCTGCTCATTTTCGTCTCATACCTAAACTACCTCGTCGATTGTTATATAATGTACGCCGCCTCGGCAATCGCAGCGAACACCATCGCGCGATCCGCATGCGGAGCCGCCGCACCCCTCTTCACAAACCAGATGTTCACAGCCATGGGAATTGGAGGCGGGGGCAGTCTCATCGGTGGTGTTGCGACTGTGCTCGGAATCATCCCGTTCCTGTTCTATAAGTACGGAAAGCAGATTCGGGTGAGGAGTAAGTTCGCGCCCGCGTTTGATGTGAAGAAGAATCAGACTACGGATGAGGAGGCTGGGGTTGTTTCTGGGGGTATCCAAGACGAAGGCCAGAGGCGCAGCCTGTCGGAGTCCACGGAGAGTACAAGTTCCGAGTCGACCGTCGGTGACCAGGTGCATGAAGCAGAAGGTCAGAACACGGTGGCTGAGGGGGCTAAGGAGGGTGACGGAGCGACCAGGGAGGGCACCTCCTAAATATTACTGCAACAATACTTATAGAGGTGTTTCGGTCAAAATAGATAATAGATGCAAATATAGACTACGTATATAAAATGCCAAGCTTGCAGAACTTCTGAATGCTGATGGCTGTCTACATTGATGAGTGATTATATATATGCCTGTACATCGCCCCTTTTATGCCTGAACCATAACCATATCAATTATTTGCAAGTCTTGCTAATCCTTTTGAAACCAATTACCATCATTTCTGATCCAAAATATTACGAAAACGAAGGCACTCGCTATTATTTCTGTAGCTATCTTCTCACCCTTGTGGTAGCAAGGCCTGCACAAATCGATGGTGAATGCCAAGCCAAACTTGAAACAAGAGTATGTGATTCATCCTTCCTGCCTGAGGAGGACTTGATAGACCGGGAATATATAGGATAACAGATAGATCATAAGTTCCTTGTATGTTGTTAACCTCTGCGTTTTACCGGAGAAAACTTGATATATCCCCAAGTACAGAGTAGATTCAATGCAAACAAAGGCTTCTCCATATACAAAGGGTCCTCTAATACCTAATTCAGTAGGGATCAGCGGGGTGACCCATCTTGGGTTTCCCTCACAGCCTGCCCTCAGGTCATGCATGTTGGGATCTGATTGTCCCTCTTCACCATTTTTACTGTCTGGTCTTTACCTATGCGTGAAAACAGCAGTACACTTAAGAGTTTACTAATATTATGTATATGCCTCTGGAAGTATGGTCTTGGCACTGCTCGTCTCGAGGCATTCTCGACACGGGTCTATCTCCACTGCCCCCGCGCGACAGCCACAGCTCCGTCCACGATGATATCCATTTAAAACCCCGCCAGGTGCGACTGGGGAAAGCTGCCCGGCGGCCAGCTATTCTTCCATTCCTCTCACGCCACAACAATGGCATCCCTCGCAAGCGGAGCAGCCCGCGCAGCACTCAGGAACTCCTTCGCCCCCCTGCGACAGCATTCTTCGCGGACTCTGGCCTCCCGTGCAACCTCTTACACACTCAACACGGGAGCCAAGATCCCAGCTCTGGGCTTCGGCACATTCCAGGACGCAGAGTCCCAGGAAGACACCGTCAGCCGCGCCCTGCAGAAGGGGATGCGCCTGATCGACACGGCACGGGTTTACGATGTCGAAACGCAGGTCGGGAAGGGAATCAAGAAGAGCGGCGTCCCCCGGGAAGAGGTTTTTGTTGGCACAAAACTGTGGTGTAATGATTACCACCCCGATGATGTGGAGCGTGCGCTGGACGACTCTCTCCGTGACTTGGATACCCCTTATGTCGACCTGCTGCTGATGCATTACCCTTGCACCTTCAAGCGTGGACCAGACCGATTCCCACGCGATGCTGAGGGCAGGATGATCCACGGCGAGACGAGCTTTGTCGATACGTGGAAAGCGATGGAGAAGTTGACCAAGACCAACAAGGTCAAGGCCATTGGAGTTTCGAACTTCAGCAAGGGCGAGATCGAGGCGCTGATCAAGGAGTCTTCTACAGTAAGTCTAGTCAATCGGCTTCCAAAGATGCCTAAGACTAATATTCTCTCCTCAGGTCCCCGCTGTTCATCAAATGGAAGGACACCCCTATTTACAGCAGAAGGGATTCAACGAGTGGCTGAAGAACAAGGGTATCCACGTCGTCCAGTTCAGCCCGCTAGGCAACATGAACGACTTCTACCGCCAGACCGGATGGTCAAAGGAGATTGCGCATATGATGCGAGTCATCGACCAGCCGCTGCTGAAGGAGATCGGCGAGAAGTACGGCAAGACGCCGGTGCAGGTGGTGCTTGCATGGGGTATAAACAGCGGCCGCTCTGTCATCCCCAAGAGCGTGGTTGACTGGCAGATTGACCAGAACTTGGAGGCTGATTTCGAGCTGCAACCTGAGGACATGGCCCGGATTGCTACTTTGGACGCGAAGGCTCGCTTCAATGATCCTAGCTTGGACTATGAGTGGCGGTTGTACAGTGATCTGGAGGGTATTGAGGGGACTATGAGAGGGAAGACACACTAGTTATAGGTATTGGGACAAATGAGTACAATAAGCTAATAGAATTTGAAATGCATTTCTTTATCAATTCTTGCTCTACAACTCTTAGTCGTTGCATTTGTACGAATAACTCTATAGGAAGCTGATATATTGAAGCTCAATATTCGTATGGCCAGTCCGTGTGCAACTTTTCGTGTGAATGTGTTGTACCTGAGACGCTACTAGTCGGTACTAAGAGAAGCGATTTTATTAAAAGAGCAGCTGGGATCTAACTTTCCATTCTGAAGTGCAGAGGCCAAAAAAAAAAGCGTTTTCCTACTCGTAATATCAGGTCAAGCTTGGTACAAATAACTACGAAATCCTGATCGACTATAAAAGAACCACGGGCGGTATTCGACTGTCTTTCTATACTGCATTATCAAAACATAAAGGATCACTACATTATCATGTATCGCTGCGTCGCAGTCTGAGATTCTATTCACCGGTTCCATTTTGTCTAACCATATATGTGTATTATTTCAAATCAAGGCAAAGTAAATCCACCATCAACGACAATATTCGAACCCGTCATATAACTCGACGCATCTGACGCGCAAAAGAGGTAAACCTAGAGATGGCCAATGTTAACCAAATCCAATCTAGAAAGACTTTCGTAGCTACGTACTCCCTTAAGTTCAAATGGCGACGCAAAACGACGGGCCGGAATCTGAGCCAGCCACTTGTCGAGCATCTCCTTGGACGCATACTCCATGATCTGAGTCTGTGTATAGCCCGGCGAGACGCAGTTGACACGGCAAAAGTCCACCCACTCCACGGCGAGTGACTTGGCCAGTTGCAGCACCCCGGCTTTTGATGCATTGTACTGTGGAAGATTAGTCTAAATATCCCCAGCCGTGGTTGATTTATGCAACGCAGGGGAAAAAAACAAAAACAAAAGAGACATACAGAAGCCTGTCGCTGGGGTGTATTCACAAGCGTCGCACTAACTGAAGCGGTGATAACCACATTTCCGAAACCTTGCTTCTTGAAGACCCTTGCCGCAGCCTGTGCAGTGTAGAAAGCACCATTGACATTGACGTTCATGATCTCCTGGAACTCCTCAGGGGTGTACTCCTCTGCCGCATGCTCAGAGCAGATCCCTGCATTCGCCACAATCACGTCCAGCTTGCCAAAGTCCTGGACGATCTGGTCAATGGCTGCGCCGATTTCCTTTGACACTGTGACGTCGGCCTGGTAGGCGCGGGCTTTGGTCTGGTATTCCGAAGCGATGTTTTCTGCTGTCTTTACGGTGGTTGTCGTTGTGCGGTAGAGAAGGGCAATCTGGGGGTGTTAGTACTGATCATAGTCTCATTGTAGGGGCTAGTTATTAGCATACCTGGGCCCCGGCCTCAGCGTATGCAGTAGCCACAGCTAGACCGATTCCTCGCCCGCCGCCTAAGCTGTCAGCTAAGACCCCTCTTCAAATAAAAGTAACATACCGGTGATGGCGACGACCTTGCCGGTCAGATCGAAGAGCTCTTGCACGGGGGCATCATTGGGTTTACAGAGGACCATTTTGAGAGAAATGCCAAAGATTGAACAATTAGTATGGTAAGCCCTAGAAATACAGTGGGATGTATTTATATTCCAATTCACTTGTGAATTCTTCTCCTCGTTCATAGACTCAGTATGGTCCAGATAACCACATGGGTTAGACCGGCTTTGGATCGCCGGCTCGTGCATATCCTCCGTCTCGGGAATCTGCCTCGTCTCGGGGGTTCCCCACTGCCTCTCAGGGCTCTGGACTCGGACATCATCAACTCCAGGCGGGAGTATACACGAAGTATGGACGCGAGAGAAGTAGATGTTATTGACTTAAATGCCCTTAAGAGACCGACTGAGTAGAAGCCAATGATTACCCGCTCTATTCCCACCTTGGACGATTCCTTGCTGTTCCTGCTCGATATAATCAAGTTCCATCTTCAGTTTTCGAGACCCAATATGGTCAGCTTCAAGCACGGAGATCACTACATCGGAGTCGATGTAGGAACAGGCAGTGCCCGTGCCTGCGTCATCGATCACACCGGCAGCATCGTCGGCCTCGCATTGCAGGAGATCAAAACATGGCAACCAAGCCCAGAGTTCTACGAGCAATCAACCGCCGACATCTGGGAGAGTATCTGCACGGCAGTCAAGCAGGCAGTCCAGCAATGTGGCGTGCCACCGTCCAAAATCCGCGGCCTCGCGTTCGATGCGACTTGCTCCCTTGCCGTCTTCAGCAACGACACCGACAGCCCAGTTTCTGTCAGCGGGTCGGACTGCAGTAATGACCGCAATGTAATCCTATGGCTCGACCACCGTGCTGTTGAAGAGACAAAGTCCATTAATGCGACTCGCCACCCTGTACTCTAGTATGTGGGCGGGGGCATGTCGGTTGAAATGGAGATGCCCAAGATCCTCTGGCTGAAGAGGCATATGGATGCAAGCCTGTTTCGGAACTGCAAATTTTATGACCTTGCAGATGCTCTAACCCACTTGGCAACTGGAAGGGAGTCTCGCAGCTACTGCAGCGTGATCTGCAAGCAGGGCTATCTTGTATCCGGTACAGACCGTGGCGAAGAGGGCTGGCAACTGGACGTTTTGACGTCAATCGGCCTGGAGGATCTTGCAGCTGATGGCTTTGCTAGACTTGGCGGTATAAACTGCAAGGTTGGTTTTCCTCTCGGGCCCCCTGTTTATCAGCTACACAGGCTAACATGTAAATGTCTCAGAATGGGGTATATCTCAGTACAGGCGAGCGCGTGGGCCCGCTAAGTGCAGAGGCCGCTGCTGGATTAGGGCTCTCGCCCGGAATCGCCGTTGGCAGCGGCGTAATAGACGCCTACACAGGCTGGATTGGCACTGTCGGTGCAAAGGCTGACCTTGGACTTGCCGAGGGGACGGACCACAAGGAGCACGTCTCGCATCGGCTGGCGGTGGTGGCCGGCACCTCAACATGCCATCTGGCCATGTCGGATGATGAATTGTTCGTCCCTGGGGTCTGGGGCCCGTACCGGGACGTCCTCTTCCCCGGTGCGTATCTTGCCGAAGGGGGCCAGTCGGCGACGGGTGAGCTCATCCGACATGTTGTTGAGAGCCACCCCGCATACTCGGCAGCAAAATCGGCAGCCGAGCAAGCCGGTGTGCATATCTACAACTTCCTAAACGAGTATCTCCGTAAAGAAGCTAAGCAGGCCCAGGTGGCCCATGTGGCTGCGCTGGCCAAACACTTCTTTTTCTACGGCGACTTATGGGGAAACCGGTCTCCCATTGCAGACCCGCAAATGAGCGGCGCAATCATCGGATTAAGAAGCGATCAGTCACTCAAGAACCTTGCACTCCATTATTACGGTGTCTTGGGAGTTTATCGCTCTGCAAACACGTCAGATTGTCGACACGATGAACAAACACGGGCACCAAATCTCGACAGTCTTCATGTCAGGCTCCCAGACGCAGAATGACATCCTGGTCCACTTGATCGCTTCTGCTTGCAGAATGCCGGTTGTGCTTCCCGAGTACGTCCATGCAGCTGTCTGCCACGGTGCGGCGATGCTCACGGCTATGGCCGCCACAAATGCCTCGGGGGCGAAGTCGAAGGACTTGTGGGGAATCATGGATCAAATGAGCAAGCCTGGCCGACGCGTGGATCCTACAGCTGATGCGGACAAGCAGCGGCTTCTCCAGGCCAAGTATGAGGTATTCCTGGACATGTGCTTCAAGCAGCGCGAGTACCGGGAGTTGGTAGATAAGCGACTCGGAGCAGCATAGAAATGACCATAATTGGATAATGTACTGTATGGAACAACATACTTGGCAGTAATGTCGGCGATTCGGTGTGCCGTATGATCTCGGATTGCCGTTGCGAGAATATCATCCCGAAGTGTAGGCTGTAAAGCGAGGACGTGTGAATTCCCTCCTTGGGTTAGTTTTGCCCCTTCAGGGATAGTCGCCCTGTATGCCATATCATCATCACCTACTAGCACTACTAAGTATATAAGGACTGTCTTGCCATTCAGCAGGAAGATCACTCAATTTTGTTTTTCTGACTAGCTGACAGAGGCGACGTGCTGTTGCTTTGAACATTACAATGGCTTTGGATCGGGGGTTAGGTGCACTGAATGATCAAGGGTAAGAAGGATGGCTGTTCTGTTTTGTTGACTGCGAGGAAGGGCAGGTTAGGAAGGGGATATTTGTATGTCAAGCGTAGTGCTTACAAGGCTTGCCACTGTACTATTTAATCATTTCCCCGGGTAACTGACTGGAAGCTGCCTAAATTTAGCCCCTCAGCAATACCAGGCACCCAAGCGTTTGAATCTTCCCGGCAATGGTCAACTGGCAGCTAGTGATCAATCATACCAAAACAAATGGTTGCATTGACTGTTGCTAATTTGCTCACTTAGCCGCCAGGTTCCACTATATCTGACATCTGGTAGGGTTGATTGTAGGCAAGTTTGAGAGGTTGAAGGATCTATCTGTAGGCCGCAGAAGGACAAACCCGGACGAAGATCCTCTACAAAAAGAAATAAAATTGAAATAGTACCCGTTGGGCGGTTGTGATTCTTAAAGAGGTACCTCACCTCGATCTCTGCTGCAGTGGGGCTGTCTGTGGACTTTGAAACACCCCAGTACAGTCATCCTGAAGACAGCCAACCTAATCACACTGCGCAAATATAATTGGGAGGAAAATGTTGAGGGCTGGTGAGACTGCGTTTGTGCTGGCATCTAGTCTTTTATTTGTTGGCTGTTCCAGATCGGCAAGATCATCAAAGCAGGGGAAAGGCATGGCAAGATAAGCTATTGCCGCCCGTGCTTCTGCAGGAAAGAAGTTCACCTTCAGCGCCCTTCCCTATCTGATTAGTTTCAGCCGCTCGAAATTTTCCTTATTCTGTATGCGCGCGGCAGCGGCTCGCGAGAACTCCGCTACCGGTCCCACGAATCAGGGACCAGGTTCCAAGATGCCAGGGAACCGCGGGATCGGGAAGGAGCCTCCGAGGAACAATAGGCAATATACCGGGGCAAGGGAAGTACCAGGGAATGAATGGTATACGGGATGGTATGCCAGAATGAAGGATAAATGGGATGCTCGTTACCACCTGGATTTAGTATTACTTGTTCTTCGTGATCAATGCTATTGTTATTCCAAGTACTACCTTCAGACTATTCTGAATCCAAGACTCTTCTGGATGAGTCAGGGGTGCAGCAAGGCACCAAGCGGCGGTAGAACAATTGCTCTAGCCTATTACGGATATGGTATTGTTGTTCCCCCGCTTCTCGGCTACTCGCGACCCATATTTGTTCCCAGCTGGTGGTATAAATGTTAGGGGTAGGAGTACTGCGACTGAGCCAATATCCGAAATCAAGGCCTACTGGATTAGCAATCCTGCCCTCCGCGCTTCATGGTATGGGTGGTATGGTGGAAAAATAGGTTAGAAGAGGAAAAATCTTCTTAAGACAGAGACAATGGCAGCGGCGGCCGCTTCCACTGCCATCATGATGTAGAGACAGCAGCTCGACTAGAAAGGCACCTTCGTTTATTGTTCCGTTTCTGGACGATGCGACGACGCAATGAATTGCCAGATATTAGTTGGAGAGGCTGAGGTCGCTTTAAGCCATTTCATATCTTCAAGGTCAACGACAACCAAACTGCGCGTTTGTTCATTCCACAGCATATTTCGCCACTCTTTGTCTATGTGTTCAAATCCACGTTCTTGGAGGGCCTTCAAGGCTTTCTCGCGCTCTTCGTTGAATAAATCCAAGTTCTCGTCGTTGATTATCCGCTGAAGCCGAGTTCCAGACCAGCTCAGGATCATAAAATGCGCCATTACTCGACCGTGGTACCAGTGTTCGATGCTTGGCTCAAAGTCGCCCAAAAAGACTGGGATTTGATACCCTTGTAGGTTTTGGAGGCGGCGATAGTTGTCAACTTCTGCTTTCAGGGTATGCTGCTTCTCCTTCGTTGTAGCCTTAATGACCACGGTATACCCATGAGACAATAGAATTACTTTCATGAGATACCTCGTCTGAAATTAGATGTGTAGCAGCTCAAATCCTTTGTTTTGATTCTGGATGAGTTGACGGTGCAGCTTATGCGTGAACTGAGAAGGGTCGTGTCTAGAAAGCGCCAGGGCCCGGTATGAATGATTTGGTGGAATCATTGGCTCCTGCAGGTCCGAATATTGGTAGCCACTGGTAGGGTAGAGGGGATAAATTTATGCGTGGTGAGGAAGGCTCTTGTTGGGCGAGCTTGCTGTTGAAGTCACCTGGCTCTGTCAACTAAGGCCGCCGTAGGGAAAATGAGAGAAAGAAAATATAGGTGCTTATGAAAAGATAAAGGCAGACTAGGAAGTCAGAGAAATAAAAAAGATAGGATTAGTTATCTCTGCTATGCAGTCTCGTCCTTAATAGTATAGATACTTCCTTTTATTAGCGTGCAGACACAACAAGGAGCTGGCCGCTGATTTAGATAGACTTGTCCCAGTATTAAGGAATCATATCCTTATAAGACACTGTGGGCTGCTGCTTGGGGTATTAATTTATTACAGACCTACACGCGAAGGATACAGTATTATAGAGTATCTAATAGTTCTTTAAGATTCGCGCCTAAGGGTCTCTTGAATAAATTTTGCTTTGCAGTTTTCTGTAATATACTTGTTTAGTTATATAAGGGAGTTATTTTCTTTAGCTGCTATCTAGATCTAGAGAAGGCGTGCGGTGTAGCCAGAGTAAGACGCCCTGAGAGTTATAGCTCACCATGCTCCTTCATTCCCTGAGTCCACGACACGCCTATTTAAATTCTCGTCCGAGAAATTAAAGGGCTCTCATCCTTGAATCTCTTTGGCGTGGTATACATGGGTGGCTATAGCAAATACAGTTACTGCTAGGTCACTATCTGGATCCAATGGGTCGGGACTCCCTTACCCGCAACACAATCTGAATACGTTAGTGCGCTCTAGTAAATCTGTACGTCTTTTATTATTGGATTTTGCATTTTTCTTTTTCCCACGCTTTTCAGCGTGTTGGAGGATTAACTAGCGTCTTTGAAATATTCCCTCGTAGTGCTAAGCTCTGTCTGATACCCATCCTTTCCCCTATCACTTTAAGGCAGTCTGCCCAATGCGTTGGCTCGTCTTCTGTGGTGCCTATGACCACCAAGGGCCAGAGAAGGAGTAAGCCGCGGATGGTGAACTAGTGGGTAGTAGTATTGTCCGAGGCTCCGGTTGCCCTGATATCAAAATAGAATAGAATATTGGCACGAATCTCGGATGTTAACTAGTGTATTTTCCCGCGGAACATACCGGGAATAAATGGTAACAGAATCTGGAGCACGACAATCCTCATACAGAGATACTGATTCATTATATAACATATCCAGACATTATTGTACGCATGGTATGGGTTATAGTAAAAAATATCATGGCCGTGGGGTAATTAAGGGTAGGGTAGTAATTAAGACTTAAACAAGCCGCGTGGCAAGGACCTATACCAGTCTCTTAACTCATCTAGTATCAACCATACTTGTTAATAGACTTTCACTGAGTCTGTTTTCTTATTGTGCATATCTGCCCGTAGGTGAGATAGTCTCTCTAAAATATAAGTCAAGTAATCACCATATGCTTCAAACTCCTGCTCAAGACCAGAAGCTATTTCTATAGGATCTAATATATAATCCGGGACATGCTCCTGTCTTAGCAGGGATTATGAAATCTATTTGGAATTAGTAAGGCCGGGTAACAGGTCAAAAAGAACACACCTTAAATAATTTTGCTTGAATAGTAAAAGCAAGGTCTGCTTTATCTCTGATCCCCTCCCTGTTCTGCTGGAGCATTAGTGTTACTGCACCATCCAAATGAGTCAGGCTTTGCTGCATGTCTTCGCAGGTGACTATCTAATGTAATCGATCGAATGAGAGATATGAATTCGATAGTGAGCTATCTTAGGGGGTTGCTCGGCGGAGAAACAACTCTTCTCGCTGACTGAGCAACTATACCGAATGAGGAAGGTGCGGAGGCCTCGCCTCCACGTCTCCAACATTTACTTCCCCTTTCCACTCAACTCAAATGAACATCCTCATCATCCCAGTTTTTCCTCTCCGCCATTTTCATCCTCAGCTCGAGAGAAGATGTCGAGGAAACAAAAAGAATATCAGCACACAGCCAGGAGGGGATATAAACAACCCCACTTGGCCTTCACGGCTAGCGCTTATCTGAATTAGTCTGCATGGACTTGATCTATTCGGTGGCAGTTTGACAGGCTAGTGTCCGTAGAACCGCTGCGTGTGGTCCACCAGCATGATTACGCCGCGCTATAGGCTGGTCAGCTCAGCGGGGTGCTTGACACGTACCAGCGCAGAAAAAGCAAGTATCCAGCTGAGGAAAATGACGTTCCTCCCAAATTCCGGACCCTCGTGCGTCCAGGGTGCAACACAGGAATCGTCAGCAGTTGACCAAAGACTGGGGTGACTGAATATGAGCGAAACCCAAGAAACAAAGATCTGCCTCGACCATGTCTGGGAGGAGGCAAAGCAGCGGCTGGAAAATGCCGCAGGGAAGGCGGCCATACCGATGGTTCTCAAAACCCCCGCCGACTTCGAACGCGAAATGTCCGGCGTGAAAAAAACTGAAAGTACTCGTTCCCGCAAATACAAAGATAACTGCCTTACTCTGCTCAAGGCTTTCAACACCCTCGGCGAGCTGGCCGCAGGTGGTGCTGCGTTGGTATGCTGTATTCTTCATCACACATTGTCTTCCGAAGACGTTTGCCAAAGGCAACTAACAAGTTCAGGCATATCCCCCAGCAAACGTGTGTTTTCAAGCTCTGTCAATTGTGATCGCTATACCCGACCGCATTCACAAGAATCACGAAACCATCGAGGCTGTCATTGGACAAATCCACCCGACTTTTGTTGAATTTGATATATTTAGGAGCTTGCAGAGCTCTGGACATGTTTCACATGCTATTTTGCAATGCATACGTGCGGCTTTGCTTGCATTTGTTGATATTTGCGCTGCATGCCTGCGATCTGTTGCTGAGAAGAAGCTCACCCATTTCGGAAAGCATCTTAAATCGGTTATCACCAATGACCACCCGCTGAAAACGCAACTTGATGCTTTAGAGGGCCTGATCAATGAAAAGGATAGAATCATGAATGTATCTACATTCGCCGAGATTGTACAGGCCAGAAGGAAGATTGATTCCGCTCACGATGAAGCTCAAAGAGCAAGACTCAACACAGATGATTTTGCCAAGTCGGACAAGAAGCGTCGGGACAGAGAGACATGGCAGGAGAATCTGGAGGTGATTGGGGTGAAGCTCTGCCTGACGCGGACCCCACAGGCCAGTCTGACTGATATCATCGAGGAAAACTCTAAGAAAGTGTCTTTCCAAAGTGAGTGGTATCGCCAACTTGACGATTACCAAAAGTGGGTGGACAACAGCGCCGAAAGCCCATTTTTGTTACTGGCCGGTGCAAAGGGGACGGGCAAAAGCTTCGCAGCCGCTTCAATCTTTTTCGACCTAACTAGGAAGGGGCAACGGAGTCTAGTCGGTTTTTACTCTTTCCCGGCATTGGGAGCCAAAACTACTTTGGACAGCCATCCGGAGCGAACTGCATTGAAATGTGTCATCAACCAACTCGCAGAGAAAGACCCGCTTTTTGCGAACCACGCCCGTCGGGCTTGTGACGAAAAAAACGATATTTTGAACGCCACATTTAGAGATTTGTGGAGCTGGTTCATACTGGACATCGGGCAGAGTAACATGGCATTTTACCTCATTTTCGATGGCATGGACAATCTGGCGGAAGACCAAAGGAAGGAGCTGCTAGATGGTTTCACTGCCATTCCGCAAGGCCCAGGAATGGGACGTTCGACTCGCATACTTGCTACTGCATCAGAGGAAAACGGACACGTCAAGTCTGGTCCTACGTTTCCCATAGTCACCATTACCAGCCATACGGGAGAGGAGATGAAGCGATATATAGAAGGAGAATTTAAAAAAGCTGGTCTTCTGCAAGAAGAATACGAAGGACACCTGCAGAAAAAGGAGGAACTGTGTGTGTGGCTAAAAGACCAATCAAAGGGCAGCTTTCAAAAGGTTCAACAGGGGCTTGATGAGATCAGGACGATTATAGAGGCTGAGGATCATGACGCTTTAAACAGATTTACAACCCAAACCAACATGGATACATCTCGTCTCATGAAGGCCGAACTACGCAAGGCCCAGGAGTCACTAACTGCCAAGGAAATAGACGAACTGAATGAACTTTTGACATGGGTGGAGTACGGGAAGCTCTACTTTGATGTAGAGGACCTCAAGGCTATTCTGGTGAGTATCCCTGTGTATTGCCCTTTAACGAGTCAGATCTCCGGAACAAACATTGCGTGAATGTGGAGGATGGTTGTCAGAGCCCGTGACTGACCAAGCTCCATAAATAGTATCTGCGAACACAAAAGCTCCCACTGGGATCTCTTGAAAAGAAGATTCGTGAGCGCTATTCCAGTTTCCTTGAAATAAGCTCCAACGATGGTTGTCTTCGCGTCGTGGAGGAAATGAAAGAGGTAGTTCTGAAGCAGAGAACAACATTGCGACACACGCTAGAACGTCCCACAATCACGGCGAACATTTCGATCACCAACGCCAGCGTTGAAGTCGTACGACGCTTTTTCTGGGATATTACCAGCCATACATGGAGCACGCCATTCAACTTTGACCATGAGCCGGACCTATCAAAATTGGACCTGAAAGAGATTCGACTGAATGAAATGGACTCCCATCTCCTGATAGTCAAGAGAGCATTCGAGTTCCTCTTCACCGAGCCGAGTCCGATGTCCAAGTCCATAGGGACATATTTGATAAGTTATCTCCCAGATCACTTGGCCGTTTTGTTGGGTGCTGAAGGGATGGACGCGATTGGCCACGAAGACAAGGAGTGGATCGGAGAGAGAATTAACAAGCTTTTCTTTGACAGAGGCAATGTTCGAAAACACTGGGATAATTTTGCTGCTATTAGCTGGCACTGGGGGGATCAGGAAATGTCCTACTTCTGGTCCTGGTTGAAGGATGAGACTGCGACGCAGCGAATCGGGATGCGAGACAAAGAATGGCTCGAAGAGGCGAAAGGAAGCTCGAACCCAAACCGAAGCCTGCTCAAACGCCTTATCACCGAGATTGCGCAAATGTGGCTGAGGTCACGGGATACCACGCCTCTCCCGGCCTTTCAATGGATCAAAAACTATCTATCTCTTGTATGAGTGGATGCTGCCCGGCCTGAAGATTTGCGCATGTTCCGTCGCTAACTTGTATGAAAGAACCCTGGAGATGTTGGTGAGAGCGAAAGTGAAAATCGCAAACGGAATGATCCAGAAACCGATGTGAGGAATATTCAAAGATGAGGGGGGGATATTTGCTAACGCTAGCCAGATAAGAATCGAGGGAGACGCGAGTCAAAGTGATCATGTCCAGCAGGCAGAGAAATGGTGCAGCCTTGTACTGGGGATACAGGATAACGATCGAGGTTGGCTGTGGTTTAAGCGTCTTGCGGAGACCTATCGAGAACTACACTGTTTCGATGAAGCCATTGAAAACTTTAAAAAGGTAAGTTAAAGAGCAGAGCAACGCAAAATCACGAAGAATAGAAAGAAATACATCGAATCAAGAGGTTTAGGCCGCTTGTGTATTATTGTGGACAATACAATCTAAGACATTGCTGACCATGACTCTGGCCAGGTTGATGCGATGGCCCAAGGTGACGAAAACACAGACACTGCTATACGCATCAGCGCTTTGATATCTCTAGCCACTCTGGAGACGGACGCTGCCATAGAGCATAGCACAAAGGCCCTTGAGCTGGACCGTCACAGTGCAGATGCCAGATACTCTCTCTTTAGAATTTATCATATGAACGACGAAAAGGACAAAGCGAAGGACTTGGTAATCGACGCAGCTCAACTTACATCGTCAGGTGATGGCCCGAGTGAGCTCAAGGGAGTAATTGAAAGAGCTGCTAGAGACGATGCCATCTACCAGGTGTCCAGGTTGTTTGAAATTATTATTGTGGCCAGTGCACAGGACCCGGACCATTTCCGCCTACTCCTGAGTGACATGGATAGCGCTGCGCATGATTCTCGAAACGAAAAACGGTATTATGAATTAGCAAATCTTCTTCTATACCGAGGTATAGCACTCGCACACTACGACTGCACTGAGCACGCGGACGCGGCGACTGTTGCTGTTAGGCATTGGCATGAGGCTGCGTCCGTGATCATCGAGAAACTGTCAACATTTTCCGGCCAAGCCAACCTTCTTGGCGCAGTCAACCGGCAGTTGGGCTTCCATTACTTTCAGCTTCAAAGTCCAAACTCTGCCAAGTCATTGTGGGACGTGCTCCAATCGCAGAAGGATATTATTATGGGGATGTCGCCGGCCAAAGCCTACTTGGTGGCCCACTACCGTCGCGAAAGCTCAGAGAGCCAAACGGCCAAAGAGCTGCTTCGACCCCATGTGGAAATGGCGTTGAGATTGCTTTCAGACAACACCACCGATAACGACTGGCAGGGATACCTACTGCTGAGTGGGGTCTATCTCTACTGGGGCCGCGAGGACTTTTGCAAATATGGATATTTCCTCCGTCCACAGGAAATACTTAACGAAGACTCCCTAAGCCAATGGCTCCGGTATAACGGTATTTCAGAGGAGCTGGTGACTGCAATCCTTGGTTACTATTCTGAGCGACCCTCGGATCAGTCTCTTTCCGATCAAATTGACTTCTTGTTGGAGCGACTCAGTGACAGTGACACCGAGTCTAATCAAGAGGCACGCAGGGCCGTTGGATATTACTGGAACAGCATAGCAGATGGTAACCTTGATTATACTTGTGATAGTTGTGGATGCCAGCTGTCCGGGGGCAATGCCATGTTTATGTGCAAGTTCTGTTTCGACATGGGATTTTGTGAGCCGTGCAAAAACAAGATCCAAGGCCGAGAGATCAAGACCCACAAGTGCCATGCGGAGCATGAGTGGGTCAAGCTTGGGGTCTGGAACACGGAGCAGCAAATGCAGGGTCTCAAAAAGAGGTTCAAGCTGGAGGGTCCCCTTGGAGATTATGGAGATGTTGGCGATGAGGTGTCTGCGGTACAGTGGTTGAATTACCTGAGGGATACTTGGGAGTTTTCTGATGATGCTTTCAAGTTTGAGTAACTGGGTGTGTAGTGGAACATCTGATGTTCACGCCAAGATTATAAGAGGTCAGCACACGACCAAGGTTGAAAACAGGGAATGATATTTTTGCATGCATAGAGTTGACTGATTTCTCTGCAATAACTCATTAGACAGACTAAATTCACTATATAGCACTGGACCTATCAAATATTTAACCGCGATTCAATATATGGGGACCAGGCTGTAATAATATTTTGAATACAGACGAGATGATCATCCACAACCTAACCTCATTTGTACCAGTCTGTGCATGCCTTAACCTTGGCGATTAAACTAATTGAGCTGGTCAAAATGGCCCCCAGACAGAGGCTGACATTGCGGCTATGCCTGACGGGGAGGGGATTTGTGCATTTCTGCATTTCTTCCTTTCTCCATTCATCTGCCAACTTCAATCCCCTCATCCCTCAACCTACCCACCACACCCATCAACATGTCATTCTGGTTCCCCACTTTGGGATCTATCAGACTTCTCAAGAAGTGATATCCTTGATCCTAGGAACACAATGGTTGTTCGAGGAAACACTTAAGGCCCCTGGAACTGTGGTGTTAGTTCTTGGGAGCCTATTCTAGGCTCCTAAAACCCTGGCATGTCTTTCCGGAGAATGAGAGTGGCTTCTAAGAGCCTCAAGCACGGCCCTGGGAAAGCTAGATACATAGGCATGTCTTATATATCCTAAGAGTAAAGAATCTATGTTGTGCCAGCAGAAGTTATCTAGTAAGCTCCAGCGATTATATTTCTTCTATATAGACATTTTTAATCTCCACATCAAATATGTTACACGCTTGCGGGTAGGAAGAAAGGGAGGTAAATATCACTCTACTCCTGCTCCTGAAGCGAAACTTGCTGCTTATACTAACTCGGGACTAGCCTCTTCTGAGGCGCAGCTTTATCCGTCGGGACCAGTACCTTGTTAGGAGAAGCGCAGTTGTTGACTGTCATCAACAGGATGGTGATGACGTCGCAATCATCAGAGCTGGTCTGGAGTATATACAGTCGGGCAGTCTGATGTCGGAGGGTTTCGAGACGAAGATTGGGACCACGAGGCTGTTTGATCCGGGAACCGAGCGGAAGATAGTTCTAGTTCTGCCTGGCATTCTTCCCACCACTGCCCCAAGTATGCAGAGCCTCCCCAAAATAATGCCCCAGGCGGCGACAGCACACCAAACACTGGATATCCTCCTTCCAAGCCCATAAAACCTATTCAGCATTCAGCGCGTGCCTTAATCAGAGCTACTGCCTTCTATACTTTAAGGACACCATCGCAGTAGTCCTCCGAGAGCACTACCAGTTCACTAATAATTGACCTGACTAAACTAGAAAATGCGACGACGGGCGGGCGCTTCGCAGGGTGTTTGAAACACAAGTTACATGAAAGCTAAACGCCAAGATAAAGGAAAGGGATATGTTGGAGGCGCCGCCCTAAATATGCAGTGTCAACAAAAACAAAGGAGATCTTGAGGCGGTAGATGACATAGAAGACATCCACGTCCAGTGTATTCTTGTTCTTTGTTTGTCTAGATATTTTGTGCTCAGCAGGGAGTATATATTTAAGGAACTATTATCTTTATTAGTCCTCTATCTACAAAGCCCGAGAAAATATAGTATACCCGTTATATCTATTCATAAATATTACCATTCACACGGCATCAGGCGAATAGACTAAAGTATTAATAAAGATATCACCAATATTCATCATACAACTGAAGAAGCTTCTTCTGTAAAGTCTTATATATTCAATCAAAGAAGTTCATATAGATGGCTTAATCCTCCAAGAGCAGGTACTCGATATAGTCCTCATTTAATTAGATACAATACCTATTAGACATTAGTTCTCTGCCATTGAATTAATATCCAATAGCATACATACTTCCGCCAATATCATTTAACAACAGCAAGACCTTCCAGGGTCTTGGACTTGAAGTTTAGAGAGAGCCATCCAAGACTGCAGAAATGTTCCAGTCTAGCACGAGTCTCCTCACAGAGAATTAGATCGGTCCAGAATTAGTATTCGCCGGGTTAAGCAGGGAAGACAGGAGAAAATATCATGGAGACAGTAAGATAGAAATACTACAGAGAGAGGTCAAGGGAATAGCTAGCTTCAGGATTAGGCCGATATTTATTAATACAGGGGAGGATAGGATATTGGGAATAGGAACAAAGAAACAACAAAGCAGGGAAAAGATAACATTTTATAGAGCACTAGACCAGGCCAGTCAGCTCTAGAACAGCTAGATCTAGCCGCGAAGAAGGCTATTTTCAGCATCAACTTGGTTATAAGTTAGTGGGGACTGGAAGCTCGCTGAGGTCAAGCATTCAGCGTTTATTCAATATCAGCCCAGGAAGGGACTAGAACACTTAACAGATACAGAATAGTGATGCGAAACACACGGGAAGGCTAAAACAGTGGCTCACCACCTTGAGAGTTACAGGTGGAAATACAGCCGTTTATGGCCTCAGTAGCTATCATTTTCGGTGTCGATTTCACAGGTCCTCACATTCTAGCTGTAAACGATGAACCATCATCCAATGAAGTTCCAGCAATGGGATCAGGTTTCCATTCCTGTTCTATACCCCCGAGGCGAGCACACTCGACGCGAGCATCCCCTAGCTGACCCCAACTGACTCCACACCCTCATCCCCGTTTTCTGATCCGGGGAGCCGATCTTCAGTCTTGCCGCCTGAATGGACAAATCCGGGGCGTGTATGGTCTTGCCCATGTGTATATTAGCCCCCGATGCCCCTATATCATGACACATCAACCGCCACGGAGACCATCGTTGTTGTTCTCACTATCGTTGTGCTCACTTGCGTTTTCTCTTCCTCCTTCTTTGACTGCCAATACCCCGTATCCTCTTCCACGGTGCCATGCTGGGAAAGTTCAGTGACGAGCGGGCGAAATGGAAGATCGCTTCCAAGCTGGAGAAGAGATCACTGCTGATAGCAGTTAACCTCCTCGCTGGCCTCGCCATCTTTTTCTTCGGTGAGCCGCAATGATTCAACTGGAATGACTCGTGCTGATGGATGAAGGTTATGACCAAGGTATGATGGGTGGAGTCAACGACTCCAAGGCGTACGTGGATCAAATGGGATTGGGATACAAGGAGAATGGGAGGATCGTTGTCACCAACACCCTGCTGCAGGGGGGAATCGTCTCAGTCTACTACCTAGGGACCCTGGTTGGATGCTTCCTCGGCGGGTATGTCAGTGATAAATACGGCCGTCTCAACTCCCTCGCGTTCGGTGCGGTCTGGGGCATCATCGGCGCCGCGCTACAGTGCACCGCAATGAACCCAACGTGGATGATCGTGTCCCGTCTGATCAACGGCGTCGGAACAGGCATGCTGAACGCTACCGTCCCCGTCTACGGCTCCGAGCTTGCAGACTATGAATCGCGCGGCATGTTCATCGCCATGGAGTTTACCTTGAATATTGTCGGGGTGGTGGTGGCTTACTGGTTGGGCTTCGGGCTCAGCTATATTAGTGATGGCACATCTCAGTTCCAATGGCGATTCCCTGTTGCCTTCCAGATAGTCATGTTGCTTATCCTTGTGACAACATGCTGGTTCTTCCCCGAATCCCCGCGTTGGCTCTGCATGATGGGCCGTCGCGACGAAGCACTCTATGTCCTCAAGCGCCTCCGTGGGTCCGCGAACGAACACGCAGCCATCCAAGAAATGCGCGAGATTGAGGCGATCGTCGAGCTTGAGCATGAGTCAGGGCAGAACGTCACCTACTTCCATATGCTGTTTGGCATTGGTGATGGAGATTTGCACATCGCTCGCCGTGTGCAGCTCGTGGTCTGGCTACAGATTCTGCAAAGCTGGTCAGGAATCGCGGGCGTCACTATGTACGCTCCCAGTACGTTGTCTCTACGGTTCTCCGTTCAATCCGTCCAAATGTTAATTGGCTTATAGCAATATTCAAAATCGCCGGCTTCGATTCCCAAAAGACAATGTGGATCTCGGGGTTGAACAATATCTTCTATGCGTTTGCAACCCTGCTCTGTGTCTTCACGCTCGATCGCATCGGCCGTCGCTGGACGCTCTGGTGGGGAGCAGCAGGACAAGCAATCGCGATGTTCGCTGCAGGAGGGCTCGCCCGTGGTGGTGTAGACCATCCTGACAATCAGGGCCCCTGGGGTATTGGTGCAACTTCCATGGTCTATCTATACACGTTTGTCTTTGGTGCTACGTGGCTCACTGTTCCGTGGCTGTACCCAGCAGAGATCTTTCCGCTCAAGGTGCGAGCCAAGGGCAATGCCTGGGGTGTTGTTGGCTGGAGTTTGGGTAATGGGTTTGTTTACCTTTTGTTATTTCTCAGTATGGATGCTAACATTCAAATAGATCGCTGACCCTGGCGCTCCCTTATATTTTCGGCTCTATCGGCGAGAACACCCTGCACGTATTCGGTGCTGTCAATCTTATCAGTATCCCAATCGGTGAGTAAAAATAATGATATTATCCTTTGGCTTCGCTAACAAAGACCAGTATGGGCCCTGTACCCCGAATCCAGCCAGCGCACACTTGAGGAAATCGACCTGCTCTTTGCAGCCAAAGCTCCCTGGGTCTGGGTGGCCGAGTCCAACTTTGCCAGGCTTATGGCCGAGAACCCGAACTTCGGCGCCGCTCGTCACGGCGGGAAGATTGTGATCGATGCGGAGAAGGCATGGAATGCTCAGTCGGAGCATGAAGAAACGGTTTCTGCTAACTAAGTGGGGGATAAAGGATCTCTCCCGTTACACTGTTACACTGCTGCCTATACGACAATGAGCGAGGACTGTTTATCTCATGAACTAGCACCAATGGGTTATACTAAGTTTGTATCTTTGTATTTCAAATGGAAGAATTCAAAATAGGTGTAACCTTGAAAGTGTAAGACTTCTATTGTAGGCTCTGTACTCTACTTACGCCTGGCATCTACAATATAACCCTGTCAGCGGTATTAATATTCTTAGAATTCAGGGAGCCATGTGGGAGATGTACGAAGACAATGATATAACTCAAATAAGATCAAAATTCTATTGAACTAAGAAACATTCATATTCACATGTACAAGTAAAACCCATACGGGGCCGTCTATTCTTTTTATTTATTTATTTATTTAGCAAACTGCAACATGTTAGTATAGAGTCCACACAAGCGCTTGTAACGGAAACACTTACTGCCAATAACACCGTTCACAGGAATATCAATAGAGGTCGTGTAGCTGGCGGCGTCACTGAGGAGATAAACGTAGGCACCGCCTAGTTCCTGAACCTCCGCCAGCCGAGGGAATCCACCATAGTACTTGAGCTGCTGCTCCCAATCCGGCTGCTGAGGGACCCAGTATGTCATGGCTGTTTTGACCAGGCCAGGGGACACGCTGTTGACACGGATTCCGTATTGCGCCCATTCCATTGCCAGGGTGTGGGTCATGTTGCGAACACCGGCTTTGGATGCACCGTAGGGGGTGGAGGGGACGCGCTGAGATGAACTGTTAGTAATTATTTACAAAAGAACGGGATTTACTCTTATTCATACCTTGTTGGGTCGGTAAGAGGCCATGGAGGCTGTGAAGACAACAGAGCCCTTAATTCCGAGCTTAATAAAAGCACGAGCAGCGGCGCGTGCGGTGTAAAAGGCACCAAAGAGGTTGACATTGAACAAGGTCTCAATATCCTCCTTCGTAAAGTCGAGAGCGGCCTTGTGGTGGGTACGCCCGGCGTTGACGACCATGCCGTGGAGGGCACCAGCCTCTTCGATGATCTTATCAATCGCAGCGGTGATGGTTGATTCTTCGGTTACATTGGCGGTGACAGCGAACAGCTGGCCGGGAAAGCGCTTGGACACGGCAGCGAAATCATCTCCAGTCTCGCCAATGTCGATGGAGTAGACCTTTGCTGCGCCATTGGAAAGGCAGCACTCGGCGATACCCAGACCGATTCCGCGGTTGGCACCAGTGACTGTGGATGGGACGTTAGTGACGCTCTTGTTGCACTTCGGTGGTATTCTTGGTGTGCATACTAGCTATGACCTTTCCGCTGAGACCGACCTGGGTCTGAGGGGCGTTGTCCGCCTGGAGGGGAGCTGATTCTGTCGCGGAGGGAGCCATTGTGATGATGATGGTGATGGAAGCAGGCGAGTACGAATGTAACACAGACTATTTAAGCAAGGGGAATCTATTTTATAAACCACAGAAAGCAACCCCTCTGCCCCTCCGCGTCAACAAATCCTCTGGATCATCCTCGGGTCGGGGCATAGCATGGCCAGTGGCACAACGGTCCACTCCCCGCGTGGGTAATCCCTCGACACGGCGAACTCTGCAACTAGCGCCCCCGAGACGAGACAGCGGATCCCTCTCCAACGCGGGGAACAAGACGCCGGTCAAAAATGCAGCAGCTTCACGATTATCACCTTATCACCTCTCGACACCAGATTCTCACTCCTGAAACCCTCCTCTTTGCCCAACTCTTTGTCCATTTCTCATCGCTCATCCACAATGGCCGCCCTGCCCGCCTGGAACTTGCTCAAAGGCAAGACTGCCGCCATCACCGGTGGCACCACTGGAATCGGTCGCGCAATTGTCCTGGCATACATCACGCAAGGCTGCAATGTCGCCGTCAATCACCTCGGTCTGGAAAAGGATGAGCAGCACCGTCACAGTCTTCTCGAGGAGGTCAAGGCAATCAAGAATACGGGTATCAAGGCAGGCGAGATCCTAGAGCTCCCAGGCGACGTGACAAATCCCTCCACCAGCACCAACCTGGTCAAGCAGGCTGTATCGCAATGGGGCAAGCTGGACATTTTTGTCGCCAATGCGGGTGTCTTCAAGCAAGCAGAGTTCCTCAAGTTAGTACCTACCTACGCCTTTCCTCGATACAAAGTCAAAGCGCTAACAATACTACCAGAATCGAGCCATCCCTCCTCGATCACAGTGTCGACGTGAACGTCAAAGGCTGCTTCTATTCCTGCCAGGCCGCCGCTCGCCAGATGGTCGAGCAAGGCCACGGCGGGTCCATCATCGGTATTTCCTCCGTCAGCGCCCTAGTCGGCGGCGGCTTCCAGACCCATTACACACCAACAAAGGCTGCTATTCTCTCTATGATGCAGTCCATGGCGATTTCCCTGGGTGGAGACAAGATCCGGTGCAATGCTCTCATGCCCGGCACGATTGCCACCCAGTTGGCCGACCACGATATGAAGAACCCTACCAAGAAGGCTATGCTTGAAGATCGTATCCCGCTTGGTCGGATTGGTGATCCAGAAGATATGGCGGGGCCGGCGGTTTTCCTGGCCTGCGAGGAGATGAGTCGTTATGTGAATGCCACGGGGCTGTTGGCTGATGGGGGAATGTTTAGTAAATTGCAGTAGTTTGTGGCAGTGCTTTTCATGTAATTGATAGAATGGACATAGAATGAATTTCGCCAGTTTTATTCATTGGACTCTGATGAGAAGATGCACTAACTAAAGCTAACATTCGAGTATCTATATACAGTTCTGGCTTTTTGCCTTACCTGATTGAGGGTGGTGTTGCCAACTTTTGCTATGGGCAGAACGGAGAGATATTTGCCCTGAATGAGCACCGATTGTGGCGAGTCCAGTTAGGAGCAGGGGTGAAGGGGGCATTGCTTGGACTATAGACCTTGCACAAGCTGATACTCACCAACCAGTTGGCCCCAGTTAAAGCCCTCCACCTTCTCATACGTAGTCTACTTACTACAAGCCACATGATACCTTGTTCTTGGTACATCCTTCTACCCTGCTAAGATATCTATATCTAAATTTTTACTCTATTTCTATCCAGTGATATCGTTTCGTAATGACTTGATCAGACATTTACTCGCCCATCCCATGCACATAATCAACATCTGTTGACTCTCGCGGCCTTCAAAAGCTGGCTACCTCGCTGTGGAACTCTGGAGCGAATTCGTAATCGGCATATCCTTCGCCAGACTCAGGGACGTAGAAAGTGTCCCGGTTATACGGGGTCAGATCCAGGCCTGTTCGAATCTTAAATGGCAAATCAGGGTTCGAGATGAAATGGCGCCCAAAGGCAATCATCACATCCCTATCCCGGAATTCCTTGTCCACGGTAGCTTTCGCTGAATCCGGGGTGAATCCTCCCGCAAGGATCACAGGCTTCGCGTTTCCCCATGCTCGGACGAAAGGGTCAATCTTGTCACGATCCTCGCTGTCGACATTGCCGCACACGCGCGCTTCAATGAGGTGCAGATACGCCAGATCAAGCTTGCTCAAGCTCTCGATGACCTATGTGAACTGTGGGATTGGATCATCCATCCTCATCCCCTGGTATCTTTGCCATGGTGATAAACGGATTCCAACTCTTTCTGGGCCCACGGCATTTGACACAGCACTCGCAATCTCGAGAATAAACCGAGATCGGTTCTCGATGCTCCCGCCATACTCATCGTCTCGGTTGTTGCATTTATCTTGGGTGAACTGGTCAATTAGGTAACCACCGGCACCGTGGATTTCGACCCCATCGAATTCGGCAGCGACTGCATTCCGGGCAGCCTGCACGTAGTCGGCAATAAAGAGCTGAATCTCTTCTTTACTCAAGGCCCTTGGTGCCAGCGCTCCAGGCTCGAGAGGCGTAGCGCTAGAGCTCACCACATCGAACCCTTCGGCCTGGGCAATTTCAGGGACAGCGACGCGCCCAAGAGCCCAGAGCTGCAGGAAAATAGTACTGCCTTTCTTGTGGACAGCATCGGTTACTTTCTTCCACGCGTCAATTTGTTCACGATTCCAGATTCCAGGGACGTTGGGATAGCCGCCAGCGCGTGGAGAGATGAAGGTCGCTTCACTGACGATGAATGTTCCTGGCACAGAAGCCCGCTGGCCATAATAGGTCGGAACGATGGGAAGTGGAACATGATCGTCATTTGCCCTAAATCGGGTCAGAGGCGCCATAACCACACGGTGGTTAAATTGAAGGTTGCCAACCTTCAATGGCTCGAAGAGGCGAGTTTCAGACATTTTCTCAGATAGGAACAGATATAGGAGGCGATAGGATGCGCGTCTCTTATTTTCAGAGATAAGTGCTTTATTTATAACTCTGCCAAAGCAACTTTTACCTTGCCATTGTTGAGATCACTGTATACTAGCTTACAAACACTGTATGGAATCGGCCCCACAATTGACGGCTTGGCAGACAGCGGACTTTATATTCCGTCGGTCTGCGGTTGCTCCGTACGCCCCAGGCTGCTTTGAAATGGGAGGGAACACAAAAGAATAGTCATTTTGTGCAAATTCCACACAATTATAAGAATCTGACTGATGATGATTAAACTTTCGATCGTGGTGACAATTCGGCATACCGAATAGTAACTTTGCCTTCCGCAACATATATATATTGCACTGCAAGAGACTTGCAACATTTCTTGCCACCATCGTCTTTTATACCGAATAATCCTGAAGACTAGAAAACCACTAGCGGTATTAGCCGTCTTTTCATACTGCAATATCTGTCAGCACCTTAAACAAAACAATGGCCCCTTTGATCAAAGTCGCCATCGTGGGAGCAAGTGGCGAAACCGGACAGTCTATTGTCAACGGGCTGCTAAGTTCTTCTGACGCGAACTTTGTATGTGCAATTAATTTTATAATATACTCTTTTCAGGTCGCTTACATTCAACAGGAAATCAAGGCTCTTACTCGACCAGAGTCCGTAAGCAAGCCTATCAATGAAGATCTCAAAAGCCGAGGCGTAGACATCGTACCTGTCAATTTGAGTGGCCCTCTGGATAAACTTATCGAGGTCCTCTCAGGTGTCGATGTTGTCATCTCCGCCATTTTCTTTGGCAGCCTAGGGGACGAAATACCTCTCGCAAATGCCGCTAAGGCGGCAGGGGTGAAGCGGTTTGTCCAGTCGGCCTTTATGGTTGTTATACCCCCAAGAGGAGTTGTGGATTTCCGTGAGAAGGTAACAAACCCTCGAACGAGTTTTTTTTATATATGTTAATTTCCTTTCAGAAAGATGAAAACCTGAACTACATCCAGAAAATACATTTGCCGTACACGTACATAGATGCTGGCTGGTGGTATCAAATAACGCTTCCCCGTCTCCCTTCAGGGCGTCTCGATTACCTTCTGCCAGCTAGCCAGCCTGAACAACCCATCGGCCTGGACGGAAACGTACCAAGCGCGTTGGCAGACATTAGGGATGTTGGACGCTACGTCGCGAAGGTCATCGCTGATCCACGAACCCTGAACAAGAAGGTGCATGTGTTCAATGAGGTTTACACCCGAAATCAGGTATACGACTTGCTCGAGAGTGTAAGCGAAGAAAAGCTCGACCGCCAATACGTTAGTCTCCATACCCCCTACAACATTGCATATGTTGAGATAAAGATACTAAAATCGTCCCTGAGCACAGATATCGGAAGCGGATGCCAAAGCACGCATTGAAAAGGCGCGTCTTGCACTCGAACAAAACCCGGCAGATAGTTCAGCGTTTGGTATGCTGTCAGTTTCTCAACTATTCTTTTCTTGGGGAATTCGTGGCGACAATACCCCGGAATATGCTGCATATCTGGGCTATCTGAGCAGCAAGGACTTGTATCCGGACTTTGAGTTCACGACGCTCAAGGACTATATGATCGAGGCTATTGGAGGGAAGGGCAAGGGGGTCTACCAAGGAAGATAGAAGTCGAGGTAACAAGTGCTCTCTCGAAGTAAGGCGTCTCTCCTGAGACACGCTTGAATGAACGACAGGAATATCGTCTCGCCGGGTGCGCAGATGTCAGCACCAGTTGCGACGGATGATCCTCAGGAAACAAACAAGTTGACCTAACGTCGGTAGGGTATCGCTTATTGAATTGTGAATTCGGTATGATCGCCTCAATGTCTTCGATACTCTTGGTTTCTGCCCGAGAGGGGTTGCATGTTGTTGGCTTCTTCAAACCCATGGCATTAGCCCTATAGTCAACCACAAATCCATTAACTTCTATTCAATGACATACGCTGGACTTCTCCGCATTGAGGAAATTAAAGGGATTTAATCTCCAATTCTTCATTTTGTGGGCTGCAAGGTTGATTGCCAGCCATCTTGGCCGCAATGCACCCCCAGAACGGATATAGTAAGGTATAGATTCTTCCTAAAGAGCAGGATAGGAAGGACATTTGAGGTAAAAAATCAGCCTCTCAAACCTTTGAATTCCCGGATCCATCTTGCTTTCCAGACTGTCATTTACATCATATAACAGTGCTCATCAGCCTAAATACTCCATACAGCCATGTACTTCCCACAAACTAGATAAGTCCGACATAACTAACTAATTATCGATACATATCATAGAATGTGTGTACGGTGTCTTCCACTCCGTTTTATGACCCTCCCCCGCGAATAAAAGTGAAATGTTCGAGTTTGGGAAGAGTGAAAACTACTCGCTCCGGTCTCCCAATGGTAAATTCCACCCGAATTCATCAACAACGCCGACGGGGCCCCTGGGTAGGCCGGGCTCCTACTTTGCACAATAGGCAAGGAACGCTTTGACACCTGCAAGGAGAGTAGCGGACAAATTCCAGGTTCTCAATACCACAGGGTCCATGACCAATGTTGCGCCAGAATCCGAGACGAAAGACTTTGTAGTGAAATAAACATTCCCATCACCAGCATTCTGCTCTTTGACATGCTTGGAAGTCCCGGCGCGCCCGCTGTCGGACCCCCGTGTAGGAATGATGTTTGTTACATGCTTGGTGAATCCCCCAGTCACTAGTCAGCAAAAGAAGGTAGGTGCCACGTTAAAATTCCCCAGATTCCTGGATATGCCGAGGCTTTGATGCTCTAGAACCTTCTGGACCTGCGTGCAAAGAGCCTTCCTTTGCAATGATCGGTTTCCTATTCCCCAAGATGCACGGTTCTGTGGGACTGGATACCCAGTACAAATATGGGTCCACGAGAAGAGAGGAAACTGGAGGTGACTGATTGCAAGCAACCCAGAAATCTCAAATCCCTAGAAAAATTCCAGAATCGGCTATGAAGAGTGTTCTTTACGACGCAAATAGTGGTATAGATGGGGGTTCTATTATTCTCATATTCCCCGCTTCATGGGTATCCCTTAAACCGAGGAACTCTGCTGTGCTTTAACCAGAACGAGTACCGTAGTTCATATCTAAAAGAAAGTAAAAGTAAGCCAACCTCCCAGTCCAGTAATATAGGCTCACATTCCCCCGTTTATATGCGTTCCCCAGATCATCCGACGTGGCTCTCAGAACTTGAAATGAATCTCACGAAAGGCTGAGGGATTTTAGGACGGGACAAAGCTTTAAACACGTCCATGCGTTGAGTGTCTCCTATTAATACTTGCGATCCCTGTGATCAACAGCAGGCAATTCCCATGGGGGGCTGGCTGAGTGCCCACGGTATGGGGCAGATCTAAGGTTCAAACCCATCGAACAGACAAGTCGCAAGGGTCTGAAGAGCAGGTTAATTAATGTAGATATCAGCAATGGACTTACTTTACCCATGTTGATCTGCTCTAATCGCACCAGTTAATAGAACCTCCAAATTGGTCAATACTTGGTAAGATAGACGTCCAGAGTTGCATTTTCTAATTCCTGGACATATTTGGTCTCTAGGACCACGGTGGCGTATCCCATGATATAATACAGGTAGGCTAAGTATTTTCCTAAAAGGCTTCTTATTCTTATATTGCACTTCTGTGGGGGTTGGGCCTCACAAAGCACCAACAGCTGTCATGCCCTACATTCCACTCCACAACAAATATTGTCCGAGCCCAGTTCCGTGGAGAAAGTCATTTCGCCTCGAATACCTCATGGATCTGGCTAGATTCACAGATTAATATAAATATCTGCTTGTTCCCCCAGTTCGCTTTTCATACTCTCCCTCAACTACTGTCTACTACTGTACTACATCTCCTGCTAGCTACAACAACCTACAACGTTTCTCCATCATGCATATTGCAACCTTCCTGGTATCCCTTCTTGCTACCGGCGCATTGGCCAATATGAACGGTGACGGTGACCGTGATCCTGACCACGACTCTGACCACGATGCCGGCCATAAAGATGGTCAAAAACAAATCTGCCCAGGCCTTGATACACAGGACAAGGGCTGCATTCGATACACTCGAGGCTTCGATGTTACCGGCGTCACTACCGAAGTCGATCTCACCTTCCCAGAAATCCAAGACGAATGCGATTGCATCCAGGCATGTTTGGACCGCATCGAGACTTGCGCCAACTATGTTTGGAAGTTCTCAACCCCCGAGTCTGTTCGCTCGGGCCATCGTACCTGCACCCTGTACTCCAACTTCAACCTTCCGCAGAACGTAACTTTGGCGTTCAATGTGGATGACTCTGTCAATATCGAGCGTTTGGATGAAGACAACAATCCCCAGCGAGGAAGCCTCGTTCCGCAAGCTTTTAAAGATGTTAACCTTAATACTACGGCTGACAATGAAGCTGTTTCAGGCCCTGTCTGGGCTCTATCCAATGGGGATATCCAGTGTTAGAGCTGAGATATTCTGCCTGAGAGGTTTGCTCACCTCATGGAGCTATTTTGTGTTAGTTGGGAGCCGGCCGGCCTAACTAGGATGCTCGTTGTTTGTTGATCGATTGTCGTGTTATTTAATTTGATTTAATTTGAAATTTTCGCGCATATTTCCATTATTCTTGTAGGCATGCATAGAGGTAAATCCTAGTATGGGATCAGCCCGCTCTTTAGCTCGGACTCCATGTACCCTCCTCATGAGAGACAAATCTTTTAACGACCGAGCTGGGGCCTTGTTCATAAGATAAAAGAGTGTGGTGTTTGGGGGGAAAGAGGAACTTAGGAGGAGAGAAGGATCAGAAGAGTAGGAACAGTTTTATATGCTCACTTGCCCAATTGCGCAGGAACATTGTCGCCCGGAATATGTAGAATAGAGGGACATGGAATTCAATATCTCATAGATATATTTATAAAAAGACAAAAGCCTCCTTGTTGTTCGTCCGAATTCAGGCTTATCCAACGTACTCCTTGATTTTTTCTCTTCTTTCTAAACTCTCTTCGATATCTCCACAGGTAGTTCAACCGGCCATAAATTGAAAGCCTCTTCGTTCTGCAGCGTCCAATCTGGCGAAGGAAGTGAGAAGTCATACCTGTTGATCAGGGTGGCCATCAGGATTTGCTGCTCAATCATAGTAATATTCCTTCCAATGCAGGCACGACCACCCGCGCTGAATGGTATAAATGCCTCTCGCATTTTGGCGGTTTGTTCACTATTAAACCATCTCTCCGGAGAAAAGGCCTCTGGCTCAGGAAATAGATCCGGGTCCCGATGGGCAACATACGCTGGAACAGAGACACCAACATTTCCAGGAACAAATTCACCCATAATAGTGGCACCAGTAGGAGGTGTTACGCGTTCAAGTCCCCGCGGAAGGGGAGGTGATAAACGCAGGGACTCCTCAATACAAGCCTTTAAATAGGGCAAATTCTTCACCTTGCTATAAGGGGCAATGGTTTCTCCAGATATAGCTTCAGACACCTCATCCCTTAGCTTTACAAAGCAAGTTGGATTTTTAATCAGATAGTAGAGTAGGTGGGTCAAGGCGATCGCTGTTGTCTCAGAGCCGGCATCAACTAGAAGTTCATATTAGCCTGTTCCATAAGTTTCATCAAGGGAATGGCTTACGCAGGATGCTCGTTTCTGCCTTGAGCTCACCCATATCTAGATCTCGAGCCTTTCCTGCTTTATCTTTGAGAAGGCAGCTTAGGAAATCGTCAATGCCCTCACCATCCCGATATCGTCGCAATCGCTTGCCAGTCAAGTGGCTTATAATCTGGCCAACGTTGCGTCCACAATCCCGCTGCGAGCGGCAGTGCGAGGACAGAAGCCTAGAAACCGCGTCCAAGACAAAGTACCAATCCAACGTACCGATGATCTTCGACTTCGCCCGGGCTGCTTCGTGCATGTCCTTAATAAGTGGGCGTGCGTATTCCCCTCCAAGCGGACCACCAAACTTGACGACATCCGACCCGGCTTCGAGCATACCAAGCCGCTCACTGATAGCGATATCTGCAATTGCATCGATTGTGAAGAGGTTGAACCAATACCTGACATTAACCGTACTCTTATCCGATTGTCTTGTCGGAGAACACGCCCTCCTGTCAAACTGGGCCACCAGCGTTTCGACTTTATCGGCAATTTTGAACTCCCACGATTCCAGGTTCTTGGTTGAAAAGGCGTGCGACAGCATTCGGCGTTTCCGACTGTGATCCTCGCGGTCAATGACGTTAAGGATGTTCATGTGTCCCTCGCCGTTCTGGAGTCTGTACATTTCGTGCTTTTGACAGGGCGATCCGAAGCCGTAGATATCCTTGATCGCTGCAACGTCCCGGAACGAGAGCATATTGGGTGCAGCACGGATGACAGGGTGCTTTTGATGCTGAAGGTATAATTCTCTTGTTCGAAAGTTGCGCCGTCTCTCTCGTATTGAGGCCAGATTGGTGACGCCGGATAGGAAATTCTGATTTGGATATTTTCGTAGTTTCTTGCTGTCGTAGAAGTAAAGGACCAAAGGCCTTAAGGCAAGAAAAACAACGATAACAATGAGAAGCTTTTCCAGTTCCATTGTATAAGCCAGTCAGAAATGGTTGGAGATGATGTGGACGAATTCAGCGACAGCTAACAGGTCTTGGACAGGGAAAGGATGCCACGACAGCTAAGAGCCGGACGGACTTTATAAGCCATTTACTGTTACACTCATTTACTTCAACCTCATCTGACTTTGCCAGATGACATTACCTTTAACTGCCATGGCCCGAGGGGCATACCCGTCAGAACTACCTAATAGGGAATGTTAGACGCATCAACTGCATCACTCGCCGATCCAGCAGGGCATGGATCACTGACTAGCTTAACACCCTTGAGGGCTCTGCCTTCCGATTGCGGGATATGACAGGAGGTCCAACCAATATTTGGCTGGAGCGCATTGGGCCACCATGTTGGTTACAGGATTAGCCCTCTATGCATGTATTCCTGCCAAGCCGGAACTCGCTAGCTGATAGTATGCAAAGACGTATCTCCGCGATTAGATTTGTTGTTGATCGGGACTTGGAGCATAGGACGTGGGGTAAGTGACCTCCTGATTTGACTCACAGACTCCTTGGGCAACGTCTCTTTCGCCAAAGGCACTTAACTTGGCAAGTCTCGCTAGGCCCATAACAGTCAAGGCTGTCCGTCTTGTATACCGAGAATAGTATCCTAACCGCAGTTCCATGCGATCCAGGGGACGATCCACAACTTGTCTTCTGATTCGACAATATAAACGACGCATAACGGAGCCAAACTAGGTATGTTAGCCAAAAGAAGTATGTGAACCGGGGCAGCCAGCTCTAGCTTAGCGTCAGGTTTGCTACTTATTCTATTTCAAGAAAATCATGATATCCACGCTGGCTAATTTCTCAGTTCAGATGTAATGTATTTTATACAGGTCCTAAAGCCAAGTTAGATATAACTACATTTACGCTCGCTGCTCTACGACAAAAGCCATAAGTTATATACTAAAAGCCATGCATAACCACGTTTTTTTTCGCCGTCATCGACAGCCCTATAAGATACTTCGGTATATCTGAAGGAAATAGACAGCGTATTTGAGTTGAGAATCCCAACTACACATGAAAATACTTATCAGCCAGCTTGGATGTTATGCGTCTTATCAATGAGGATTTTGCCCTGTAGACGAGGACATCAACTGACTAAATAATCTGTGGAGCTTGATGTCATTCCGCTGACTCGGAGCACCACCTCCAATGCCTACCATCAAAATAGTATGGACTTGAGTGAAGCTGTGCCTCATATTCGTTGCGACAGATGCAGCAGCAGTGACACCGTATTCACCTTTGGGCAAACAGGCAATCACCACGTTATGATCTCTCATTTGGCCACACATGTAAAGGTTATCGTCGCTGCTGGGTATACCTGACGGTGCGCTGCACTTCATATCCAAGAGTTCGACCGCAGCCACGAATTCAACTTTCAACGCGCAGATCCAGCCGATAGTATAGTCGTCAAGGGTGGCGGGCCTACGGGTGCTCTGGGCCTGATTATCCAATGTTGCATTACTGTAAGCGTGTGAATTACCAGCTATTGACCTATGAGAGCAAAATAATGAGCGACAATATTCAGTTCATCTATACCCCCAAGATGTACTTACATGCCACAGTCGGCTCCCAAGCCGCTCGAAGTTCGAGTCTGCCCAGTGAATGAACTGGATTTCTTATTTGATCGCTTGTGGCCTTTGGGAGTAAGCGAAATATCCTCCAGTTTATGGAACTCCGTGTTCCAGCCAGTTCCCTCAACTAGTAGTTTAAGGGGATGAACGATCTCATCGTAGAGTATGTGACGCCGTTGCTCAAGGTTTTCTCGGGGATCTGTCGGACTAGCAGAGGCGTTCTTAAAGAGGCCCGGGTCTAGACATTTTTGGATGACTGCCTGATACTGAGGAAACGTACAATCATCCTCAAAAGCGGCCGAATTAAGAATCTCTCGTATTGAGCACAGCTGGATATTTGTAGTCCGTGCGTCGCGTTGCTGGATATTCATATCAGCGGTCAAAATAGATCTCCCAGTGGCGAGCTCAACTAGCATTATCCCCAAAGCCAGAACCCGAGGATATCTGTGCATCATGCCGACGACAGGGTGGTATTCAACGGCATTATGCCGACTGGCTCCGAATTTGATGAGCTGGTAGGGCTTGCAGAAATAAGCTGTTGTCTGCTTCCCCGCCCGTTCGGCCATAAAGTAAACTGTTTGGCTGGTCCAAGCAGAGTTCATCCAGTCAGACGCATAGTATTGCCACACAGACCTTGCCAGAATGTAAGCGAGGACTGGTCGCATGCCAAAATGCAGTTCAAACTTGTCGAGAGCCTCTCCCAGTGGGAGTCCAGCAATAGGCTCAACCTGTTGCTGTCGGCCGTGGGAGTCCAAGAGAATGTAGATAGAGAGGCTGGGCGCCTCCTAAATAGCAAACCATTAAGTTGGCACGTTTCCCTTCTAAAGCCCTGGGGGAGATATGATATTCCCCTTATTTTCAATAACCGGTGGTAATAGCGTACTAGGAGGCTGGAAATCTTTGGTGTTCCATCCCCGAAAGCGGGTTTGAGATTTTAGTATGAAAAGTCCTAAGCCTTCTTCCCCCGCTTCCATATTATTTAAATGCGTTTCACCTTTACGCTCTAGTTCATTAACTCCATGGGTCTGTCCCCTGGGGTTTGGCGGCGGTGAAAACATGTTGGGAATATGACCATCGAAGCCAAACGAGTGGCGTTCTGTCTGAGCTGGGGGTATATCAAGTTCTTGAGACACCCTAAAAAGATTCTGGGCTCTGGAAGACGGAGTGATTTCGGGAGAAGTCTCTGCGGTGTCGTCCCGACTGATGTCTTGGTCAGTGGCAGTGGGATTGATGTCAAGCATTGCTAGCCAGTTTTTTGCAATTTCCGGACCTCTTACGTCACCTGCGACTTGCTCGATAGATGACTCCGTTAGCTGCAACTTTCCGTCAAGGGGTACGTTCTTTGACTGCTCGAAGTCTAAGTCTGGGAGACCTTGCGAGTCTGTATCACTAGACCCAGATCCTGGTGTATATGATGAAGAGTCAGAGCAGGAGCTTTCAATGTTGAAGTATGGGTACTTGTTGAAGTAGTTTCCATAATCGTCGTCGTTGTCTCCATCCTCCAATATGTCACTAACACCCCAAGGAATCGACCTTAGCGAGAAGGAATGCACGTGCGCCGCAGAATGATCAAGGACCAGATCATGGTCATCACTTGCAAAACCACACAAAGGGCATTGGGTTAGCTCCAAGGGAACCTTTCGCCGCCATGCCGTGAGTAGCATTGGTATCCTGTGCGGCTTAATGCCTCTGCCATGTTGGTCTTCGAGATGCATCCTGAAAGCGGACGGGTCTCTGAATATGGTATTAATGTCTTTTTGTTTACATGAATGGCAAGCCCATTGGGAGGTACTGTCGTGCTCTTTCTCCATGTGGCTGGACCATGCTTCTCGCGTCATATAGAAAGCCTCGGGTCGAGGGCAGTCGGACAGGACGCACGTATAGGGTAGAATGTCGGCCATCAAATGCTTCCTTCCACAGATCAGTTTTGCCACCTTCTTGTGCTCAGATGACTTACTTCCACTTATTGCCCCGGCTTATTGTGACCGGAATGGACTGGCAGCAGCAGGGGCAAGTGAACACTGTTTGGGCGTCTGAGATTGGAGGCGGTCTAGGATAGCGTATCTGAGAACTAGTGATGGATATAACTGTTGTAGGAGATTTGGCTTCTTGTTTCTGGGTGAGTTCTAACGGGGAGTCTACTGCTGTTGCGGTTGTTGTACTTTGCGCTGGTTCGTCATTTCCAGGTTCCGGGCCCGTCATCTTGGGAGCCCTGATGGTCAGAGCAGCATGGGAGCGTGGTCCTTGATTCTTCTGTCCAGAAAATTGAAATGGCGGTACAGAATCTCCTATATGTAAGCCAAAGCCCAATTTTCGAGCATGCTTCTGCGCATAAAGAAAGCGGCCCCGCCTCCGTAGGTTAGCATCAATCAGGCGTAACTGAATAGGATCCAGGGCCGCTTTATTCATCCGGGCTTCCTTGAGCGTCTTCATGCTTGAGTTGGAGCTGCCATACTCCGCTGGATGCACCAAAATAATAGCCATCAGATGAAGACGCAGGGCGAGAATCTGAGGATGACCGGGGTTGAATGAACTGTCTGCTTTTTGAAGCCTAGACTGGGTTCCGGCTTTTCGGATTGCGACAGTAAGTCGCACTAGCTGGTTCAGGTTCCCTTCAACCTCCTTCATCCGGTCTCTTTGGTTGTGGGGGAGAACCCCATCACGACTGGGAGTGGCAGTCGTGACCTGAGAAGCTGTACGCAGAATTAGCAGGGGGAAAACACTCAAGAACGAAAGCGATCATACGGGTAGAATCGGCAATAAAATCGTCAACAAGTGCTTTGAGGATCAAGAGAAGGTTGGTAACGATCCTCAGCGCCTGGGGATTGGTCCGCAGTCGGTAATCGAGCGAGGCTTTACCTGTCGTCGAGGCGCCAGCACCGGCCGCCCAGAGATTGAAGTCCGCCATTCGGTTCTCGGCCCATTCGCCTTCCATAAGTCGAGATATCCTGGTGGCTGCGCTGAATGTCTGGCGACAAGCGATTGTGGCGTTGGATATACTGGTGCTGGCCCCGGTCATGGTCCCCGCCGTCGTGGCCGAAGCATACTCCGACATTGTCAAGTTGCTTACCCCCGTCTTGTCCGAATCACCCCTCCACCACCGTTGTTTAGCCTGGTTGGTGTTTCGTTTTACGTAAGCGCGCTAACGAGCTGCATGGATGCATCGTTGCGAACCCCTCAGCAGATGAGCCTGAAACCTCACCACGCACACCATCTCACTTTCTTCAGGAGTGGCAACATCCTTCTGAGGATGGGGGACATTATTGAATCCTGCTGGGACGCGTTTCCCTGGATAAGCGACCAAGCGACAACTCTTGGTCTCACAAAACGAGATAACCGGTTTGGCCAGCTTGGTGGTGAGCTGTTCATTTTCACACAGCACCTCGCATTTTCTGGTCAGACAATCATCGACTCCAGGTTGTTGAAGATTGCAGAGATTGTGAATAGAGCTTGCAGTGTACGTGCGTATACATACGATCTGAACTGTCTCCCAAAGGCGATCGTGTAGCTGAGAGCTGGTGCGACTTGTAGGTCTCGACGCCGAAAACGGTTGATGGTACGGGCCTCTCGCTGCATGCCCTTCGGCGCATACTGCAATGCAAACACTCGAACATGCTCACCGAGAAGTATCTTATTCATGACATCCAAAATGCTCTTTCGCACTTTGTCCTGAAGAACCCCGAGTTTCCAGTACTCCTCCAGCTCCTACAGGATTACACTTGCGTGGACCAACCTGAAGAGTTGGCCAGTATCCTGGCAGATAATGAAGCAAACTCTGGTAAAGACGAAACTGGCTATCCGGCTATGATCAACAATACCCTGTACGGCCAGCTTCGTCTGCACTCGAAGTGCTCGTGCTTTGTTCAACATCTTCACCATGTGCGACTTCGCCTGAGCCCCGATAAATGTGGCTCGGAACAGGACAAAATAGCGTTTGATATTTTGCTTAAGGCTAGTTTAGATTATAATCGCAATACTGCTCCTCAAGGCTCAAGGCGGCAAGGAAAAGCGTGGTGGAAAGAGGTTGCAGTATCAGTTGCAAGGTAAGACCTGACCATTCTGGTTGGCGACAATGAAGTTAACAGTAGATTTCTTGTTCCCACCGCAAATCAGGCCAGTGAGCAAGAAACGAGTTGCCTTCAAAGACCAGAATACCGGCGCATCTCATAAACTGCCTAGTCACTCGCCATCTCTGGGCTACCTGCGAAACATCAAACTGGGCGAATTCTGCAGGATGATTGATGCGCAAGCGGACAGTCGCATTTACTTACAGGTTTGGAACAATTCGATGAAGGTTGATGAGATGGTCAGAGAACGCACATTACCAAAGACCTTTCCAACTAAGAGCGTGCCAATGGTGGACTGGCTGGAGGGAGCAGTACGCGTTTCAAAGAGGGTGAAAGTCACATTGGCCTATACCATTGCGAGGTCTGTGTGGCAATATTCCAGTTCGTCATGGATGGCAACGCCCTGGACCCTGGAAAACATCCACCTCATCAAGGAATTGGCTATCGGAAGCAGTCTTATCCGCCCACATCCTTATTTCATGACTGAGCTCAGGAAACACGCAGATCAGATTCGAGATTTCTGTACCGCAGACGACCTCCTGCATATGTATCCAAATGTCCTTGCACTGGCAATCATACTCCTTCAGATAGCAACCCAGCAGCCGTTTAGGCCAGAAAGTTTGGATTCCCCCTGGAGCGCGACGATGATAAATGACTATTATGAATGGGCGTGGACAACAGCAAACCAGGGTGCACTCAAACTTAATGTGGGGGAGATCTATGAAAGAGTTGTGAACAACTGCCTTGATCCTGACTTGTTTCAGGACGCCCCCCTTGACACGGCAATCCCTGAATCGAACTTGGCCGCCCGACTATCAATAATCTATGATAGAATTGTGAAACCACTACGTGATCTATACCATGCATATCGTGACGACTGGGAGATTGAGGGCGATGCAGAGCAAACAGAATCGACTCAAACAGTTAAAGAACACCACTCTATGTTCTCAGTCCGGGTCGACCTCAACCAGTTCACGGTTGCCATATTCTGTGCACTGCCCTTGGAAGCAGATGCTATCCGTGAGCTTCTCCAAGAGATCTGGCCCGAGGATGACATCAAGTATAGCAAGGCCCCAGCCGACAGCAATGAGTATACACTTGGGAAAATCATGTCACATAACATTGTTCTTGTTCACATGCCGGGGATGGGAAAAGGCGCTGCATCCCAGGCGGTTTCTAATCTCCGGTCCACCTTTCCTAGCATCGAGCTCGCTCTGGTTGTTGGCGTTTGTGGTGGTGTTCCTACTCGGGGGGACGAAGAGCTGATTCTGGGCGATGTTGTGATTAGTGAGGGTATTGTGCAGTATGACCTAGGCAGCCAATATCCGGATGTCTTCACGAGCAAGCCAGGTGCGCAAGCCATGAATCTACCTCCTCAGAGGATTCGGGCAAAACTCGCCAAACTAAAAGGCTTACGTGCTCGAGAGCGCCTTGAAGCAAGACTCCTCACCCAGCTGCAAATCCTACATGGAAAGCTAGGGAGTCGAAGAGCTGGCTATCCAGGAGTCGAAAAAGATTGTCTTTACCAATCCGACTACCGTCACAGGCACCACGGCTCAGCCCACTGCGTGGTATGCAGTACCTATCGAGTTAGCACAGACCCGGTGTGCAAGGAAACACGGGCGATGTCATGCCAGGAGCTAGGATGCCGCGATAAATTCCTCCTCCATAGAAGGCGACTCCAAGCCTCGAGCACTTCTCCCCCAAAACCCAAGATCCACTTTGGATTGATCGGATCTGGAGACACTGTCATGAAGTCCGGAGAGCATCGCGATACAACTGCCGCCATGCATAATATTGTTGCCTTCGAGATGGAGGCTTCAGGGATCTGGGACTGTTTACCCTGTCTGGTTATCAAGGGCGTTTGTGACTATGCGGATAGTCACAAGAATAAATATTTCCAGAACTATGCTGCAACTACAGCTGCAGCTTGCCTAGGCGCCTTCTTGGAGGAATGGCCATGATCGCTTGAACGGGCCCAAAGCTACAGTATTCTCTATATGTGTACTGGAGCCCTAGACACATGGAGTCTGTCGATTGACCCCGAACCCCCGAACAAGACGCCCATGCATTTGCTCTCTAAGATTTCCCGGGAGGGTGTGATCCGCAGACAGCTTCAGGATTTGCTGTTTGATATCGGACATTTCCTAGCAGTCATCTCTGATAGCCTTTGCTTTTCAAGGGGATCATCCAGCTTAGGTACCTATACACGCCACGGGAGGAGCAACAAGCTGACGTCTACGGTATCCTGGCTAGTGGCGATATGTTACAGTTCCTCTCACTGAGGACTAATGGGGTGCTATTACCGTCACCGAACAGTGTAGATTCAGAGGAGCAGTTTTACGAAGCGGACGCTCACAACAACGGCTCTAGAGAGCTCATATACCCTTCCAGCTGCCCTACCTGCCACCCCATAGGAGATCCAACCATCGCTTCCCACAGAAGGCGGCGTCGCACCGCTGAGAGTTATGGGTGGAAATGCGGCCGTTTACGGCCTCAGTAGCGGTAATTTTCAGTGTCCATTTCTCGGGTCCTTACATTCTAGTTGCAATCCTAGCAGGAAAAGGTGTTGAGCAGCTTTTTAGCAAACTCGAAGAATTTGGGAGTCAAGCAACTAATAAATCCGCATTTATATAGGATATAAATTGTTTATATTCCTTACAAGTACCCCTTGAGAGATTAAAGCTGGCACTAGATATAGCAAGCCTGCTAGCAAATCTTAAGCCAACTACAAATACAGTTCTTGGTATAGTTAGAGGCGTCACTGCAGTAAGTTCTGTCTAATATATACACAACACGCCCCAATTTTAATGGAAGATAGTCGTATTAAAGACACCAACTTATATTTTGATAGATCACTATTAGCCTGGTAGCTGCTGATTTAGATTTCATGAAGCAAGTTAGGGATATACTAGAGCAAATCTCCTATATTAATGACTGTGACACACTTGGACAGAAAACAGATAGGAAAGATATCTATAAGGTAATATACAGCAAAATCTGCTCAAAGTCTTTCTAATATATTTCAGGCACTTGTTATGATATATTAGAAGCTACTAGAGTTCTATAAAGCTGCATATAAGATATTAAAGAGAAGAGGACTGAAACTAATAACTAAAATAATATTAGAGACTGGCCACCTCCTGATAATTATCCAAGAATTTCTTAATATATACTAGATTAAACTATATTATAAGCTCTATCTCCAGGAGTAATTATTTTATTAATAAAAATCTAGACTAGATTAGTAGTTTAAAGAGGAAGATTATCACTAAGTACTTCTTACTAAGGAAAGTCAATACAAAGCAGTAAAGCCATAGATGGCAGAGCATGCTTGGTTTCCTTTGTTAGCCCATCTCTCGTGCTAGGGCGTCCTGTTTCTGCCGCTTAAGAAGCTGGTTCTGATGCTGGGTTACTTGGGCTTCAGTCCTGCCGAGGAATTCCATGACTTTAGGACCAGACTAAGTCCTGGCACCTTTTATTCCAAGTATCAACTGACACCAGGAACACCTATCCCAGGTATAAGTAGATCCCTTATCCTATGACGGGATTATTCTCAAGGCCATGCCATTTCCAGGACAAGGTGTCTCAGGAACCTCTGTCCCTTGGCAGCGGGAGACGCTGAACCGCTGAAGCAGGGGATCAGCTGTAAAGCAATCAGAGTTACGTAGTCGCGCTGAAGGCGCTAGTACTTCAAAGCTCTCCTCAGCCAAACAGCCTCGTGGTCAATAAGATAGTAACACGACGCAAAGCCGCATCAGGCTATCTCATGTATTGGCTCATGAGCAGATACTTATAGGAATACATTCATAGTTATACCATCACATGAATTAAGCGAACTCAGAAAACACGACTCAGAAGTGCTCTTGAGGGTGAGGATCTTGACAGGTTCCTCTTGTGAGGAAATTAGCCATGTGGGGGGCTACATGGAAGCAAAATGCAAATGAGAGTGGATATGTCATGTGAAACTACTCAAGTGGAGGTATACCTTCTGGATGGTCCTCCCATTCTCTTATTAATCATAAAATACGGGCATAGGTATGATGTCTTGAGATGGTACGCCTTGATGCTGTGATGTAGTCCTTGTGTCAACGCTCACTGCTAGCCTACTTCAAGCGACGCTGCTGCTGGGATCGTCAAGCCTATGCGGAGCTACTCTGATACGCGGGATATACGTTCAGAACTAGGTTATCAGTCGAACTCCAACTGCATGGTGAGGAACATGGACATTTTTCAGCTACTGGATGAAGGATGAAACAACAGAGTATTCAGTTGACGCTGGATGATCTGGTCTCCTGAGAAGCTCCAGAAGGTCGGTCTTTCGCCGTCTCGAGGTGTGCTGTTCTACGGTCCGCAGCATTTGTGGGCCTTCTTCGTTAAACGATTGTCCAAGGTTGAACCGTGTCATAACTTTCAAAGAGGTCTTCTCTTTCAACACTGTTATGTGAGGGTAAATTTCTCATATAGAAGACGGATTCAAATGACTATCCAAATGAAGAGTGATATACTTGATATCAAGATCATCAGAGCTGCTTCCAGCGCCATCCTTTCTTTGTTAACTATTGACCCTTGGGCGATTTGGACTAGAAAACACGTCCACGGAAGTAGTCACAATGAGGAGCGCCACTTCCACAGAACCAAGCCCAAGCCACAGGAAGTAACCAGTGAGGCAGACCGAGCTGTCACTAGAGAGGCGACAGAACAACATCGGAGCCGTGGGTCCCAACGGCATAGCTCTTCCAGCCTGCTTTCGGCAGATCAATGTCTGGGTCTCCTAACAAGAACCTCATGAACACTCCATGAGTTACAACCACAACGTCCGTCCGTCCTTGCTGTTGAAGATCCTCGCAAACTGCGGCAATACGAGATCTTACCCTCCGTGCCCGCTCCTCCACAGCTTCGTCGGCGGGAGAATATAGGTCCTCTTTCACTTGCCAGCCCTCAGCCAAATCCTGGAAACCTAGTCTCGGAAAAGCCGCTTCCAGGACCCTAGTTGGGGACCCGGTATCACAGGGAAGAGCACTTCTCTCTTGTAAATCTGGGTCCAAGAAAAGGACTGCGCCATTCTCCGCTCCGTGCCCAGACTCTGGGTCGAAATACCGTTTATGAAGGATGTGTGGAAAAGCAGTGAGGGTGGTTTGGACAGCTCGTTTGAGTGGAGAGGTGATGATAACACCCACCTGAGGGGCGGAGGGGAATAGCTGGCCGAGCCCTGTGGCTTGCTGAAGGCCAAGAGGGGTCAACTCAGGATCCAACTGAGAGAAGTCATGAGTGACATTGTGGACCGATTCTGCGTGGCGGACGAGATGGACCTTCGAGGCCATATTGAGGAACAAAGGTGCTATCTATTCATCCAGGGTCTTGCTAGCTATAAATACAACTCAATAAGCCCCCGGCAAATAGCGGGCCGAAGAGGTAATTTCTGTGGCATATTGCGTCACATATTTCTTCCGAAGCATCGCTATGATTATCAGCTCCGTTGACTGGGAAGACTGAGAGACCTTTGGATCAGCTGTACCCTCCCAGGAAACTATCGACTAGCTCCCCTCTGGACGAAACCATTGGCCATTCAGATGGAGAACATTTTCTTGGCGCCGAGGAAGTATCTCTTATTTGGAACGTAGCGTTGCGCCCGATTCTTCCGAGACTGCCGGTGTTTTGATGTGGGACTCAACAAATCCTGAGATCTATGTCATGGGCTCAAACTGATGGTGCGTCGATCCGTCGCAACGATGACCACTTAGGCACCCGTGAGGAAGCGGATTGGTACTTATCACCAAAGACAACCCGTGACCCACCTCTCTACCTAAGGGGGCCTCTGAACTAAACTTGAACAGGACCTCGAAAACCAAAAGCCAATGAGAAGCTCACGGTGACAGACCGCGGACCGATGTACGTTACATGTGACCAGTTGCCGACCTCCTATTGGATCCACGTTGGGTGGATTTCCAACCTTAAAATTCACTGTTCAACTGATGGAGCTCACTATCCTCAAGGTTGATATAATCTCGATCCCCTCTTGAACGACGGTCGGTTTGTTTTTCCTCATGCTTTGACAAAGCTGATTACCGCATGCCGAATTGTAACCCAATCTAAAATGCTCCTCCCGACACGGTCGCAGCCTATCTCGTCCCTACGGGCCCTGCATCGAAGCTGGCGCAGCCATGCCGGCGCAACCGACCCGGCACGCGCAGGAGAGCCCCTTCTTGGACGGTTGGGCGAGGTCGTGCGACATACATGGTATCTGGGATTTACGTCTTTTGGGGGTCCGCCGGTTCATTTCCAGATTTTTCACGCGCGGTTTGTCGAGCAGGAAAAGTGGGTTGATGAGCAGACGGTAGGGATGCATGGATTCAACACCCAGTATTGTCAGGGGCTAACAGGTAGAAGTACCAAGAACTCTTCGCTATCTGTCAGGGCCTGCCGGGACCGGGTTCGACCAAGATGCTATTCTGCTTGGCGTTGCTTCACGCTGGTTTCATCCCGGCCTTACTGGCATTTGTCCTCTGGTGGTATGTCTACCGCTTTAACTGCATCCTTTGCCATTCGGAATGATGGACTGATCAGTTTACTAGTCTTCCCGGCGCAGTCGGTATGTATGCCCTCTCTCTCGGCGTGCAACGGATCGACGAAACACTGCCCGCGGCAGTCTACGCTCTTCTCTCCGGTCTGAATGCCTCGACAGTAGGCATTATTGCCCTCGCTGCCGTTCAGTTAGCTGAAAAGGCGATACGTGATAAGATTTCCCGAATCTTGGTTATTTTCGGTGCATGTGCGGGCCTCTGCTATAACGCACTCTGGTATTTCCCGGTACTTATGGTTGCGGGTGGTGTTGCTACAGCACTATGGGATGGTTGGGTGTATCAACAAATTCTCAGGGTAAGAATGGCGTGGAGAAATAGGAATCGGCGGCCAGAACCAGAGAGTGACGCCTCTGGATCGGCAGACCGCGAGCATCCGTCCATGCGGAATTCAGGACAGGGTGCAGGAACAGAGATGCTGCGGATGAGGAAGCCAGGTGCAGAGACATCCCCGCCTAACTCAGCTGATATCCAGGCCCCGGAAGGAGGGGAAACCCCTCCTGCACAGGAGCATATCATTCGGATCCGCGTGGGGGCTGCAATTCTTGTCTTCTTCTTTGGTAAGGTTCCGAGTGAAAGTTTGCAATATCTCTGAATGAAGGCTGACACCGCAATCGTAGCCTCCTTCATCGCCATTCTTGTCGTAAGAGCCAAACTTCCCGCACCACCTCTATCTCTCGACCTCTTCGCGAATATGTACTTGGCTGGCACTGTGATCTTCGGCGGCGGCCCCGTCGTTATCCCCTTGCTCCGGTCATACGTCGTAGATCCGGGTTGGGTTTCCAGTCGGGACTTCCTGATTGGCCTCGCAATCATTCAGGCCTTCCCTGGCCCAAACTTCAACTTTGCAGTCTTTCTCGGTGCTCTTGCCCTCCAAACCACCTCCTACCCGACAGTCCTCGGTGCGTTCCTCGGTGGACTAGGGATCTTCTTCCCTGGAATTGCCCTCGCCGTCGCAATCCAGTCCTTTTGGCGTGTTCTGCGGAAACAGAAGTATATTGTTGACTTCCTCCGAGGCGTGAATGCATCAGCTGTTGGCTTAGTGTTTACAGCTGTGTACCGGCTTTGGGAAATTGGATATCTAACTCCGCAGGATCGTGATGGGCAGAGTCTGGCGAAGGAGCCATGGTGGGTTGTTATTGCCGCTGTTACATATGCCCAGAGTGCATGGTTCAAGGTCCCACCTGCGGTCGCAATTGTGCTTGGTGCTGTGCTTGGGTTGTGTTGGTATGGAGTCGTTAGTCCTGCCTGGTGATGGAGTCTGAGGATTATGGATACGCGAAAAGACTTGTTGGCAGCCGGGCAAGTCATGATTTGCAGCGCAATATTCGATATTGATCAGTTCACAAACGTAACATCCATCCATGGCGAAGTTATGGACAAACTTTGTAACCGTGCCAGCGGGAAGAAGGTGTGGGAGGCGCTTGGCACAGCCACCAACCGTCCGGAGGGAAAAGCGGCGGGGTAAGGCTGGCGAGGAAAGCGGTGTGGGTGGACCGAAGGGCATGGATAGCCGTCTCTAGTAGCAGCCCCACCCCGCCTTCGGGGGAGTTGGTCTGCTTCACCTCAACGACCTCAACGATAAATTTGAAGCCTTTTGATCTATCATACAATCGCGCCCAGTTCACTGCTAGCCTACGCTTCTTTATTGCCATATTGACGGCTCAAATGTTTAAATAATTGACCTGACTAAACTAGAAAATGCGACGACGGGGGGCGGGCGCTTTGCAGGGCGTTTGAAACACAAGTTACATGAAAGCTAAACGCTAAGATAAAGGAAAGGGATATGTTGGAGGGGCCTGCCCTAAATATGCAGTGTCAATAAAAACAAAGCGGATCTTGATACTGTAATCTTTTTAGGTAGAAGGTGAATAGAAAATCTAAATCGGGCCAAGAGAGGACAGCGGGCGATATGAGACAGTCCCATGCACTCTCTTAGCATGGTTTATTAGTGCTGATTTACTCTCTAGCTGCCCCTTGCAGATACTACATTTAACCCGAACATCTTTTAGATATAGTATGATATGAATATCTATAAAGTAACAGCTAAGTAACCCAGGGGTACTATAGTTCTTAGTCCATTTACTTTCTGGCTTGCGAGGATTTCCTAGATAGAGAAAGCAAATCATCAGCCGCATATCTTGATCTTTCACGCAGATAGACTTAATTACTTAAGAAAGGGTATTATTTTACCTGTCAGGTAAAGGACATTCTTACCTTTTTACAAGAGAAGAAGACAGTAGAGCCTCTATAATAAAATATTTCTATATAACCTTTAGTTATCTTATAGATAGTCCCTCCTCCACGTCACAGAAAGCAATAACCATATTAATTATAGTAATCTAATACTGATATTCCTTTTCAACAGTTAAGCCCGGCACGGTCAGGATAGTATCTATCAGAATTATATATTAAGATATTATATAGCCTGTTTACTCTAAAGCACCCTTTACCTCTTTATCCAATAACTTCCCAGCAAGTTACCTCTTACTGTTAATTACTAGCTGCTTGTTCTTATACCTTTCCAGATTCTCACGCACTAAGTAGTTACACTACTGTTACCACTCATTCTAAAATAGATACTGTGCCTGATAATGCCTCTTATTCACGCGTGTGTACTCTTTCTCGCGTCTTGTTATACTGTCAAGCGTATGTCAAGCAGGGTGTTATAGACTATTTTTTTAGTTTCTTCAGATACAAGTAATCACTAAAGTTTTACTAAAAGTCCTATTCTACTGCCTTAAAAGCCTACTTTATCTTATCCTAATATTATTTTCTTTTACAGATATTCTTCTGCAGAGCATGCACACGCGGGATTTAGTTAATATAGCTAGTATCCTCTATCTTGTAAGATCAGCAGGGATTAATTAACCAGCTCATAGACACTATAAACCATATTAACTATTTTTAAGCCGGCAGTCCCCGGATAATCACCTAAGTATTAATATAGATACCTATACTATAATATTTTACAAAAGTATTAATACTGGCATGCTAAATATCATATTCTAGAGCTTATTTATAATATCTACTATTCAATAAAAACAATAGTAATATTAGTAAGGAGATAATCAGTTATAATCTAAATAAGATAACTTACAGCTGTTATTAAATACTTTCACTACTCTATAACAAAGTCCATACAGCTTTATAATCTATTTAGAACCGGTAATTTTACCTCCCTACTTTATCTAATATATTAGTATCCTGTAACAATATTTTTCTATTTATGATAGCTAAACCTTATATCAGCTCTAAGTTTAGTAGAAAAACTAAGGTTCTTCATAAGTCAGTCTGAGTTTGCACCTCTAATATAGCGGCCCTGAAGGTATTATAGAGACGTGATACGCGGTGGGTGGAAGGTAGGTCTGTATTCAATAGAATTAATCACTGGTTCCTCTGATGGAGGACCAGCAGGGCATAATAGTTTGGCCTAGACGGAAGGCTTAGGTGCTATCTTGAAGTATCAAACTGTAAACCATTCTAATAGGGTTCATTTAATCTAGAGAGCTATATTGAGAAGTAGCTATTACAGCATATTATAATAGTAAATCTAACTCGACAGTTTAGCGAAGGCCTTCACTGTATTAGGGGCACAAAACTCAGGAAGCATAGTGTCTTGCAGGCGCTTAATAACCTCTATCACGGTTCTATCAAAGCAGAATGAACATAGGAATCCTATTTAGTTCTCCGCCCAGTTCATTTTCCCACTTTATGAGCTTTCCAAGGCATTTTACACCGCGTGAATATTAGCTCTAGTGCACCCGCCACCCAAGCCAGTGGGCTGCATCTTGGTCATGACATACGAGATTGTCAACCGTTTATCCACATCCATAGTCACCAGGGAACCACCCATCAGGCCCCATGTACAAATTCGGCCTCCGAGCAACTAATCCACCGCAGTAGTGTCTTTACCCGGAAGAGCGTAACCAAGGCCAAAGCGGAACTTCCCCATCATGACCAGGTCAGGGCCGTTAGTCTGCTCTTGGAAGATAAGATCGATCGTTTTGGGAGACAGCAGTCGAGCGCCGTCGACTGTGCCACCGAGGGATATGGCGGATCAGGCACGGCAACGAAGGCAGGTGGCTCATAGCTCCCTGGATTTCAAATAAGGCGTAGTTCAGGTTCTTGCCTTTGGCAATGACGTTACCTGTATCTCCACGTTAATCGGCTGCGAAATCCCCCGAGGGCGCCGATAGAAGGGCCAGAACGGGGTAATCCATCAATCAATCACTCAATGTGAACTCACTTGATTAGGGGAATATGCTCATTCACGAAAACTATTCCAATTTTTCTAATCGTTCTCTACAAAAAACAAAAAACATACAACAGCTGGGATTCGCATGTGGTCACCCACCATACTACTAACCAGCCGGCGTGTGGCTTAAGTACGGCTGAGCGGACGGGAAGCCCTGTTTTCCACACCCTGTGGTCGTATGTGATGGAACTATTTTAGAGTAGACTTGAAAAGGTCTGATAGCGATGTTGGTGGCTGCTAAGGAAGGCTACAGCACTATCCTCGACTCAATGCCCAGGGAAGTTGTGGATGAACACAACGGGCATAGCTGCGAAGCTATCCAGTGAACAGTTTAAGTTATAGAACAAGAATATAAAGACCGAAGAAATTCCCTATATATTTTATAGCAGCACTGCACGTAGCGGGATCATGTACATTCTGATTAATACTCTTGGTGCTTCATATCTGGTGATGTGAGTACTGATAACTATTCCATCATCTCCAGTTCTCCAGCCTCCCGAGCAAAGATGGAAAACGAGCGTCAAAACAGGCCATCCCGTCACTTCTGTCGTAAAGTACCTCCCTCTCAACGCAAGTACGAGGTGTCGCACGCGAAAGACGAAGTGCCTAATCTAATTTAACCCATTTCCTGGCGGGTTAAGGCAATGTGGTGCGGTTTAGCGGGTTGGGTTCAACAACTCTAATACAAACCTATTTTCTTTGCTATTAAAAATTGATGCTTACCCTTTTTTTAACTGGCTGGGTTTAATATTCATGCTTCCCTGTGTTTAGGAAGTATTATACTTAATTACTATTATATCAGCAACATCTATTAATTATATATAATAGTTCAATCAAGCGTGTTAGTAAGAGGTATATCTATTATCTTTATGATAGTATCTGGCCTAGCGGTGTCCACACAAAAGTCCTCTGAAACACAGAACTTAAAAGCCTTCCTTGCAAGTTAATTTTCTGAGTTTTATCTAGACTTTCATACTAAGCCTGGAGAATAGCATAGAGGAAATGGCGGTATCAAGCCAGCTGTGTCCGCTGGCGAAGTGGACTGACTGTGCGTGATAAAACAAATTAGAGTTCTAGCAGATCACTTTATTTCCAGTTGAATTCTGGCATAAGTCTGTGCTAAAGCAATATACCCAGAGAGTTAGGTTTTAAAAGCATGAAAAGGTGAAACGGCCTTGGAGATCGGCGGCAATCCCGACAGCAACCCCATTGCAAGCAATGTCGGAAAATGAAGGCCGAAATTTCGGCCAAAGTGCCCGAGTGGGCAGCAAGTATACCCCGGATGATCTGCCTCCGCATACCCCAGAATGGAGAGAATGGAAATTACTCCCTTATATAAAGGTATCTCCTCTCGCCCATTTGTTTATCTTTGGCTTTTCCTTTCTCATAAGCCCAAACCAGGATGTTTCTTCAGCATACCCGAGGAAGGCCCCTACAGTTCAGCATCACCGCGGCATGCGGTTTTGGATTTCTTCTCTTTGGTTACGACCAAGGTGTCTTTGGCGGCCTACTCGATAATGACAATTTTCTCCGAACTTTTGGATACCCCAATACCACCATCCAAGGCCAGATAGTGGCCGCCTACGATATTGGATGTATTATAGGTACTCTATTGTCAATGTTCTTTGGAGACAAACTGGGGCGGCGGCGATGCATCCTTACAGGGTCTTCCATTTTAATCATTGGTGGCATTTTGCAAGCAGCTGCATACTCCATGGCTCCAATGATAGTTGGCCGTGTGGTTGCTGGGATAGGCAATGGCATGAACACTATCGCGTGTCCGGTTCTGCAGTCTGAGACGGCGAAGGCAAATGATCGTGGAAAGCTTATTGTGCTTCAGTTGGTATTGAATATATTTGGGATTGTTATCAGTAACGTGAGTCTAGTACTATATCCCTTGGTCTATAGACAAATTCTAACTTTATAGTGGATGAACTTTGGGTTTACGTATATTCCTGATTCATCTGTTAGCTGGCGCTTCCCTCTTGCCTTTCAGTGTTTCTTTGCTCTGATTACAATCGCTCTTATTTCTGTGGCACCGGAATCGCCCCGTTGGCTGCTCATGAAACACCGCACCAACGAGGCCCAGGATATTTATGCTCGACTACAGGACAAGCCCTACGACCACCCTACAGTTATCGAGGAAATACAGAGCCAGACGGCCACTCTTCAGCTGGAAACAGAATTACAGCAGTCAACCCCCCTAAAAGAGATATTCGCTACAAAGAGCAAGCACCAGACTCTGCGCAGGATTCTTCTTGGTGCAGGGACTGCCATCTTCCAGCAGGTGGGAGGAACCAATGTAATCGCATATTATCTTCCCATTGTCTTGACGCGGTCCGTTGGACTGAGTAACCGGCTTGCCTTGATTCTCTCCGCTTGCGACTCCATGTCACTGATGTTTTGGGGCGCCGTTGCCACTCTTCTAATCGACCGAGTCGGCAGGAAAAAGTTATTGCTCATGGGAGTCACAGCCAGCAGTATCTGCTTCGCGCTAGTTGCTGTGGGCTTGAGATACAGCGGCCCAGAGAACAAAGGCATGTCCATTCTTGCCGTGGTATTTATCTTCATGTACTATGTCTTCTACGGCACGTCCCTGCTTTCAATCCCCTTTCTGTACCCGGCGGAGATAAATTCACAGAAAATGCGCAACATCGGTACCTCGTTTGCAACGACCGTGAACTGGCTCTTTGTCTATGTCGTGGTCGTTGCCACCCCGACGGGGATAGATAATATCGGGTGGAGGTACTACATGCTCTACGCCATCTTCAACTTCTGCTTTATCCCGGTTATCTGGTATTTCTATGTTGAAACTGCCAATCTTTCGTTGGAGCAGGTGGATCGGGTGTTTGAGATTAAGCATGATGCTGGGAGGGATATGGACTGGTCCGAGGCGTACAATATTGCCCGCACGGAAGATGCAACGGCTACTAGAATGTCTACCAAGGATGGCGCTGAGTCTGAGCATTGTGAAGTTTTGGCTTGAGGGGCAGGTCCCCTACAGGTGGATTTCTATGGGTCTAACAATGATCGGCTGTATTTTGGCCTTGTGCAGTGGTTACAAGGGGACAGTATGTTATGGACTTATGGTACTTAACAATAACATCGGTGCATGGTTTAACCAGAACCCTTATGTCTGTTGTATACAATTATTTTTCTCAGACCCCGCGAGCAAGCCTAGAGCATCAATCTATAAGTGATGAAAAGAACAAGGAATTATTGCAATAAAACATTTGAACGGTGCAATATGCCAGAAATGTAAAGATATCTGCTACTTTGTAGGACTTCCAGATTTATTTAGGACGCAGCAGTATTACCTGCACATAAAAAGGAAAGGGGGCATTCATCCAGTCTAGTTGGCGCGCCAGTACTTGCATCATCTTCGAAGGTCTGGGACCTAACATCTCGCTAAAGAGGGTCAAGTAGAGTGCTACCTCTCTGCCGTTCCTACGGAATATTGCCCGTCGATAAGGGGAAATTCTCCAAAGTCGGAACAAAAGTCGCGAGATACCCCCATCCTGCTTATGAACCCGCGATATGAATCCCGGTCTGGGCAATGTACGTCATTGCGCTATACCAACTACTTAAGACGTCCGTTTCATCAAGAACTACTCATACTATACAATCAGTTCTTCTAATCAGTTATAATGACTCAAGGAAAGCATGCCCTCATCTTCGGTGCGTCCGGTATCTCCGGCTGGTCATTGATGAAACAGTGCCTCTGTTATCCAGCACCCACGACCTTCGCGCGTGTAACTGGGCTCTGCAATCGCCCTGTTGACAAGAAGAACCTGTTTCTCCCTGATGACCCTCGCCTCAACATCGTCTCAGGAATCGACCTAACCGCCCCTGTCGCAACAGTCGTGTCGGAACTCCAGAAAAAGGTCCCCAATGTTGAAGATGTGGATGTTGTTTTTTTCTCTGGTACATTCCTTTCCCCTCTGTCTTGCTTCTAAACCCGTTATAACCGTAGAGACCCGGTTCATGCTAATACGGACCAGCATACATCCAAACCAACGACCACGCCTCCCTCCTGCAAGTCAACACCGCACTCCTCAAAACAGCCGTGCAGGCCATAACAACCGCCTCAAAAAACGTAGCCACCATAGTCCTCCAAACAGGTGGAAAGGCCTACGGTGTCGAATTCCCAGATAAAGTCGCCATAAAACCACCCCTCCACGAAGACCTGCCGCGCATTCCCGAGCCATACCGCAGCAAGATATTCTACTACGCGCAGTACGATCTCCTGAAAGAAATGTCCCAGGAGCCCGGGTGTACTTGGACATTCACAGAGATTCGCCCTGATGGGATTGTGGGGTTTGTTCCTGGAAGCAATGCAATGAACATGGCGCAGGGGATAGCGCTGTATCTTTGTTTGTATAGAGAGGTGTTTGGGAAGGGTGCGAAAGTTCCATTCCCCGGGGAGAAGCATGGGTATCATGCAACCCATATGGATACGTTCCAGGACCTTTTGAGCAGGCTGGAGATCTACGTCGCAGTCAATCATGATAAGTGTGGGAATGGGAGTGTGTTTAATGCCGCGGATGGTGAGGTTGTCACCTGGGCGGGTGTTTGGCCACGCATCTGCGATTATTTTGGCCTTGTGGGCGTTGAGCCCCAGGAAGAGAAGGTGGAGGACAAAGAGAGTATGCAGCGCTTTGTGAAGGGGCATATGAAGGAGTGGCAGGGCCTGGTCGATAAGCATGGGTTGAAGAAGGGGACTGTGGAGAGCCAGAATTGGGCTCATACGCGTTTCATGCTGGTTGATTTCGACTTTCATCGAGAGTTCTCGATGGAGAAGGCGAGGGAGGTTGGCTTTGATGAGACGATTGATACGGTGGATGGGTATAAGATCGCTTTTGACCGCATGGCTGAGGCCCGTGTGATTCCCAGGCTTTAGAGTCTGTATTGTAGCCTTTCTACGATTACACTGCCTAGAGGCTTGTATCACAGCTTACATCGAGTTTTATTCCTTGACATGGTAACTAATGATATTATTCTGTGGCAGTATCCTGTAGCTGTAAAGAGTGGAAGAAGTCAGCCACCCGGTGGAAAGACTCCTTGGTTGCCCACGGTGGCATAGCCCTTGTCCTCGGATCCTGCTCTGGGAAATATTTGACCAGCGAGAAACACATCATGTCAAGGTCTCTGGCTCCTTCACCGGTCCGCATACATGAGAATGAAAACACATAAACGAAGGCCGCATCAACATCCGCATTGGCGAGAAGACTGAGCTGTGTTCCCACATAGTCGGCCTGTTCCTTCTCGCTCCGTGTCGGGACAATATCGTTTTCGAAAATGCCGGTACCGTCCGGGTTTGTGCCTTTTAGCAGTATAAAGCCACCATCCCCTCGACTGGCTGCTCCCTCGTAGGCGCAGCAGCCGACTTCCAGCACAGCGAGGGGCTTGTCGAGCCTAAAACGGTCAAGACCCGCAACGTATTTCTCTGCGGATTCGCCTCGCCGATAGTAGTCTATACCAACAATGTCGAACATTTCCCAGTTCACTAATTCCCAAGAGCCGGCCGAATACGTGACTGGACCCCCAAACTGGGCCCGAATAACCTCAACGAAAGACCGCAAGACCTGGTTCAGCACCGCAGACTTCTCCCGTAACGCCGGCGGTATATCCTCCGTCAAGTGGCCGTCAGGAAACTGCGAGCCGAGAAACATTGCACGCTCCTCAAACGACTCGCCGGGGAACACTCCCTTGCTGAAAATGGTGTACTCGCAACCGGCGATAAAGACCAGGTCAATTCCTTCATTCCGCAGCCTTTCGCCCGTCTTCGCGGCCTCTTCAAAGTAAAGACGCGTGTCGTCAATACCCGCATTCATCTTCCACGGGTTGAAAAAGACCTTCAGGCCCTGGGAATTGGCTGATCGGGCTGCGATCTCCAGCCGCTGAATATCCTCTCCCTCGATGCGCACAGCGTTGGCATGCAGTTCACGGGCGATGGTCCGCATGTCGTAGTCAACCAGGGCGGGATCGAACGGTTCAACGGAGAATCCATTCCCGCTGAAATTGAGGCCAACATCGTAAACAACACCGCGGTACTTCATGATCAAAGAATAGATACTCAAAACCGGAAAGAAAGGGTAGGAAGACAAGAATTGGGCAGGTATATATGGTCAAGACTGTCTCCACAGCGGAGTGCGCACTCTTGGCGTCCCGAGAGTCCGTCAGCGCGGAGATTCCTGTCCGTCTTTCCATCATCCACCTCCCTCCGGGACTTGTGCTGCTTGCCTCAGGTCTTTAATATGCTCTCTGGCCTGTCGCTTACAGGATTGTAGCGGTTCTCCGCCCCACCGTGAATATGTCGTCTAGCCCCGAGAACGGCTATGGGACCACCAGCCAGCCTGGGGAGGAGAACTTCGGCTCACAGCGGAAGGGGTCGAACGAGTACAAGATCCCAGAAGCCCATAAAGTGGCTGTACGTAGCTTGCTGTGATTAAACTGTACGACTGGACGCTAATGGTCGACAGTGTGATCGCTGCCGGCAGCGCAAGGTGCGAACACTCTTGGACTGATCTCCATGGCTTGCCATTAACCTTCTGCAACAGATCAAGTGTGATCGCGTGAACCCATGCAAGCAATGCCTCAAGATAGGAGCGCACTGTGTCTATACATGTGGTAAAGCCAAAGAAAAGCGGCAGCGGGTCCTGATATCGAGTGCATAGTGCGTTCAACCCTTATGCCATCTACTTCAGGACTGATGTTGATGTCATGCAGTGAGCGAAGGCTAGAGGATATTTCGACCAAAATTGACGAGCTTGGCGAGATAGTAAAGCGGCTCGATGAGCGTCATGCTGTTGGCCTGGCCAATCCAGGTAAAATGCGAGTACCAGTACAATCATCACTTCTATCTAGTGGTACAAACTACCAGCCATTAAGTCGGGCGGAAGGAATCGAATCCTCGCTGTTCGCCCATGTTATCTTCACAATTGAGGCTCTCCAGGTTACTATGACGGATAGCCCTGGAGTGCTTTCGGCGATGGATGCGTTGCGGACGACGGTCAATGTCCAGAAACAACAGAATGAGACCCTGGAGCGCTCGCGTCCGTTTCCAAAGGAGCTTCCTCCAGGGCTCAATCTTAGGGACCTTCCTATCCCATCAATGGAAAAGATCATGGCTTGTTTAAGAATCGCTCAAGGTGAGCCACCTGTTCTAACAATGCGCTGTACCTACTAACTCCCATCAGAGAGCTCCGCCAGCCAGCTGTATTGGCCGATCGAGTTTGGATCTCTGGCTGAATTCACCCAATACGTCATCAAGGCTTGCTCGCCAGGTCCAATCACAGATATGGAGCTGATCATTGTCCACTATGTTCTTTCCTGGCTCTTCACCGAGTGCTCGAATAGGGCCGGAGACGAGGCTGCCAGGCGAGAGTACGAGGTGCAGGCAATGGCTTGTAGAGGCAGCCTGGAGACAATTATATCAAACCTTTCCATCCATACCGATGCGGACACAGTTTCTATCTGTGCCTTGTACATGGCTGTATGTCTCCTTATTATAGTTGTGATCCTCATGCTAAAACAAGCAGGCCCTTCACTGCCTTCACTGTGGGAAAGCCACCACCGCATGGACATTTATTTCGAGGGCGTCGCTCATGAGTCAGGCCATTGGGCTACACAGCGCCCATGCTATGACAACAGAGCCGGGAGTACAACAGAAGGTTGGTCTATTCTGGGCAGTCTACGTACTTGAGAAGTCAGTCTCGTTACGTCTCGGCATACCCTCCACCATCCGGGACCAGGATATTACAGTGCAGCGACTGCCCATGGATCGCAAGATGGCATCTCTGGTCTTTAATCGGATGCCTGACTGGATAGATGTAGCTAGCCTCTACGGGCGGGTTTATGACAATCTCTACAGTCCGAATGCTCTGCAGCAGCCATTTTCCGTTCGAGTGTCTCGTACCAATGCCCTCGCTTCGGAGCTAGAACGAATGATAGCTGCGAGAGCCAACTTCTATGTAAGTTGTTCTTGTCTCCTTGGGCGTTGTAGCTAACCGTTCCCAGAGCCGGCCAGACCAGTGGACGTGCCATCTGGTACACCCTGCGTTATCTAGGTTTATCATCCATGCCAACAAGGCTGTCGACTATTCCACCTTAGCGTCGATCTATAGAAGTGCTCCATCGGAGCAACCTTTTAGCATGGCCTCTTGCCCTAAATGCATCAGAGCAGCTAGAGCAGCCATTCAAGAGAGCGAAGCCTGCATCTCCGTAATCACGGATTCGCCGGCATGGCCTCCAAGTCTTGACTTATGGGCCAACGAGATCCTTCTATTAACACCCTTCATGCCATTTCTAATTCTGGTCTGTAACATCGTTGAAAGCCCTGACTCGTCAGATCTGGAGCGCTTGCACCGGTTAATCGACGGTCTGCAGTCGCTGGTACAATCGCCTCGGTATTCCAGCTGCATGACGCAGCTTCGCATTTTCAAGGCCCTGTATGATGTCGTTGCGAACTATGTCCAGGACAAAGCAGAAGGGTGTCCAGCCGACTTGATTAGCGACGATACTACGTACTTAATAGAACAGGACTGGCTGGGTGCGGAGTTTGAGCTCTGGGGAGCATCTGAGGGATACATGGGAAGCTAGACCTGGAGAAATTTATGACTTAAAATAATGACATAATTTGCCCTGTGCCCTTTCCCTGTCCCTAGATTGGATGGGTCAATCCTGTCTGCCAGGCAAGTGCAGGCTTGCTTCCAAATACCCTCAGCAAGTACCTTTACCTGCCTGGCATCTTATTGGTTTACTATATTATCTCACGACGGCCTTTCTACTATACCGCGTCATGTAGCCCAGGAAAAATAAATATCCAATATCCTTATCCTTAGCCAGGAATATCTTTTGGTCTAAACCTGGGCAACACTATCCAAAGCCTCTCTAACCAGTAGCCAGGAAACACGGTGGGATTGGAAATGACGGGAGAAAAGTAGAAATTGGCGGTTGAACAGGAGCCTCTCCACCAAAACGCATGCCATCCCAGGTTTATTTCTTGCAGTAAGTCAAGCAACCCCACTCTTGCAGAGATTGCCTTGGTTTGCATATTAAAATTCAACCACAGTACACTGGAACAGGAACAAGTCTCCCATGGTAACTCAATAATGGCATGGGGGCTCTGGTATTCCAGAGCGCAATGGCCACCTGGTGCTAATTGGAGGCGCAAAACCTCCACCCGCACGGTTCGCTTCCATGGCCGGCTATTCCGTGATGCTTCCATCCAGCAGTTTGATTGTTCATGTCCTCGTTGACTAGGACACCCTTTCTGCTGATCTTTGGGGTGATTGCACTCCAAGCCTCTCACCACAACGCATATACCAGACGGCCGATCCTTAGGGTTGGCTCTACCCCCTCCTAGGAGGCCCAAGCCACACCAGATACTAATTAAACGATGCATCAATAACCGCCCAGTCATTGCCGATGTATGAGGCAATTGATATACCCCGCAAAACACCATGGACCCCTCTCCAACCCCTGTTGTGGGGTCTTGGCAACATCCAGAAGGCTATCTGCCATCAAGGCTACCCCGTACTCTACCCCATCCTCCTCACGTCATGGCCATTGCAAAGCTGGTCAGTCGCCGATGCAAACAGCCGTCAATTGCCGATTTATGATGAGGAAACTATATATATATGCTCAATCATTGCGAGCTGTGGTACCTTGATAATCAAGCCTTCTCTCAGCAGCCATGAAGTTCCTCACTGGATTGTCACTGCTAGCCCTTGTTTCCCCATCCCTGTGTGTTCCCGGCGTCCAGTTCCATGCACGCAATGAGGCTGGTGCAACCGAACAGCCCTTGATCAAGCTCAAGCCCCAACGGACTTCTTCCCGCGAGCTTGTGAATCTGGATGGGTTGTGGAAATTTGCCCTCGCAGCCAGCCCCAACGACACAGCCCAGCCGTGGACAGCGCCCTTGCCCAAGGGCCTTGAATGTCCAGTCCCTGCCTCGTACAACGACATCTTCGTGGATCCTGAGATCCATAATCATGTCGGGTGGGTGTACTACCAGCGTGATGTGATCGTCCCCAAGGGCTGGTCTCATGAGCAATACCTGGTGCGGGCTGAATCTGCTACGCACCATGGTCGGATCTATGTCAATGACCGCCTTGTTGCTGAACATGTGGGTGGCTATACACCTTTTGAGGCAGACATCTCGGATATTGTTGCCCCTGGAGAGAGCTTCCGCTTGACGATTGCTGTCAATAATGAGCTTACCCATGAGACCATCCCGCCTGGAAAGATAGAGATTGGGGAGGCCACGGGCAGGAGAATACAGACCTACCAGCATGACTTTTATAACTATGCCGGTCTTGCTCGGTCTATTTGGCTTTACTCTATCCCTCGCCAACACATCCAGGACATTACCGTTGTCACGGACGTTGAAGGAAAGAATGGCCTGATCCACTATGATGTGAAAGTAGGCAAAACCAACACCACTGGGCAGATCAAAATCACTGTGATTGATGAGGACGGGGTTGCTGTTGCAAATGCCACCGGGGCCAACGGGACCGTCAAGATCAACTCTGTCAAGTTATGGCAACCGGGTGCCGCGTATCTCTACCAGTTCCGTGCCAGCATTGTGGACTCCAATGGCAAGATCGTCGACACCTACAGCGTGGCTACGGGCGTGCGCACCGTCAAAGTAAGCGGAAAGAAGTTTCTTATCAACGACAAGCCCTTCTACTTCACCGGGTTTGGAAAACACGAAGACACCGCAGTGCGTGGCAAGGGTCATGACCAAGCCTATATGGTCCATGATTTCCAGCTGATGCAGTGGATCGGGGCAAACTCTTTCCGCACATCGCACTATCCCTACGCCGAAGAAGTCATGGACTTTGCCGACCGCAACGGCATCGTCGTGATCGATGAGACACCTGCTGTCGGTCTGAACCTTGGCCTGTCCCTGGCCGGGGATACATCCATACGCACCTGGTCCCCAGAGAACATCAACAACAACACCCAGGCAGCCCACAAGCAAGCCCTCCGCGAGCTCGTGGCCCGAGACAAGAACCACGCCAGCGTTGTCATGTGGTCAATCGCCAACGAGCCAGCCTCTAGTGAAGACGGGGCACGCGAGTACTTCGAGCCACTGACCAAGTTAACCCGCGAACTGGACCCCACGCGCCCGATCACCTTTGCCAACGTCGGCGGCGCAACCTGGGATCTCGACAAGATTACCGATCTGTTCGACGTCACCTGCCTGAACCGGTACTTCGGCTGGTACTCAGAGACCGGCGACCTTGCCGAAGCAGAGGCCGCCCTGGAAAAGGAGCTGCGCGGCTGGCAGGATAAGTTTGATCGCCCAATGATCATGTCCGAGTATGGCGCCGATACGATTGCAGGGCTGCATTCAGTGCTGGGTGTGCCCTGGAGCGAGGAGTACCAGACCCAGATGCTTGACATGTACCACCGGGTGTTTGACCGTCTGGAGGCAATGTCTGGCGAGCATGTTTGGAACTTTGCCGACTTCCAGACCAGCTTGGGCATCTTCCGGGTCGATGGTAACAAGAAGGGGGTCTTCACCAGGAACCGCCAGCCCAAGGCTGCGGCACATAGCCTCAGGGCGCGGTGGACTAACCTGCGCAAGGAATAAGGAAGCTCAGTGTGTATATATTTCGAGGTGGGCCATGTCTTGCTCGGCTACCACTTATTGATATCAGTGTCCTGGTTATTGGATATGAGTATGCATTTAGTAAGAGCAACTGGCTAGCCTTGGTAGTCAACGGCTTTCGCAGATGAATCACTTGAAAGTAACAGTCTGATATGACCGTTAGAATACATCCATGAGAGACAGGGAACTCATCATGACCATCCAGACTGTGACACCATGAACGGGCGATTTGATTGCCATGTGTATGAAGATTTGTTCCAGCGTGTGCATCGGCTCAATCCTCTTAATCGGGTCACAATCAACCCCAATTATTTAGATTACCCGCCTGTTTGGACGTTGGGAAGCCCTTGAGGGCCCGAGCCTATTAACGAACTCTAATAATTCATAAGCCCAGGCCGAAAACCGTTCAGGTGGGTTAGTTTCGTTCAGTTTGTCCACAACGGGGCCAGAATATCAACAATAAACCTTCCACAAATTTCCAACGGAAAAACGCCGAGAAACAGACTCCACTTTCCCCGCGTTCTCAGACGATGATATGCCAAGATTCCCTAGCTCGACTCTCATATCTCCAACCCAGCGCGGACTTCTAGCGGAGGCCCAGGCCAGCCAAGAGTCCCGCAGCAGTAGTGGAAAGCAACTCCTCTTGCCATGCCTTATTATAGCCAATCTTGTCCTCAGCTCGGCCCTCGGAGGTTCACCGTCTCCCCATCCAGAATGTACTTGGCGTGTTCAGCCATTCCGAGGTCGACCTGCGAGCAATATAAGTCGTACCCGGCGCAGTCATGTTCCACTTTCCCACTTTCCATCACCGCTGCTGACTTATCTGCCCAGAGCAGAAGCACAAGAGAACATGAGAGGCACTAAGCCCCCGATCGAAGATGAGAAGCAAAGTCTCGATCATCTCGAGACGCTGAAACCCGACGATGAAGCCGGACGATTCAACACCAAGGAGGCTGCCTCCATCAAGCGCCAGATCGACTTCCGGCTCATCCCATGCCTGGGGCTTATGTACTTCGTGTCCCTCATGGACCGAAAGAACGTGGCAAATGCAGCCATAGCCGGGATGCGGACAGACCTCGACATGCTGGGGGGATATCGGTACAGCCTAATGACACTAGTTTTCTTCATCACCTATGTTATTCTACAGCCTCCAATGACGATTCTATGCCGCAAGATTGGTCCTCGCAACTTCCTGCCTGGCATCTGTTTGCTATGGGGTTGCGTTATTATTGGTTTCGGATTCAGCAACAAGTGGACGACGCTGGTGGCCTTGAGACTTATCCTGGGGATCTTCGAGGCCGGGTACTTTCCAGGCTGTGTTTATCTGTTGTCGACTTGGTATACTCGGTGTAAGGTGCCCTCCACTGTCATCTTCATTTGTTAATATACAGCAGTCGAGGTTGCGCGGCGGTACTCGGTCTTTTATCTCATTGGCAGTTTCGGATCTGCATGTTCAGGAATCCTTGCTTATGGCTTGATGCAAATGGAGGGTGTCGAGGGTATTCGTGGTTGGCGATGGTAAGATATACAAAGCCACTGTTACTGCCAATTGAACTAACAGTCCAGGATTTTCATTATGGAGGGCGTTGTAAGTGTCAGCCATTCAACATTTGTCAAAGTTAATTGTTCCTAGATAACCTGCGCGATCGCCATGTTCGCGTATATCTTCATGATCCGCTTCCCAGACGAAGAGCGCGAAAGTCCGTCCCCCCGTTTCTTGAAGCCGGAGCAGTGTCAATTTATCATCGACCGGTTGGAGCAGGACCGAGGAGACGTGGAGGTTGAAGAATTTAGGCTGGTGAAGTACCTCAAGCCGGCTCTGGATCTCGAGGTCTGGGGGTTTGCCTTTATTTTCTTGTCAGTGCAGCTATTCTTACAGCTATTCGACTGGTCTGACTGATTCTCAGCTGCTCCACGACCGTCTCCTACGCATTCGCATGTGAGTACTTTCACTGGTAACAGAGGTACAAAGTTAACTCAACAGACTTTCTCCCCATTATCTTACGGGAAAATCTGAATTTCAGCCTGGCGGCGTCTCAGTGCCTAATTGCGCCGCCTTATGCATTTGCCGCAATCCTGATGTACGCTACTTCCTGGGTGGGAGATCGATACCGCGTCCGGGGCATTATCATCGTTGTGAACAGTCTGATTGGGCTTATTGGCCTGTGTATTATGGCCTTCCATGCGGACGCTGCGGTCAAATACTTTGGTGTGTTCCTGGCGGTTGCTGGGGTAAACGCCAATATGCCGGCTATCATGACGTATCAGGTGAAGCCACCCCAAAACGCACTCAACTCCAGCTGACTTGGTTAGGCAAATAATATTCGCGGCCAGTGGAAGCGCGCGTTTTGCTCTGCGACGTTGACTGGCATGGGCGGCATCGGTGGGATCGCAGGTAGTCTTGTCTTCAGAGCTCAAGACAAGCCAGAATACTTGCCCGGTATGGTGGCTACAATTGTGTAAGTTGTCTTTCTCAATCCGTTCCTAAATACTGACACTTTCGTTTTAGTGCTAGTGGCCTCGTGGTCCTTACCGTTGGTCTTCTCTCGGTGTACTTCAGAATTGCAAACAACAAAGCCGACAAGGGAGAAAAGGTTATCAACGATGATCCGGATTTCAGGTATACTATATAATGTTGCAACAGGAGCAGTGGCTTGCCTAGGTAGTGCGATAGCTGGTAGGGAGTGAATATAGCTTAGTCTATCTATGAAGAACAAAGGAAGAAATTGCGTCGCGACTGGGAGCTAATAGTCCATTGAGTGTATGTTACTAGATGCATGGAAATGGGAGAAGCCATGGAGAATGCAGAAGTATCTCGTCATATCGGCGGCTCGATCTAGATCTATTGACAAGGTCCGTGCCACCTAGTACCATGGCGGCGTGCAATGTTGTTGTGTTTTGATTGTGATTGCCACTGCTATTGTCGTTTTGTGATGTGTTTATCTGAAAGATACAACTTGGTTCCGTAGCTATAGCTGCCTCAAAACGCATACGTCGTGTATTCCCTGAATCAAATTAGCCGGTGGCATGCAACAATGGCATCTTTGCTTACTGGTCAATAGGGGTTAGGACAAATGCCTGTCGAGAGTCCATGTCCGATGATTCCTCAAGTTGCAAGGCCTGGCCGACCACGGTCAAGAAGTATCCAGTCTTCTTTGATACGAATTGGTAGGTATCTTCGTTGAGTTGCTCATATCTTTTTGGGCAACTTGCCTGCCAATTCAAGACCTGAAGATCATCAATTAGGATCTACACTAGCGATTGTGGCGCTCTGGGACACGCAGAGGCAAGGGATGCCTTCAAGTTCTTACATCTCCATGTATCTCCTTGCATTACGACTCCTCAGCGTGAAGAATCCCCTTCGATCCAGAAAATATGAAATATAGTATCTTGGTGACACGGCGTCAAAATTCGAGATGGTTTCCATACATATAGATACAACAACTTGATTCCATAACTGTAGATAGAGCTAAACCGGACATGATGCCAGCCCCCCTCCCCCCAATACCCGTCCTTACACCAAAGGCAATCCCTCATCATCTGAATTCAATTAGCTTGTAACCTCCTATAATGGCATCTTCGCTTACCGGGGGTCAGGATAAACTTCTCATCAAGCTCGTTGTTCCACTCCGCAAGGTGCAGGCCCACGCCATCAGCGCGCACGAAGTATCCAGTCTTCTTTGATATGAGTTCATAGCTATTTTCGGACACTTTCTCGACGGTGTAAATCTCTTCGTCGTCCCCGGAAACGCAAAGATCGCCTAGCTTATCGCCACAGTCGATATAGCCACCGCTGATGTTTTGGATCACAAAGTCGCGCTCGCTGCCTTTGTTGGTGAAGAACCATGTCTGGTGAGGGTTGTTGCTTTTCTCAGCGAACTCTAGCTCCTTGTCCTGGCCGACGTCGGTCAGGACTTGATTGTCTTCTAGAGCCGCCGATCCGATCGTATAGGTTCCGTCATTGAGAGCGAACGCAGACTGGCAGAGGGCCGCAAGGGCTCCGAGGGCAAGGGTGATCTTCATATTGAAGGATAAGGCAGAATATGGGCTGAGAGCGTGAATGTGGAAGCGGCCAAGTTCTGAGGATTCGTCCGCTTTATATGTTTCGGTGGGTAATTCGTCTGTATTTGAGCACCTGATGATCATTAAACCGGGCATCCACTAGCGATCGGGGCATTCTGGTACATGCATAGGCAGGGGATGACTTGGATCCCCTTGCATCACATTCCTCAGCGCGAAGATCCCCTTATTCAATCACTCTCCGGTTAGGGCACTTCCACCAGGAGGATACTTTGTCGGCACGAACGACGGATTCATCGCAGTATCCCACAAAATTGAGTGGTCGAGACATCACACGACAATTACTATCTTACAAGTCAAACAATTCTTTTTTTTTGTGGCTGAAGACGAATGCATGGGATTCAGCTAAGACGAGAGCGAAGGAAGAATGTCGTACATGTCGTACACAGGGATGCCGCGAAGGAAATTCCCTTCCAGCCAGCCACTTGCATTGGAGCGTTGCCCACAGCAATTCGATCATCGTACAGGAAAGAGTCCGCACTTCGCAGGCATGCAGGCATGTAACACGAGATTGTCCGATCGTTCACTACTTTCGTCCCCTCTCACTGCCTGATTTTGATGAAGATGCAGGACCACATTTCTGTCGCTGTATATTCGTCCGTGTGACATGCAGTCACCATCTAATGGTTGGATATGAGGGAGTATGAGTTGACTGGGATTCCTCTAGCCGGCATCTAGGCTAGCAATGGGCTATCTGCAGTGCAGGTATAACCGGTAAGCAAGCCATGACAATTCTCAGCAATGCTACAATTACCTCAAGAACCGATAGCAGCGACAGGAACTACGGGCAAAATTGAAGAGCATTAATAATATTTTAGATATGCTTGACAAAGGAGGACTGCAATAACAGCTGATGATCTATATATCACGCAAAAGGAAGGCTACCGATGCAGATACAACTACAGTAAAGCCTAGCTATAGCGAACTAAATGAGACCGGCAGGTATTCTTGCTAGAGCACAAGCCTCGCAATATTTGTTTGGTATAAATATGTGTATTTCGACTAGACTTACGGTATTGAACCAAACTTATATATATATAAGTTTATGCATATTCCTACTTACTTATACTTTATATCTAGAATAGTTATTAACCTTCTAGGTTAACTATAGCTAGATTTAAATATTTAACTATCTATTTATAAAGTCTAGTTATACTATAAGAATATATATCTAGATAAGTGTATTTCTAACTAGGCTAAAAGATTACTACAACCAGACTCTATAGTCTGGTCTGCCCGGATTGCATCTATATAGTCTATATAGGTCATGATACCCCCCAAGCCGGCTTTGCATTCAGCGAGCCACCCAGAACCATCACATCACCTATTCAACAATATATCTGGCTTGCACAGCGGCAAGAATCAGGTCCCCCAATCCCCCAACTGTCCCCGCTCTCGTAATATCAATCAGAGATAGCTCCAAACCCACGTAGCGGCGGCACCAATTCCGAATCTCAAGTGTCATGAGAGAGTCAATCTGCGTGGCAGCTATCTGCTTGGGGTCCTGCCCCCGAGCAAACAGCGAGTACTCCTGCAGGGCATCGATGAAATCGAGCATCGCCTTTTCCCTCCAAGACACGTCCTTGATGATGTCTGGATCTTTCATAAGGTCGTGGATGATGTGTTTGAAGGTTGGTGCCTGTTTGAGCGGATCCCCCGAGGTCTGGTATTTCAGGTCCAGATCGAGATACTTGCGAAACCGGGCATCGGGGGCCCAGAGGGGCCGCACGGAGGGGTCGGCAATGCTCTTCGTGGAACTCATGCCAACAGTGAGAGTGTTTGGTGCGTGCAGCGACCCAGCGAACCTGGGTGCTGGCTTGGAGTCTGCACAGAAGATGGCAACCTCGAAGGCATCGAGAACTTCTCGTTCGCTCAAGAGTCGCACCGACGCGGAGGCCGCGCGGTCCCGAAACTTGGTGTTATGGGTCGCCAAGTATCCCACATCATTGACGCCCCCCAGATTGACGGCAGAGGCTGGCAAGCCCTGCTGGAGCCGGTATTGAGCAAACGAGGACACAAAGGTATTCGCCGCCGAGTAGTTGACCTGCCCTGCGTTCCCCATGACTCCGGCGATGGAACCACAGACGACGAAGAAGTGCAGGCTGGCGTCTCTGCCCGCTAACGCACGATGCATGTTCCACGTTCCATCTACCTTGGCCGCGAGTACTACTTTCCAGTTGTCGTGGTTCATTTCTGTGATGAAACCATCCTGCACTTTGTCAGTACATCTCTTGCCCTTGGTCAGGTTTACTTACCCGGAGTAGCATCGACAGCTGGAGCACGCCGCCGATGGGGTGGGAACAAGCTTGCATGGCAGCTTCCACGTCCTTCAGCACCGATGCATCACCCGGGAACAAGACTGCCGTACAGCCTTGCAGCTCGAGCTCGCGCCGAAATGACTGGTCCTGCTCTGTAGTACCAGCGGACCGGGACAATAAAAGGAAGTGCCGGGCCCCTCGCTCTACCATCCAGGTCACGATCGCCCGACCAACACCACCGAGGCCACCGACGAGGAAATAGGTTAGTGTAGGTGAAAACCGCGAGTTGCGTCTCGATGGGGCAACGAGGCTCCGTTCAGATTGCTCGGGCGTCCGCACAACCATTTTGCCGAGATGAAGTCCCAGCTGGAGGGCGTGAAATGCCTCCGCTGTTTCGCTGCTGGAGAAGACCTTTAAGGGGCGAATGGGACGGATTTTCCCTTCGTTATACAGGCCCCAGACTTGGCGGACAAGCCTATTCCAAGGTTAGACAACTCCCAATACGTGGATCTGCCGTGGCAACATACCCCGTGCGAATCCCTGGCCTCTCCAGCAGCCGGACGAGGTCTACGCCGAAAAATGCACGATTGCGCCCAAATAGGTCCATGGCCAGAGAGCCATGCTCCAAAAAGTCACGCTTTCCAATTTCAATCATCTTGCCAAACTCGGCAACGCATTGCCACGATGCATGGAGGAGCTCCCCTGCGAGAGAATTTAGCACAATATCTACACCGCGGCCCTGTGTCTCTTGCATCAGCCCGCGGACGAAGGAGGTGTCTCGGGAGCTGAAAATATTGCTTCGTGGAATTCCACATTCGTCCATCAAATACTGCGCCTTTTTCTCACTTCCGACGGTTGCATAAATCTGAGAGGGTTACTTGGCAGTCCGCACAATAGAACCGTCACGGCGACTTACCTTGGCCCCGACCATCTGGCAGATCTGTATCGCGGCAAGGCCGACCCCTCCACAGGCTGCATGGATAAGGACGGACTGTGCATGCATGCATATCAGTAATAGCGCCTGTGGTACGAGCTATTGGAGCACACACCTGCCCTTGTTCCAACCTCCCAACGTCCATGAGGCAATGTATTGCTGTCCCAAAGACAACAGGTATACTCGCGGCGTCTTCGAAAGAGAGAGACGACGGCATAGGATCGCACCGACTTGCCGGTAAGACCCTGCGCGTGCAGAACAAACCGAGTTCCAATATTATCACGCGGTCCCCGGGCTTGAAGTGCCCAACGTTGGAGCCAGCTCGTCTGACAATGCCTGTGGCCTCGGCACCTAGCTCATCCTTTTTCCCCATTATTCCCATCGCGACCATGATATCCTGTGCAGTTAGTGTAGACCAGTCCATCGGAGGCGTATCTATCTGTAACTTACGCGGAAATTGAGCCCGACGCACTGGATCTCAACGTCAAGATCATCCTCTCCTAGTGGATCAAGCTTGGACTCGCCCCAGAATAACGAGTGTAGTGACCCGTAGGAGCCAATGCCCAAGCGTATGGGTGAATTATTGTTTGGAACGTGTAGGAGCCTGTCGGTAAGAGAGCTCCATCTCGTCCGCGGGATATGAATGTACCCATCACAGAGTGCGAATTCATAGTCTACATCAATCAATCCGTTTTTGTGTACTGAGCTGAAGACCTTCAGCGATACCGCCACCAATGCTTTGGCCGAAGGCGCGTCAAAGTTGTCGACTTGCAACGTCGCAAAGGGGATCTCCTGCTCCTGGCGTGCCGTTCGCGAGACGCCCATGACAAGCGCAAAGTCTGGATTTTCACAGTTCAGTTCGACGGATTTGGTAACCCAGATTATCTGAGGTTTGAGAAGTACAAGCTGCTGAAATCTGATCCAGTTCTGTTCGCTTATGTTGGAAAAGAACGGGCCTTGCAGGTCAAGGAGTGATATAACCCGCTGGCCGTGTGGGATCTCATCCCCCAACGTGCATTTCTCCACCTCGTAAGCAAGCTGGGTCAATTGTTTCTTGATCTCATAGAACCATATATTGTAATCCCCTTCGCTCGGACAGAGAAGATAGATCGTGCCGCCGTGTATGCGGCTTTCGGGTTGCACACGTGAAACGAAAGTTCGATACAGATGACACCTTGAATTGCCATCATAACTGCTTGCCTCGACACCATCAAAGCCAGCATGCCGAAGTTCCTTGTCCCATGTTTCGATTCCGATAATCCTGTCGTCACCTTCTTCCAGGTCGGTTGTTTCGAGAGGTGGGTTTTGGTCCTGGTGCCGAGTTAGTAAATCAGTCCTATACGCGTGTGGGTAGCTGCTGACTAGGATATGTTTTATACTGGGTATACCTAAAGGTTGTCAATAAAATTTGGTTCAATAGCAGCTAGGGAATAAAGGCCTTACTGGGGCAATATTCACGATGGAGAAGTCGTCCGCCAGCGGCGAGAAGCTTCCTAATGTTCTTCAACGCTGCTCCAGGCGTAGACGTCTGAGCTGCCAACTAGGGAGGTGTCAGAATGATCAATGGCCAACGGTATAGGAGAACACGCCACTTACGTTGGACACGATGATTAAATCATAACCGCCCTCCTCGAGTTCTTGCGCCGACGGCTCCTTATCGACATCAAACAACTTGAAATCAATCCGCTTATATTCTTGGAGTCGTTCTTTGACGACGTCGTCGATGTCGAACTTGTCCGTCCACGTGTATCTTGAGTAGAGATTGTTTTCGTCGGAGGCCAGATTCTGCAACACAAAAGAAGCCAAGGACCCCTTTTGCCCCCCAATTTCGAGGATGCGGAGACTGGGGTTGCTGTGTCCCAGAAGGGAGAGCCAGTGCACTAGGCTGCTCAGTGAAGGGACCCAGTCGTCTAGCTTGCGTAGTGCATTGCCCCTTGCCCTAGATATCGAGGCGCACGGTGAGTCCTCAAAAGCAGTCGTGAATTCGTGCACTGTTAGCTCGGCAACTTCCACGATAAAGCCTAATCCCTTAGCTTTAAGCTTCTCGCCTAAGATATTCCACTGCTGCTCTAAACTCTCGCTGCATAGCTGAGCCCGTGCTTCCTCTTTTGTAGCGGATAAAACACCTCGCGCGTCTAGAACCTTTCTTTGTGACTGCAGCCATGCTTTGTAGCGTTGCAACGTATGCGAAGGTGTCACCACGTTGGACAGTTTGCGATGGAGAAGCATCAAGGAAATTCCGAGGGCCTTGAAGAGTAGTTCCATGGTGTCTTCGGAGTCCTGTGACAGGGGCAACTGAAGATGGCTAGGCAAAAAGTCCAGATCTGGCCGCCACTCTTCGTGAGACGAAAGGGGGATCTTTGAGGGCTCGCTTCCGTTTTCTACATCTAATGGGGCCAGAGTAACTCCACGCATTGCGAGCACAGGACTATCCCCCGACACCAACTCAACACTGCTTCGTCCCGAACTCCCCACGACGGTGCCACCGAACACCCTGGCTCTCATTACGTCCTTACTTTGGCCAAGGCAGACCTCCTCGATGTACATTGGAATGTAGAGCTTTGTTAACAGCAGAGACCTTCCCTGAGTGGCTGCAACGCTGAACAGCTGCAAGCATTGGTCGATTGAAATAGGGTGAAGAGCATTACTTGTGCCTGTTTGGATGGCGTGTCCACGAATCGTGGCGCTTGCTTCATAGCGAACAGGAGATGCGGTGATACTCTCGAGGCCCTGAAAGTGTGGGCCGTACTGCAGCCCCAGGTTTGCCAGCATTGTATACCAAATCGGTGAGGAGACAACCCTTTCAAGAGACGGCGGTTCCAGGACAACTCTTTCCAAACCCTCGGCGCTTGCCAAAGCCCTTCCAGTCGCATGTTTGGTCCACCCGCGCCCGTCATGAGATGATATGGAAAACTCGTACCATTTCGAATCAATGCGATCGCTGATCCGCACCGGCCTCATTGAAGTAACTACCTCTATCGTGGTGTCATCGGTACTGGGCAGAACAAGCGGGGCCTTGATGTGCAGATTGCGAATCGTGCATTCCTGCGTGTCAGACAGCTGCCGCAGTGCTTCGTTGGCCATGGCGATATATCCCGCACAGGGGAATATACACTCCCCGAGCACCTTATGATCAGCAAGCCACGGAACGTTCCTCACGCTGAGCAGGTTTCGCCATCCGGGCTCGAGATCACTGGTCTCCGGCATGCGAGCGCCCAGGAGCTCATGAACGGCATGCTTACGAAATCTCCAATTGTGGCTGATGCGGCTCTCTTTCCAGTTGGTACTTTGTCGGTCCCAAGGATAGGCTGGCAGATCTGTCCGGAGCTTTCCAGATGGATATATATTTGCAAAGTTGACAGGGAATCCTTGACAGAATAGCTCGCCCACTGCTTTCATGACCGAATGCGCTTCGCTGGCTTGTTTAACAACTGTTGGGACGTAATAGCTGTTTTCGACCGAGTGAGCTGCAAAGATCTGACGCAGTGACCCGGAGAGGGTAGAATGGGGTCCGATTTCCAAGAAAATAAGCGGCCGTTCCTTCTGCTGGTCAATGAGATTCTGAACTGCAGGCGAGAACAAAACGGGTGATTCCAGATTCGATCTCCAGTAGCCAGCGTCCAAGTGCGCAGGGTTGGACACCACTCTTCCTGTGACCGTAGAGTATAGTGGTAGCATGGAGTCGCTGCACGTAACGTGGGGGGATATGGCCATCTCAAACGCTGCAGCAGCTTCTCCCATATCAGCTGCCTTCAGATTAGCACCGTCACATCCCGACGCACGTAGATCCGGGAAGAAACGTACGAGAGTGGTAGGCAATTTCCACCGCTAGATACCGCGTGAACGTTTCTGGATTTGCTTCAAGAATGCGGTCAACGACCGTCATTAGTCTAGACTTCTCTCCGGAGATGTTGACGCTCTCAGGACTGTTCTCGCACGCGATGACTACACCATCAATCAAGAAGTCCGTGACATCGTCCTTGCCGAGACCAATGACAGCCATCGCTCCGCTGGACGGCGAGATCTGCGCACAGCATCCGCGCAAATATGCGATGGTGATGGCGGTCTCCATCGAAATTGCCTTGGCCGCGTAAGCAGCCACGACCTCACCACTGGAATAACCGATTACGGCAGCGGGATTGATATTCCAGCTGGCCAGCAGATCCACGAGAGCGATCTGGAGCGCTGCGCATAGGGTTTGGGAGTATTCCGTCCTGTTGACAAGGGAAGTACTCTCAGACTTCGAAAGCTCCGCTACATTTCGATCATCAGTTATCCGCCGGTCAATCTAGGGAGACATTGGATACCTTGAATGCTCCACGCCGGTGGAGTTTCGAGTCCTTGCAAGACTTCGTCCATTACATGGATAGCATGCTGAAAGGTTGCAAAATTGTCCATCAACTCTCTTCCCATACCTGCCCACTGCGCCCCCTGTCCAGTGAATGTAAATACCACCGAGGGCTCTGTCTTGGCCGCCGAGCCCCCGAGGTAGGGTCCGGATGCGTCACCTTTGGTGTCGCAAAGAAAGTAACCGCGGTGTGACAAATGGTCACGTCGAGTTCCGAGTGTGTAAGCCAGGTCATGGACAACATGGGGCCTCGCCACGAGATAAGCCTGAATCTGAGCCAGGCGTGACTTCAGCGCCGCTGGGCCCTGGGCGGACACAACAAGGATGCGACAGCTGCGAGGAACGTTGACCTCTGCTCGGCACAGTTTCTGGGGTTCTGTGGGTGCATCAAGGATGATCTGTTTAGTATTGTATGAGCCAGTGCATAGACACAGAGTGGGGTGGGATTAACATGGGCATTGCTTCCTCCAATTCCAAATCCATTAACGCTCACTCGTTCCCTGCGGCCAGCGGGCCAGGAAGTGGGCTTCGTAGGGACGCAAAGGCCACCTTTCTCGAACGGGACTATACAACTGGAATTAGAAATGAATAGCAATACCGGGACATGGAGGCACACATACTAGCCTTATTAGGGTTCTTGAAATGCATGTTCGGTGGGATTATGCGATGCTTCAGGGCCAACACAGCTTTGATTATTGCTGTTAACCCCGACGCCCCTTCACCATGGCCAACATTCGACTTTACCTGCGCATGGTCATTAGCTCAAGGTCTTAGCAAGACATGGTAATACATACAGAACCAATATGCACACCCTTCCCACCAAAGGCCCGAGCGATGGCTGTTGTCTCCACTTGATCGCCAACTTTAGTTCCAGTCCCATGGCATTCCACAAAGGCAGTCTGGGAGATATCATGAATCCCCGCCCTTGAATATGCATGGCATATCAGTCGCTCTTGGCTGTCAATATCTGGTGCAAAGATTCTGGCAGACTTGCCGTCATAGTTGACAGATGTACCACGAATAATCGCATGGACAGTATCGCCTTCTGCCAATGCCAATTCGAGCGGCTTGATCAGGATAGCATTTACAGCCTCTCCACGCCCATAGCCGTCTGCACTCGAATCAAAGGCTTTGCAGTACCCATCTGGAGATAGAACCATATTCTCAGACATTGTCACACTCATGGAAGGTGTTAATAGCATATTGGTGCCTGCTACAATCGCTGAATCGCAGCTCCCGGTGTACAAGGCCTGGCAGGCTTCATGCAGAGCCGTCAAGGACGAGGAACATGCTGTTAGAATGGTTACGCTATAATCTTAGCCCATGAAGATAATTGTGGATCCCCTCAGAGGACCTACCTAGGTCCTTTCAGGTCAAATTCGTAGGAGACTCGATTTGACAGTGTATACCCCCCATTTGCAAATGCATGCACCCGCGAAACGTGTTGAGGCTCCTTGGCTGTCAGCTCATGCCAATCTTCACCAAAAACACCAACATAGCACCCGATTTTCTTTCCTTGCCACTTGGTTTGTCCAGCATTCTCCATACATTCCCAGGCAACCTCCAGAAGCTGCATCTGTTGAGGATCCAGGTCACTGTCTGCGGACCCTGGCATGAGTGGGAAAAAGGTACTGTCGGAGCCCTGCATATACTCATCATCAAGGAAGTATCCACGTCGAGTGCGCACTGACTGGGGTTTGGACGGGTGGTAAAATGCGTCAATATTGTACCGCGAACTGGGCACTTCGGACGAACAGTCGCGCTGGCTCATGAGAAGGTCCCAGAATTCCTCAGACGTCCGGACTTTGCCGGGCAGTCTCATTGCCATTCCAACAATGGCAACTGGTGGAACATGCAGCGCTGGGCCAACACATCTTTGCCTGTCGGAGCACATTTCCCGCGCGGCCTGACAGGTGTTATTCATTTCCTTCGTCGAGATTAGCTGCAGGTCTTTGTTCAATGGGAATGAGAAGCAAACCATTGAGCCAATGCATGCTTTATTTTCCTGACAATTGCACTCGTCAACCATGATGGCAGGAATCTAATGAGGTGTATGATTGTGATATTGAGATTAGAGGCACAGAATCAGATCCAGGAACGCTCCAATATTATCAATTCTGGTTCAATGATTATATTGTCAGGCAACATGCGACTCTGGGGATCTCCAGATCTGTAAGGTGCAGGCCTATCCCTAGCAGAATTTGTACGACACTGCCTGGATCACGCTCGCCAGCCAAGGAATGTATACCACGAACGTATCGTATAGCACCTGGCAGGTGTTCTACTAGCTGGCGAGTGATGGGTATCACAGGAGATTCCTCAGGGCCCTACATGCCATATCTCAATGATGTAGCATTTCTCTTGTGCTACATGATTCTACACAGAATGTATTTCCTAACTAACAACAGCCAAAGTGCTCCGACACTCGAGTTCCAGCATCGAATACTTAAAGGCTCTGCTTTCCACGCATTTCAGCGATTCTGTTCATCACGTATTATCCTTCTTATCCTGCAATAAGTTATCTATAACAATAAAAATGCACTTCAACAAACAAATTGTGCTCCTCATCGTGAGCGCCCTCGGGGCGGCTCCACTGGTCTCTGCAGCAGCGAATGTCGCGCAGGCGATCAACAATATGAACGCTATGAGCGCCAGAATAACCGCGGCCAAGGCCTCCCTTGACAACTACCAGGGAGGCATCGCGGCGGCCCGGGAAGTCGCCAAGTCAATTGGGGCTGCGGAGCTCTCGGCTCGCACTGCCCGCAAGAATCTCGAAGAGGACGACAGTTTCACCCCTGAAGAGGCTTCTAGCTACTTTGAAAACTATGAGCGAATGGCTCCGATCCTTGTGGATGCTATCGGGTCGGCCAAGGACAAAGTACGCCTCCCCCCTCTCTCTCGGGCAAGCGCTTCTCGCTAATGGAGTATCCTTCTAGGCTCCCTTATTCAAAAAGTCCGGACTTGGTTCCAGAGCCCGCACCCATCTAGGTAATTTGCACAACGAGAAAAGGCTGTTCGAGGACGCCGCAAGGGCTAAGCTGCCCGAGGAATTTATGGGCAAGGTACAGCCTTCTGCAGACGAGATCAGCCGCGCATTTGACGATGCCGATAAAGCCTTCCAGTCATAGTCGCCTCTATTATGCCGGACTGGGTAAATCCAAGTTTGACTGAGTCCGGTTGAAAGGGAAATAGCAGGGTTCAGTTTGTCTGTGGCTGCTGCAGGGCGTCTCATACGTACCAAGTTTAACGCAAGGCTCATTTTATCGATGTCAACTTCATGACAGCACGCAAACTGTATGCAATATTTCAAGAGCTATATGAGAGTGTTTTCAGACTTTACCACAGGACTTTATCACAGAAGAATAATAGTTCATCCAGGCCATGTGCTTGTTGCAATAATGGCGTTTATTGCAACGTCCCAGCCATAAGCAACCTTGTATATTGTAGTACTCTGCAGCCAAGCTAGGGTCGAAGCTTGAATGGTTACTCAAGTATTATGCCCCTTGCCTTTCAACGCAGACCCTTACTTATACTAGGGGGTAACAAGAAAGATATCTGTCGGTGGGCTAGCCCATGCAACTGGTGGCCCCTTGCTTACACTTAATCGCTCCCATTCCTATTGAGGCTACAAGGGCAAATCGGGGACTATGCCACTTGACTACCGCTGTTCATTTCATAGGCAGCCGTTCCCAGTTGACGATGAGCCCAGCACCAGCCGAGTGCGGACCAATGCCAGCGATCCATTATATTTCAGGATGGCAAACCATAGATTTTATGACTACAACTGCATCCAAATGGATATTGATCGCCGAAAGTGCCAGCGCAGTGTCTCTATGGACATTTTAGCTCTCGGAATGAGTCGCACTGGAACAGACTGTCAGTAAACATTGCTTGACATTCCTTTCTTGGCTCCGAGAGAACACATGCTAACGTCTGATTATTTCCAAAGCCCTCAAGCAAGCCCTCTTAATACTAGGCTACCACGACGTATATCACGGCTACTCCGCAACGTTAGAAAACCCGCGAGATTACGAAATGTGGCTGGCCGGCCTGCGTGCAAAATACGACGGTACGGGAAAGCCATTTGGGCGGCTGGAATTCGACCAGCTTTTAGGCCATTGCCAGGTATATTCAGTCCCTTGTTACTATACGCCTGGATATAGCTGAAGGCAAGAGGTCGTATCGGACCTCCCTGCGATATGCTTTTCGGAAGAGCTCATTGCAGCATATCCCGAGGCAAAGGTCATATTAACCACGAGGGACTTGGATAAATGGCACGCGTATGGACGTCCTTGTTTGTCTCTTTTCTTTGTCTGCGTGTGTGTGTCAGAATCTAAGGCTCCCAGTAGCTCCATGCGAAAAACCTTTGAGGCCCTGTTGGATAGCTGGTTTGTACGTGTGCTCGAACTGATCGATCGCGCCTTGTTTGGCAAAACACGATGGATCGGACGGACCTGGAGGACGATCTGGAAAAACGTCTTTGACGGCGACTTTGAAAAGAATGGTCGCCAGGCATACAGGGACCACTATGCTCTAGTCGAGGAGCTGGTGCCGAAGGGTGGTTTGTTACTATTCGATGTCCATGATGGCTGGGAGCCACTTTGTCGCTTCCTGGGACGCCCAGTCCCACTGGTCGATTTTCCTACAGGAAATACCGTCGAGACTTTCCACAGGCGGCTCGCTAGTGGTGTTTTGGCAATGGTCTACTTTCATGTGGCTAGGGTGTCCAAGGGCTTGCTGTTGCTCTCCTTTCTCTATCTGGTATTAGTGAAGACAGGACTACTGCCGATATTTCAGCAGGTTATATATAGAAGCTTAGGTAGCTAGTAGATTTAGACAACAACGACGCCAGAAGTCAACCTTCAGGCTGCACTTCAGCATTTCAAGGCTTCGATATTTACCGATCTCGGGATGTTATCACAAGTCTAATAACCACTACCTGTAAGATATAAAGATAGAGAGATATAGATAGCTAAAAAAATAAATAGAGTAATAGTTACTAATAGATTAAGCTATCAGCAACTCTAATAGTAAAGAGGGCGAGAAAAGAGAAGACATCCATAATACTATGCCAGAAAGAAGTAGTATTTAGATAACACAGTATCTTAAAGGGGGCATTATACTAGAGAACAGTCAGGCAGTAAGGAAGGAAGTAAAAGAGAAAGTATATTATTTTTCAAGGGAGTATAGACGGGGCTATATAGATCATATAGTAATAGATATACTAATCTATAAGAAGCAGTGGCCCTCCTATATAGGATAGGTGGTGGCAGGCAGCGGATAGGCAGTATAATGGGGGCGGTTTTCGGCGCCCCGCTAACCATCATAACAGATACCGAGATCTATATAGGAAAATAGAATGTCTGTACACATTGTCAGTATAAATAGGTTATGGTAAAATAGGTGGGCTTTTTAATTGGAGAGTTTCCTGCTTGAAGGAGATCTTGCTATGTCCAAGTTCGGTATAGCCGGGGTTTACTGTATTGCATGTTTTTGTGTGTTTATTGCATGATAATAACGGTGTTCATAACGAAGGTATCTCAAAACTGGAGCTATAAATACCCGCGACATCAACCCTCAACCACATTACAACGGCGCATCTCACACCCAGTCACTATAGACATATGTACGTAAACATCAAGAACATCATTACAGCACGGGAACCGAAACGTAGGGTGTCGCAGATCCCACCCTCACATCATAACCCAGCCCATCAGACGGTGGTCAATCAGACGACTTAAAAGACAACACCGTAAGCGGCGTATCCAAGAGCAGCATACATCAGCAGCGAAGAGTCAAGGTGCGCAGCAGCATCATCAGAGGGCGTCTCATCGGCGCCACCAGACTCGGTAGGGCTGGGGGTTTCCTCAGTGTCGTCGCCGGAGGTAGATGTGGGCTCATCGGCCTCGGAGGTGGAGCTGTGGGGAAGTGTATCAGATTGAGTTATTCTATTCTTAGCTTGCAGGGACATACGTTTCAGTGTCATCACCTTCAGACGAGGTGGAAGTCTCTCCGTCGTCCGAGGAGGTGGACTCGGGATCGTCAGCGCTTGATGTTGGGGTCGTAGAGGGAGACTCGGTAGGCGACTCGGTGGGAGACTCGGTAGGTGACTCGGTAGGTGTCTCGGTGGGAGACTCAGTGGGAGACTCACTGCCGGTGTCTGTCGGTGTGGGATCGAGGACGCTGGTGGACTCAGTTGGGATCTCGGTGGGAACGACGTCGGTGGTGGTTTCCTCTTGAGCGAGCACGGGGGCCACGCTGGCGAGGGCTGCGAGGAGGATAGCTGGACGCATGATGATAGTTGATATGAGGTGGAAGTATAGAAGTATAAGATGCGAGTGAAGCAGGTACGATGACGGAGAGTAAGATGCGAGGGGAGGCCTCTTTATACCATTATTATACCATCCGACAGACTCGTCATCAGCAACCGCCCAGACGCAAGTCCACGCTGGATTGCCTCTCTTATTCGTGGTCTTACACACAGCCATCGCAAGGCTGGCCCTTGGCGTGCAGCTGGCAGCAGCTCACTGCCCCATTCGCGATCCAGCCGGGGTTCCTGTTCGTTGGCACTGGGGGCTTGCACTTGGCATCATCATTGGGCGTCCTACAGGATGAACCCCGCTCGAGGCTGTGACGCGATCGGCGGGGAATCCTCTTTGTCTATCCGGAGTCTTCGGTTGTTGGATGATGTTGCTGCCTGCGGATCTGCGGATGTCGGCACACCTCCTGCGAACTGACCGTGTTCTACATTTAGAATAACTAAACACAGCTGGAGATACTCCGGGCCGTGTCTCGAATATAAAAAGAGGCGGCTTATTGCGTGTCGCTTATGACACGACAGCCCGCTGACAGGCCCGTGAGCTGGCGTCAGCATGGAAGAAGGAACGGAAAGCAGATGGCGGGATATTCCGTGCTTGAGAGTTGAGATGTCTTGGTTTAATATCTGACTGCAGGCTGCTTACTGTGACTTGTGGGGTTTGCTATATCACGCCTTTTATAGGCCGGGTGTGGACAGGTACTGCATCACTCATATTAATACCCAAGACTGGCAAATATTTGCGATTAGTTGATTTAGCCCCTGAAGCCGAGACTACATCTATTCCAGCTAGCTGGAACTCTCCTTCTCGTTTGTGTCCCTCAAATCCTCCCTACTCGTCTTCGTCACAGCCAACACCGCCGGAACAGCAACCACCAACGCAGCCATGCAAAGCCCCCAATCCATCGCAAACTGCGTCATCGCTGGCTTGTCCAGCGCATTGATCCTCCAAGCCATCGCACCCCCCGTACTCTGGAATGTCTTATATGCACCCACTAGCACCGCCACAACCGCAGGATCATTCGACCGCGCCCCCATCAGCCAATAGCAGTACGACTGCCAAAACGCATCGAACGCGCCGTAGAATATATACAAAAATATCGGGCCTGTCGAGACAGAGCCAGTCGTATAGTCTATATCCTGCTTGAGACCGTGCGACATTCTTGCGGTGCTCCATCGCTGGAACGCGTATCCGCCGCCCCAGATACTCATCCCTGTGATGAACAGGAACACCCATCCTGCTTTTGCGCGCGCAGGGCGGGTTAAACTGGGGATATCCAGAATCAGGCCCATGATTAGGCCGCCCAGCATCTGGGCTATCCAATACAAGGCGCTGTTCAGGGAGCGCGTGCGGATGTTGAAGGTCATCCCGTTGACGATGTTTTGCTGGTATGAGTAGAAGACGTTTGCGCAGAAGAAGAGTGGTAGCATACATAAAACCCGCCAGTCGATGATCGTATGTACTGCATGGCGAAGCGTTCTTTTCCAATTCGACCCTGTTTCAGTCTCCACCTGCACTCTCTGCTGATGCTGTAGTTCGTCAAGACGCACGGCAGAAGGTGGACAAATAAGCACACCAAGTAGCCATCCTACAGCCATGAGAATCAACAGGGCGATATAAGTCCCATCAGAAACAGTCCCACTCTCCGAGTGATAATTCAGCCCGAAGCTCGCCAGTGATCCAACACCACCGCCGAGGTTGAATATAATCCAGAACGCCGCAATGGCACGACCCTTCTGCGACTCGTGTACGTAGGTCGTCATGATTGCGCCCTGCGAGACCCACAGGAAGGAAGCGCCAACACCGAGAATTGCACCGGAGGCGATCACGAATGCCCCGTTCTGGGTGCGGTTGAAGCAGAGGAGACTTCCTGCGTATAGTGGGTATGTCCAGCCTCCGAGAAGAAGGCAGGTTCGTGGTCCGACGCGATCGAAGATGGGCCCGACGATGAAGAGAGCTGTACCTGCTGTAGCTGCAAGAAGAGCTACGGTTGCGTTTGCGGCGACTGTTGGGTCGACTTGGCCGGAGCCTCCGAGGCCTGTAAGGGCATTGTACATCTATCTTGTTAGGTGTTGAAATGAAAGATATGGATAGGACATACTCCAGGACAGCAGAAACAGATGAAGCTGATTAGGAGGATCTGGAACCAGGGGTGCGTATATGTGCGATATACCACTGATTGGCTTGGTGCAGCCCGGCCATCTTCTGGTGGATTAACCTGCATCTTGACCTGACACAATGGAATAAAAGACAGTCGATAAAACTGGGTACCCTCGTTTATAAACATATCAATACCACCTCCACCGTCGCGTGGCCGTTCATGTCCGGTTCCACGAATACGAGCTCCAATTCGCGACAACTCGCCTGATCGCCAGCAAAATACGACGTTGGAGAAGAAGAATGTAACATCTGGAGAGTAACCTTATTGCGGGGTGCTTTTCATTTATTTTGTACCTTCAACATCCAGTACTCATTCTGTTCATTCAGATACTAAGACCAACAATGGACCTCAACACCCTCTCCCACCTCCAGACGGAGGCCTCAAACCCTCAAACCAGACACATCGACCAACTCTCCACAATTGACATGTGCACCCTGATCAACAGCGAAGATCACCGCGTCCCGGCCAGTCTCACCCCGTGTCTCCCCCAGATCGCAGGCGCAATCGACGCCTTAACTCCTCGCGTCCGTAATGGCGGGAGAGTCATCTATGTAGGCGCAGGGACAAGCGGCCGGTCAGTAACTCCTTTATACTCAATAATTATCCAGGACAGTAATGATATAATACCCAGAGTTATAGACTCGGTATCCTTGACGCGTCTGAAATCCCACCCACCTTCGCCGCACCGCCGGGACAATTCATCGGTCTCATCGCCGGCGGGGACGCAGCCATCCGTCGCGCCCAGGAAGGCGCTGAGGATAGTATCTCGCTTGGAGAGAGTGATATGGACAGTCTGGACCTGGACCCCGAATTTGACAGTGTAATCGGTATCGCAGCGAGTGGGCGCACTCCGTATGTCCTGGGTTGTATATCATTTGCAAGGCGCGTCGGGTGTGTAACTATCGGCGTTGTCTGCGCGGAACCTTCTGCACTCGGAGAATCCGGTGAGGTGGATTTCCTTATTGCGCCGCTACCTGGCCCAGAGGTTATTAGTGGGAGTACGAGGTTGAAGGCTGGGACTGCGACGAAGCTCGTGCTTAATATGCTGAGTACAGGGACAATGATTAAGGTTGGGAAGACATTTGGGAATACGGTATCTCCCTCTATCTCCATATCATGCTGTTAGTGAGATAGAACTGATTACAGGTAGATGGTTGATCTCGTCGCATCGAATGCGAAACTGCGTCAACGCTCGCGAAACATTATCCGCCGGTGCAGTCCTCGTTATTCGTCCAGTTCGAATGAAGATATTGACTCATTGTTGAGTCGGTGTAATGGGAGTGTGAAATTGGCTTTGCTTGTGGCCGAGACTGGACGGTCTGTGGAAGAGTGCCAGCAGGACCTTGAAGCATGTGGTCAGCAGCTTTCAAAAGCTCTGGACAGGGCTAAGATTCCTGCTATCGGATCAGAATACAGTAAAATACGTGAGAAAAGGCTGGTTCTATGCGTCGACGGGGGCGGGACGAAATGCGCTGCCGTTGTGGCAGACCATACTGGCGCTGTATTGGGCCGGGGAGAGGCTGGTCCGTGTAATCTGTACGTGCTATGCTATTTTCCGGAGTGCATGCAGACTAACAACTATCAGAACCGACAGCGCTCAGCTAGACTCCGCAATGACGACTTTAAGCACAACAGTGCAGCGTGCCCTACAGAACGCGCAGATACCAACCACATACCAACCCATTCTCTCCGTTTTCGAAAAAGCTTGGATTGGACTCGCAGGAATGGACCGGCCAGGATTGCGGCAGAAAGCTCAATCAAGAATTTCCGAAGTACTAGGCCATCCATCTGGGGCCTTGCGGTTGTCAAACGACGTGGATCTGCTTTCCGCCGTGATGGGTCGACATTCTGATATATCCTCGGCAATAGTTCTCATCGCCGGTACAGGCAGCGTTGCAATGCGATATAGCACCGAATCAGGTACGGAGCCGACAAGAACTGCCCGATCAGGAGGCTGGGGACATCTTCTTGGGGATGAAGGGGGTGGGTATTCCATTGGCCTGGAGGCAGTGAAGCATACCTTGACTGTCTGCGAACAGGTCAACCTCGGTATACGTCCTAATATGGAGCTTGGACAGCTTGAACAGGCTGTTCTGCGACATTTCGGCATATCAGAGTCAAAGGATATGGACCTCTTGAGTGAGGTCCTATCAGGACAGAATGGGGGAAATGTCAAGACGCGTATTGCAGCAGTTGCTCAGATTGTGCTGGATCTAGCGATCAGCGATACTACAGCAATGGGAATTGCATCATCACAAGCAAAGGCACTCGTTGATACGGTTCTAGGACGCTTGATTCATCCCAGATCGCCCACTGCTGTTGAGCCTGAGAAGACAGGGCTGGTTCTTTCCGGTGGTGCTCTGATGCACGACACATATCAAAGACTAGTTCTTGATAGATTGGCAGGTATCGGAATCAAGTTTGCCTATGTCGAGGTTGTTCCAGACGCTGCGGCTGTTGGAGCGCAGTCTCTGGCCTTGAAGCGCCATGTTGAATAGCCAGATAATTATACAGAGATATATAGATATAATTCAATAGAACTAGAGGCTGCTCATACACTTCTTCCCTCGCACAACCAATATTGCAATCCACATTTTCTTCCACTTCAGCCTCAGCCAGGCTTCTACTGCTTCAGGCGCTAGGAGCAGGGTATCCCGAGACTATAGAAAGTATGCAAACCCTGTCATTAGTATACGGATGGCAAGGACGACCACAGGAAGCAGCAGAGCTGCAGGCTACGGTAATGGAAGAAGCGGGGCGTATGGTCGATCAAGTAGGATAGCTGGTCTTCGAACATTCGAAACGGTCCAGACAGCCGAGATGACACCGTTGAGTGCTCGTAGGAGTAGGGATATTCAGTCGATCGCTTTCTCCAAACTCAATTTCATCCAGTGGCCTCTTGGCCATTCTGTGGCGGATGGAGCTGTTATCCTATAAATATAACTCCTACCGGTAGACGCACGTATGCAATTATATACCCTTGTTTCAGGAATCCCATGAACCTGATGTTATGAAGACACCGGGACATATCTCCGAGCAGCAACACATTCTCAACCGCGTCGCATCAATATACTAAGCCCTCTGCATTTCGTATAGCTACCAAGCTGTCATCAAGATTGTGGGTGATCAACCATTGACACCTCTCCCTTGCCGAGCAGCACGGGTCCAACTTCGAAGATCTTACTTTATAAACGACCACAGCCGAGGAAACGACGAAAGCCAATGGCTTCACTGAGTGGATATCTCCAAGGACCTTGGAAATCCTTGGGAATCCAAAGCCTGGAGGGCGATCAGTGCGCAATTGGGCACGCCACATGTCCCAGCGGGTCCCAGGTTGCGCCGTTAGTTGTCGCACGGATCCAGCGTGGTGCTGTTGCGTGTGTGGCGTCCGGCTAATATTAAGTAAGAGTTAACATTCACGAGTGCGTTCGACCTCGTAGCGAGGAAGAGTTGCTCTGGCTTCAGGTCCCAGGGGCGTGGCGTCGTGGTATCGCTGGAACCCAATCACGAATATTCGACTCCCGCTGGTTCCAAGTAAGGACCAGTCTGGGCCTGTTTTGCTAGCCAATGACGAGCCATAGTCTGAAACTGCAAAATCTGAGCTCCTCTGCGTCGTGGAAATAGTGGAGTCGTCCGAGTGTATATCGCGCCACCGTGGGCCTGGTGGAGTGCCCTGTGGAGAGAGGAAGTGGAGCGAGGCGCCCATTGCCAAATAATATTGAATAGCTGTCCAGATCAGGCTCGCTCGAACTCTGCTTCAGGATGTCATAGGCCTGCGGTCGAGGCTTACTCGAAGCAAGAAAGTCACGGCCGATCTCGCTGTTGAGATCAGATCGTGGCCCCTAATCTATCTCCTCCCACTATTCTTTTTCACCCTGTAGTTCGAGTTTTGTACACTCACAGTACTGCAGCCCATGGACGAAAAAGACCGCGACAGAAAAGACCATTCGAGCTCCGATGGCACCTACGTGGGCGAGCCAGGCCTCTCACCCAGCGGCCACCTCAAGGTCGACACCAACCTCCACGATGTCGAGCCAGGCCCCATGAGCACGGCCTCGTCGCGACGAGAGCAGGCCACCCGCTTCGACGACGACCTGCAGCTCATGCAAGCCGAGCGCGTGGCGTCGCAGTCAACCCAAGCCCAGAGCCAGCACGGGCGCACCTCGATGGACCGCACGCGATCGCACCGCAGCCACATCGACGAGTTCGACGAGGCCACGAACCCCCTGCACGAGAAGTCCGCTGTATACACGCCGCCCGAGAGTCCCGCGACCAAGCTCTCCGCATTCGTCAAGAAGGTGCACGAGTCCAGCTTCATCGTGCGCTACCTCACCTACATCGTCCCCGTCGTCCTGCTCCTCCTGATCCCGCTGCTAGTCGGCGCGCTGGAATACACCGATGCCAGCGTCGGCGGCGTTCAACTCATGTGGTTCGCCATCTGGTTGGAAATTGTCTGGTTGACGCTGTGGGCTGCGAGAGTTGTGGGCAAGTGTATACCGCCGGTGGTGAGCATCGTGGCGAGCATCTTCACCAACAACGCGAAGAAGTGGCGCGACATGGCCAAGCAGCTCGAGGTGCACTTTGTGCTGTTCTTCTGGTGGCTCGCCGTTGAGATTTCCTTCCTTCCTACAATGAAGAACCACCATGTGGATGGGGATAAGCGCACGCGTGGCTGGGAGGGGACGCTGAACAAGCTCATCATCGTGGGCCTGGTGTGGACGATCCTCAACTTGGTTGAGAAAGTCATTATCCAGCTTATCGCGATCAGCTTCCATCAGCGGACGTACGACGACCGCATCCAGATCAACAAGTTCCAGATTGGCAGCTTGACGAAGCTATATCACTTCTCGCGGGGCCGCATCACGGAAGAGGACGACGCGTTCGAGCAGAACAACAACGAGAAGGTGTCCGACAGCCCCAAGAACCCGCTACAGTATGCCAGCAAGGCTGGCAAGGTCGCCCAAAAGGCCGTGAAGACCGTTGGCAACAAGGTGGGCGATGTTGCTGGGGGAGTGCTGGCAGACTTCACGGGCAGGCAGGGGAAGAACAGCGGAGATCCATACCAGGTCATTCTGGCCCTGCTGCGCTCGACGTCTGGCTGCCAGGTGCTTGCTCGCCGTCTGTATCGGACGTTCGTGCGAGACGGCTTTGACACTGTCTTCTCAGGCGATCTGAAGGAGGCCTTCGACGACAACGAGGAGGCAGAGGCGGCGTTCTCCATGTTCGACCGGGACATGAACGGCGATATCTCCATGGAAGAGCTCGAGGCTGTCTGTGTTGATATCGGCCGTGAGCGCAAGTCCATCACTGCCTCGCTGAAGGACCTGGACTCGGTTGTCTCTAAACTGGACCAGGTGTTCATGTTCTTCGTCTTTATTATCATTGTTATTGTCTTCCTCACCTTGATATCAACCTCCGCAGCAGGAGTCTTGACATCAGCCGGCTCAACCATCCTCGCCCTCTCCTGGATGTTCTCTACAACTGCCACTGAATTCCTCCAGTCCATCATCTTCGTCTTCGTCAAGCACCCCTTCGACGTCGGCGACCGCGTCACCATCTACGGCAACTCCGGCGACAACGGCCTCGGCGACGACTACTTCGTCAAGGAAATCGCCCTGCTCTACACCGAGTTCAAGAAAATGCAAGGCCACATCGTGCAAGCCCCCAACAGCGTGCTGAACAACCTCTTCGTCCTAAACCAGCGCCGCACCGGCGCCCTGGCCGAAGCCCTCCCCATCGTCATCAAGTACGGCACCACCATCGACCAAATGGAACGCCTCCGCCAACGCCTGGTCGAGTTCGTGCGCAGCGAGAAACGCGATTTCCAAAGCATGATCCTCACCGAGCTCCGCGAGGTAACCGAGAACCTATCCCTGACGCTGAACATCGTCTTCTTCTACAAATCCAACTGGCAGAACGAGGGACTGCGTCTGCAGCGCCGCAACAAGTTCATCTGCATGCTCATGGTCGCGCTCCAGGAAATCGGCATCGAGGGCCCTCGCATGAACCTCCAGGGTTACAACGTCAATGCGCCGTTCCATGTTGCGTACTCTGGCGCACCAGCTACTGGTGCTCCCCCGCCTACATACCAGGATCAGGATCAGGACCGCGACCCTGCAGCAGCTGGAGACGACCAGCATGCTGGACCGGGCGTCCGTATTGATGAATCAACGACTATCCCCGAGAACAGCGGCACAAGCAGCGGCGTGCAGCCCCGGCCTTCCATCCTCCGGCGGGGCATGGACACCGCTGCAGCCCGGTCCCGAGGCGAATCTGTCAGCAAGCACAAGCACGTCGACTTCTCGTTGGGTATGTCGGATATCTCGTCGAACGATATCATGGGCGATGTCTTCGAGGACCGAGGCAGTACCTCGCATATGGACGAGGTCATGCGCAATGCGAACCAGCAGGCTGCGGACCGCCGCATGCAGGAGATTGCAGAGGAGGTGCGCAATTCGACTCAGGAGGGCAGGTCTTCTGCTGATGGGCGCAGTGTGCGTAGTGGGACGTCGTCTGCGAGACATCGGTTTGGGAGGCGGAGGGGCAGTGTTAGTCGTGAGCGTGGAGGGGATCTAGAGGCTGGGTCTGCCAGGAGTGTGCGGGAGTAGATATTAATTGCAGTTGCATATATCCATTTGATTCAAATACATTTCATATTCCGTTCTCATTTATTGACCTTGGTTTTGTATCACTTGGGCTGGATATATATATATCCGAGTCTACATAGTCATGCTGGAAGATATAGCCCAAGAGAGGATATATAAAATACCCTCCTACAGTGGACATCTGGAAATCCACAAGCTCAAACTTCTAAGCCACCATGGCATTGACATTGATCCTTCTCATACTGGCTTGCATCCTCAAACCCCTGCTATCATATATCATCGACCCCAGGTCCCTCCGCATATACCACCCCCTAACCCCCCTCTCAGTCCTAACAAGCCTCTCCCACTTCCACAACCACCTAACCCACCCCTTCCGCATACACCACCTCTACACACAACACAAAACACACTCTATCATCCGCACAGGGCGAATTTTGGGCGGATTGTAGGCTTTTCTGCTCTAGCCGGGGCCAATACCGGTCACAATTTGGAGGCGTTGACGATATCTTGAAGTTGGATCTGGTTATTTAGTGTATTTCTTGTGTTCGTTGCTTGACGCGGTCGTTCGTTTGGAATCCAGTTCTGCTTTCAATACGTTCCAGAAAATCCCCGATCTTGGCTTTCAGAGAAATGAATCTGGTGTGCTTTGCAGCTGTGTTTTAGGTTTCGACTGCGTAATCCAACTCTACTGCCGGGCGCCTCTGACGGAGAAAAGGCACTGGATACTGTTAAGCAACCTCCAAGGCTCCAATCCATCTGGAATACGGGCATACCGCCGTTTCGAACGGTATGCTGGTGCCCAGTGCATCACTATATCAACCTTCTTTATGGCCCCCAAACATAGCCACGCCATGAGGCAGTGCTAAGCTGATAACACCAACACAGGGTGACCACCGTGCACATCTGAGCCATCCCGACACAGGACTTGCAATGGCCACTTTCCTTTCTCTTTTGTGCGCTGAAAAGTGGTGGTGGGACTCCGCGGCAGAGAGCTATATCAAGTTCCACGAAGATGGCACTGGCGATGTAAGTCTATTTGCACCATTCCACCGACCTGAGCTGATATCACCAGCTGGTCGCCCGCCGTGAGCTTTGTTTGTTTATCGGAGCCCATTTCAACTGGGAAGCACAGCAGCCAGACCTTTCAAACAATGAAATCGACGTCGCGTCTTCGTGGCTGCAAACCTGGCGACCAGGCGATATCGGCCAGATCGACATCAAAATGACACTCACAACCCGCCGCATTCAGCTGGGCGAAATGGACATGCAACGATTCCAGATCAACGAGGACAGACTTACCGAGGAAGCATTCCTGCCCAAGAAACTGAGCCTGCGGCTGGAGAAAGGGAGATTCATGACTGTTAATGATGCCCGGTTCGTCAGTGAGCTTCCATTTTATCAAACCTTCTACTATCGGCTTTCCTGCGACCCTTCGCCGTTTCCAGTACAGGATATGTGGAAAAGTCCCGGTGGAGCGCCAAAGCAGCTTCGGTTTTGGGAATGGAAACAGTTCCACTCTCATGAACGGTCGATTCAGAGTCAAATGACGTCGTGGGGGAAGATATTCAATACATGCAAGAGGGCAATAGGGCTAGATTGATTGAGCTGCCTTGATCAGTTACCAATCTATCCGAAGCCAGTGAACTGATCCGATTACCGTCTGATATTGACCCGTGAGGGACAACATTCCCCGTGAATTAGCTATACAGTCTATAGTTATTACAAATACAAATAGAACATAATCTCGACCACGTCAATAAGCAGTCTCGGGGCCAGCCCTGCGGAACTGAACAACAGGCCCCTCCCCAGCCATAACCGACCACGCCTTCGTACTATACTCACACTCCTCCCCAGATATCCTTCTAGAACAGCAAGGCGCACCAGGTGCCAGACGCAGATCATACAGAAATAACGTCCGCGCAAGGGTCACATTCAGTTCCAACCAGCCCAACCTCCACCCAACGCACTGCCGCGGCCCAACGCCAAAAGGTGCGAATGCCTTATGCGCCATGTTGACGCTCTCCTCCGTCACCCCCGTAGCTGGATCTACTAACCACCGCTCAGGCCGGAAGCTGTTAGGCTGGTCAAAGTACGCCGGGTTTCTCTGCATGGTGTACAGTGAGGTTCCCACGATAGTGCCTTCCGGGATATGTTCACCACCCAGCGTCAAACCGCCCTTTTCGACAGCTCTGAGAGAGGCCAGAGGTACAGCGGGGGCTAGTCGCAGGGCTTCATTTATACAGGCCTGGAGGAACTTGCAGTCGTTTACCTGGGTGATCCTTTGGATTTCGTCTGCGGTTTTAAAGGTCTGTCGGACTTCGGAGATGGCGCGGGCTAAGGCTGCTGGATTATGGAGGAGGTAGAATATGGCGGCGGACATGGTTGTTGATGTGGTATCAGCACCTATATCTGTTAATCTTTACTACAATCAAATGGCTGGGGTACATACCCGCAGTGAGTAGCAGCATTGACTCGATCCAGAGGTCCTTCGTTCTGTATGATAGACCACGCTTGTGATCCTGGGTCTCCATCAAGGAATCAAACAGGTCTCGGTTTGTTTCCTTTCTCCCTTGAGCCACACGAGCCTTAACCCTATTATACGTGTAGGTCCCGGTGCGGATGATATCCCGATAAGCAGCGGAAAGGAAAATCTGATCGAGTTTCCACTCATACAACTTGGGCTGCGTGAGTGACTGCACTCGTTAGCTAGCGGTTCGTACGTGACCTCTGTAGGCGAGGAAAGAGAAGGACTCATACCATCGAGCTTCGCCGCGACATCGCCGTGTACGCGTCAGTAATCCACCGCATCCCTGGCGTCTCTAACATGTCCAGACGCTTTCCATACACGATATCACTGATGACATCAAAGGCTAGTCGTTCGCAAAGCAGCGCCATATCTTGCTCAGGGCCCCAGGCGTCATTACCCTGCTTCCCCTTCTCGAAATCCATATCCTCCTGTGCAGGCTTCGGTACTATCTCGTCTGGCACTTGCAGACGTGCAGTGAAGCGCTGGACATTCGCCAGTATCCTGCCCTCCAACTGCTGCAGCCCGCGGTCTGAGAAGACCGGCCCAATTGCCCGGCGTTTGAATGCATGAACTGTCTTATCCACTGTACTCAGAATATTTCCACTTCGACGGCTGGGACTAAACGCCACCCAGGCATCGGGCTTTCGCACATTCGCTCCTACCGAGTATATACCCGCCATCGCGGACGGGCTATTGAAGTAGAGAGTATTTGGGCCTGCTCGGACGGTGTCTCCTGTTTGGAATCAGAATCTTCTTTCTGCCTCTTTATTTGGAAATCAAGCGGGACTCAAGTACCGTATTGCTCATGCCAGGCCTGATGCGTTATATGCATATCGCCCCTCCATATGTAAAGTGCCGCATACCAGTTGGTGATAGCGGCGAGTTTGGGACCAGGATATTTGGCCAGTGGGTGCAGGGTTAGACGGTATATTGATAGTACTATTAACTGCTCATCTGTCAGCCATGATAATATCGCGACAACACGGTGCCAAAAACAACATACGTAGGAGACCAGCGCCGCGGCTGAAGCAAGCACAAGCAAGCCCATTTTGGTTACACCAGAGCAGTTTCTAGAGTTTATCCCAGCCAGAAATGGGCAGGGAATGACCGGGTAGATGTTTAAATGAATCAAGGTCCGAAGATTCTCGGTAATAGGGTAAGTATACAAAGCTGGCGGGGCGTCGCTTTATTATTATTTTAAAACACCACGGATCTCACCACGAACAAAGGGGAAGATTCAAAGGACTTGATTTATTTCTGAATCAGAATTAATCTAATCTATGCTCCGTCATCACAATATACCATGAGTCAGGAGATACTCGGATTTGGGGGCCCTAATCAACAACTGGTCTGCGCCCCTCCGCGCCTCCGTGCAGCGCCTGGACATTTACATGTGAGAATAAATCTTTAATTGGGTAGAGACTGTCTCTGAGTATATACTACACCTGTCAATAATAAGCCCTGTCACAGCGTTGAGGTCATGGCGCCGTTGATTTCGTCATACGCGCCGTTAGGGCTGTGATGCGTTATTGTTGGCCACGCTGCAACCACATGGATGGCAAGGTTTGACATTTCTATTCTAGGATTTTTGCTCGCTAATCTAACTTCAAACGCAATCAGCTAATATATAATCGGGTGCTCAGCACCAACTGGATTGAGCCACGCTTATCACCATAAGACCTTAGCCGCGCATAATGCTTCCAGATCGGGATGCAGGATGAGTATACGTACCGATCAGCTGGTCTGCATAAATGCCCGACGCGACATAACATGGCTTAGAGTGCTCTGGCGGAGTCATGCAGTATATCGTTTCAGGCTGAGAGCTGACTCCATGACAGCTTCCAATATGCGTTATCGCCCCAAATACTTGGAAAGAGGCTGTGCTTGCATAGCATGGGCTCTACCGCGTACCTATGTATATATCCATTTCATAAAGCCCGTGACAATCTTATCTCCAGTGCTACTGCTAATGAAGCTAGCACAGCATATACCCATTAACGCGGTCATAGCCCTATACCCATTCACATCCAAGTCCGACACAGTCCATCATCATCCCAGTCCTCGCTCCCCACCCCCTTCCGCGCAATAAACATGCCATCGGGGTCCCTGTGACTCTTTATATTATACAGCTGCTCGTAATTCCCACCCCAGAATGATTGCTGAAAATCCACCTCGTTCGCGTCCGCTTCATTCACATACGCACCCATAGTACCCGGCTCCAGCGACCTCAGAATAGCCACTTTATTACCCGTAATATCCTTAGAAATATCAACCTGCTGGGCAAAGGTTGTGCTTGCATCCCAACGCGTGGTGAAAAGAACATGGATGGCTGCCTCTCTCCATGCCGGATTCAGGCCGCTGCGGATGTGTTTGTTTTTGGCGACTTTGCCTCCAGCGACTACTGTCCCTTGGATATACTCGCCTGGACCAAGGTCGAGTTGTGAGAGGGCTCTTGAGATTTGGGCTGGGCCGTCATCTTTTGAAAGAAGGGAACGAGATAGCAGGCGTGAGCCTAGTTGGCTGAATATTCCGGTCGTTTCATTTTTAGGGAGGACAGCAGAGAACATGCCTGACAATGTAGGGAATGAAAAGGTGTTGAGGGATGGAGTCACCCCAATTGCCCTTTCCAGGTCAGACACCACTGGACGGATGAGTCTCTCAGGGATGCTGGGATCGGTATGGTTTATAAACACCATGAAAAGCTCGAATGTGGAACTATTCACGGCTGCAATGCCCCTCGGCGTAATCATATAATACCCAGTACCGCCATTGTCATTCAGATCCAGCAGATGGTTGTGCACTGTTTCCACACCATCCCAGAATCGACTGCTAGATGCTGGCAATGTGTAGTTTGTTCTCACGGCTATTGCTGGGTAGTCGGGGTATGCGATTACTGTCACCCTTACAACGACGCCGAATGATCCACCACCTCCTCCTCGCAAGGCGAAGAATAGATCGGAGTTCTGGTATGCATTTGCAAAGACAAATGATCCCTAGTACACAGTTAGTAGAGGAGTAGAGCTGGTGTAAATGGGGCCATACATCTGCAAGAACTACTTGAAACTCAAGTACATTGTCACTGGCCATTCCATGAAGCCACCCCATGGCCGAGTGGCCTCCCCCTTGAATATATCCCCCGGCCATGCCAACAGTGCTTGAGAAACCCCCAACCGCCATGGCGCCCCTGGAACCCAAATACTCGTATAATTCACCCAACTGAATCCCAGCGTCCACCGTAACCGCTCGAACACCGGTTGGCCGCGCAGTCCCATCAGGAACCGCAGGCACAAAGCTATCCGTCAGGTCGATATCTCTCATATGCCCCGTGAAAATCTGCAGAGAATGAGGCGCACTTGACCGGCCCAGGAAATCATGTCCTGTATTTCTAATAGCGAGTTTGACATTGTGCTCCGCAGCAAACTTAACGACTGCTTGTATATGGCACGCTGTCCTCACGGCGGCGGAATATAAAGGGATTCTACCTTGGCCGCATGGCACTGACTGTGCACTCGCAGCGTAACACTGTTCGTCTCTAGAAGGATCCGCGCCCCAGTTTTCATACTGCATGGCTCCTGGCTGCAGGGCCCGATAACTCGAATTGTGTGCATTTGACTGAATAAGGGAACACTCTGCTGCGTTGAAATCTGGCGCATGGCAAGGATGTGCGAATGGTTTGAGTGCAGCCAGATTTCCTTCAATTGTGGAATTGAGAGCTGCCCAGTCGTCGTCCGTTGGCCAACATGGTTGATCAGGGGTGCAGCGACAGAATACAAGACGTTCATTATTCACAGTGTTTGAAACAGCCTGGACCGCTAGGGCGGCAAATAAACCGAAACTAAGCAAAGACACCCTCATTTTGGCCAGGAGGATAAAGACAGCCCTGGCTGCTCCTGTCCACGGGAACGCAGATGGTTATATCAAACGACACAAAGAGGCATAACAAAGCGGCATATAAGGCTAAGCGAACCATGCCACATTTGAAACGGAGGCTGAGCAGAGCACCACCTCCCACTGTCTAATCCATGTCAATGCCAGCCTTGCCATGGAAAGAATCTCCATTGGTTGCATACCTGCCACTTGCGCATGCGCACCCCCTGCAGCTAATTGCAGTGCCGTCATCAACGCTGCTGTTGATACAACTCGTCAAAATTCCCCGCCGAGAGTGTAACGCAGCATTGTCCTCTTTCGATGGTGGAGCTACTTCTGAGGCACTGGGCATCGAGAACACTGCCACAGAAATTCCGATTCACGTTTGCAGAAGACAAAAATAGCTGATCGCCCCAGCGCTCGAGTAATTATCTCTAGATCATGTTAATAGCGCTGCTTAATGCTATCGTCATGCCTCGCCCTGGGCCTTAATTAGTAGGGACTTCAACTAGACGGAGAGCATAGCCGTAATGTAATATGTTGGAGATCTCGAAATAGCCTATGGCATACAACCCTTGAATCCCACCCAGAGTTCCCCTATGGCCGCTCGGATATGCTCCCAGTAAGATTCAGACTTTTCTTTCCTAGAGAACTTTTGATTCCTGCATAATTCAGAGCCGCTGGCTGTATACCAACCGGCCAGGCTCATGTGGATGGGCCGCGTTAAAGATTATCTATAGTTACTAATAGCTATAGAGGATGTCTTCCTGGAATCTAATTAAAGGGAGGATAGGGAGAATATATACACTCTATCCTAAAAAGGTAAATTATATGCATAAATCTTACATAATAATGCTCTCCTGTGCTCTGGTATGTTCCACTCCAGCCAATCGCCACCGGTGGACTTTTCGATTATTCAACAGTCCCGACACCCGCCACGTCCTTCTTTCTCAGATTATCTATTACATCACTGCATGTCTTCAAGATCAAGAAAATGTCTCAAAAGCAATACCCGATGGTCGGAGCAGTGACTGACGCGCCCGCTCCTCGCAAGAGAGGTCGGCCACGAGTGACGGACAATCAGCAATGTCCCGAGGTACATCCCGAACAACTACAGTGCAAGTTGGAACTAACTCAAGGAATCCAGAGACGTCGAAAGCAGCTTCGCGTCGCGCAGCAATCATATCGCAAGAGAAAAGATACCACGATCGTCAATCTGCAATCTCGTGTACAGAAACTCGAGTCGGGCATCGAAGAGATCAGCGAGTCGTTCCTTTCCTTTAGTGATCTTCTGTTAGAGGCTGGGATTCTCCAAAATCAGCCTCGTGTCACAGCTGCTCTACAACAAATTACACAGCAATGCGTGTCGCTTGCCAAAAGTGGCTGCGACGAGGCCGAACAGGCACCTGCAGCGGACGTATCGCGATCGACGTCTCCCACGCTCCGCGATACACAAGATTTAATCTCAAATCAATTTGATTCATGGCCAATGATCGGTGACGCTTTCCAGTCCTCGTCGGACATCGTGGCTCAATGGCCTGGACTGTCACAACTACCCTCCAAGCCACCCTTCCAAGAACAAGCAATTCTACCCTCCGGAATAGTCTCGTCGTCTCCGAATATCCCCTTCTTATCCATCCCTAGCCCCACCTTGAATTTCCCGACCATACCGGTAGTATCGCCCGACAGCCTCTTATCGCAAGGGCGCTGGACGCTCTCGCACCGTCTGGTCCGACAATGCTGCGAGACTGGTTACTATCTATTAACCAGATCATCTGCAGACGATCCAAGAGTCAAAGCAGTCTTCGGCAAACGATTGACCATCGACGAGCGCGACCGCTTCATCTTCGGGTTCTTCGCCAACATGCACGACGAGATGGGAGACACGGTCGAGTTGAGTACAAAAGTTCTCAGTTCCAGGAGGAGCAGCTACTCTCCTGAAGAACTCACCGTTTCCTCTCGAACGTGGCAAACTGTCCAGGAATCGGGTGCTGATGAGTGGATGGATGCGAGTGGTGTGCAAAGGCTGCTACAGCAGCGAGGGATCCTCTCCAGTCCCCAGGTTAATTCGGCACCGCAGCTCAACGCCGCGAGCTTCACTAAATGTGAGTAGTACCGAGGTCGATCCATGCATCTACTGACTTTGCCGTAGATCTTTCCCTCAGCCCTATCTGTCTCGGTCGCGGACCCGCGTTCCGAAAGCGCGATGTTGAGAAAGCCATTCGCCTTGCAACTCTTGGTGGGTGATCCTTGGGCGTTTAGCGCTGTGTGCGCGAAATACCATCGATTATGTATAATCTCCGTTTACTTTGCATGATGCGACGATTACAAGCAGGATCCCGCTGTGGAGTTAAGGAAATCCTTCCAGTACATATGTTCCCTATGTCCGCGAAATTTCTTTCAAAAAGCGCCCTATTTTTATTTACATTTCCTCTCCTTTTGGGGGTCCCACAAACGCGCAGGCATATTATTAGTTGTGTCGACGCCAAATAGAGACTCTATCATGGATCACCCCATTCTCATCCTTGCCCACGGCGTGCGTGCGCTCTGGCTGCCAGTACTCCACTCTCTCCAGGCCCTCCTTGCTGGGCTCTCGCAACGGGTCCGCAATGACAAGACCCTTGTCGTTGTAGGAAATCTTCTCACCGGGGTGGCTTAGGTGCGCCATGTACGCCTCGGAGGGGGAGGCAAATGGAGGGCCGGGGGCCAAGGGGTTCTTATGACGGGGAGATTCCAGACAGATCAGATTGCCTGCGGGTGAGGGGGCAAGGAGCTCGGTGTATCGGAGAGCCCATTTAGGACGAAGCTCTGGGTCCAACGCACAGAAAAACTATACGATTGTTAGAAGGAGTGACCAGAAAGACCAGAAAGATCCAAGCTAGGTCGAAAATACATACCGTGTAATCATAAATAATATCAAATCCATTCCGAGGTACTCCAACCTCCTTCAACCAGGCATCATCAAAAAAATCTCCCTGGACGAAAGTGGTCTTCCCCTTCCCGGCTTTCTCGTCTCGCACGCGGTACCCGCTATGGTTCTCCTTCTCTTCCTTCTTGCATGCGTCGACAGCCGTGGCGCTGACTTCCAGGCCATAGGCATCATACCCAAAGCTCGCCAGTAATAGTACATCGACTCCACGTCCACAGCCCGGCACCAGGGCCTTCCGCCTCTCACCGTCCTGGGTAATAGGCCCGCCAATGGTGCCAGCTCGCTGGATTAGGATGTCTTCTAGCGCGGGGTTGGGGAAGCCACGATCCCAGGGCAAAGTATCACTGTCCCAGAGGGAGGCCCAGCCATCAACATACTTGTCGCCCGGATATTTGGCCCAGTGTGCTCGAATATCCTTGGGATTAATGTTCGTAGGAGTCGTCATGGCTGTGAGGTTGGTGATGGAGTGTCGGAGAGGTTGCGTGCCAGTGATAAACAGGGTAGAAAATGAAAGCTTACAGGTTGACTAGATGGGGGACTAAATAATCTTGGGGGCAGGTCGTCTGTTCTACTTAACTATGTATGTCTCTACCTGTTTATTCATCATACCGAGAGATCTGTCGAGAAAAGTGGAGGTTCCAATCATGGGATTGGACCAAAAAGATAACTGACTGATGACATAACCAAATGCTGCGCCACCCGGAAAGATGAATAAACATTCCCACGTAATAACTAGTCTCGATATCTGGATCTTGACAGAAATAGTGGCTTGTGCCAAAACTAGTTATATCAACTAACTAAATTTGGGAGCAGACAACGAAATTCCTAAAGAGGAGGGTTAGGGATACAGTCACCGCCACAACAGGTTCCTATTAAATAGAGAGGCAGCTGGAAATATTCCGAGGTAGCTTTTGCATATATCACAATGCTATTTTGGATATCCAAGTTTCCCAGACTCAAGAGACCTCTGTCAAGCGTAGTCTTGAAAGGAGTGGTGTTATCTTTCGCGATATCTTGACCACGAATGTGAGATCCCTTCCAGCACTGTATACCCGCGGTGTGTAAAGCCACAGACCCAACCCGTAGGCATGGCTAAGACGAAATAGAAAAGTAGTGACCTAGACAGTAAATATATCCTATATAAGACCTTAATTTTGCAGATACTAGACACCTCATTCTACAGAGAAATAGGTAACTAAATACCAAGGAAGAACCCCCTAGAATTCTAGTCCGGTAAATAGGGAGATCCTAAAACAGGGCCTAGAAAAGTATAGAAGAAGTTAGTATTAGGCACCTCTAGAATAATACACGAGGCGGAAGATATATTCCTGCACCCCAGTAGTCCTGCACCCCACACAATCCCCAGCCAAAATATAGACCGAAGAGTCGCCGAACAAGCCAGATTGGCCGGTACAGTCAGTCCAGCTCCACGCACTGTGGGTCTCTGGGACGAGATTATTGGGGTCAAATCACAAAGAGCCGAGCGGAATGCATATTCCGCTGCCTAGCAAAGTCTTAGTGGACCTCTTGATCTATTACATGACGTGCGCCAACGCGACGCTATACCTGTCTTTGAATCTTTATGGGTAATTTCAGTGGGCTGTCAACGTGGTGCAGCGGTGATTGGAACCGCAATACCTCTGGTTATCGACCCTCTGGGGTCTTGCCAAGCGGAGTCCCCATCCTTTTCTCCAACATTCACGTTATAGGAACCGTTATCTGGGGTCGAGTTAGTTGCCATTGTAAATCGGCAAGTTACTCGAGCAGCCTGAGAATAATGGTTGGGAAGCGGAGAGAATGGGGTATAAAGCCAGACCAACGACCCAACTGTCTGTTTTGGTATCAATTCTACTCCGTCAACGGAAGCCTGCCTCCTGTCCGTGAAACATGCTGGGTATCAAGGCATTGGTGGCCGTAGTAGCCACCTGCTCACTAACCCACGCTACTCCGCAAGACGTTTACCACAGCAATGTTGTCCACAGTGATACGTTCTTTTACGGTCAAAGTCCCCCGGTATATCCGACCCCCGAGATAACTGGGACCGGAGGCTGGGATGACGCTTTCTCCAAAGCACGGGCTATGGTGGGCATGATGACACTAGTCGAGAAGGTCAACCTCACTGGCGGTTATGAGAATAACACCAGTAGTTGCTCTGGTAAAGTCCGTGCCATAAACCGCCTTGGCTTTCCGGGTATGTGCTTGCAGGATGGTCCAGCTGGAGTGAAAGGTGCGGAGGGTGTCAATGGATATCCAGCTGGGTTGCATATTGGCGCGAGGTACCCCCCTACACTCATACCCATGATATAATACCGAGGCGAGTGCTAATTCGTTCAGCTGGAACAAAACCAATGCATATGAACGGGCAAAGGCTATGGCAGGCGAATTCAAAAGAAAAGGGGCTACGCTGAGTCTGGGCCCCGCCGTATTGGGGCCACTGGGGAAGATTCCTCATGGGGGACGAAACTGGGAAGGCTTCGCTGTCGACCCATATCTCAGCGGCATTCTTGGAGCAGAGTCCGTCAAAGGGACCCAGGATGAGGGCATAATTTCATGTACCAAGGCAAGTACGCTTCTTGAACTAATACAATTTATACTTACTATGCGGGTCTAGCACTTTGTTGGAAACGAGCAAGAAACACACCGATTCCAGAACATAGATCGCAATAATAACCATACCATTGAGGCATTGTCGTTCAACATCGATGACAAGACCATGCATGAATTATATATGTGGGCCTTTGCAGATGCCATTCATGCTGGGACAGCTAGTATAAGTAAGTGATACATCCCACGCCATACTTACTGGACTGATCATCTCAGTGTGCTCGTACCAGCGCGTCAATAACAGCTACGGATGTCACAATAGCAAGGCCATGAACGGTCTTCTCAAGACAGAGTTGGGATTCCAGGGCTTCGTCCTCAGCGATTGGGAGGCCCAGAAAGCAGGCGTTGCGAGTGCACTGGCCGGCCTTGACATGACCATGCCCTATGGGGAGACATATTGGGGGTCACATTTAGTCCAAGCTGTCCACAACGGCTCAATCCCCGAGTCACACATTGATGACATGGCTACCAGAATCATCGCCGCCTGGTACTATAGCCGACAGGATGACAGCAACCTTCCACCAGTTGGAGCGGGCTTTCCTGCTGATCTACTCGCACCACATGAATTTGTAAACGCTCGAGACCCGGACGACGAAGCCATCCTCCTAGGCGCGGCCATCGAGGGACACGTCTTGGTGAAAAACGACAGGCATGCTCTTCCATTGTCAAAGCCGCAGATGCTCGCCATTTACGGCTATGACGCCAGGACACCCGGACGAAACAACCCCGAAAACGGGTTCAGCGACTGGATGCTAGGGTTCGAAGCACACGATTACCAGCAAGTCAACTGCGGTGACTTTGGGACTAACCTAGGCCCGTGTCCTCCCTACTTCACCCCCTTCGCAAACGGCACCTTAATGGGCGGCGGAGGCTCCGGTGCTATCGCCCCGTTCTACGTCAACAGCCCGCTCGAAGCCCTGCAGGCGCGAGCACGCCGCGAGAACACACAGCTTTTCTGGGACGTCGAGACGCGGAATTCCAACAGCACAGTCCCTGGGGCCGCAGACGCGTGTCTCGTCTTCATCAACTCCTTTTCCTCCGAGGCCCGCGACCGACTTAGCCTCCGCGACGACTTCTCAGACGCCTTGGTGCTGAATATCGCTGCGCAATGCGACAACACCATTGTCGTCGTCCACACAGCCGGAATCCGCCTGGTGGACCAGTGGATCGAGCACCCGAACGTCACCGCTGTAGTTATAGCCCACCTCCCAGGCCAGGACTCTGGCGAGGCAATCACTCGCATTCTATATGGCGACGTCAGTCCTAGTGGGAAGCTGACCTATACCATTGCCCGGAATGAGTCGGACTACGGTGCGCTTCTCAAGCCCGTTACATCTACCGGCTGGGATCGATACTTCCCGCAGGATGATTTCGCCGAGGGACCGTATATTGACTACCGAGCTTTTGACCGGCGCGGTCTCGAGCCGCGTTTCGAATTCGGGTTCGGACTTACATACACGACCTTTGAATACTCCAACTTAGAAATCCGGGCTCTGAACGCGTCAAATCTATCTACTTTCCCTACCGGTCGAATAATCCCAGGAGGGTACGCAGACCTGTGGGATACAGTGGCCGTGGTGACCGCCGACGTGACGAATACAGGAGACATCGAAGCTGCGGAAGTCTCCCAGCTCTATCTCGGTATTCCTGGCGAGGGCCAGCCACCCTGGCAGCTGCGTGGATTTGACAAGGCTGTAATCCGCCCTGGTGAGACGAGGACTTTTGAATTCGAGCTCCGCCGGCGGGACCTCAGTGTTTGGGACGTGGCTGCTCAGCAGTGGAGGTTGCTAACTGGGTCTGAGTACGGGGTGTTTGTTGGTGCTAGCTCTAGGCAGTTGAATCTGAATGGGACTTTGGTGCTGTGATTTCTGCGAGGGAGTCTATCGCTGTTACCCGCTAACATGGGATTTTGGATTACAGTATGGATAGATAGATAGTAGGATAGATGGATTTCGCTTACGCCGAACCCTCGCAGGAAATTGGTTCCGCATGCATGTCTTGCCTGTTATTGTCAATCGGATCACTACAGCGAATAATCCAGAATAGAAACACTGCCTCGTTGGCTCCACCTATCCATCAGAAAGCACAAGACATATTTAAAAGCGTAATACAAAATGATCATGATTGAGCCGTTCAATGGACACCTCCACCCGATGTTTCGCGCAAGCAACTTCGCCTTTGCCGCATATAATAAATAGTAGTCATCGTTTCCGACCGCCATTGGCATGAATAATATTAAAGCCTATTCGACGGACAAGAGAGAGGTCTGTGCCTTTAAAGACGTGGTTCGTATGGTTCTGGCGTTGATCCCAATATCGGAAAATGGTCGAGCCCATATCCCCTACCGCTCACTGCCACTTGGACGAGGAAGATCAAAACGTGCAGGCGCTTGGCAAAGCTTACTGGGGCGGACGAAGGCTCATTTATCTTGGTGATGCTGGAAAATCTCCTTACTGTTAAAGCAGCAGCCATCTGGTTTGTCTTGACAACGGTGTTTTTAGTGTATAGCTGGCGCGTTGGTTTTAAAAGAAGTTTGAGCAGGAAAATATGAAATCTCTCCACCATGTCATCTGAAGTATATTCCGAAAATTGTGGACTCGCGCCAGGGTCTCGTGGAGAGATCCAAAAATATCAACCCAGTCCTGTCAAATACCCAGCTACTGGACGAGTGGAGGTTTGACAGACTGAGGCTCGCGGAAACCAGTCTCTTTCAGTTAGAGGCGGCTGAATACGAAGTGCTTGATTGTGATGAGCGCACCTAAACTGCACATCACTGTCATTCTTGGATGATCAACCCTAAATTCTGGGTCAGCCTCAGAACACGAACTGCTTGGCAGGGTCTGAGGACTGAGCCGCGCATGCATAGTCACAATGGCTTCTAGACGATAAATATTGAAGAATCCAGAGAGTACTGAATGACTGCTTGAGAAAGTCATTCACTCGTTCATCACACCCACCATGGTCAATATCCGAAGCTGGCTGTCTTCCAGCCTGGCCCTGGCCCTTTTTGCTCAGCAAGGCCTGTCCTTAGTTTTTGAAGACTCAGACGCCCCTGATGCCGTCGATAATCTTCTCCAGGCAGGATCACAGTCAAACGACGATGCTGCCTTTTCGATCTTCGATCGGCTGAGCAGAGACTCCTACTACTGGAGCGGTAAGCCTCGCTCGCAGAGCCCCTAGCTCAAGTTAGAATGATGGCTAACATGGATTACACAGGATCCCAGAATGGCCATAAAGCGCTAGCAAACCTCACAGTCGACGTTGGCGACGAGGAAGCGAATATCGTCTCGATGGAGAAATTCCGACACCTTCTAGAATCCGTCGACTGTACCAACAATGGGATGGTCGTGGAATTCAAAGACGAGCGTTCGTTCGGATACACACAACGTGGATGGCAATGGGTCAACGACGACGAAGACCGTAACCTGATTCTGGTCACCGGTAAGCAGCACTGTGGCTGGAACCCTCACCGGGTGCCGTTTGTCGTCTCGTCAATTGTGTTCGACAAGCCATCCCTCAAGGCGAAGCTCAGCGGTGTGCCCTCTGAATGGAAGAAGCTCTTTCGCAACTACGAGCTCACGCTGGGCAATGTCGAGGAATCGTCTGTCGCCAAGCGAGACTGGGACTCTGACGCTTCTTTGAGCTTCAACCACAAGATCCCCCTCTCGAAGTCGATTCCTATTCCGGGTAGTAGTCTGTCTGTGGATGTCTCATGTGAAGACTGCAAGACAGAAGGCTCCTTCGATTTCGGTGTGCATATCAAGACAAGCTATGGAGCGCCCGAGTCTGCTTCGTTGACCCTCTCGCCTAACGGTGTCTCTGCAAGCTTCACGCCCCGGCTTGGACTCAGCGGGAACATGACCGATGACATATCCGACGAGATCGAGCTTGTCAAGATCCCTGTCGACGGCATCTCAATTCCAGGTGGCATTCTTGACCTTGGCCCGGAAATCGTCTTTAGCTTTGGATATCAAATCGGTCCTGTCATGGGTTCGGCAGGTATAACGTCCGGCGTCACTCTCAGCCTTGAGGACTCTGCCGAGCTTGAAATTAACTTCCTCGATCCGGATGTTTCCGCTGGTGGGTGGACTCCTCAGGTTGATACTGTTCCAGTGAAGCTCGACGCGAAGATCGAGGCTGGGGCGGAGATTTACACCAAGGCTGAGGTGCAATTTGCTGCGTCAATCCTTGGTATGTGTGACCGCCATCGTGATATCAACATACTAACGTCGTCTAGACTACGGCTATGAAGCTGGTGTCAATCTAAAGCCGTATCTCGGAGCCACTATATCAGCCTCTACCGGTAGGTCAATCTTTACACAATGCAGATTCGATGCACTAATACCACATAGACAAGGGAGTGGGAGTCGATGTGGATCTCGCGGGTCTGGGAGCTAATATCGAGGCTGGTGGTAAGTTACTTCCCATCCATTATGTTTCTATTCCTAACGAAAACAGGTGCCAAAGCTTGTGTGACCCCGAGGGCTGGGGTCAGTCTCAACGTCGACGTTGCGAAGGCTGATACACCCGAGGACCCCCTGGTCGAGAAGACGGTTGCGGTATGTTAATACGACTATATCTCAGGACTGCTACTGACCTTTATATAGGAGATCACAGCGCCAATCGAATCCCAATGCTTCAATTTCGGCCCAACCGGCTCTGTAGGGTTGAACTTGCCTACTCCAAGCAGCGGTTCTTCCTCCTCAGTCGCACATACGCCTACTGCCTCAAGTACACCGTATACCTCGCCACGCCCCAGCACGAGCTCATCATACTACACTGCGACATCGTCGCACTACACCACAACGTCTTCATACTACACTACAACCTCATACTCGACATCGGTATCATCGTCGGCTACAGTAAGCCCATATCACCACTACCGCAGGCATAACCACGGACGGCATCATGTGGGAGGACGGTGAATACAAAGGCGCTTGCACCATGGTTGCCGGCCCAAGCTGTGGTGCAGCAACCAGGCCGAGGCAGCTGCAGCTGTAGATGAGGTTGGCCAGGAACGGTGGAGATTGTGGATTGGCATGAGGGGTGACTCCGTCTGAGCTTAGCCCTATCCAAGCAGCTTTTGCCGACAGCTACCAAGTAGGTTGCCAAATGAAGGACTGGAAACTGGTCCAGGCAATTGCAGTGCTCACTGTTGTCTGGCACTCTCTTCTTCTTCCTCTGTTATTTTGTTTAAATATATAACATATTTAATTTCCACTTCTTCTGCTATAAAGGAGCTTCCAAGTATACCTGGTGCGTTGAGCTGATCCAAAACAACCCAACCCTGCAATCTTCAGACAACCTAAAATCTGGCAAGCTGGTGAGATTCAGAAAACGCCTAATATGGGGATGGCCAAGAGAGTCATAGACAGAGTAACCGGGTCGACGGTCTTGCAAGTTCTTTTCATAGTGAATGTAGAGCAAACACGGTGCCAGCTCTCTGACCCCGTAAACCAACTAAACAGAGTCCCTATATTAAAGACAGTTTATAGCCAACACAAATTTTCAGGAACGCGTGACAACTATATCCAGCTGGAAATATAGTAAAGATAAAAGGTATAGGCGAGGCAAAGAACAGAATCAACAAAGAGAGCCAGAGACCAACGCTTGAAAAGATCCATATCCACCCCAATACATAAGCCCTTTGCTCACTGACACAACCCCTCGACATACCTCGCAAACCCCGGAAACTCCTCCCTTGCCGCAGCGAGAATCTCCGCCGTGGGCCTTCCCCCGCCAGGCGCATACTTCTCCGCAACAGCCCAAAGGGCCTCGTTCGGTTCCATCACCCGACCCGGTTCCTCAAGCGCTTCAGCCGGGCCCGACCCATTGGCCAAGACCCAGAGAAGGTCCCCGAGATCTCGAGCAATCACTCTGAACTGCCCCTCGGATCCAAAGTAGACAACAGGCTGCGCGGTGACTGGCGTCTCAAGCTCGGGCTGGACGAGCCAGAACCCAATGTAGTCGCCTGCGCCCGTGGTGCCGAAGATGCGGAATTGGCTGCCGTCTGCCGCGTCGTTACCGGTGTATAGACGGAGCCAGTCTGTGGTTTCCTCGGGAGATTCGAACTCGGTGTAGGGTTCGAAGTCGCAGCCGTGGGACGTTGATGTGGCTTCGTCCCAGGTGAGTGAGAAGTCGATGGCGGCTACTTCGGCTAGTGCGGGTGGCAGGGCTAGGTGAGCCATTGTGTGGGTTGGTGCTGCTATTTCAAAATAAAAGTTGTATTCGGGACGGTTTCTGGGAGTCGAAGAATTTAAAGGGTGCGGTGGGAATGGAGATTTTGTATTATTAGTGTGTTGTTGTGTTTGCCGAACACGAGGTTAATCGGTCGATAACGAAAATAAGGGGTAGGGAGAGCTTGGTACTAATAAAACGTTATTATTTTAAACATTTTGGGAGATAAGTTAAATATAATATTATACCTTGTCTAAACCCACTGATATAAAAGCTGCAGGCACTAAACCACGCATTTAGTCGGCTAAGAAAGCTGTAACAGGCCTTATCCTAGATTGCTACTAGTCTTGATCATATGTGGAGCAAGGCGCAATGACCACAGACAGATGTTCTCCAGTTTGCTATTAACTTGGATAATAAAATAGAGAATTGGACTGTGAAGAAGCTCTATAATGTTACTCGTTTATGAAGCTTTGATAATGCAGTATCACAAGAATGGCAGCCACTCATGCAGGCTGCCCAAATAATGCAGGATTCTTCCCAAATGCAGCTGAAGCACCTGAGATAATAGCATGTGGGTTGATTCTCGATGGAAACAACTGCCGCATTTTATCATTAAGCTCCTCGGGCGTGGACGTTGCCTTGACAGCCTGCTCAAATGCTAGGACATATTCCCTCGTTGTCTGAATGTTGAAGACACCATCCACCGTCCCAGCCCTTTTACGGCCAGAGATAATCATGTACGGATTGAGCGACTCGATCGTGTCGAGCGTTTGGAATTTTCAAGGAGTAGTCCTCCGTAGAACGGTATGGGGGCAAGATCTGTGGGCAACGAATTGCCTTGTGGAAGTGGGTAATAATACAAGGAAAGTGTCTCAGTGCCAGTCAATCCCTGCACATTGCTATCGGCAAACGATGGCCAAACACAAGGGGCCAGCTGTTGAGGATCCCGGGCATTCTCCCCAGACGGTGTAGAGTCTCGATTAGACCGCGTCCTAAGGCTATGTGGACGTGACATCCTGAGTATGATTCGCTCCCAAAAGGTTACTTGCCGCAAAGATATTTCGATAATGTGACATGCATGGACAAAAGGTTCTCAACGGCGCGGCAACCATTTGTACCCTCACTTCCTCCTCGTCAATGGGTCCCCACCCCAGCCAAGCCCGATAGTTTACGAATTACTACAGGCTTGGGGTAACGAAATACCCTGCCCAGTACTCTGCGGGAGTTCGGGTACTGGGGGACAGGACCGTCCTGGTACTCGGTGAGCTCCAACCCCGGACTCCCCGCGCCCCAGACCCGCACTGCAGTTTGATCGGCTATTTTAGCCGATTGATCAAGGACATGGCTGTTTAATTGTAGCTATACTCAAGCAATCATACCGTCATTATGACCAATTCGAGGTATAAAGTTCACTGCTAACCAAACACCCAGCTGGCTCCCCATGCAACAGCACCAATCCCAATGACACCCATCCCAGCCTTGACTATACTCCGCTTCACACACGCCATCCAAAGCCCGCCACCAGAATCCTGGAATTTGCCCGAGTCATTCGCCATGGGAAAGGGTGTTTCCGGCTCAGACACGTCCAAGAACCGACAGAGCGGGCCCCAGCCATCCGCAGGATAAAATTCCAATAGCCTCTCCGGCGGGACAACCTTACGAACATAATTATTATGGTCGATGAAAGCCTGTTTGGCGCCTTCGCCCGTATCTCCATCGCAGAGGCAGGCCCATATTGTCTCGACGAAGTTGCAAACGTCGGCTGCCACGCTGTCTGTATATCGAAGGATCTTCCACGACGGCCATGAGGAATGCTGGAAGATTGTGGCTGTCATTGAGTGATGCCATTTGGCTGCGTCGCGTGTGGTCAGGATGACTTTTGCTTCGGGATAGGCGGTTGTTAATTCGTCGATGAAAAGGCAGCATGGAGCATCTAACACGGCCTGTCGTGAAAGAACATTAGCATGTCGATACTATGGTGAGTAAGAGCATACATCGAAACCATCCATGAGCGAGTCGAACTGCTCACGTCCCAATCCAGACTCTTGACCATGGTACTTCCAGTGCAATGCCTCCGTCCACACGGGGAAATGGCCAAGGTCTAGTCGACCCTCGAAATCGTAGGGTTTCAGTTCGAGCTGAGCCAACGCTGCGTTTAGTGCTGCGTGCTTAGTTAGCACACACTCTGACGGGGAAGTATATGTATGTACATTTTGTTCCAGTACGCGGAAATCCCAGCGCCAACACTTTCATGGGCCGCTGGCTATTGATATTTGCGCGGCATCTGGCATCATGGTCCTTGTTTCTGGGCGATTCGTGCGCCATCGCTGTCGGCATGGTATATTGGATATATGTGTGAGGTATTCATCGGGACTCCTGGACTGGTTTATAACATTCGACACTACTTCTGGCCTTCTCACCGCTTCTCGTGCGCATGGTATATGATGGGTAAGAAGCGTGATGAGGTAGCTATTCATGTGTCAATGGCCAGATACGCAAGGTGCTGTTACTTCATATGATATTCTACTGTTAACATGTGTACCAGATTGAAACTACGGTGTACAGCCATTATTTAATCCCCAGTAAGGAGTTTACAATATCCACCATGAACAACCGTTCTCTACATGTTTAAGTGTAACTGGCTCCTCAATGAAGATGCAGACACGCAAGGCCTCCGCTCCTTACATCAACACCAATAACGCTACATTGAACTTTCCGGCCCCGGATTTTATGTTCCTTACGCAATTCTACCAGTCTTTTAACCATGGGGCAGCCATAGGTTCAGGATATGACAGTAGCCGCTAAATATACAACAGTTGCTTCGTCAATGCGGCATGCACTGGGTTCCTTCCAGGAGTATCTCATTCCAAAATCATTCATAACATTACGAAATTACCGTGTTTAGCTCTATCTCGTCGATATAATCTCCAAAGACATACTCAATACCCCTGGCCCCTTCACTCTCCGCTCCAGCACCAACCCTCCGACTATTCCCCCAGCGCAACCACGCCAGCCTCCCTCTAACCTTCCCCCATCCTAGAAGCCCAAATCCGCGCCTCTGGCCCCAGCTTCCGGATAATACTCACGCCCGCCCCGCGGATATCAACATTCCGCCCGTGGTACGGCCAGCCTTGCCACAGTTTCGCCGCCCGGACTCGGCATGTACTCTCTCGCAGATCATGCGGGGTTCATCCGTTGGATACGAGGTCTTGGGCTGCCCAGAGTCTTGGGTCTCTTGGCTTCTCCATTCTATGGGGGATAGCAAGGGCTCAACGGCAGGATGGCCTGGGTAGAGATGTTTCAGAGCTGCACATAATACTCCTGTCTCGTATGGGTGACGTATTTCCTGTGATATCAGGTAACCGTCATATTCTCAATCTTCATCACGTCTACCAGGAGACGCCATGTACAGGTGACAGAGTTAGGTTGCTTCGGAATTCAAGCGCTACTACAGCAAGCATAAAGTCTTTTAATACTACGTTGTAGGTGTTAAGCACTCACAAGCTCTGCTGAATTAATCCTAAAACTCGTCCATGTTGAATGGTTGGCAATGTGCATGTTATGATACACGTCTAACAATGAGCAGAGCAAGCACAATCAATCAACCAAAACCACAGCCTGAAGCCGAAAGCAGTGGTCCCTCTCAGCCCGGCTACACAGCCTAGTCATAACACCTAAACCCACTAACCCGATGACCTTCAGGGAGTCCCTTGTATCCCGCACGGTCGATACCCTGGATCAGCAGTTTCCCTGGCTCACAGCCGGTCTCGTACGAGTCGCAGTGGTGGCCGGTAGGGGTACTTGCGGAGTAAACGTGGTCGTTGTACTTCGTTGGGACATACACACAATCTCCGTGCGGAGCGGACACGTCGATGCAATCGCCGAAGTCTCTATTATAGCACATCCGAACGGACGCCGCATGGGCACTCATCAGGAGAGACGAGGCGCAGACGAGGATGCCGGTGTTGAGTTTCATGTTGGCCTGACGCAACCGGGGGTGTTAGCTTCTGTATATGGAGCTTCAAAATCTGTATATACTCGGGGGTTGCCTTACTGATAAGTCAGGGTAGAGCACAGAGAATATAAGTTTCTTTCGGGTTGCTGGTGTGAATGTCTTCTGTCAGGTCCTTTCTGTGGGAGGTTAGGAGGGCTTTATATGTCGAGCCAGTCTATATAATCCCGCTTCTGCGATGCAGTTACTAAAGACAGGACGACGTTGCAATATACGACCCCTGTATACGAGATGCTACAGTACAGTTACTTGGCAACCCCGGCCACCGTTGACAAAAGTATGTGATCGCCGCGAACAACTCGACCGCCAAGGGCTAGAGAGTGCTGTCCTCGTATATGGCACCCAATAACAAGCACACATAAGCCAGACAGGCAATCATCGTGGAATTGACTGAATCATCTAACAGCCTCCTACGAAACTCTCTCTTATCCTTCAGTCCGTGATCGCGAGATACCACCACAAACAGGATAGCCTAGAAGATTCCAGTCTGGCACACAATGGCAATTGATACATACAAGGTCAGCCTCTTAAGCGTTCCTGGCCTCCCTCGGCGCAGAAACAGCCTCCACATTGTTCCCTTCCATGTCAATTGCAAAGGCCGCGTAGTAAGGATAGCGGCTCATCTCCTCCCTGATTCCAGGATCGCCATTCCCCTGCGCTCCGTTTTCTCTATAAACCACACTTAGCAGAATGCTTAAAGGGAGAAAGTGATAGATAGATGAAAGCTCACAATGCAACACAATGAAACTCATCAACAGCCGCCCAATCTATACATCAATACAGATCAGCATGGAATTCGAACAAAGTATCTTTAGAATAACAAACCCGGTGCATCAAATGCAACATGAACAGGCATAGTCTGCTTTCCCTCCGGCAGCGCCTTCAGCCAGAAATAGGGATAGTCGCTTCCAAATCCGATGAGCGTGCTGTTGTGGGCGCAGATAAGCTCCTTGTACCCAACCGGGGCGAGGACCTTGCTATAGAAAGTGCGCAGGGTAGCCATGTTTCTGGCCGTCACCCATAGGAAGAAATGGTTGATCGTCATGTTGTTTAGACTGATTGTTTGGATTGAAAGTCCAGAGTGATACATTGTATATTTATATTTGTATCCATCTCGGACTTCAGGCTCACACTATTCCCTGAGCGGAATGGTGGCGTATTATTGCAATGTCAACCCGGAGTTCCGGGCTCAATATCAACCTCCTCCTCCTCCTCCCCCCGTTGCATCAATCCTGCCCAGATACACTCAAATCTATCAAAATATGGAGTCTATAACTGCAGAGAGCAGGACGCGGTGCCGGTTTTGTTCCACTACATTCAGCCATCGTGAGACCCATAATCCCCATCTACAAGGCACTCTCTTATGAGTATAGGGTCCTCACTTAGACGTCACCTCCGAAGGAATTGTAATCAACCACGGCCCCATAGCATACGGCGCAAGTCCTGTAGCAGGTGTGTTGCAGACAAGGCGCGGTGTAATCTTAAGCGCCCTAGATGCTCGCGATGCTCTACACGGCAGATCATTTGCCAGTATCCGGCCTCGTCTCCAGATTCATCCGATTCTCCACCAGAGAGTACTTCAGCACTACAGACTGCCGATCCGTCTAGCATGATTGAGGCCCTGCTGGCTGATCCTACGTCTTGGGACATGCTTGACACCGAGGCCTTCCTGTCCCTACCTTCCGACTCGGCCTTGGTTCCCACTGACAGTGCGGGAGTATATCCACCAGATTTGATGAATGAGATCTCCAGCTCGCTACCATTACCCAGGTCTACTGCAGAATCACCCGCAGTAGCACTAGCAAACCACAGCATGGAGTTCATTTTCCGCATTCTTCGATCGTGGCCTCGGATGCTTGCTGAGGGCTTCTAGACGCCCCCATTCATCCACCACAGCCACGTCGCAGATACTAAATCTCTACCCCAACCCCTCGCCAAGTGCTTCACACTCGTAAGGACATGGCAAGTACAATGCAAAGGCGCCGAAGACATGGTCCACCAGCTGGTCATGACCGAAGTGAACGGCCTCCTAACCAAGGTGCGAACTCCATCTGACTCGGCAGACCTTAACTGACGACTACCTAGCTCGACGACCTCGACGAACCCTCCCTCCTCACAACCCTCCAAGCAGTCCTAATCTACCTGATCATCCTCCTCTTCCCCAGCTCAACCTCCCAGCCAACCCTCCCCCCAGCCCCTCTCCTCCGCAAAGTCCAAGACCTAGGCACCCACGCCGCCAACACAGGCCTCTTCCTCCAAGAAGAAAGAGAAGCAATGCGCCCCTCCTGGTCCACCTGGATCCACATAACCTCCAAGCGCCGCGCCGTTCTCTCGCTCTACCTCCTCCGCTGGGCACTATCCGTATTCCACAACTCGCCGCTGCTAGACTGCCGCGAGGTCGGGTTCATGCCTGCGCCCGCGGCAAAGACTCTATGGCAAGCCCAGTCCGAGCTGGAGTGGAATTCCTTGTATATTCGCTGGCTTGCCAGGTGGGATGGGCATGGGTATCTCCAGGGAGAATTTGATCGGATTCGCCCGGGGATTCGCATGGAGGATAGAGCGGAGAAGTGGCTGGAGGAGGCGGATGAGTTTGGGCTGGTTATGATGTCTATCGGTGGGTTTATTAGTCTTCCTCGTGGATTGGATACTGACTTTGCTGTAGTAAATGCGACAGAATGCCCTGCGCCGACATTTGCGGTCGATCTAATGGATTAGGGCTGTACTCTGTTCAACTGGCCTTTTAAATTTATTGAAGGCAATAATCTAACAATGGCCCGCCAAACACCCTTGCGACACTTTATTAAAACAGACTAGAGTATCGCCAATTCTATAATATATATATTTATAGCGTCAACTCCCAAAACTCCGACATCAACTTCACCCCAAACGTATGATCCTCCTCCTTACGAACAATCCTATATCCCTCCTTCGTATAAAGTCTCCTCGCCGCCGTCAACCCACTATTCGTCCACAGCCGTATACACTGATATCCAGCCTCCCTCGCAAACCGCGTACACTGCCGAACCAAATCCCCACCAAGCCCCAGACCCCTCGCACTAGGGTCCACAAGGAGAAGACGCAATTTAGCACAATTACAGTTCGAGTCCGATGTCTTGTCCTTGACGAGCATGATAGAGCCAATGAATTCGCCGTTTCGTTCGGCGACCCAGCACCGTTCGGATTTGGGGTCGTGCGTGGCCATGAATCCAGCTGTGATTTCTTCGGCGACTGATGCGGCGAGATGTTTGTCGAAGTTGTGTTCTTTGCTGTAGAGGTTTCCGTGGTGTTGGATGATTTTTGTCATGTCGGTGGGCGAGATGGTATGCCGGAGGGTATATGGTGTGGCCATTTTAACAGGTTGTAGATTGTAGATTAGATATTTGGCGAATTTGCAACAATCACGATAGAGTAACGACAGGAAGGTAGATACTTATATCTGACTCATTCATATTTCGGCCGGCCAATTCCCCCCGGTCAGGCTGTCTCATTGGCAAATTCAGGTGGAGACACTACGGCCAACGTTAAAAAACGCCGACACTTCCACATTCCTCCATCTGCTCCCACCGATAACCGGAATGCAGGCCCAGAGCTCAAACGATGACTCCAGCGTGGTCCGGCGAGCTGAGAGCACGAGGATATCTAAGAATTCTGCAAAGAAGAGACTTATAGCGTTAGTCCGTGAAATGTCCTGCTGCTGTCCCTTCTGACCAAGCCAGCTGCCAGCGATGCCACGCTCAGAAAATCAAGTGTTCCGGTGGAAAGCCTTGTTCGCGGTGTGCCCTGGCGAGCTGCTAAATACAGTGCACGTATGTTGTGCGTGATCGGAAAGTCCGCGTTGATGAAAGGTATGCCAACTGCAGTTGTTCAGACCCAGGCTGATCGAATCAGTTATCTAAACCGACTTGTTGAGGAGAACAAGGAGCTTCGCCAATACAAGCTTGCTGCAGCTGCTACTACTCATGATCTTAACGTGTCGACCAGCTTAGGGCCCATATATCGGGCACCCGTACAAGCAACGGATACACAAAATCCCATAATGAAAGAGCGGCCGTGGTTCCAGTCGCATAATGAGCCTGCCCTTCCAATATTCATCAGTGAGGTCGCATGCACGGCGTTCGCAACGCGGCTATGTCAATGGTTGACTGGCGATGACGCCTCGACTACCCATATACCCCGGATACAGTATACCAACGAGTTGACATTGAACCTGCTTTCGCATGTAGAAACCGCATGGCCAAGTCTCAGCCGAGCTCGGTTACTTGTCAATACTGCACTTGGACACGCAAACCCTATATTCCATTTGACATTGCGGAAACGGACAGTTGACTATCTAGACTCGGTCTATCAAAACGCAACCTTTAACGACCCAGTCCTTCTCTGCAAGTACTTTGCCCTCTTTGCACTCGGCGAGGTATGCTCAGTACCAACTGCCCAGCTGCACGATGGTACTGCTCCAGGGACAGCATACTACGCACGAGCCGTCAGCCTGATCCCCGTTCTACCAGAGTGGCCGAACATGGCCCACATTGAGGCGCTTCTCACCTTGGTATTCATTCTTCCTCCACCACCTCGCAGGCCCTGCTAACGGATACAGTCCCTTTACAGCCAATTTATCAACAGATGGCAAACGGCGTATACATTGATCGGAACCGCTATACGCCTCGGCCTATCCGTGGGCTTGAATCACAACATCCCCCCTGAGCAATGTCCCGACACCGTAGCGCGAGAAAACCGCGTTCGGGTCTGGTGGACAATATACGCCTTCGATCGGTTTTGGGGGTTGAAGCTCGGCCTTCCGGTTCAGGTGGATGATTGTGATGTCCACGTCGATCTGCCTTCTGACATGGGCAGTCACGACGAGTTTACGGATTGTTCCTACCAGATCGCTCTGGTGAAGCTGGCAAGGGTTGCAAGTAAGATTATGCGCAGTATCTACAGCCGGACGACGCCTGTGGAGAACTTCTTACAGCGCGAGCAGAAGATATTAGTTGACCTAAAGCAGTGGCTGGAAGAGCTGCCAGCCAACTTAAAACTACAGCCAGACGGAAATAACCCCAGGCCTACCATTTCCATCCATCTTCAGTTTAATTACGTGGGCCTCCTTTGTTTTCTAATTTCAGCAAAGAATAGAGTGCTAATTGTACCAGTGCGTTATCCTCGCCATCCGCCCAATCCTCCTGAGCATGCTCGACCACCACCATCTCCCACAACGCAAGCCCACCCTCCCCCCAGCCCTAAACACCCTCAGCGAAGCATGTATAGGGTCCGCACGACAAAGCTTAATCCTCTGCTCTGACGAATGGACGAGAGGATCCCTACCCGTCTACGGATACGCGTTCGCGCAGTACATCTTCACCTCCTCCCTAGCCCTAGCGATCTCAACTCTCCTCCCATGCGGGATTTCTAAAGATCGTGAATACATCGAAACAGCCTCTGAAATGCTCCGATGTCTTGTTGCGAGCGGTTGCTTCGTCGCACAGGATCTTTCTATCCATCTCCAGAGGGTCAGAGAGTGTCTGGAACGATTCTCACTGTTTTCGCTGTCTAAGCAACGTGTTCGCCAGCACACTCTGGATATTCCTCGATCAAGTCAATCAAGCTCGGATTCCACGCTCACCCCGTCCTTTGCTACCACGCCAAGGATAGTTCTTGATCAGCCTGAGATGGAGGATATTCTGGGCCAGTCAGTTCTGGATATTGATCTGCTCCAGCCTCTAGAGTTCCCCGGGGATGAGAGTTTCACCAACCCATATAGTTCTCTTCCGCTTTGGGACAATAGTGATATTTGAGACAAATATCATCTAGATGAGCTTGCATCAATTGCCTAAAAGCTCGACAGTTATAGGAGCTGCATCCCATCCCGCCTAGTCAGATTCTACCTTAAACCCACAAAGCGCCAATATAAGCCGACTCGACTCGCGCTCCGAATTAACCGATCCACAGTAAACAAGATATCCTTGACCAAGATTCGCCGCAGCAACAGCAGCCTGTGTACGATCCACATACTCCGGCGCAAAAACATGACTCTGCGTCATCGCACCCTCAGCCGCAACATACATCTTTTCCTGGACCCTAGCGTCCTTCACATGGAGAGCCTTCATACTATACGGCTCAGGCAGCGCTGATTTCGCAGTACCACCAGGCAACTCAGCAGACGAAACAAGCTGGAAAGTCGTACGATGGTAGTCACCTCTCACCCACGGAAGACCAAATGCCTCGAAGAACCCGTTGAACGAGTCCATTCTCGTGAATGAAGTGAAATGCAAGCCAACGATAGCGAGACCGCCATTCTCAACATAAGTCTTGATTTTGGCGCGAACTTGCTTGTTTTCGTGGTTGGGGGACGCGGCGAGGGCTTCATCGGCGAGTATTATTGCCTTGAAGTTGGTCTCGGATATGGCTTGAAGCGCGGCGGTGGGGGTTTTGGCGATCCGGACGTGGGCCACTTCGAGGAGTTTGGTGAACAGCCATTCATACATTTCGACCAGGAAGTCGCGGTATTCGAGGCAGAGAAGAAGGAGCTGGGGTTTTTCTGGAGTAGCCATTGTTGCTGGAGAGAGAGACGAACAACGAGCTGGAGGGGCAATTCTGGCAGGAGTTCTGTCATTTATTACTGTCAAGGAAGCAGGATCTGCGCCGTGTCTTACTAAGTTTCCGTTATATTAAGTCAGTCAGTCAGTTAACTTTAACTATCCAAGTTCTCGAGCTTCTACTCTAGTTGCTCGAGGACCTACACCATGCCTCTCTCATCGTAGTGGTGGGAATAAACAAGCAAATCTTTATTGGTGACTTCCAACAGCGTGAAGACCGACAGCCATCAAACTCGGGCACCAGGCACAATACATAAAACAGAATTTGAGTGGCCATGCAAACTCTGCTTTATTCCTATACCGCAATCTAGTATACAATTGTAGTATACAGAATATCCAACCCGCTCTCTAGATATGCAATGTACATATAAAACACCATCACGCCATGCATCTATATCAATCACTACACCGGCGAATATTCCGGATTATTCTCCGACTCTCGATGAACAATAACATTCGTCCGAATCTCCAACGGACTACTACGGCCTGCAGTCGATCCCGATATCTCTTTCTGGAGGGGCAGAGCAGCAGGCTCAAACTCCCCCGCAGACCCCTCCGAGCCGCGCCAAATATGCGTCTCCATATGGCTCTGTAAAGACGCGAACTGCGTTCCATTATTCCAGTTTGAAGTACCGTCGAAAATAGGATTAAACTTGACACAATCACGCTGTTGGTCGTGTTCTGATGCCTGCCGGTTCTGGCGATATAGGGTTATGTACTTGCTTAGTGTGGGCAGACAAGCGCAGATAAGACCGATTCCTCCTTCGGCATTGCTAAGTAAAAGTATTAGCACTGCATCTTGGAAAAGTAAAAGGATAGATAGCTTACCCAGATAGCAGCACTCTCATGAAAAAAACCGACCTGTCAGGAGTACTCCCATCCACAATCAACAGCACCAGCCGATAGAGGCTAAACCCCACCGCAATCCCGCCGAGCCCAAGCAGCGAAACGACCTTGATCTTAACCCGCATGCGCATCTGCAAAGGCCAGGTGAAAACAACCGGGAGCACGAGGATCGCAATATCGGAAATCACACTGATCAGGGTGTCTGCGATTAACACTGCCGGCCTGTCGAGACATGTCCCGCTCCCATCTGGTCCGGTCGTCTTGGTCCAGTACGCTGAGACGGGCGTGCAGATGAATGCCTTTACAAACAGGATGATGAGATAGTACAGGACGTTGAGGGCTAGAATGATGTAGACGGCTAGGGCTCCGCGAAGTGGTCTGTAGATTTTGGCTAGGACGAGGAGGAGCGTTACTTTGACTGTCATGGCTAGCGGTGCGTAGATGATTGTTGATGCGTAGGATATCTTGGCTGTCAGTTGGAGCTTTGATAAGATGAAGTAGAACGCACTTTGAAGGTGGTGTGGATCTCATCTTGACTCAAGTAGGCCATGTTGTCCGCGCCCCCAGCGAAGCCGTCTGCGGCTGATGTCAATAAAAAGCCTTGAAGTACTGATTGAGGGTGAGTGCATACACATTATACAACAGGTACAATAGCCCATGAATAAGAGCTATTCCAGTTAGAAGCCAGCCCGTAGAAATTGGAGGATTCCTCACCCATGCAAGAAAACAGGTCACTATCTAGTAAGCATAGTCCAGTCCAAAACTCGCTGAACACATACCATCTTCCACACTAAACGGCTGATACAGCCGTTTCCGGATAATCAGCCTCAGGATCACCACCGGAGTGACAAGCGTAATGCACAGAATCTGTGTGGCGAGGTTAACCTGGAGCAAGCCGTTATCTGCCAGTCCGGTGCGGCCCTGGCGTTTGTCCGGCATGGAGAACTAGAATATATTTCGGTGAGGAGCGAAAAACCATTCTAGTCAATTTGGATTATATTCAGATTCTACACCGCCGTGGCGGATTCAGACGCCGAGTTCGTTAATTTACCCGGGTGCTGGTCCATGGTTCTGAGCCAGTGCCCAATTGGGGCTGGATACAGCCAAGTGGTGATATCAGCGGTCGAACGGATTACATGTGTGATTAGCCTAATAATTAAGCAGGCTGCTGCAGGTACTATTGGGCCATTCTAGGCCATTCAACTTAGAGAATATTGATTATATTTCGTATTTCCTTTTCTCGCCACATACAAATTAGACAATTAACAGCCATAATTGGCAAGCTGTACAATAGACAAAATACATAAATCATGGCTTCGCTCCGCTGGCACACAGGACAAGACGGTAAAATAATAACTGCATCCTCTCAGAAAGAATAATTCGTCCATCTAAGTAAGAACCAAGAAAGAGCGCAGGTTCTTAGGAAGCGTGTAGCCGAACTCGTCGGACGCAAAGTGGGTGATCTCGTCCACGCACTGAGCATCGGCGTAGAGGTTGAATTCGATGGCTCCGCTAGGGTTACCGTCGCTGAAGTCGACGTTCTCGCCCTGGTCGCAGGAGACTGTGGTGCAGGTGCTAGAACCTTGACCTGAGAAGGTGTGGCCGCAGGCGTTGATTGTCCAGGCGCTGGCGAGGGGAGCGGCGAGGGCCGCGGCGATGATGGAGGTGATCATGGTGGTCTTCATCTTGATTGACGTTTTGTTAAAAGAATTCGACTGTTGAGGGATCTTGAGGTGAGGAATTGAGAGTTGTTTGGTTTGTTGTTATGCAGAAGGGAAGGGGGAGGACGATGTTTATATATGTCCGGAAAGCAGCTTCATGCATGCGGGAACAGCTCATCAAAGCCTAATCCTCACGCTCGGGAAATGAATCGCCAGAAGCCTATTATTAGCTAAATCCTTCAAGGCCGATCGAAGCCTATTATTAGTCCCTCGTAAGCAGCCTCAAAGCCTTTTGTTAACCCCCACAACTCCAACTCACAAAGCGGCCCAGAACTTGCATTGTCACCGTGCCAACTTGTTGTGCTTATTCACTTCTTCGACTGGTCCATTATGCACAAGTGATACCAGTCCAGTTAGATTCTGCAGCCAAGCGTGCAGCCAAGAGTGGCTGGGAGCTCACCTGCAGCTTCGCCATGCTGCCAGATGCTGATCCGCCGATCTGACTGGCCAAGCAAATACACCGCAATGTGGGTTCCAGAATACCGAAAGACCAAGAGTCAGCCTTGAGCGGAGGCCTTGTTTAAGGCGCCCTCGCTCGGCATTAGGCCGTCTTGGTACGTCAGATAATGCAACTCGAATATCGATGTCAATCAATACCATCCGCCTCAGTTGCACTTCTTCTCTTAGCATATCATACACTGCGAACGGATACTCGTTACAGTGGCGGAAACAGGTTTACTACAGCATCGGGTATCCAGTACATTCCTCAGCCATGCAAGGTAACAAAGTAACGAGGTAGCATCGAGGTAGAAAATTCACCAGCATAGATCCGCCAAGTGCGCTGCACAGCAAACCGCTATCCCGGAGTAAAACCCGGCCAATGCGAGCTGGCCCATGTCTCCTCCAAGCACACGAAGGAGCATATACGCATCCAGATGACAAAATCGCACTCCTTCAGGATGCAGTACGGATTTACCCCGGTGGCGCGACTAACTGTCTGTAGGGGGCGCTGCACTATGACATGCAACGTCAAATGACTGAGATCATAGAGCGCCGCGGCCTACAGTACAGGTGAAGGGTAGGATCGGTATTCAGGGTAAGACAAAGGGAAATAGCAGCACCCGTCTGAAGGTTTGGAGTTGTAATAGTGTATCAGCAAGGCAGGAAAATCAATTCGTGTGCTTGCAATTTTTCGAACGCTGAGGAGTTCAATTATATATATGTGAATACGATACTTGAAACAGGACGTGAAAGCTGGAAAATACTCCCAACTGCAGCAGCGAGGTCCATAGTCTGCCGAACATACAAGAGATTCTGGTTAGAGGTGAAGCATTTCCTTCCAAAACTTGGAATTGTTTTATAACTGCGACAACTTTAACTTCACTGGATTGTTGACCTGACGACAGAACGGTTCTCTAGTTCTACCTTATGTAGTCATAAAAACTCCGGTTGTGCATAACTAGCCTGGCTAGCTCAATCGGTAGAGCGTGAGACTCTTAATCTCAAGGCTGCGGGTTCGAGCCCCGCGTTGGGCTTTCTTTTTTATTTTTTTCTGTCCGCAGCTCGAAAAAACAGCTCATCTCAAGACTCCTCAAACTTTTCTTTAGTCAAGCAAGTCGCACATAAACGGAGTGACTTAACTCCCTCTAAACTAGATGGCTTAGCTAAGCGATCTGGGACTGGAATGTTGACAGCACAATTAGAATCACATCCATCTAACTTAAGCTGTCTTTCACCAAGATGCCAAACGAAGTCCAGTTTGCTGTAACAACCTCCACTCATAGCCCCAGGCCACAGGATGACCTTCCTAAAAAGGCCTCTTGTGATGCCTGTCGTCGGCGGAAGGTCAAATGCGACAGAATTCAGCCATGTAGCCAGTGCACATCCTCGTTCTACGGTACATATTCCTACTCCTAAAAGAGAATGCAAGCTCATTTTGCAGACTGCACATTCTCCGAGCCAGCCCGCAAGAAGCGCAAAACGGCAACGGATGAGAAGATCGAGCTTCTCGAGCGCCGAATAAAGGCCATGGAAGAAGCGGCCCAGGCTGCGCCAGACTTACCTACTACAGCATCATCGCCTGTTTCGAGAGGCCTACCACAGGCCCAGGCAGCCCAGCCCGGTGCAAAAGTCTTTCATCCTACTGAGAAAGGAGATCTGGAGTTCACAGGCTATTCGGCTGACCGTACATTTATCGAAGGCTTCAAGCACAAACTCGGAGACTGGGAGCTCGACGCGACACATAAACGCGTCCCTGCTGCTTTTGCAGTTCCAGGACTCTTCGATACAACTCGGGGACCAGCGGTCGATGTTGAGCTTCCACCCAAGCATGTCGCCAGAAAACTAGTTGACGCGGCACTGGATGCCCAGATTCTGTTTGGCATCATCCACCGCCCGTCGTTCGATACTCTGTTCACGCTCGTCTACTCCCTTGATCGGTCTCATTACAGTTTAGAGGAATGGCGGTTTCTGGCCCTTCTATACGCTATTCTTGCTTACGGTGGTCTGTTCATTGACGCTGCTGATGGCCAAGAGAACGATGTCCTTTCGAACTCGTCCTGTTACTACGAGAAAAGCCTACAGCTGCAAAATATTGCCGATTGCAAAGACCTTGTCTCTCTCCAGGCCATCTTCTTCAAGATCCTTTACCTCCTCTCAACCACCCGAGTCTTCACCTGCTACACCTACGTGAGTACTGCGCTATCAGTGGCATTACGGATGGGACTCCATCGAGTAGACTCCTCCACAGCCCCTCAGGATTTGATCCAGCGGGAGACCGGAAGACGAGTATTCTGGGCCGTTTGGACGCTCACCAATGAAGTTGCCGCTACCTGTGGACTTCCAGTTCTTCTCAGCAGCGAAGAGATCGACCAGGAAACCCCAATCGAGGTTAACGACTCTTATATCGAAGCACGACAAATTCTGCCGCAGCCAGAGGGCGAATTCTGTCTCATGGCCTTCGCCGCAGTGCATCGACGACTCCATCATGTTTTTCAAAAGGCAGGAAAGCACATTTACTCTGAGAACCAGTCCAGTCTGCTCCAGACAGGAGGTATAGGGAGCCACCTCGTGAGCATGAGTAAATTAAAAGGAATTGAAGAACAGCTTCACCAATGGGTTCGACAGTTACCCGACCATCTCGTTCTAGGCAATGGACCCGACGACCCTGAACTTGCCGCGTAAGTCAACATATTACGGCGGGAGAGACAAATCTAATAAATAATTCCAGAGCCCGGTTTACCCTCTGCATATTATACGCACACGCACAGCTCTACATATACCGCCCCTTTCTCCGACAATTCATGATGCACACAGGAAATCCAGACCAGGCAGATAGCACAAGCTCGAGATGGCTCGCGACGATATGCATACAGGCATGCGAGAACATCATCATCCTATGCGAAGACATGTATAAACGGGGCTTACTAGCCGGCGGGAACTGGTTTACGACTCGTGCATTATTCAGCTCGACCCTGACTCTCTTCTACGTCGCCCTATCATCCAGAGACTCCGGGTTGCTTCAGACAGGATCGATTTGCACGCGTTTGGCACTGGGTAGGAAAGTCTCGGACAGTCTTGCGAAGCGCAGTGGTCTTGCCCATCGGTGGAAAGTCATGATGACGGTATGTTTGTTCTCGTTTCCTATGCATTTGCGGTACTGAATCCATCTAGGTTATGATCGCAACCCTCCCAAGCAGTGCTCGTCATATACAAGAGAAGCTCCTCAGCTTAGACAGTATGATGCCGGACCTGACCTTGCACAAAGATCAATCTCAACCGGATGATGTTTACACAACCTCTTTAGGAGCGTCGGCTCTAAATCTCCTAGGCAGCGACAGTTCAACCGCCGATAAAGTCAAATGGCTGGAACCCCATCATCTCGAATCCCTTGGCCTTGGCTGTCCTGAACACGAAGACTGCCGGTCTCCTTCGTGTAGGCTGGATCTAGAATCAGCCCGCGATAATATAGGCCTCACTAATGTCCCTCAACTTGATAACAATATCGGAGACTACTTTCTGGGGAGCAATGTGCCCGGAGCCAGCGATGAGCCAGTTGGTACGCCGCTGGAAAGCGAAGTGGGATTTGGAGATCTCGACGAGTTTCTGGATCTTCAGAACTGGCTATAGTCGAGTATCGACTGTTACTCCGTTACCTCCGTATATAATTGCCAAGACATTTACCACGCTAACCGAAAACGCGGACTTGAGTCTCCCGAAGGCCGAGAGAACCAATCAACAACGGTAACGCTAACCACATTCACGGGGAATCTGCACTTGCCCCGAAAGATTTCTATACAAAGCGCAAATATTGCTGCTCTTTCGAACATCTCGCTGTCTTTGAATCTACCTTCAAGATGGCTGCTAATGACGACAAAAAAGGAAATGAGAAAAGCAACGAGGTATGCCATGAATCGCTCTCTAGTCAAGAACCCACTGACTGGTAAAGCAATAGCTCTTTATGGACCTCCCCAGAGGAATAGTCGGCTGGGAAGATGATAAGGATCCTCAAAATCCAAGGTATGAACAGTTATTTGATACCGTATTGCCAGTCTAACTATCCAGGAACTACCCCCCTTCTCGGAAATGGTTCCTTCTAGGTATCGTCAGCATCGTCACTTTCATCAGGTATGAATCTTTATATACTGGAGCCGGCATGATAATAACTGTATCAGCCCGTTTGCATCTACTCTTTTTGCCCCTGCTGCTGGATATGCTGCACACGAACTCGGCAACACCTCGTCTATATTAAGCACCCTAGCCGTCACATCCTATCTGTTTGGTTACGCCGTAAGCATGCCGTACTCCTCTTTCTGAATGCCATTGACAAGTCGATAGGTGGGACCTCTATTCTTATCACCCTTAAGCGAGATCTATGGTCGTAGAATCGTCCTGAATACGGCAACGACGCTGTTTGTTCTATTTCAGATTGGATGTGCGCTTTCACCCAACATCGCCGCCCTGATTGTCTTTAGAACCATCACTGGGATGGGCGGGTCTGCGTGTCTGACAATTGGTGGCGGAGTTATATCAGACCTCTTTGCGCCTGAGCAACGAGGGCTTGCCATGTCGATTTTCTCGTTGGGTCCCCTGCTTGGACCTGTCATTGGGCCTATTTGCGGTGCCTTTATTGCACAGGATGTTGGATGGCGATGGGTTAGTATAAGTACTGGCCGGTCATTGTTAATACTAACTTGTATAGATATTTTGGGTGCTCACTATTACAGCAGGCACTTTCACCACCTTCGTTGTCATTTTCAACCGCGAGACCAACCCAGTGATCCTAATGGACCGCAAAACACGCAAGTTGCAAAAGGAACTAGACAGACCCGAACTCAGAAGCTGCTACGACAAGAAAGACCAAGAACCGATCAAAACCCCCAGAGCAGCCCTCAGCTTCCTCCTGCACCGTCTAGCAACCCCTATCCAACTCCTCATCCACTCCCCCATCGTCACCCTCATTGCCTTCTACGTGGCCGTCATCTACGGCTGCCTCTACCTGCTCTTCACAACAGTCACCACCGTCTTCGAAGACACATACAACTGGCCCCTCTCCACGAGCGGCCTCGCCAACATCGGCCTCGGCCTAGGCTTCCTTACCGGCCAGATCATCTTCGGCCTCACAAGCGATAGAGTCCTGAAACGCCTCAAAGCACGCAACAACAACACCCTCACCCCAGAGATGCGGCTGCCACTGGCCATCCCCTTCTCCTTCCTAGTCCCCATATCATTCTTCTGGTACGGCTGGTCCGTCCAAAGACCCACCCACTGGATCGTGCCCATTATCGGCCTCGCCCCCTTCGCCGCTGGCATGATTGGGATATTCAGCACGCTGCAGACTTATGTCATTGACTGCTACACGCGGTATGCGGCGTCGGGCATCGCGGCGATTACGGTTATGCGCTCGACGTTTGGTGCGTTGCTTCCCCTTGCTGGGCCTTATATGTATCGTGCTCTTGGGTATGGGTGGGGCAATACGCTGTTGGGACTGATTGCGCTGCTTCTGGTTCCCATGCCGGTTATATTTTATCGGTTTGGGGCTGTTCTTAGGGAACGTGCTAGGAAGGAATTCTAATAGCGGTTTCGGGGTGCGTATTATCGGAGTAGAGACTTCAGAGTTATATCCTTTGTCTATCTAAATAGGGACTACCTGTTATCCTGTTATAATTATAGGTATGGTGTTAGTTGTGTATTGTGAGACAAATAATACCGTTTGAAATGATACTGTCTAGTGCAGGGTATTGCTACCGCCGAAGAAGCACCAGAGGGATTAGCAGAGCTGTGCTGAGAACAGGGCTGTGTTCAAAGGACATATAGAAATCCAGTATATTCATTACGCATCCCTCGGCTTTCCTGTCACGCTACCTACTAGATCAAATAGGGAGGGTATTTTCGGGCTGATCTCATTCTTCATAGGCCTTTGATAACCAAACTCAGTCTTTAAGAACCTAAACACTTCGAACTTTGTGCCCCCGTACTCCTCATAGAGCTCGCGTCTGTTTGGATACTGATAAAACTGAGACAGAGTAGAAGTAGGCTTACTGCGGTATATATGAGCAATCATCTCCCAGTCCTTTCGCTCTGCATAGAAGTGGCACACGGCGGAATCGACCTGCCGAGATATCTCCTGGTCAATGGTACGCTTATCATCACTATGTTGAGATTCGCGGGGGAGATGAAAAGAGTCTGCGTGCAGATCTTCTACAAACTTGCCAGCAAAAAGAGCTGTCGCAAGGTGCCAGTTCTCGTTATCAAGCGCAGTATTAAACAGTTCTTTGCCAATCGTCTTGTCATCGAATAACTTGATGATGTTTTGACGCGGTAGAGTAGGCGGAGGCTCCTCAGAATCCTCCAATACATAATGTATGAGAGATTGAAGGTGAGAGTATGGAGCCTGCGTATTCGCTTCGACAGCATGGTCAAGAAGAAGTGTCATCAATGGCATGTCTTGGTACCGGTGTGCGATGGAGAATGGCGTTTCGTGGGTTTTATCTGCTGCTAAGATGTTGGCACCTCTGTAGATGAGATATTCACACATGCTGTTCCTTTTCTCGGAATGAACATTGCTCGTCGGTTGTATTCGGTTTGCTTTGCAGGCGGAGATTAGTGGCGTGTTTCCCTCCAAGTCGAGGCTCTCGAGGTTGAATCCGTGGGATAAAAGGACTTGCACAAGGTCCACTCTGCCGGCCTCAGCTGCATGATGTACAGCAACTGCTGCGTCTATATGATCGATTTCTTCATCTTTAGACAGCATAGGGTATAAAAACTGCAAATAGACTGCCAATGTTGCTGGTTCGCCATGTGCTGCGGCATGGAATAGTGCTTCTATGAGAGAAGCATGAGACAAGGAATGAATTCCTGGATGATTCAAGACCTCCTTCAAGACGGAAGCGTGATTTGAGGTGAGCGCAATAAGGAAAGGAGATGATTCCGAAAGATCTAGTGAGAACGGATTTGCTCTGTGTTCGAAAAGGATATGTGCCAGGCCATACTGCCCACTGTTTAAAGCTATATGGAGGGCTGTCTGTCGGCGAGAGTCTTGCGCATCAACACATGCGCCGGCTTCGAGGAGGACTTTAGCTGCTCTGGGATGTTTCCCCTTTGTCGCAAAGTGTAAAGCAGTGTTTCCTTCATCATCAGTGAGATTGACCTCTGCGCCATGCTGAATAAGTGATCGTACAACATCCCCGTTTCCCTTGTTTGCTGCGACATGTACTGGAGTCGTTCCTGTCAAATCTCGCAGGTTGAGAGAAGCACCACGAGAGTGTAGTAATTGCACCATGGTATCAGTTCTGCAGGCATGCAAAGCCGTTCTGCCTAACTCATCTGTACTATCCAGAGAAGCCCCTCGGTCAAGTAGCAGCTCTAGCAGCGAAGTTGAGCTGCCCATAGCAGCAATGTGAATTGGCTTGAACGATGACGCATCGGGGCGATCTACCGCCGTTGGATCGAGTCGTAGAACGTAGAGAATGATCTTTCTAAGCTCCTCGGACTCTCGGTTAGAGAATGCCTGCGTTGCTAGGTGTAGCGGATATGTGTAGAGACTCCCGTGCCGGGGGGCTTTGATCTTCATCCTGGCAAGTTCAGGACAATTGGTCAGTAGAGCCTCTAGGGCATCGATATCTTCCATGTCGATTGCCTGGCTAACAGCAGTCCTACCATCCGGATCCTGCTGCTGCACTATTGGAGAAATTGATGACACAGTTTCTCGTAAACTATCCAGATAGCTACTCCCATGTATTGCCAATCGCTCAGCATTGGTCAGGGGCGACAACGCACACGCGAGAGGGAGGCTTCTCAAATGCTGGTTAGAGCAGACAGTTTCCATCGTTACGCACCGGCTGGGGAAAGCTGAGTGCCATAGGAGGTCGAAGATCTCGGGGAAATTATATTTGACAGCCATGTGTAGTGGCGTGAAATCCACCACCAAACGGTCCTGGTCCTCACTTGGAGAGAAGGCTGGGATCAGGGGGTTGGCCCCGAGCTGGAGAAGGGCCTTGACTGCTGCAATATTCCCCGATGAAACAGCAATTGCTAGCGGAGTTCCCTGCACTTTAAAAGGCCACTGGGAGTGCAGGGGAGTTTCTTCCGCGGCAGGCATGCTCCGGTCTAGGGCTCCTTCTACCTCGAACTTGTCTCTGCATACCTCTTGCAGTAGTTGGACAAGCCGGTCAATCTGTGTGCTTGAGAAACAAAACAACCAGTAGAGAGGGACAGAAGTATCGAAGGGCTCTGTTGAGCTCCAGTATCGCATCAAAAGTTCCACTATGTCCAAGTTCCCGCAGCGAGCGGCAGTGTGAAGGAGGGATTCCTTGCTAATGTTCATACCAGGCCTTCTTTCAGGCACCGTGGACAATATATCCTCCAGCAGTTTGAGATCATTGTGGCAGATTGCAAACTCGAGAATATTGTAACGAACTTGGCGTCTATGATTCCGCACTCTGACCGCGGTGATATCGCCATATACAGCATATGTCGATTGCAGATCCACCAGTCCATTCTTGAAGGACATATAATCAGGATAATTGACTATAGCTTGACCAAAGTGCACATCAACACTAGAAGACGGACTCAACTGGCTAGTAATACGAAACCCCAAAGCGAGGGACTCTGCATAATTGTGAGGCGGCCTTGACCTTTCGCCCTCCCGCAAGAGTCCTGACTCTATTTGCGGGCCGAAAGTTTGAGTAAGTACGTGGCGTGCACTGCTTGCGTGTCGAAGGAAGGCAGTGGCCTTGCCATTATCCCTCGGCGTTCCAAATGCATTTATATAGCACAGCATGGTGTGGAACGCAGCTTCCGTTGCACTCAGGGATGGGTGATCCCTTGCGGCCTCTGTTTCCAAGTCATGTAGCAGTATCTGCTGATGCGCCCAAGGTATATGCATGCTATTATGCCCGGTAAATATGCTGTATTTCATCTCGCTAGTCATGGCAAGAGAAGCCAGTTCTGACTGCAGAAAGGAGCCCCCGGCAGCCTTTTTCCAGGTGTTCATAACTGGAAGTCGACTTAGATCCGATAGTCTCTGGCAGGGATCGATTTGTAACGTATGCTTGAACAATGCGAGGAGAATCTTCCTTTCGAACCATATTTCAGGACTCCCTATTCCCTGGACGAATGTTTGAGCAAGGCCTTGGAGGTGACAAGGGTCAAATCGATCGAAGATATGCTCGTTATCCGCCTCAGGAGCTGGCTTATTGTCTAGTTCCAACAGACTGCCAGAACTCATGGATGAAGTCGGAGACAATGATGGTCGACAATAGGCCGGATTCTCCGCCCACGACTTTTGAAAATATATTTGGCCATCCGCTAGTATTTCCCATACACACAGCCCAAATGCCCAGATATCACACTTGTGGAGCTGCTCCACTGGGATGGGCTGGCTTCGTTGATGGCGTACCTCGGGCGCGTTATATCTGGACAGAAACCTCAGTTTATATCAGAGAAATTTGCAGCCTACTGCTGACATACAGCTCCGTACCAAAGTAATGAGCCGTTGCTTCTGACTTTGGGCTGAGAATGATGGAATGGCCAAAATCCGACACTTTGGCAACTGCCCCCGATGGACGGTCAAGAGAGGGAACAACCAGCACGTTGTCAATCTTGAGGTCCCCGTGAACTATGCTACACCTGTGAAGGGCCATCAGCCCAGCCGCAATATCTCCAGCAATAATCTTCTTCGCTTTGAAAGGCCTTTCTGTCTCCTTCAGGTAGTTCCGCAGGGAGCCTTTCCGGGCAAGCTCCACTGTTATGAATGGCGAAAGTCGCTGATCCTCAAATACCCAGCCGTATCCCAGCAGGCTAACAATATTCGGGTGATGGGCAAGAGGGGGGTGGTGCATAATGCGGATTTCTCTCAATACTGCTTGCAGGCCTCGCTGAAACGCGGTCCGGTTGGCGTTGATCATGTCTTCGTCAAGTCGGATACGCTTGACAGCAATGACATCGCCATCGAATTTGCTTTCAGAGACAGAAAACGTTTCTCCTACACCCACCGTCCGGATCTCTTCTATGCGGTCGGCTGGGAACTGCTTGAGCTTCATGCTTTGGACCGCGGTGAGCAGACTTCCCAAATTCTCAAACATGCCTGTATCGAGGTTTTTGCTGAAGCGTAGACCGTCGACAGTCGACACTCGAGTCCTCGAAAGTGACACTGTCCATGATAGCGTGTCGTGGCCTTGTGCTGGCCGCTTTATTTCTACACAGTTCGCGTCGAGGTCAGCAAGATATCAAAAATGAACTCCGTTCACGCACTTATCCAATCGTCATCCAGCGGACTGTCTGCCATGGCTTCCTCGGTGGTTCTCACTGTGAAGTTGCGGATACGAGATCATCCCCAGCTGGCGGAAGATCTTCGAAACCTTACCTCATCTTCTGGCGTCTAATCCTGGGCAGCTGTGTCCAATGAGGCCAAGGCATAAAGCGCCCTCTCTCAGCCCCGCCGCCGTCAAGAGCCAGCCTCGCGTCCGCATCACAATGCGGATTTCCGTCTCTGAGCCATGGATCCTGGGTCTCTGGCAGGTTTGACCATAGCTGTGATCGATGCGTTGCTTAGGTACGGCGAAAGGACCGCTGAGCTTATATCAGATGCCAGGGGGTTTAACGGTGTAGGGTCCCAGAAGCAGCGTGGATGTGGCATTGCTGACACTGTTTCAGGATTCAAATGAACTTTACAACCTCGTCGTGGACGAGAACACGCAGAGCAAGCTTTTGAAGAACCTGCTTTTTTCCCAATCCTGGGTTAGTTCCTCATATTGCTATCTGATTGTCAACATACTAACTTTGGCCCGTGGCCATGCGTATAGGTATATGGCGGCAAGACCTTGTTTGAACAATTCGACCCCGATATCCAAGAACAGATCGAGCACCTCGTCCGGGACATCGAATCGATCCTCCGACAAGGCGTTGAGCTCTTGGAGCGCCGATATTGTGTTCCGGACGGGTTTTCAAATGCAGCGACTCGCCAGCCTTTCACCAGCTTGCTTACTGCGTTGCCAGCCGTTTCCAGCAGTGGTCGGACAAGCCCCTCGCTACCAGCTCTCCTACGCTGGTCCCTCCGGGACAAAAAACGGGTAGAAAGCATCTTGGAGTCGTTCAAAGACCGGAATTCCAGACTCAGGCGCAAGGTTGAGCTATGGTGCTTTGCGTCACAGCTTGGGATATCTCCAGACCATCTGAGACACCTGCAAACGGACGAGTCTTCCAGGCGACTTGGCTTCGATAAGGACGCCACTATTCGCCTGGCTCAGCAATGTACAGAGGGAGGTGGAGGAGAGCATACTCCTCTTGAATTACCGCCGTCGTGGGACTCCTACCTCAAAGAGATCGCCCCAGAGGAGAACCAGGGGCTTTTCACCATAGTCACCAAAGATTCCCGTGTTTACGTGCAGGAGAATCACCGAGTCGCTGCGCAAGTACTTGCAAATGGCTCTGGAACGGGCGTATCTCGCCTTGATGCACGTACAAGGGGCAGGATTGAATCTCTCGCAAGATTGCTACACCAACCAAAAGAACAAATCTTCCGCATCCTTCCCTGTGTCGGATGGAGGGAACTACCTGACAGGAACTATATTGCGTTTGTCTTCGAGCTCCCGAGCCCTCTCGGGTCCCCAGCCAGCCTCCAACGGATTCTTTTCGAGTCCAAGCTGGTTCCGTCCTTGGGAGACAAGTTCCAACTGGCACTCGGACTCTGTCAATGCATCGCGCAGATCCATATGGTGCAATGGGTACGTATCGCCGTCTGACAGATATCTGACTTGTATGCCCTGTATGCCCTGTATGCCCTGTATGCTATTGTATACTAATCGTCATCGTCTACAGGTCCACGAAAGCTTCCGAAGCGACAACATCCTCCTCCTCCCCCACCGCGTCAAGGACGACGACTCGAAAGAGCGCCTCGACATCAACTACCACGAACCCTGGGTCTTAGGCTTCGAATTCAGTCGCCCCGAGCCCTTCTTCTCAAGCGGGCACTCCGACTTCGAACCAAGTCGCGATATCTACCGCCACCCAGAGCGCCAGGGCCAGCCAAGCACGCCGTTCAAGAAAATCCACGACATCTACTCCCTCGCCGTCGTCCTCTTGGAGATCGGCCTGTGGGAGCCTGCCATCAAGCTCCAGAGGAACCTATTTGCCCACGCGACTGACTCGACTGCAGTGCGGGCGCAGTTAGTTAAACATGCCCAGAGACGTCTGGAGTCGCGTGTTGGAAAGCGGTTCAAGGAGGTCGTGCTGAAGTGTCTGAACGGGGATTTCGGCGTTGATGATGATACGAGAGAGGATATGAAATTGCAGCAGGCGTTCCGACATCAAGTTCTCGACGTAGTCGAACAGGCTGCGAATTCAGTTTAGAAAGCCGGACTTAGCAAGCAGGCGCCAAACGAAAGCCACCAATCTTGCCGATATGGTTTGAAATGAATCTGTCTAATGCAGGGCATTGCTGCGTGGAGAAGCCAATTCAACCGACCATTAATTAACCCGATGTAACCCGATAGTGCTTCGTCAATTACAGCGAGCTCGAAGCATTAACCCCGTTTTGAATATAGTGGCAGTCCCATATAAGAAACATAATCATTAAAGCCTCCAACATAACTGGCCCTGCTACTAAATAATATTAACTGTCTGCCCCTCTCTGTTCCTGTATAGTTTTTCCCTTCGTTATTGTGCCCCTCAGTGGACTGAATCGGTGGCTTTGGCTGAATGCCTTCGCCGGGGCCTCCGGGGTTCTGGATCAGATCCACATCTCCCTCGCTAAAGTGACCCAGTGGACCAATTTTTGACATCAGCTCGGCCACATTCTGACTGCTTTGGCATCTGACAGACCGACTCGACACCCACGTGTTTACCCAGTGTGTTGTGCGGCCCGAGTACCAACTGTACCAAAGGGACAGCCACCAGAGCTGAGTTGAAAACAGGGCCGTGTCCAAGGATATAGAACAATAATATCCACCTCTCAGATCTCCCGTTACTATATTCACACCAAGAAAAGAGCCAAGACTGTTTCGCAAGCCATTTCTGATTTCACATGCTTGTTTGGTCTAGTGGCAGGGTTCTGGGCCACGATTCCCATCCTCCTTGTCCCATTGTAGCCAAACTCAGCTACGAAGTACGAACTCAAACATATTGCTAATGCTTCTGTTCTGAGATCCACACGGGGAGGCCGATCAGGTACCGACAGTGATGCTGATACAGGTTAGCAGGAGTTCAGCGATACAGCCTAGAAGTAACATGCATAAGTGGCGCACGACGCACTTGATCCTTGATCTGCCGAGCTATCTCAGTGCATGTTAGCGCTATCGAAAGTCGCCACAGTGTTGAGATGAGATTGACGAACAGGTTTGAGTTGGCGAGCAGGTCTTGTATCTACACCGGTGTAGAATACGGTGTGCAAACCTGGCAGCGAAATATTTGTCAGTGTCAGTGTCAGTGTCAGTCCTCTTAGTCTACCAAGCAGTAGAAACCTATTATTGATTTGGCAATTGGCGCAATCTTGGCTGTCAATATCGAGAACGGAGCAGGGAACGGGGAAGACGGTGGATGGGCGCCGCCCGGTGGATCGCGATGGGCCATCGAAAATCCAAAAGGATCAGGATCAGGAACAGGACCAGGAATTTCCGCAAGTGGATGGTGGAAGTGACGATCTTCATATCTTCATCGCTTTGAGTGAGACTAGTGTAGAAGAGTCCATGTTGCCTGTCGACAATCACATGCGGCCAACGCCGGGCGTGGATGTTTCAACGTGGATGGTGGCTCATCAATACGACTTAATTAATTAATGGATATTAATGAATAATAAGGAAATAATTAATATATGAAGACGGTTAGTACAATTGACTTGTGCTATTGTACCTTCAGACAGAACCTCGTCTGGAATAACATCATGTAAATCGGGTATCAACATCATTAATTTATATACAGACCTTCCAGTCAGGAAGAATAAAGAATCAAGTAAATAGGCCGGATGGGAGAAATAATAGCTTCATTCCCCTTCCCCCCTCGGACCCCTCTCAACCCTCACCTCCGTGGCAATATGAATCTCCTTGTTCCTATCCCCCCGCCCATGGCCATGGTTATGGCCATTCCCAAGATCATCCTCATCACTATCCCTCACCCCGCCCATATCCCGATCCGCCAGGATACTCTCGGTCGAGTAATTCTTATCGCGCACACTAGGCGAGCCCACAATCCCTGTCATGGGCACGGTATTATCATAAACCCGACTCGGCGGATTCCGCGACGCCCCGCCCGACCTGCCAGATCTGCCGAGTCCGAATGCCCCGGATTGTCCGGATGCGTCGTATGTTGGGCGTCTGCTGCGTTTGTACGAGGACATGTTGATTGCGAGGGCGCGCACGTAGGGGCCGTATGTTGGGACGCAGCTTATTATTACCTGCTTCTGTCAATATCATGTCTATATCGTAATCTGAGTGTAATGTAGGGCAGGACGCACTCCAAGACTAATCTCCACAATCGACCAGATGATAATCGGCTGGCTATCTGTATACGTCTGCAGGTTCTTTATTGTGAAGACGCGGATGATCTGGATGATTGTGACGAAGAAGCCGAGACCGAAGAGGGCTGCGAGGAAGATCTACCGTAAACATTGTTAGCATATATCAGTTCTTAATTGGGCTGGATAGAGAGAGAGCTACCTTCTGCCGCAACTTCAGCTGCAAGCGCAGAAGAATCGGCAACGGGAGGGCAATGATAATAACATCGAACCCCAAACTCGTCCCCGCAAGCGCATAATACGAGGCCACGGTATTTATGCAAGTCCCCGGAATCGACGGGTCCCATTGCTTCGCAACCGGATTGCAACCGAACGAAAGCACAAAGGTGAAGATGATCTGGTTCACGACACAAGCCACAAGGGCCACAAGGATGACGAGGCGGTACGTCTTCACGAACCCGCCGATGCGCAGATACGACGCCAGCAGCGAGACCTTGAAGCCCAGCAGGGAGAGTGTGTATATGGGCCCGCCGGCGTACTGCATCTTGCTGAATGGGATGTTGTTTGCGGGCGGGAAGTAGTCGGCGGATAGGCCTAGGCCCCAGCGGGTTTCTAAACAATTAGCATCCATTGATATTCCCTGGATCTGATCTTGATGAAACCCGTGGAAGGCAACGTACGAGCAACAGCAACACAAGCATACGCCATTGCAAAGGCGGCACTAAACAGCGCAGCATAATCATCAATCCAAACAGCCTTCTTCACGTAGATGCGGATGTGGAAGCGCAAAGCCACGGCGATCAGGGACACACTCGCAAAGGTCATGCATACTGCAATGACGCGGGCGATGTGGTTGTTTGGATCGGGTTCTTGGAGATTATGGACCCAACCCATGGCTTGGCTCCATCCAACGAAGAACTGCGAGACGGATATATAGGAGCAGCCGGTGGAGGGGAGGAGGGATGGATAAGCACTGGCAGCGTGGAGGGGGCAGGGTCGAGATGTTTTAAGAAGTATCCGGAGAGTGGCAATGGGCGTCGAACAGTGGGACCCGACAGACGTCGTCTCGCATCAGCACGAGCAACTCAGATATCCGGAACATGAGGGCCGGACGATCTCTGTGCTATGAACCCTGCGCAGGCAGACTCCGCAGTGTATCGAGGTCAGGGATCAAGCGCGATGTGGCTTCACAGACGCAGCGTGCAGGAGTATTATCAAGGCCTCAGACTTCGGACTATTGCGATAGTAGGCACTAGCCATGTCAACGGGACGGGGCCATTCGAGACTGCACGCAGCCAGATGTAACAGAGCCGGCAATAAAGTTTGACGGGCCAGCCCAAGATCTGCTGGCGACTGACGAGCGAGTGCAGAGAGTCGTACTCGGAGTACCAGAGAGCGACGCAGTGGAGACGGTGGAGACCCATGTCCATGTCACTCTCTCCAATTTCCCAAAGGTTCGCTTAGCCTGCGTCATGTCGCCAAATTCTCCAGCTCGTAAACTCTAAACGAGTGCCAGGTCTTAATCAAACTCAGTCTGCAAACTCTGTTGCAGATTCCAATAGCGCAATTGACAATATCCCGCCCCCAAATCTGCAAATCTGCAAATATGCAGGGGTGGGGAGAAATTCTCCGTTAGCTAGAAATTAAGTAGCTAGAAATTAAGTACTCTCTCTAGAATAATAATAATATAATAATAATTACGCCCTGCACAGCCGCCCTTCACGTTCAGCCCACTCGTCGGACCCAACCGCCTGCCACGCGTAGAACACATCTTTCGGGTCATACTTGGCTTTAACGTCTCTCAGCGCATCGTAGTTCTCCCCGTAAAACACGCGCTGCCAGTTCGGCTGCCGGAAGTCGCCCTCGTTCATGTACGCACCAGACTCGGGCGCGAGCTTGCTCAGCGCAGGGATATAGTCATCCGTCATCTTGCGCTGCTCCGCGAGCATCGCCTCGTCCGCGTTCCACGCCCACGGCGTGGTAATGGTGGTGTCGATCAGGGTGTCGCGCCAGGCAGGGAGGATGGAATTGAAGATGTCCTTGCCGACGAGGGCTTTGGAAACGTTCAGCCCCACGCCGATAAAGGTCGCCCCGTCCTCGGTGATGTGTCGGTACGCGGATGTGAGCTCGTCGTTCCTTTCGAGGACCGTCGAGCGAGGGATCAGGTAGCCGCCGTACTGCGCTTGTCCGACGCCAATCTCGCCCTGCATGGCCGAGAACTGGGCCAGGTAGCTGGGGAACTGGTTAGCGTAGGTGGTGTACTTGATGCCGAGTTTGTCGAGGCCGTCGGTGAACGGCTTGACCAGTTCCTTCAGCTTCTCGACGGGGATGTTGGGTCCGGTGAGTGGGGAGATGGAGAAGCTGGTGTTGGTGAAGTACCACACGCTCATGGCCCCTGCGTCAACAATCTGAGGGAGACTCGTATGGTACAGCCCGACCGCCTCATAGTACGTATCCTTGGAGATGTTGGCGCTGGAGAAGGTCAAGTTCAGCCCGGAAACAGGCAGACCGGGGTGCGCCTTCGAGGTCATCGACCAAACAACACCGTAAGTTCCGCCACCACCACCACTAAGCGCCCAATAAAGATCAGAGTGCTCATTATCTCTGGTCGCGGTAACAAAGTTACCCTCTCCGTCAATAACCTCCCACTGCAGAACCTGGTCCGCGGCAAGCCCGTGAGTAGACGCAAGCGCCGAGTGTCCTCCTCCCTGGGTATACCCACCGGCGATACCGACACTCGGACACTCACCACCCACAACCTCGAGACCCTGCTTATCAGCAGCATCATACGCCTCGAATCCTTGAACTCCAGCGCCCAACTTAATCGCCTTTCCCTGGTAGTGGTTATCCTTGTAGTCGGAAATCTCGATATCCTTGAGGTTATGCGTCCAGACACCCAGCGCGCCCGCACCCGTGGATTTCCCGTTATAGTCGTGGCCGGTGTTGCGCACGACAAGACGGATATTGTGGTCTACGGTGAATTGGATCGCCTTGGAGATATGCTCAGGCTTGCTAACATCAACAGCGTACACGATATAGTTGCCGAGCGTGCAGGGTTTCGAGACCGGGTGGAACGGGTCGCACGAGTTATTGGCGAAGAAGGGCGCCATTACGGACGACGACGTCTCGTAGCTGATACCATTAGATACATCCAACACATTCGGCTAAGGGGAACTGGACTTACTGCAACTCCGGCTGAGTCCATTCCTCCTTCAGCACGTCGCATTTCGCTTGGTCATATGCGTCGCCGTGGCAGGGTGTTCCGAGCGGGACGGTGGCGATGAGTCGTCCGTCGATGGTCTGGTTGAAGCTTGACCAGGTTTCGCGAGACGGCCAGCACTCGTCGCCGGGCATGCAGCGGCAGCCGTCGTCATTAGCAGCGACAGCGGAACCGGCGAGGGCCAGGAGGCCGGTCAGGACGGTGAGTCCTGTTGAGCGACCCAGCATTGTGGTAGACTACTGACTCTGTACTGATGAGACAGCAGCAAAGGGGCAGGCAGGAGGTGAGATAAAGAGGGACGTTGGTGAGGGGAAGATGTTCGGTGACTTGGCAGAGCGTGTTTATTAATTATTATTAGGCCGCCGTTATTATTGCACTCGGCTTCTGGCCGCGGTTCCTCCGTACCCCAACAGCAAGTCACCAACTCGCAGCCGATCAGAAGCAGTGGGGACTGCCTGACTCTTGTCTGATTGCGTCTGACTCCACGCACTGGGGCAGAGGCTCCGGGCCCGAGCATCCCCCGAGCTGACACTGACACTTCAACAACTAAGAAGTCTAAGATACATCCAGGCATGCTCTGGGAAGAAGAGAGTATGAACAAAGCCATAATTGGAGGTTTGAAGGAAGAATAAAGTGTTCCTGCATCAGATTGAGCCGAGCCAAGAAGAGCCCCCGATTTGGAGTCTCGCCAGCCACAAACCTTCTCATCCCTGTCCCGTGTTAATTTCACGCCCATTCCTTCGCTGAAGCTCCTTGCGTCGTCTTGGCACGCCCGACTCGGCCGGTGGCACACCAGCTGTGGGTCCGGGTCCGGGCCCACCGAATCCCGGGGTCTCTTCCGTCTAACTTTATCTCTCGGAGGTTCCCATTGGCCGGAAAAGCGGGGCTGCGAGTCAAGCAGGCTAAGACGATCATTTCCGAACCAAGCTGACCCCGCTAGATCCATGACAATTATCAAGGTCTGGTGAACTCTGTCTGCCACAGCCTCCAACTCGATTCCTCGAAACCCCTCGTGGCTGCTCGTGGCTTCCTGCTCGTGGCCGCTCGGACGTTGTTCCTGCTGATCGCCATGCCCAGTCTTCTGAAACAATGAATTCAGTCACCTTTTCGATCAGGTACAATCGCCTTGATCAACCAGGCTGACTCGATGCCTCTGATAGAGCGACCCAATCCATGAATCATGCCCTGCAAGCCCCGCCCCAGAGAATTGGAGTCTGTCGGAGCTAACGGAAACGGGGGACTGGGAACGGATGCTCGCATCCGGGCTCCGAGGACGAATATCCCTGAAACACCGCATAACTCCCCCACAAGATTCGCACAGCATGGGTTATGCTAGACATTCACCACTCCAACTGTCATTATTCGCTTGTTTCCGCCCCGGATATGGTCGTTGTCCATGTCGGAGTATGACTTCCTTGAACTATCCCCTTATCCTCAGATAGAGTTCGGCTATTATTGTGCAATGCACCTGTGACCTCTCGACGTCTTCTCTTCAGTAAAGTTCGCCCATGCCAATAACCCTGAGCTTTGAGTTTACTGGCGATGCTAGAAGCAGCCTTTCCTTAAGGATTGTCAGGAACGCAGTCGATTTCACGAGCTCAAACCTTGATCTTATTCCAAATTTTGGATGATTCGATTCATGGCTCTGTCCAGTACAGCCGGTCCTGACCAGTTGGAGTACCCTGATGACGAAGATCATGCAGTTTTGGTTCGGTTCTGTTAAATGTAAACTCAAACGGTTCCTCGGAATCCGGGCGAGAAGCCCTTAGTTGCTTTTAGTTGCATGGACCATGGAGACCGAAGTGATCTTAACGCCACTTGTTATGGGGGCGGTTTGGGTTTGGCATGGTGCTATGAAGAGTTGGACAGGGGGTCAATTGGAGCTGGGGAAAACTATTTCCACATCAGATTGTAAGTAGTTAGTGCCACTACTAAGAGTAGTTCACAAGGGCATTATGGACAGCGCATCCCCATGACTGAGCAATCATTCCTTATATGGAATTGAAGGAACGCCGTCAGCCTAGCCTCCTGGCGATCTGCTGATTGACGTACTCCGGAGTATACCGGGCCAACCGTTCAGCATGATACCTAGCATGTTCTCATTCGTCATATCACTAGTACGCTTATCGAATATCGAGGAGCTCAGTCTCAATCTCACAAGGCCAGGGGATAAACTTCTTACCATTTCGGCCAAGCTGGAGCGCAGTCTATCCTTAGTTCCTAAACATAAAACTAGTCTCCAGACCAGCTTAAGATCACCCCACAGCACCCCAGACCCGGGATGGCCCCGTCTGCCGTGTTTGTATAATGCAGATCTCTACAGTTCCATACTCGATGGCCAGTTCCCAGTTCGAGCGCGAAGCTTCTGGGCAGGAAGGGGAAAAGGTAAGGTGAAGGAAGGCTATTTGTGGCAGTCGATCCAGGATAGCAGGTAGCAGGTGGCAAGTGACTCGCTGGGCTAATGTCTAGGCGATCTTATACGGAAATACTCATTTGAAGTTGTTGTTTCCGTCATTTAGCCCTAGCTCTATAATATCTGTTCAGTGAGTAGACTTATTGAACGGCCTGCTACCTAGGGGATATCAGAATTGGACCGATCTTATTCTTTATACAATATTTCCAAACTAGGATACCTTGCTCTAGACTTTAAGCCAAATACTCGGAAAGAGCTACCTCTGCTGAATGAAACTGGAAGGAATACGTATGATATTTATCTATTGCCTAGGAATGATCTATAGTGCTGCACCAGGTAGGTAGGACGCCACAAACCTGGAATCCCGAGTAAGCTGTAGGCCGGGTTCCAGCTTTACGGACGCCGTCGCCGGAGCAGCAAAATAATAAAGTACCAGATACTACCTACCTGGCATAAATCAAGCGAATGTCGGCCATTGGCAAGACCGAGAGGCAGCTGCATCGGGCCCTCAATTTTCGCCGCGCCGAAAGCGAAACCTGCATAGCCCGGGCCAGCCAAAGTCTTGCCTATTGATTAAGAGTAATGATATGTATTACGCGGCGTGCATAGATTTGCATTTCTGGGGCGCAAAACAAGCCGGTTCGGCGGGAACACGTTGCCTGTTCAAGTGTGCCTATGTTGTAGTAGTTGGTTGGTAGTAGAACGGAGGTATACCAGTATACTGTTCCACCTTCGCACAAGATAGTAAACGGAGCCTTTGAGGCTTATCGCCGAGCTATAAGGTACTTGGTGTTCTAAGGGCTATGCGAGATGCAGTTGACGAATCGTGAAGTAAAGACATATTGATTGGGAGTTCTGGAGTATCGATGATGTCTGATCTTGTTCTACCAAGAAATGAACTTGGATCGGTCTCGGACATGCAATCTGCTCTGCTTAAATATCAGTAATATCAGTCTTTGTTCACTCGGTCTAACAGGGATTAAATCCTGTTGACTCGGCCACCAAACGATGGCCGCGCCGAAACCAATATTATCTTGGCTCAATGGCAAAGCAATTCTGGTGATAGTTATAGTTTAATATATTCCTTTTCTGTGCTATATGCTGGATACTGTTAAGGAATCATCTCTGCCTACTTCCTAACCCTAACTCAATCAAAGTCATAAAACTTCCAGCCTGGTTTAAAGTCCCGCGAGAGCTCTTCGCCCCTGATACTCGCCTTGACCATCTCAATAGGCAACACGCCCAGCTTCAAGATCGCGTCGTGGTACTCCTTCTGGCCCATCTCCCCAGAATCCACCACCATCTCTCTCAGCTTCCACAGCTGCAGCGCACCCAGCATATAGCCTGCCTGGTAGAGCGGCGAATAAGTGCCCTCAACCGATCGCCTTACCTCTCCCTCCGCGGTGCTTCTCTCATGATGGATTGTGTCAACCAGCAAATCAACCGCCTCCTGCGCCGTCATCTCGCCCAGATGGAACTTGATCGAGAAAATAATCCTCAGACAGCGATGCATCCGCCACCAGAGCGCCCCAATCCTTCCCTCAGGCGAGTGGTGGAAGTCGTCTCGCTCATAGAACAGCATCTCCCAATACAGCGCCCAGCCCTCGACAAAGAACGGCGTGTCAAAGATCTCCTTTCTGTGGCTGTTATACCGGTCCGCCATGTAAAGCTGCAATCGATGGCCCGGAAACATCTCATGGAAGGCTGTCGCACGCGCAAAATGCCTGTTATTCCCACGCATCACCATGAGCTTGAGATCATGCTCCATCGACACAACAGGATACGAGACATAGATCGTCGGACCACCCAGGAAAAACGGCGACACCTTCTGCTGCTCGGCTCCAATCATGACCATACGCCAGGTACTGTTCGCCAGAGGGGGCACAGTAACAAGGTCGTGATCCGTCACAAAGTTACTCCCTTCGTTAACGAGGTCTCTCACAAGCGCCGTCTGCTTCCCCGGTTCCACATAGTCATTCTTGACATGCTCGAGGGCTTTCGCCCAGTCGTCTCCGTATCCAAGAGCCCGCGACTGCTTCTTGACCTCGGCCATGCACCACTCCAGCTCCTGGTTTCCGATCTGGATCAGTTCCTCGGGCGTGTACGAGATCATCTCAGCTTCGAGCTCGACTTCCAGGCCCTTCCGGCCGATCGGCTCGCCGATTATCGCGTCTTCTTTGCCTTTCTGGTGCATTCCTGCCAGTTCTGTCTCGACGGTTGTCAGGTACTCGATAAGCGTTGTATTCGCTGTCGTCCACGGAGTCGTAACCCAAAAGTCAAACAGGGGATCATATGTCGAATAGAAACCATACCACTCGCCCAGATGATCGAGCAGATCCGTTATCGCCTTGCTTGCTAGATACCCAGTCGTCTCAGTGACATTAAACCCCCCGCTCGCCACTTTACCCTGTACCTGCGTGATAGCCTTATTAATATCATCCAGCGTCTTCGCAGCCCCCTTCGCATCCAGAGTCTCAACACTCTGCCTCGCCTCAAGAAGCCCAACCAGCTCCTCCGCAAACGGAACCAACGGCGCAAACTCCTCCCGCGACGATTTCTCCAAGTCCAGGTTATTCAGCTGCCGCGTATGATACGTGCGCAGCATGATATAATCCACTCGACCCTGCTGGTCCAGCGCATCAAAGTCAATCTGCGCAAGCAAGTCCTGCTCATTCTGGTGATACTCGTGCAGGGCTGTGTAACGGCGCGGGGATATATCGATGTTGTAGAATGCGTCCAGTTCACCTAGGTCTGCTTGTGTGCGGAGAACATGGTCGGGCATGGACATGTTCAGCGATGCGCTGGCGAGCCCTAAGGAGGTCCATTCGACGGCGATTTGAGTGCTCGCTGATAGCGCCATTTTGCTAACTCGCTCCAGCCTTCACCTGGTTTACTCCAGTACCCAAGGAGAATGGCGTCAAGGCCATTATATATCATGGATGTTGATTCCCCTCTCCTTGCTTAGCGGAGTATCCGGATCCTCGTATCACAGCGCAGTCTGTTATCGGTGCAAGTGCAACGTTCTACAGGGTTCCCCGCTTTGATCTTCGCAGAGGATCTTGTTATGAAGCGTTTACTGGCTCTGTTCTCCAATATGTACTTGGCATAACTATGTTGGACTTGTTTTTGTAGGCTTACTCCAACTTGGCTCTCTTTCTGTCCAGCGGGGGCTCTTGTTATTCACGAGGGGAAATAGATTGAACTGGGTTAAAAGCGTTTTTAAGTCCACCAATACTCTCACCACCTCTCCCATTATATCAAGCTATCAAACCCTAAAGACCACCGATCATCTCCACAGCACAAATTCACCATGGAGAACACTCTTAATATCACAATCACATTCAAAGCCAAAAGGAAGCATATACCCTGCCCCTGGGCCTTGTCCTAGTATTCTCAAACTCCTGGAGAACCGGATGGTTCCGGTGCAGGAGAGAAATAGATTACTCTATTAATACGTGCTGGTTGGTGGTGTTGTACTGTATGTATATAGCGTGGATTGGTCTGGATCTGAGGTATGAAGAGTGGCGTACTTTGCTGTATAAAGTCATTAAAGCTTATACCTTCCACGGCGAGGATAGTAGATGTAGATGTAGATGCAGGCCAACATCTGCATACCTTACGCTATACCTGCCTTATATCAACAGGCCTACTATCCTACTTCCCCATATCAATAATCACCCTAATAAAGCAACAAACCAGTCTGCCCAAGCTCAACCCCACCCTCAGCGCATAAGATATCGAAATAATCATCCAGCCAACCCATACTCCCCAATAACCCTCTCGGTAAACCTCCACAACGCCCCAGAGTTATGCGCATGAAACGCGGCGCCAGAGTAATACGTCCCCCGATACCCTTGCAACCCATACAAGTCCCTATAAAACCCATCCGCAATCTGGTCCGCGCTCACCCGCAATCCAAACGGGTAATGGTTCCCGTAGGCCCGGATCTCGGGGACGGAGACGTCGTAGCCTGCGTTGCGCAGCGATAGCACGTTATCGGTCATTATGTTCCGGATTGTGTCGAATGGGAGTTCGTCCCCGTCCCTGTCCCCTCTTTTGCTATTGGTGTCGGCGTCGCTGCCGCCGCCGCCGCCGAAGAATGCGAGTCGGAGGGTTGGGTCGGACGTCGGGACGAGGAGGTATGTCCCTGGTACCGGGCAGATGTTGTAAGGGGTGTCTGTGCCGCTGTTGACGAACTGGATCGTCTGGGGGAGGCCAGTGATCTGGAGGATGGAATTTGTGTAGGTGGTTGCACGGAATTTGGCGAAGGTGTGGGACTCGCGGGCATCGAGGTCGAAAGCGTTGAGGTTTGCCAGGATCGGAGGGATTGTTATCAGGATTTTGCTTGCTTGGATGGTTTTAAGACCTGATAGGGTGCGGACGAGGATTGTTTGGGGGTAGTCGGTCTTGGAACCTGTGGTGCTCTCTTTGCCCACCTTGTCGTCTGAAGTAGAGCGGTTCATTTGGAGTATTGTGCTACTGAGCAACAGGTCATCGCCTAGATTTGCCGCAGCCGCGCCGTAGGTTTGCGAGTTATTGAAGCTGGCAGGTCTCAAGAAGCCTGACTGGATGCCTTGGACGACGTTCATGTTGAAATACTTCATGATATAGACAGTGGGGCAGTCAAGTATGTCCCCGAGTCCTTGGACGTACAGCGTGAGCGTCTCCACCGCTGCAGCAAGGTCATATTTCTCTATAAAGTCCCGAAACGACAGCAAAAGATCCTCTGGCACAGGATCAGGAAGGTCCCATCCGTCTTCAAGATACGGATGCTGCATCAGAAGCAGAACATAGCGTGTCATCGCATCTGTAACATTTCCACTCGGCGGAGGAACAAACTCGCCGGTGCGGAAATCATATCTCTGGTTCCTGCCTGGGTCTCTATTAAAATTCTGCACTGTCGTCGGGATATTGAGGTAGGCGAAGAAGTTGCGGGCCTCGGTGGTGTTGGCGTACACCCACACGCCGTAGTCGATGGGAGTCCCATTGTCATCGTATGTCTTTGTATGCCCGCCGAGTCGGTCTTCTTGCTCGATCAAGACGACGCTCTGGCCTAGTTGCTTGAGGCGGACGGCGGCATATGTGCCCGAGGCGCCGCCGCCGATTATGGCCACATCGCGCGTGACAACATCGGGGTCGTCGTATTCTTCTTTAACTGAGCAAGACAGAGAAGAAGCCAAGCCCAGCCAGATACTGGTCAGAGCGACGAGGCTGGTTACTCCGGTTGAGGGACGCATTTTGGTGCAGGCCTGTCAATGGGACGTCTCATGCTTATGTATGAAGTCCATATAAACCACTCGGAACAGGACTCGTTGCACAGCAGCAAAGGGTCACATTAAAGCGTTCACATGCTGTCGAGTCCTTGTCCTCGAATGATTCCGGGCACTGAAGCAAGTCGAATCTGTATCCCTAAGTGCCCTCCTAGGGCATGGTGGATGGGCTAATGTACCACCGTTGCATCTAAACCAACCCATTTCCGTTACTTCACGCATCTTGTTCAACCAGATTCTCTGGGCTGGCACAAATAGAGCCACGAGATAGATGTTCAGAGGCCAAATCAGCCGCTCGAAGCAGAAATGTACCGTTGTTCAGGATCGGAACGCACCGAGCGATATCCTGTGCAACTGTAAGTACGGGCACCTGACAGGCAACATCCAGTCAGGGTATGTGCTTGGTACATCTACCACTTGACTCTGATCACCATCGGCTGTATAGTTGTATAGGCTGCATGCGTGCGGAGTGCGGGGTCGGAAGAGTTCCGCCATCAACTCAATGAAGATCCAAAGGTCCTCGCACTGACCAGATCGGCCTTCTCTGCGACCTCGGATAAGGACCCCTCCTCTTCTCTCTTGTATACCTAGTAGCTTCTCTCTCTCTAACTCATCTCATACACTCATCCCTTATCTCTCACCTCATCCCACCCTAGAACAACAAGAACAACAACAACATCGTCATCGTCATCATGCCCCGTCTAGCTAACAAAGTCGCCATCGTCACCGGTCCGTCTCCCCACCTTCCCCTAAATCACATACTGTGGTACCATAACCCCTCTAACACTAATCTATAATCCAGGCGGCGGCTCCGGCTTCGGCGCCGCAATCGCAACCCGGTTCGCACAAGAAGGCGGCAAAGTAATAATCGCCGACATCAACGAAGCAGGCGGCCAGAGCGTCGCAGGCCAGGACCCAGCAAACATCATCTTCCAAAAAGTCGACGTGACGAGTCCCGCGGACTGGAAGGCCGTGATTGAGACTGCGATTGCCAAGTTCGGGAGACTGGATGTGCTGGTGAATAATGCGGGGACGAGTTATCGCAATAAGGTACGCTCTTTATCTTCCATGTTATATTAAGTTATGTTTTTGTTAACTGGTGTAGCCAACCCTCGAAGTCACCGAGGCAGAGTGGGAGCGCGTCTTCAATGTCAACGTCAAGAGCATCTTCTACGGGTCGCAGGCCGTCATTGCCAAATTCCTCGAGCAAGGAAATGGCGGGAGTGTGATCAATGTCTCCTCGACGGGCGCCAATAGACCCCGGCCGGGTCTTGTGTGGTATAATGCTAGTAAGGGGGCTGTTTCAAATGTGAGCACTCCCCTTCTTACATCCTCCCCCTTCCTCTCTCTGTACTTTTCTACATCTATCCATCCTCCGTTGGGCCATGGTATTGCTTAACCTTGCTAACTATGCGTAAAGGCAACAAAAGGCCTCGCGGCGGAATACGGCCCGCACAATATCCGCGTAAACACCGTTGCGCCGCTGCTGTCGGGTACAGGGCTGTTCAGCATGTTCACGGGCATGGAAGATACAGAGGAGAATCGCCAGAAGTTTATCGGCAATGTGCCGCTGGGCCGGCTGACAGATCCTATGGACGTTGCCAATATGTGCCTTTACCTGGCGAGTGACGAGGCGGCCTTCATTAATGGGACGGAGATGGTTGTTGATGGAGGGAAGTGTATCTAGACTACTAGCCACTAGAAAGGAAAGTATGTATATACTCGTCATGAATAGATCAAGTCACTATATGCATCACGTCGTATGTTATCAAGCTAGATTCGACTGGTCGAACATTGATAAATCCTCCTCTAGTAGTCCCATCATATACTGATTCCCCGAGAACCAGTTCCCGAGCTGCGTCATATGTGGAATTGGCGTGCCAATATTCTGGACATGAGCTGCTTGATAGTTCATCTCACCAGACATCGTATTTGCATTTGCATTTGCATTTCCCGGCGCCACGGTAGGGCCGGTCCAACGAGTATCCCCATAGTCCGCTGGCGGCGCGAGACCGAGCGCGCTGAGGTACGTGTCGAACTCGTGTCCGACAGATGCAAGAGCCTGGTCTTCCTGTGTTTGTGCTTGTGATTTGGCTTCGACATAGAGTCTAGCAACATTGCTAAGGACCTGGCAGAGGCGATGGAGTTTGGAGATTGCAGTGGAGATCGAGCAATTTGGCTTTAGGGAGGCGACGAATTCTTCAAGTCGGTCTAGATCTACCCATGAAGAGACTTCAATTGTGTGGCAGAAGAGGACGATGAAGGGGACGAAGGGGGAGTATAGAATGGACCTGCGCGGTTAGAGACGCTCGGTAAGTATGAGGTAGTCCAGGATGCTCACCAGTGCAGATATGAGAGTTTCAAGGCGGCGGTTGCCTCTGATAACTGCGCCATGCACAACTTGTGAGACTCAAGCGCCGCTCGGGCTGTTTCAATGCACTCCGTGATGAATGTTCCTGGCTTGCCTGCCTGCGGGGGGAAGGCTCGGTAGATCAGAGTCAGGAGCGAGAAGCGACAGACCTCGTCGCATTTGATATACAGCGTCTCGATTGGAGTTAGGTTTTTCACCTGAGCGTACACGTTCTGACCAGGTTAGCATTACAAACTCCTATGAGAAGGTGATAACGTACCTCGAAAGGCTGCATAACGCGGTCGCGCATCCGAGCTGCGAGGGTGCGCGCCTCCGCTACTCGACTCATCTCGCCCTGGCGTAGCGCAGCTGGACTGTAGAGCTTTTCATATACCAGACCCTGGATCGTGGCGAGTTCTATCCACAATAAATACGCGGTTTTCCACGGTTCGGCGATATCGGCATTCTCAAATGACACAGGTACGTCAACGTCATAGTCCGGGATAGTCGCCGCGCGGCCTAGACGAAGTGAAAGAGCTCGGTCCATGCAGTATATTGACCAGAAAAGAGTCAACCTCCGCTCTTTGTCCTTGGGGGGGATATTTTCCAATGAGGCCGTTTGGTGGAATCCCAGGGCCTGGCACAGGCGGGATGCCGTGGAGGTCAATGTTAGTGCAAAGGAAGGCTTGGAGATTTCGATAGCATGGGCAGCCTATTTCAGTCAGAGTTTGTCCATGAGGTTATGATTTCAGGGCTCATACCCCCATCGTAAGGGCCTCAATAGAATCGCTAGTCGCCGGCATCAGAAGATGTAAGTTCGCTAACGTCGTGTCGAGATTGTGCTTGCACATATCGACATATCTCTGATACTCCTCCCGCACGGCGCGGTCCTCAGACATGAAGCTCTCGGCGACAAAGATTTGATACAGTCCCCCATTCGCCACAATGAATGTGGCATCAGAGTAATCCTCCGTGTTGAAGTACACCTCCCGGCACTTATCAGACAGACGATCGAATGGTATAAACGGACAATACGACTGTAAAGTACTGCCATAACTCTCTGCTCGACGTCAGCTATCTCAACCATACCAAACCATCCAAGACATACCTCTCACTTTCCGCAACAACGGAATAACAACATTCATCGGCGGCATCGTCAACTCGCGCAAATCACAATCCGAAAGCCTACTCCGTTTCGGAAGGGGAAACTCCCTCGTCGAAACCGGCTGGTTATCCTGCATACTAACCAGCTGCTTCAGCGTCGACAGCGCAGCATTGATCTTCGAAACAGACATCTGCAGCGGATTCCGCGACACCGCAATCTGCAAGAAGTCACTCGCATACGCCGACTCCGTCGCCATCAGCGAGTTTCCCTCGAACCCGATCTTCGACTCGTGCTGGTCCATTGCGTCTTGCGGGTTAGATGTGTAGCCGTAGTTATACTCCTGCTGCGTAGCAGAGGGGCTCAGGTGTCTAGAAACAGGAGTTGCATGCGCACCCGCGCACAGCTGAGACCCTTTATTTGAGCCCAGACTGGTCTTGATGTCTTGGAGGATCTGCTCAATCCCACCGAGGCGCTCGTCGAGCTTGTCAATCTTCTTCTCGCTACGGGGAACTATCAGACCACGATCCACTACAAAGTCAAAACACAGGGGGGAGGAAGAAGGGAAAAACTGACTATTCGTTGGAAATCAGGACGCGCTTCCGCGGCTCCCGAGGCTTCTGGCCCGCTCCTGTCGAGCTGCATATAATCTTGGACGTGCGGCAGTTGGAGCACGGCGAGCGCTTGTCGCAGCGAATCTGCACTCGTTGGTTAGTTGGCCACACCGTATGGACATAGATATCATGTATCTAGGTAAGGAAGGACATACCTTTCTCTGTCGGCATTGGTCGCACTAATTATACAATAAATGTTAGCAATGCCAATACTCACAGTCCCCATTCCTCACTTCAACACAAGACAAGACAAGATCTGTTCCACATACCGCGCGGCGCACGAGGGCCTCCTTCCCATCGCTATCGGCGCTATCTGCGTCCATGGTGGATAAAATCAGAGTTATACGCCGATATCAAGCACAGCGCTTTGCACTGTCGCCGGATTTGTGCGTTCAGACACAAGACTTGGACGGCTCAAGTCCTGGTCGTTGTCTGCTCGGATCCCGCGGCTTCCGGTCGCCGAGACTGTGGATCCTCAGGCAACAATATTAAAATGGTAGCAAATCATCTTGCTCTGGAGTGAGAAATTGAAGGCTCTGCCTAGATTGATCTATCATCGTGTTTAATGTTCTATTGATTTCTATCAGACTTTTTTCAGTATGCAGTGTCTAAGTGTGGAGCATTGTGTTTGCCCCGGGTATCTTGTCTAAATGTAAATGTCATCTACGCAACCCATCGATATGGGATCGCCTGACGCTGTCTTCACGAAGTTGATCTGGACTGGTTTGCCCGGCCGGCTGATCTGGGAAGTACGACTCATGGCCATGTCAGATCGTTTGGAGCCACGGCCTAATCATTGAATCGATCGTATGGTTTCTGATTCACGACAGCCGCTGGCTCATTTCTTGATCCCAATGACAGCCAAGTTCCTAGGGCTCTCGCCGTAATCGAACACAGGTTCCACCCAGCACTCCTTGACGCAGTCCTGCTCACGCAGATACTGCCATCGATCTACGGCAATGATGGCTTCAGCCACCGAAGCGCTGAACGACATCAGAGTCCAGGTCACGCTGAGTCTCTTCTTCGTTGGCCAATACTCCGTAGCATAACGGTCGAGCTCTTCGTCGGTGATGTCGGCCATGCCTGCTTTCACCTTCTCGCCGTAAACGGGGTCACGGCTCAGCTTCACAATCGCCGCGCGGGTATATGCTTGGAATGAAGTGAAGGCAGCCTTCCGCAGAGACCCAACAATGAGAGGGTTGCCCACTTTGTCCGGGTTCTCGGAGCCGTCGCCGTAGAGTTCTTTTGGTATTGAGGGTTTTTGCACGATGCCCCGGTCCACCAGGACACGCTGGAGGAGCGTGCGGTAGTAGTGGCGGGTGAAGAAATCCTCTGCATCATCTCGACCCCAGTTGTACGGAGCTTGAACCGCCATTGATCGAGCGGTGATGTTCAGTTTCACGCCGGTCCCGCCGTCGTGCTCAAAATCTTCCAAGCGTTTCGACATTGGAAAGCCATGTGGATCGTATGCAACGGCATCTTTTGTTAGACGTGGGTGCATAGTCCGTAAGACTGGTAACTTATACGTGGCAGGCCCAAGCCGCTCCGTCATCAGGTTGTAGCAGCACCCAATCATGGCAATCGCCTTTACCGATGGGTTCAGGATCAAGGCCCGAACACCATGATGGACAAGGTTCCCGCATGAGTGCAATGACACGACCATGACCTTTGCATCCGAGGCCGGCTCGGCGCGTTCCGTCTCGGCTGGGCTTTCGCTCGTAGGGGAAACAACGTCTTTGATGATTGGCTCAAGGTAGCCATCCTTGATTTCATGCTCAATGTAGTCCATTGCCCCTCGTGGCCCCTCCGGCTCTGCGGCCGGCCTCTTGACATTATTGCTTTTCGGGAACGAGCCGAGTTCGTCCGCTGTGACGCTGATGTCACGGAAGATATTGATTTCTGCCACATCATCATTATTTCCAGTCTCGTCCTTGTTTGTACCTGACATATCCGTCTTCTCTGGCCGAGGGTCAGGCTTCTCTACTGCCAAATCTGGGTCCTCGCAGACCTTGCAATCCTCTGGCTTCTTGTCAAGCCGCACCTTCTTCTTCTCCGCCAACCTCGCGTAGACGTCCATACGGTTAGCTCCATTAATGAACTGGTGTCTCCGTTCAATGGCAACAATATTCCTGTTATACGGAGGACTAGCCAGCGTCCGCCCAAGGTAGTTCTGGCCCGATCCAAAATCCACAATATGCGAAATCTCCTCGCCCCGCTCCTGCTTCACGGTATTACACAGCGAATTAACGTATTTCGAGAAATGCGCCACCTCGTGGTATTTCTTCACTTTCATCCCCACAGCAATCCGCGGCGGAATTGTGGCCTTGCCCGATTCGCGGGGCGTAAACCCCCTGCGCAGAGTAAGTCGGCGAATCTGCGAGATGTACTCCAGCAGCGACAGCGGGGGTAAGCCCGGAGCGTCTCTCCACTCCTGCCCTGCAACATTTCCCTGTTTGTGAGCCGCTAGGATCGGTTCGATGTCGTCGCGCAGCAGCAGGTCGATGATGTCTGCAATGTGGTGGTGTTCGAAAAACTGTCTCCAGTCATCGGGCAGAAGCGTGGTGTAGAGGTCGGGCTCGCGCGTCAGGAAGTCCAGCATATGTACGCCTCCGCAGAGGTGCCTGAACAGGTCGGAGGACGTAGCGAACGACAGGAGGGCTTCGACGTAGGCATCTGGGTCCGACCACTCGTCGGGGAGTGGGAGGCTCCTCGTCGCGGGCGTCGCAGGCATCGCAGGCATTGTATCGGGCAGTATTGCAGTATTAATTCATAGATAAGGCTGGATAACGAATGAATCAAACTCCAGCACGGCAGATGTATCAGAGGCCCGCCTAGACGGGTTGCAGACATCCAGAAAATTTCAGCGGTGGTGGGGTCGGTCGGGCGGACTTAACGGAGCAGAAGTCTTCGGTCTGGGGAACCTTCACTAAGTTCACTCCTCTCGGTTCTCCCCAGGATCTGCCGTACGGGAACCAGCCAAACTCAAACTCAGTGCTGGCTGGACCCTGGATAGCCGGAGCGGATCTTCATTCTTCAACGATCTTTCGCTCTGTTTCTAAATTCTAACTCCATCCGGTTCCTGGCGGTGTGCCCTCGTCGCCATGACACTGTCCCAAGAGCCACTAGTAAGGCCCTGGAGCCACCGCTCTTGGAGCAGCGGAAAAAACGAAAAAGAACTAGCGGTCCAGAGCATCTGCTGATCCTATCATAGGCCACTCACAGGTTACATATTTTTTCTTCATCAGGCTATCGCGGCAGAGGCGTCGTCTCCGCGGTGTCCCTTGTGAACCGGGCGTCAGTCGGACCCTCCCTCCCTACCATGCTATTGCAGCCAACGAGTCCGCCACCTCTTAATCAAGGATAGTCCGTTTGATGTCAGGGCACGTCCCCCAGCTCTGCAGGGAGAGGGAACCGGCGAGGGATGGGACCATTCCACGTATGGTATATAACCCATCGATACGCCCACTTCGCCCACTGGTCCTGCACCCTGCATACTCCGCTTCTTGGTGCTTCGGTCTGCTGCGCAAGGAGGCCTGGCGATTCGGGAAACGCGTCATACCGTCGCACATGATACCTCATCTTGCTCTGGCAGTTGCGGGATTTGCGGGATTTCTTTATATTGAGGTCATTGCGTCTCGATACAGTGGGAGCTGAACTTCTGTGAGGGGGTCCTCCAATGGACTATATTACTCTGTGCCCCCAGAACGCAATGCGAGTTGGATCAGCCAAGAATCATGGTAAGTGTGCTGGCCTCAGGGAGTTACAAAGGGAAACCAAGCACGCGACCCTAATCCTTCCAATATATCTAGGGACCAATTCATAGAAAGCAATGCGCTCCACCATTCGGCCTGATCGCCGACCTCCTTTTCCAGATAATCATCAATGGCGATGCGAGCACTATATTGACGCTCTGCCTGGTCAACAAAACCACATTCGACACGATCAAGGTCCTAGATCCGCACATCTGCAAATGGTTTATGCGCCTCCATGACATCGACACATTCAACCCATTACTCACCTTAAACCCATGGACCGGCAAGCAAAATGCACTAACAGTGCACACCCTGGTGCGATCCTTATACCGTCATAATCTCGCACGTTGTCTGTCTCGCCAGATCGTCCCGTCAGTATGGGGACCGTTCTACGACGACGACAAGGATGAAATGAACTTCGAGGCAGAACTTAAACTCGCCAACCATCTAGAACGAGGCTTCCACGTGCTCTTCCACATGGCCGATATCTCACGCGATATAAAACGAGGGCGCCAATTTCACAGAAAGACACCCCTCTCGTCGTCGATGTCTAAACGCCTAACCAAGCTTCACAAACGCTTGAAAGAGTACAGCGACATCGTCGACTCACCAGATAGTAGCAACTATCAAAATCTCCTACTCCCACCAGACCACGCAAGATCAAAATCATCATCAAAAGCCCGCACCACACAAATCCTTAAATGGGCCCAAACAGAATCCAAAATCGGCCAACGCCGCCTCGACTTCCGCGCAAACCACCTAGACGAAAACTCCGAAGTCGCCTTCCACTGCACCCTCCGCATGCTCCGCGAACTCCTAGAGCGGATGCTCCTCCGCCACGGGCCTAAACTCTGGCACCGCGACACGAGAAACGAGTATAGCGTCGTCTCGTGGTTTCTACTAAACCGGGGCCCGCGGGATCTCGCTAAACTGGTACTCACCCCGCAGGATGAATGCTGCCATCGCCATTTCCACCTGGACCCCGGGACAGATAGCGAGGACTGCCTGTTCTCCAACCCACTAGACGAGTACTGGGACGCATGGAAGGACTCTCCGGGCCTTTGCTGCGCGGGCGCAGACACAGGTGGAGGTTCAGACACATACGCAGACATGGGAATAGACATCCGTCTGAGCAGGAGCATAAAAATGCGTATTGGCAGGAACCCAGGCTCAAATACAAACACAAACCCAACCCCGAACCTCAACCTCAACTTCAATCCAACGCCGACGTCAACGTCAACGCAAATGTCAACCCCAACCTCCAACTGCGACTGCAAACGTCGCGTCCGCAGCTGGAGCGTAAAGCCCGCCCTCTTCGACAACCAGGGGCGAGAATACAACCGCGCCGCAGAGCGGTATCTGAAAGAGATGTGGGGCCAGAGGCATGTCGGGCTACATCAGGCGTTTACGATGGGGATTTTTGCAACGGTGTTTTAGATTAGCCTACCCTCTAAGCAGCCCTAGCTTTAGGTCTTGGCCACTTAAGACTTAGGGAAGTTGGGAGACTCTGTGAGGTGTTTATTCTGTTTTGTTTTGGGCTGGATTGAGTTTGGGTTGCTATGCTATGTACGATGTATGTATGTGGCAGGTGGCGAGTGGCGATCTATTTACCCAGAGTACGGATACAGAGTACCTACAATGCGGTCGGGCTCGATGTAGGAATAGGATGAATGTTCCGGGATTTGTGTATTGCGTCAATTGGAATGTCGATTAGAGTGTCGATTAGAATGTCGATTGGAATGTATGATGTCGGTCGGTGCGTGGCGTGTGTGTGGAGGTCCGAGCTTGTCAGGGGTATTTCAGGTTGGCCGGCTGATTTTCGGATTCCAAGGTTACTTGCGATTGTGTTGATAGCTTGATATCATACCTTGGGGCTGACCCTAGCCAGTCCGCGGCTCTGAGTAGAGACGGCCAGAGGCCCTAAAGAATTATAACACGTGAAGATCGTGTTCAGGGACTCGGTAGGTGGGACTTGGCTATGGTCTATCACCAAGATACCAGACATTCTACATCGGTACAGAAGTCCGAGCCTAGTAGATGGATGGAGCGACGAAACCCGGTCTTCGGTAGCCTACATGAAGATCTACATGGATCTGACATCTTAATTCAACTCGTTTAACTGATACTTCAACAAGCATTGATAAGGACATGAGGCAATCGAACGGACATGATATTGGAATGGGAATGTAAACTGTAAACAGGGCAGCTGAGATTCAGCCGTAGCCCCTAGATGCGCGTAACGCATACATTTTGCTATTTAACACGATCGATCAGTACCGACACTCCGATCATTTTCTCGTCAAGAGAAAGAACGGAGTGAGGGAGAGAAGCGATCTCCTACTACAACGTAGTCGCATGCAATACTTCACCTGGAACACAAGTGAAGTGAGCACGTACATCGGAATGGAGACGGGTGGTGAGACGGAGTATTCACAGGAGCGAGGTGAGGTTGGAGAAAAAAAAAGTAAGTGGTAGCTATCAAAAATATCTTCGAGAACTGAAATCAAAAAGTCGGACCGCAGCTGGGAGCAAATGAGTGTGGGAGTGACCGGCCGAAATGTTTGAAAGTAAATTTAGAAACAAACTGTAGGTACAGATCGCAAGCGATGTGGTTGGTTTCCTCCCGAAACAATAGGTTTTCATCTCAGAACGCCTATCATGGAGTCATAATACCGTACCAATGTTCCAGTTTAGTGTCCGTGGCCATGGCTGTGGCGCTTGTGAGCCGCGATGTGGTCGTGGTGACGCTTGGCCGGGGCCGTGTCAGTTGGGAGGACCTGCACAACAGTTGAAGAGGTCCGGGTAACAGTCTTGGTCTCGGTGGAAACGACTTCCACGGGGCGGGTCTCGGTCTTCAGCGGCTTGTCATTATCGTCAACCAGGACAACAATTGCCTCCTCGACCCAGACGATCTCTTGCGTGACGGGGTTCTCAATGTAAGAGGTGCTAGGCGTAGGAGTCGGGGTCGAGGTCGTCGTTGAAGTAGAGGTGGTGGTCGGGGCTGGCACCTCGGTGGTTGAGCTGGATGAGGTCTTAGGGTCGGCGGCGAACACGTTGCCGAGGTCTCCCACGCCGGGCAGCGAAAGGCTGATACCCGAATCGGTGCTTGACGGGGCGGCGGAGCTCGAGGACGAGTCGTCGTGACCATCAGTGTACTCGATGGGGAAGGCACGCTCGGGGCCCCATGTGACCTTCAGTTTGTTAGGAAGACCACCCTTGACGTTCTTAACTTCCTCGGATTTGAGGATTTCGGGAATGTCGAAGGAGCAAAGGTTTTGCTCGATCTGAGATTGCAGTTCAAAGACGGAGCAATCCTCGACCATGCCAGAGGGGTTTGTGCATGTCTTGACAGCCTCCTCCAGGACACCATCTTCCCAGCCCTCCATGAAGTCACCGTGGTAGCCATATCCAGTGGCGTCGCCAGTGGAAAGAGCAAAGTAGCCGTCACGGCTCTTGAACGCATAGGTGTTCCAGATAGTTTCGAACATCATGGAAACAGTACGGTGCTCGAAACCCTCGGGGCAAACACCATCGTTGACCAGCGAAGGGTAGGCCATATGGGATTTGTGGTCGTCGGCATCGCTATCCTTGCCGTTCCAGCACGAAGGGAACATCAGTTCGAAACGAACACCGTTAGGGCAGTTCTCATCAAGCCATTTCTTCTCAGGCAAGTGGTGACGGGAGAGAGAATCCTCGGCTTGTCCGGCGTAGTTCATGCAGTTGAAGCCAAGAGCCTTCTGCTCAAGGGCGTCCTGTGAAATAGCATCTCCGGTCCATTCAGACTTTGGCGGGTCGGGGACGGGCAAGGTGAAGTTTCGACGGAATGGGTCACCGGCGATCATACGGAATCCCTGGGGGAACGGCTCAACTTTGTCTCCAGTTAAAAGGTAGTACCTAAGACACGTCCACCCGGTTAGTCTCACAATAAGATGCTGTTGGAACAGGGTGCCCTACGCAAGCAAGCCTCCGACTTCGTCCACGAGTTCGGAGTCGCCGGTCTCGTTGTCAACGAAGTACAGGGAGGGGGCCCAGTAGGCCGACTTGTCCTGCCTGACGGCGCACGATGTGCAGGACCCCTCAAGCAGAGTCGATCTGTCCGCATCCCAGGTAAAACCTAAAAAGGATGAACTTTAGCGTGGGGACAAGGCAAACTTGTGAGATAAACCAACCGTTCGATCCATGAACAGTGTGGACGTGGTACGAAGGCTCGCCGGGGTCCATCAAAGGGTCCATCCTAGCAAGACCGCTGCGGCCCTGGCAAGGAAGACGCCAGAAGGCATCGGCAACGCCAGCGAAGGCGGCCAGACCCGCGACCAGGCTGGCATCAAGGCGCATATTCGAGGGCATGATCGTGATCGATAATAGACAAAAGGAGTGACGAAGTTGGGTTCAAATGAGCGAAATGTGTTGACGTTGGGTCTTCACGACTCAGTCGCGCTGTAAGCTATCGCCTCGGACGATGGTTAGACTTTAATCAATAAAGCGTAACAAGAAATGAATCAATGCATTGGCGTTGTCTGGTGGTGTTGAGTGTTGTCGAGTGGGATAAACGGTTGCATCAGGCAGGGAATGGGGGTAATATCAAGCACGGACGGACAACAACAACAACAAAGACCAGGAAGCGGCGCATTCCTCCCCCAGGTCGCGAAAAGGGCCAAGGAGGGACGAGACTGGGTGGCCAGTAAAAGGAAAGTTCCAATGGAAGGCCGACGCAGGTGGCGGGTGCGCAAACAAGGGAGAGCCCCTTGCAGTACAGAAATGGGAGGTTGCCACAGCCCCTGCAGGGCCACGAGGGAGATGGCGAGATCGAACAGCAGACAGCAGTATAGCGAGCGCGTCGTAGCCGACGGAAATCCAGGAATGCCACAAAGAGCGACAACGACGGAGTGTGCAGTGCAAAACAATCACTGGAAAAGCAACGTACCTAAGGATGAGCGGTGGATGAAGCAACTGGAATGGATGCGACCTGGAAAGTGTTAGAGAGGATAGGAATGCAGGCACAGGCAGGAATGGGAGAAACGCACCTGAGGCGATACAGCAGGCCAACACCCTTCAAGCAAGCGAGCAAACGAGAGACTGGGGTGAAGCAAATGAAGGGAAGAGTTGGAACGAGTACAGAAGGAAAAGCAGAGCAGAAGAAGCGGAAGAGAGAAAATCAGCCCAAGCGCCGTTTGATATGGAGATCGAGGGGAAAGGAGTAACACTCAAACAATCTTATTTCAGGCCAATCAGCGGCCGAGTTGCCCGTTCTTTGGCTCTCAGAGAATTAATTAACCATCCAAGCCTAACATAATCCATCTTGTGAGATCCATCTCAGTCCCAGTCTCAGTCCCAGTCCTTATTCTCAGTTCCCCCGCCTTGGCTGCTAAGAGCCTAAATGGTGACTATCGATGTGACCAAACTCTACGGGATGATCCGAATAACAGAACTGGCGGTGTCGAAGAAAGAAGCCACCGTCGAGCAATCGAATGTGTTGGCTGTATACCTCGTATCTTCTCAGACGGGCGCCACTATCTTACGCGGGGGGCTTCCTCTTCCTCTTCCTCATGCAACCCAGCTCTGACGCTGCCACTTCCATCATTTCATCGATCACCGTCAGGGGTCTTCCCTCGTGCTCCAGAAATTTCATCAAAGGGGGCCAAGTGCCAGGAGAGGCTGTGCCTGTCTGCCCTTCCCCACTGCACTCCACCCAGAAATTGGACTGATCTCCAGGGGCAGCCAGCAGGCCCAACTCTCGTATCCACGGAACCACGCCCAGCAGACGCCGGCACTGCAGGGTTCGCTCCTGAAACAGGAACGGGTCGAATCACATCGCGGCTTGCCAAGGCACCATGTCCAATCTCACTGGATGAAACGGTCAGACATGGAGTTGGATGGAGTCATGTCGTCAATGTCACCGTTCGCTGTTCGACCACTTAACTGGTCTACTCGAGCAGGCGCTTGGAAAGCGCCTGAATCATGATATCTATCAAGATGCTGCTGCTATCAATTCAGCTTTCCTTCTCCCTCCTCTATCCTCCTCGCCGTCGCCCGCCTTCACAATTCCTCGACAACCAAAATGATTCGGCATAACACGAAACCCGCACGAACGGTGGACCGTCTACCTCGGGACATTACGTAGTGGCATATATCAGGTCCAACAAGAACTCCAGCGTTCCAAGTTCGCCCGACCCCCGACCCCCCGGCTCTTCAGGTCGCCATCCGCGACCATCGAGTGAACCGTCCAGTCTGTTACACCTCGGTCAATCCACCCAGTTGAAACCAGTGTGCGACACAAAGGGGTGGTCCAAGTGTGACGAGCCCAGTACTTCTCCCGCGTTCTCCGATTTGCCCACACCATATTCCGTAGTTGGAGGAAACAAAGGCACCTCGGTGTTGGCGTTGTAGAACCATGAAGCCAACAAGAATGGTGGAGCACTGGGCGCTTTTGCTGCCTTCCCGCCCGGTGATTCAGATCTTCCCAATAGTGGCTACATCATTATTCTATCTGGGCTTCTTTGAGCTGATCCGAAAATCACTCCCGTTGATCCCAATCTGCCACCCTTCAATGGCAGAAGCTTGACTGTCCAACAACTGAACTCCAAATAATACTACTACTACATATTAGAATTCAGCACCCGGTATCGAATCATGTCTCTGGCACAGTGACTCTCCCCCAGACGTAAGGCGTAAGGGCAAGGCACAACTCTTTCCCTCGTGGCCTTCCGACTTACTAACCACCAACCATCCGGGACACAGAGGATTCCCCATATCGCATATCCATGCCGGGAAACTTGACGGTCTCTCGCGATGCAACTAGACCCAAACTAACTACATCTTTATCGATGATCAAGCTCGGGTCAGTGGACGACAGCACAAAGCCCCTCCCAGATCGAAGCTTCTTCCACCACTGCCCTCAATTTCGGCTTGATCTGGCTTACAGCTAAGACTTTACAGCTGCCTGAAAGTGAAACAAGTCCTGATCCTTATCGAGAGTCGGGCTGCGGGGAGCATTTCGATGCCCCAGAGTAGCAAATATACGAGCCATCTACATCGCAGGTTCCCTCAACCAGTGATGGAATCCAAAACTAAGTGAGATGAGGCCCTGGCTGGTGGTCTCTTCTCCATACACGCCCAATCGGAGAGACACCGAACAATAAAAAGCCAAAAGTCCCACGCTTGAAGGATGATATTCGTCCGGTCCGACTGCAGCTGGACCAGCTCATCACTGCCACCGTACCTACCTAGTTGTACCCGTGCCTTCTCCAAATCCAACAACCCAACAACAGCATTCTGGGCTGCTGGACCACGCCTTCTCACTTGACGGATCTCCAAATCAACTATGAGGGCAAGAACGACCCACGATACCACTCCTTCCCGATTCCAAGCAACTGAGGCAGGAACCTCAAAATCACACCTTCCTCGTGAGACGTTCACCGTCCGTTCTCTTTAGCCTTCACGGGGAAGGCGCAACCAACACCAACAGACAGCCGGGCCGTTCCTTCCCACCAACACCCATCTCCACTCCCCAGGTACCGAGATTATAAAAACCGCCCCATCCCCACAAGATAAGCGTGATAGACAGGCCCGGGCATGGCTGCTGTCTGCCTAATGCAACTACAAGTACTACTACGCATTAGGTATATGCTCCAACATCATTCGGTGCGCCTTTCAAAAATCGGAATATACCCAGATGAGACCATCGCAAAGGATGGTTGGCTTACATCTACTACGGTGTGAGCCATCTGTCACGATATTTGATAGGACGGCATTGAAATTACATTCTCGCCTGCGGGGGGGCTGGAAGGTAAAGTAGAGGGCACTGCCATGTTCCGTAGTATCAGATGGAAATTATCTGATGGCCTTGGCCGTAAGCCAAATCCTGTAGAGATGGGTCGGCGTGCACAATGAACTTGGAGAGGATGCGTACAAAACTTTCCGATCAGGAGTCGACCAGGACTCTCGCCCTCATTCTTGTAAGTGGCAAGAGAAAACCACAGCTGTTAATGTTTACTCGGTAAGACTGGATTCTTGGAACTTATTAACTACAAATGACCGTCTCGTGGTGGGAGACAGTTCGAATGTTGTAGTTATCCATTACAACTTACAAATATTCTTATGGAGTAAATATTCGTATTTACTCTATAAATGCCTAGACAGCTACCATCCAATATAGGTTGACATGCAGGAACAAGATGTCACTAATCAACCGCAATTCAAGATCCAGATCAAAAGTATCGAGCCCATATAAAGCTCCCAGAAGTATAGACAGGCTTCTGAGAACAATATTGGATTAGACTGGAGCTGAAGACGGAGGCCTCCAACTCCTTCTAAGCAGTAGGTGTGTCCATCAGATGAGATTCTAGTTAACTACCCGATATAATCTTGATACCCCCTCAGGAAAGGTAATTCCAATCTATTAAACCTCGCCAGCTTGAATAGCAGGAGCAGGAGCAAAGGACCTAACGAGAAAAAAAAAGCAAATACAGCTCTAGCCCAGATCTACGAGGAAGACACTTCAGAGTTCAGAGTCCAGACACTCCGGCCGCCAAGTCAATTATCTTATCAAGCCATCCACATAATACCATATCATTGTCCATGTATGGTTCACCGCAGGTTCATCCCACCCCACCGATTCACGGTTGGCAATTTGGCATATCCACAGATCACAGCACGCCAAGGCAGGTTGATCGTTACCTGGATCTGCCCATTGTTTTGATTTATTCATTGATCTGGATCCGATCCGACATGGCTCGGATCGGCGATCTACGCAGACTTCAGTATGTAGATAAGGCTCAGCAGAATTGAACGGTGACGGTCTAGAATGCATGTTTTCTTTTCCTCACTGGCTCCATAAAGCTCAACCTCAAACTCAAACCCCGGACTATAGGTTGATTGAGTGTCCTTTGCCTTAGCATGTAGTTAAATAGTACGTATCCCGTCCCAGCCAAGGTGATAATACGATGCGAAGGTGACAAGGCCAAGTGGAAGAGAAGAGAAGGAACGATAAATTGGTTGTAGATATGGTATCCTCACTGAATTGGTCAAACAGCCACCAGTAGTAGTTAAGTCAGGTCAGGTCAGGCCGAGTTGAGTCAAGACGAGACAATCAAATCAATCATGAATATGGTAACGCCAGAGATATATAGAAAGAAAAAGATGAAAATGAAATGAAGAAATAAGAATGAAGAAACCTGAAGTGACATCAGATCAAGAGTGTAACTTTTTGTGTCTCATGGTGCAAGTTCGTAACATCATGTCTTCCTTCCTATAGATCCTACTCCTAGTTGAGTAGGTAGGCAGGTTCAATCTTCTTCATATGCATGGATAGGAAGAAAGGATTGATGGATTCTTTGCTCAATAATCAAGCCATTAAATAGGTAGGATAGAATTCTTTTTCTTTTGGGTAGAGTGATTTTTAGGGGGTGGAGAGGAGCGCCAATAGAGAGAAGAAAGGGAGAGAAAGATGAAGAGAGATAGAGGGAGTTCGACTCCGACTTCGGGATGGACTTTGAGGTCCGGATAGAAGACGGTTGGTTTTTTTGCTCTTTGTTTTTGCTCGCTCCAAGTAAGGTAAAGGTATAGGTATAACAATAACCCAAAGCCAATTCGCCATGAATGCATGAAAAATTGCGCGATTTAGATGTCGTTTTGACATCAGACAAAACTCGAGCTCGAGAGGTTGTTGGTTGGTTTTCGGTGGGGAAATTGAGATTGAGGGGAATCCAGGATAAGACAAGGCAAGGAAGGGAAGGTCGGTCGGCAGGCAGGGCGACGGATATGCAATCTCCCTATCGGGCCAATCGCGCGCTTCAGATCATGTCATGTCGCTGTGATAAGGTCTTGTCCACCGACTCACCGACTGAGCTGAGCTGCACGCTGCAATGTTCCGCTTTATGAGGGAAACGCCATTTGTTCGCGCGCGCTCGCACGGTCGTCCTGGGCAGGCGGAGTTTCCTTTCCGATAGCGCTCGATTTCTCCCCACTGTTATAGCATCCAGTCTAGCCCGTTGGCTTCTTCTTCCACGGGAAAGACTTCGCGCGCATACTCTTCCATGTCTCGCCAACCTTGCCATAACTGGCGGGATTCGTCCGTGACACGTTGTGAGATGACACCTCCGGGGCCCTGCATCATTCCCGCACCGGCGCCCTTACCATTGGCTGGGCCTAATCCCTTGGGAGATCCAGCGGCAGGACGGGAGAATTCGGGTTGGGGGAAGTAGGCTGCCTTGTGCACGCCAAAGACCTCTTCAAGGGCTTCAAGCTGTTCCCGGTATCCGGCTGGAACGTTGACTTTGATTTCCACCTTGGGAACCTGGACGTACTTTACGCGGCGATTGAGAGCTCGGGAGAAGGCCGCGCATACTTGTTCGGGTGATAGCGTTTCAAAGGTGAGCGCAATTCTATGACAGTCAGCTACAATCCGGTACCCAATGTCAAGATGGACACCTACCGATGACCATTCCACCTCTGAGGGCCGTCCTTGAAGATCTGCAGCAACGCGGGACCAACGTCATGCTCTGCATCCAGCCAAGGTAACGGAATGTCTGGGTCAAAAGGCGCATGCCACTCGAAAGTGCCGTCCGGCATGAGTTCCATCTGGAAGAGCGGGTATGGCAGGCTTGTGAAGTTGTTGTTGTAGATTCCAGCATAAACGAAGGTCGAATGGAGGCCTAGTTGGCGGACGTAGTTCTCCACGGTAAACTTCGGAGCCCATAGAGGCACAGCCGGGTATGGTCCGTAGAGCGAGTGATCTGGCATGCTGCTGTAGATGTAGTGCTGAATCGTACCGGCGCGCTTCGCAGCATCGGCGAGCGCCTTTCCAATGACAATCTCATCGCCCGCTTGCGACGTTGTGTTGATGAAGGCGATGTTAGCTCCGTCGAATAGGGTGTCCATTAGCTCAAAGTTATTTAACAGGGGGCCCTGGATCAATGTGACATTTGGGATGCTCTGGAGCTCTTCTGCAATGAGGCCCTTGAGGGAATGGACTTGCGCGCGTACGTGGTGTCCGACGGCGGCGGCGACGCGGATGAGGGAAGCCGCTTGGCGTCCCGTCGCGTTCACGACGGCAATTGTCTTCTTCTGCATCGTCATTGGGACGGCCGACGAAGTCTCTGTCTCTCTCTCGACCGGGCCTTTGGTCCTCACTTGATCCTCGCGTTATTCCGAGAGGGGAATGCTGGTCGATGAGCGAGTCGGAGAGATAAGGAGCCGCGAAAAAAATCGATAGAAAATTATGCGGGGTAGTGGAAGAGCAGCAGTAGGAGCCGAGACCTAATGGAGAAGGGAGGGCTCGGAGGGAATCTGGAGAAAGTCAGGTGGAATCCGACACACAGCTCAGTCGGAGCAAGCGAGTGGAACGAATGGAGCGCGCAGCAGCACAGAGTCTCTCGAGTCTCGACTTGGAGAGTGAGGAGGGCGGCGTGGGGAAGCGGGAAAGGGCAGGACGGAGTGGGATCAAGATAAGAACGCACCTGGAGCACAGAAGTATAAGAAGGCCGGGGCGACAGGCAGTATAGGCAAGCGAGCGATGATTCGATAATGCCGCAATTGCGGAAATCGATGGTGCAAGAGGAAGGGGCTCAGAAGAAATAAGAGATGTTATGATCTCCGCGAGGATGCAGCTCAGGCGGCGTGCCTCCAAGGTGAGGGTTTCTGTTAGCTAAGGATGGAAATTATGAATAATGAGAGGATCTAACAAGGCCGAAGTGGATATGCGAACCCGATTAGGATTGAAAATTTTTCGGCTTGAATCACTTGATATTCGAGACGTGGGTACGGAGGGAGGTCTGGTCTGGCTCTGGCTGAGGTCTGGTTCCGAGTGTCAGGTGCTGGCAACTGATGCTTGATGCTCGAGTGTCTACATTCCGATTCCCTTCCGATATTAGCATCGAGTAATACGAATCAGTCACCGAATCGCAGTCTATAGAGTCGAGCAGATCATGCAGCGATCTAGTTACTAACTTTAATGCTTCATGTCTTTTCTTTTTCCGGTTGCGCAACTACTTCAATCTTCAGTCTGCGGCGCCCAGGAACTGCCTCCGTCCACTGTCCGTTCAGAAATCTCTGGAGGCAGGAGGCATTCTTCTCACACCGTCCATAGGCAAGGTATAGAGTCCAGACCGAAGATCGCACAAAAGTCGCAGGGCCGAAGTTGGCGAGAGCTGCTCGTTCGTTGGCCAGCGGCTCCTTTCCTTTACGTAACGGCCCTGTCTGCCTGAGGCCGTGAAGCTTGACACGTATTCTGCTGGGCCGAGAGTCGGTATCAGATGGAGCATGCGATGCGCGACACCCCGTAAATACTGTGGCCTCCTTTCCCTCGGCAGCAGCTCTGGAGTTGGCCAAGCTGATGCTGCTGCTGTGGTTTGAAGTCAATCGCGACATCACAGCCTAAGCCTTTTAGGGGGATTCTAGGGCGGATAAAAAGCAAATACACCACATCCCGAATACATGACAGCACTGCTCAAAACAGAAGGTCCTGGGAGAATCAATCATGTCAATAATGGCAGATGAAGCACAGGCGACAGGCTACAGCCCAACAATTCCGACTCAATCTTCCGGCGCTCAGCCAGCCAGCCAATCTGTGCCCGGCGGCCTTCCACGGTGTTGCCAAGAAACTGAGCGAATTAAAGGCCATTTCCATTGTTCTTGGGGACCCTAGGATCCACTGTGTCTAGTGCACTTTACACGCTGTTCAGTGTTTGCCAGCAACTGTGATCGTGATCTTGCTCATTACAGACTAAATATCACAAACCACCTGGGAGGTGGCCCATCTGTCAACTAGAATGCACCAGATGGCGCAATTCTGGAGGCGGGGATAGCTCTCGCTCGGAGCATCAACCATCTCCGCGGGAGGGGCACGCCCTGATTAACCTCTTTGGGGCTAGCCTGGCCTGCCGGGTAGGAGCCCGTGATTCCAGTTCCATGAAGCCTTTCAGTTTCATGAGGTCACTCTCTGCACGCTCGGCTGTCCCGCCGGTTCAGACCCCGATCCCTACCAGATCACCCAGCAATGCTTCCAGAGAGTTCTCTAATTTTGGTACTATCGTCTTCGCCTCGTGCCTGCCATGCATACCCCGACTTTCGGTGAGGAACCCTGTCTATTCATACAGAATCGGAAGCAAACAAGAAATGCATAATTCTACTCCATGCAAGCATAACTTCGTAGTCTATCGCTGCTGTAATAATCCTGGGGTCAATCATTCATTAATGTTATGTCAAGGCGCTGATCCTGCCATCGGCCAGTGCGACGACCCCGCGCGGTACCCATCGCCTGCCTCCTCCATCTCCCTGTCACTGACTTCACGTGGTCCAATCCCGGCCAGGCCCCAGGTCCCGGGCCGCCGTCGGGCGAGGAGCTGCGCTGCCGTCCGTTCGTCTGAGTGCAGATGCGCTCCCGACTTGCGAAGCAGAAGAACGTGCTCTGACAGCCCAGCGTTAGCCGCCAGGAAGAGTGGGGTGCGTCCGTTGCGGTTTCGTAGATGCACAGACCCGCCCTGAAGGAGCAGGAACCGCAGAATATCGACCGATGGTGAGGTCGCTGCAAGATGCTAGATGGAGTAGTGTCAACACTGCTGCCATTGTAAGGACCCAGAGGGAGGGGGATGACTTACCACTGGAGTATTTCCGGAATAGTCGGCATCGTTCAGCAACCAATCGTGCTCGCTCTTTACAATTTCCTCAACCCGAGCAAGGTCCCCCTGGGCGATGGCGTATCCCAGGACTGTGAGCGCCTGTACTCGCTCGGGCAGAGCTCCATCTGGATGGCGGAACACTGGCTGCGACGACTCCGTCAATTCGCCACGGAGCGACAGTGACATATTGTTTGCTACCACCTGGGGTGTTGCCCCGGGGAGCGCAAGCAGGTAGGCAAGCTTGGTCAGTGCCGCTTCTGTAGTCATGTCCAACCCTGCGACTACCCCAGCCTTGGACAGGCTCATTCCAGTAGCATAAACTGCGCTGACGCTGCCAGTAAGACCTACTTGGGTTAGTACCTTGATCGTTTTCCTGATGCCACGGATGCTCACATTGGGTGATATTGACAATGACAATTCCTCGAGAAATCGCGTCAGCAAAGACCTTGGTCATGGCATTGTCTTGACCATGGGGTGCATTCCCGGCGCCGAATGTCTCCAAGACCAGGCCACGAAGACCGTCCAGCTTCAATACTGCATCCACCATCTCCGGCTTGATACCCGGGAATATTCGCAGGCACGCGACATGGGTGGTGTCTAGGTTGGTCTGGATGCTAAAGTGCTCGAGGCTTTTAGGCCGGTTTACAATTTCCCAGTTGACATTCGTGCGCATCGATGTTGTCACAGCCAGCGGCGCGCAATTGGGCGAATTAAATGCATTGAAGTCACTTGCCGCTACCTTGGTGGACCGGTTGCCACGAAGCAATTTGTTGTTGAAATACAGGCAGACCTCAGGAATCATGAAGTGGCCAGCCACAACCAGCGATCCCAGCAGGTTATCTGTAGCATCGTTCTGTAGCTCTAGCATTGGAGCCTGTGCTCCAGTGACAATCACAGGCTTTCCGAGATTTTTCAGCATAAAGCTCAGTGCGGAGCAGGTATATGCCAGACTATCTGTTCCATGCAGCACGACAAACCCATCGAAATATGTGTAGTTTCGCTCAATGGTTTGCGCAATTTGTGCCCATCCCTTGGCGTCGATAGAGCTACTGTCCAGCAGTTCATCGAATTCAAAAACGGTATACCTCACTCGTCGTCCATATGCCGTCATCGGGGTTCGCAGACTTGGGTGGCCTTTGATGTCCCCGGCGTCGTTGGTCACGACATCCATCACTGTCGAGTGCGATCCATCGTTGAACGTAGGCACCCGCGCTAAGCATTGCTCCTGGAAGTCTCGAGCAGGCACCAACCCCGCTGGCGATGGTCGCATACAAATTGTACCACCAGTCATGATAATCAAGACCCGCGACTCGGGGACTGACTGCTCTGCCTGGCCCTCAGCCAGTTCGGGGATGATATCATCGGCGGCAACCATGTTTGCAACTGTAGATGATCACTTCAGTGAAACGGCAAGTCACTCACTTAACGAAAGACAAGCAAGGCGGGAAAGAGAGTGAGATATCTCGGTGGTGCGATAACAAGAAAAGAGCGGCTCTCTAGCCCTAATGTCAGAGGTAGCGCAAACTGAAGCGTTGAGATGGGGCGAACTCGAAAATCTTTCAGGCACCTCAAGCGTAGATCGCGGACGAGATAAGAGTCTGGACCAGAATGCAATCCCGAATCGCGGGGTTATCGTCGTCTCGTTTACCTTTAGAAGATCCAACCGGAAATTCAAAGGAACGGTAAGTGCATCGTCTGCCCCTCTTATTATTCTCGTGGTGTTGCAGAGAGTTTTCAGCAGCGGTCCATATTACGTACGGAATGCGTTTCTGTGGATGCGGCAAGGAGATCTGGAGCCACTTAGTGTTAGTGTACCGTTGAGACATTTTCGTCCCCGCCACTCTTTCCTCACCTCAAGAACGTGGACGTCGTTGACACTTTCCTTCTTTGGCTGGAATAGAATGATGTTTGATGGCAGGAAAGATTCGACACTGAAGTAGCTCGCATGCTGAGTTGGACTTGACGATTGAGCCTTTGCGGCTCGACTTTCAGACCTGAATCATAAAACTCACGAGCTGTGTCAAGCAAATGGCTTCGGCCTAATTCCGGGAAATCATATCCATAAACAGAAAAATTCTCGAACATCAGCTCGAGTTTGCGGATACTGGGTAGACCCCAGAGTTAGGCGTGAAGTGGCGGAAGATACCCCAAAGCGACACGAGAAGAAGCCGTGGCCTCGTGATACACAATGACCCAGGCTCTCTCTGTCATCGGCATCAAGCAAATTTCATGATTTCTACTAAGTTGATATATTTCTCGATTTCGGTACATGAGCTTGTTTTGACCATGTAGCATTTTGTGTTTGTTGGGATCCTGAGTAAATATATATCTGACAATTCCTATGTACAGGAGAGTACTTCTACCACACCCCAAACTCCCACAATCATGAATTTCACATTACATACGCCATCCTACGGCCCAAGGCTAGGAAATATAAATTTACGGGAATAATTAAAATACCCCCAAGCATACGAGTACATCTCGCAGATTGTCCGTGCTATGGCAGTCGCATTCTCAAATAAACTTGATTGGAATGCAGTACTTTCGAAGCCTAGAGAGAAAGATGACACATGAATTATGAATTTGATGAACACAATTGGCTTGCAAAGCCAGCAAATCCATCCAATTGAGCGCCCAATAATTCTCCAGATCATCCATGCCCAACACTGGGAGTACATATGATGCAGAATGCCGTAGTAAAACGCCAGATACGACCATCAAATAGTGTCATTGGACCAAACTCAGAATTCAGATACTTCGATACGAATCACAAAACGATACATCATGAAGACAATAACCTTAACAAACCCCCAGCCCCTGGTCAAAGAGTAGATAGCTCACAGTAAATGTAGTGCGCCCGCCGCTTTAGTCCCTACCGCTCAACCTAAAGCAGCCAGCAACATCCCGTCCAAAACGGAAATGGAAAAAGAGTGACGAAACCAATCCCGTCGCCGGACTTTAGTTTCTCAGGCGCAATTTTCAGATTTTTTTCTCCCCGGCCCCTGATACTCTACACTACTACTCCTCCTACTTCATCTTCATCTTTTGCAAGACTTGTTTCTCAATTGAGACTCTTGGATACTTGCCCGGTATCATTTCCTACAGCTACAGCTACAGCTTACAGCTACCTAGCTATCGACATCCCTACGCGCCCGTGTCGTCATTGTTAATTTTCAACCAGCGCCATGTCGAACGATCAACAGCAGGACCTGGCGGAGCGCGTCTCTGAGCCCATTGTCCCCCCTGAGGTTGCTAAGGATATTGGTGTTTTGGAGCAGCAGTTTATCCGCGCGGAGGTTGAGCAATGTAAGTTGATTCTGATCCGGCGCGTTCGTGCCCGGTTTTACCTAGCTATTCAACACCTTGCGACAAACGATCTAGAAGATATTTATTGTACATGTACGCTGACAAAATGAATCAAAACAGTGCGCCAGTCCATCGTCTCCTTCCGTCCGTTGTTTGAGAAGCGCGCCAAGATCGTCTCGCACCCTGAAGTGCAGACCAACTTCTGGATTCGCGTGCTCTCGAACGCGCCCGGCGAGATCGACGAGTACATCACTTCCTCTGATGCAGCCATCCTTGGATCTTCCTTGAGCAACCTGACCGTCGAGCGGTTCGAAGTCAATGAGAAGGGCGAGGGCGAGCCCCGCAGCGTTCGTTTCACATTCGAATTCAACACCGGCGAAAGCAACCCCTTCTTTGAGGACAAGAAGCTTGTTAAGGACTTCTACTGGCGCAAGCAGGTTTTGAACACCCCTAGTGGTAAGAAGAGGACCTGGGATGGCCTTGTTTCGGAGCCCGTTCGCATCAACTGGAAGAAGGATATGGATGTGACCAAGGGTCTGCTCGATGCCACCTGCGACCTGTACGAGGCTGAGAAGAAGGGCGGTGACCGCAAGGAGCTGCCCGAGTTCAAGAAGCTTATTGAGAAGCTCGCCGTGATCGAGGCTATTGACGAAGAAGAGGATGAGGAGGACGATGACCCCATGGGAGGGTCCTCCGGCCAAAGCTTCTTCAACTTCTTCGGCTACCGTGGAGGCGACGTGACCGCTGAACAATCCGCGGCGGCCACTAAGGAGGAGAACGAGAAGCTCGAGAAGATCCTCAAGGGAGAGAACGTCGAGGATGATGAGGCTGACGATGACGAGGATGTTGATGATGACTTTGACCAGATCGAGTCCTTCCCTGATGGACCTGAATTGGCCAATGCTCTCGCTGATGACCTCTGGCCCAACGCCCTGAAATACTATGGTATGTCTGCACTGTCTCTTCGGCACGACCACAGCTAACATTCACAGTCCAATCCTTCGACGACACCCCGGATTTCGACTTTGACGAACTCGACGATGAGGACGAGGAAGATGACGAGGAAGACGAGTCCCACCCCCGCAAGAAGACCAAGGTCTAATCGCGCCAACAAAAAGATAAAAAACTTCTTCAACAACAATCTTACCCTCGTATTCACAGGGCAATGACTAGTATTAATAACAAAACGAGCACGAAAATCAGGAGCGCGATGCAAAACGACGACATCGTATCTAATCTCTTAGTTAGCAAAGACCCAATTTGGAAGACGCACTTAATGAAAGATGAAAATTGAAATAATGCAATGCAATGAATGAGCAAAAATGATACTCACCTTCATTCTTCTTGATAACCCACTTCAATTTCGACATCCCATTCTGTAACTTCCCCCCAACCCGACCCGCAAGCGTGTCAATCTCCCCAATCATAACTGCCTGCTCCTCCAACTCCCTCCCCATATCATCCGCCTGCTGTCTCAGATTCCCTACCGTCCGGAACACCCCATCTAGCTGCTCGTCCTGCTCATGCATAAGCTCCATCTGCCGCTGCTGCTCCATCTCGGCATAGTAATCATCTCCTTGCCCCTCAGCATCATCATCGAATTCCGCTGGATTCGGAAGCCCTGCACCCTTGGATTTTCCAGCAGCAGCAGCATCAGAATTCGTAATAACCTTCACCAACTCCCCCCTCATATCCTCGAGCTCCTTGCCAACATCGTCAACGAGTTTGCGACGGCGCTGTACTTCCTCTATATCTAGCCCAAAACGGTACGGGTCTTGCTCGACGGCTCGGACACTCTCGACTAGGTCGTCGAGGTCCGCTGTTAGGTCTGTAAGAGTTGTTTCTAACTCCGAGCGCGCTTGCTGGAGTTCAGGATTTGAGGGGGATTTTGCGAGAGAGCGGATGCGGAGATATGAGGAGAATAAGGGTCTTGTAGTGCCGAGGGTTGAGAGGACATCGCTGGGTTTGGTTGTTAGCTAGTGTGGCATGTTGTTTTGGAGGCGGCACTTACGCTTGGACTTGAAGAAAGGGGTCTGCGTGCTCCATTATTAGTGCTATTAGAGAGTGTATTAAATGTGGATCATGTCAAGAAGTCTGATGGGAGGAATATGGACTGAGGAAGATGCGATGGAGATGGAAGCTCTCGGTGTTGATGCGGATACGTAATTGAGAAACGGGGCCGCGACTCTTCACCGCCCGCTGTTTCGGCTTCAATAGTACCTACCATTCGCCCGGACAAGGTACCTGTGGAAAGTGACGGAATTACAACTACTGCTACTGTATAGTATATGGTGTTGACGGTTACATAAAACTAATTTCATTCATAACTCATGATACGCAAATCCAAACCAAATTGATCGTGTTCGTATCCAACCCAAACACAGTAGGGTATAGGTGGAGTATAGTATCCCGGTCTAGTACGCAGTACTCCCGATAAAGATAAAACGAAAATAAAAGGAGACAGATCTAGCTTTTCGGCGGCGGGGGCGAGATCCAGTCCCCTTCCTCGAGCCAGATCCCAGCACTGCCGTACTTCCCTGCCTCGGCGCCCCTCAGGAACGCGAAGCGAAAAAAGAGGGTTTCGGGCTTGTCCTCGCCGCTGGGGTGGGTTTGTTCGAGCTCAAGGTCCGAGGGTGGGACCTCGAAATCACCGTCAATTGAGGATGTGTGATGTAGTTCGAGGCCGGCGTGGCCGTGGCGATGCCAGGTGAATTCTCCCGCGGGGTCCTCGTCTAGGTAACCGCGCCAGCGCTCAACATCGTTGACTAGGACCGAGACTCCGTCCACACCTAGTTTGTCCATGCGTTTTCGCTCCCATAGCGTGAACGTAATGTTGCCATTGCCATGATAGGGCTCGCCGGAGCCCCTATCTGGGAGGGAAATTGTGACAGAGTTATCGTTGACATTAGGTGAGGTGCCTCCCCACCATCCATGCAGCCCACCAGGTCCTGGTGCTTGTTCGCCAAGTGCAGCGGGCGTTTCGATGATGGAAGCAAAGCCCCACCTGGCAATACCGTTGATGAAGAGGCCAAGCAGCAACCCCTGGTAGACTAATGACGGTCGAGTGGGGAAAGCCGTCCCGTACATCAAGAGGATCGCAAGGATATAATGGTGAATGCGAAGGCGGAGCCCGGGGAGTGGGAGTAGAATCAGAAGGATCAGCGCCATCGTTCCGTACACCTTCAAGTAATGTGGCATCAAGCCACCCATGCGAATTTGATGGGTTTGGGTTAAGATGATAGCGAGGACGGTAGGAATGACTATGGCTAACGCGAGCTTCGCACCAGGTTGTTGCTGAATATCATGCGGCGTCAGACGCTCAAGCGGGATCAATCTCGCAAAAGTATAGTTGTTCAGACCGCCAAAGAATGCAGGGGGCAAGAAGAGCAATGTTTTGCTGAACTGATAGATAGGTGACGATAGAGGCGTCAGGAGTGGTCGCGCACAGTATCTGAACAAGACAAACGCAACGAATGATGCTGGAAGAAGCCGAGCGACGAAGATGGACATAAGAGCGGCCAGGTCAGCCCGAGGCGGTGGATCAGACACCAATCCCACCTGGCTAAAAAGCATGAAGAACGTGCTCAAGAATAGTACCGCAGGGGACGAGCAGAAGAGCCACAGGACAGCGAGCGCCCCAATAGTGATACCTAGTAGGGGCCATCGTGGATCTTGCGGGCAAGTGGCATCTGACGACGGCTCGACGAAGCTGAAAGACTTGGGGAAGGTCGACGGAAAGCCGAGCGAGCTGATTCCATTTTGTTTGGATGCATGGAATGAATGCGCAGCTCCTTCTAATTGGGCCACGCCGCAACCTCCATCGTTATCAATGACTCCTGCATGGAGGGCGGCTTGACAAATGAAGCTGTCGGCACGATATACGCCAGGCTCATCCGATCCCGGCTCAGGTCCTCCGATGACAAGTCCCCTATAATTAATTGTCTGATTACCAAAGGCGTAAGGTTCGATCGTTTTCGCGTCTCGACAGTTGGCTGGGCATCGGAAGGGTGTTGCCGCTGCGGTGAAAGGACGGCAATCGTTTCCATTGAGTCCACAACCATTACCAGGTGTCCTGCGGTACATTCGTTAGAAATAAGCGACATAAGCACCCGGATATAACTACTTACCAAAAGGTACTCGAGCAAGACAATGTGATAGGCCGCCCGTAGCCTTCAATGTAACCCGCGGATCGAGAATGTAGAAATAGGATAGCCCACGGCAGGAACCAAGCGAAATATAGGAGCAGAAGTAGGGACACCTTATGTTTGCGCTTCGGGAAAAACTTGTCCAGGTACCGCCTAGGCAGTTCCTGGATCTGGGGAAACAGAGGGTTCAACAAGAGCGGGTATGGCGGGTCTGGGCCCTTGACAAATTCAGCGGTCGTGCGAGCAGCCTTTCGAATCGGTAAAGGGACCCAGCCCCAGCGGAAAGATTTCGAGGATTCCCGTAACCAGACGGGAAGTACGGTAGGACCGGTGTCGACATGGTGAGGGAGTAGGTCGGGAGCGTCGGGATCGTCGGATTGGTCTTCAACCTCTACCGCAGGAGGTATATACACCCGAGAACCATCACCTGGGCCTTCTCCTAACATCCTGAGATGACCTTAGGGAGCAGATCAAATCAACGACGAAAGAGCGGAGAAAAACGATGGATATAGATTATCGATAGCCAAGAGGCGGGATTGCCGGCTGGTCTAGAACAGACCCTCTCAACCAGTGGAAGGGCCTATTTTAACGTCAAAAGAGCGCAATCAATGCGAATTCGCGGCTATCGAATAATGAAAGCGGATTGGATAAAGATAGTCGAGATACCAGGAATGAGCGATGAGGAAGGAGAGAGTCGAGTCGAGAGTTAAGAGGGCGGAGACCGGTAAGCGGACGAGATCATGCGGAGGGTGGCGAGCTGGCACCGATCGTGCTTATGTCATCGGCAGGCCATTCCGATCATCAGGGAAGGCTTCAAGGCAACAAATTAAGAAAATATAAGTTGTTTGGATCATTCTGGTGGACAAAAAGAAAATAAACCTGCAGCCTCGGATCTGCAGGAGAGTGGACGAGATATCGGTCAGGCACAAGAAGGATGTGGAGAGATCATCCCGTGCATACAGTGCTTTTGTTGCGGCGGTTGTGGGTGTCATACTAAAACTCTCTAACGGCTAACGGCTAACGGCTATCCTGCTTTCAGGTCCTCAATCTAGTCTCTACTCCCAGGGCCCTGCTCAACCTTTGCAATGTTTTGGAGATTAAGATGATGGGCGGTGTCTCTATCTCATTCTCCACATTCTCTTTGTTCCCCATTAATTTAACCGTTTGCGGGCAGGTCTCGCTATCAAGATGGTGCCATTGGCTGTGGAAATGAGCCGTTCTTTGGTTCCAGTTGCTTATCAAGCAAATTGGAGACAACTCCAAGCAGCCTTATAACCCGGAGCCGGGAGGCGATGAGTTGACAGTCTGATCAGCGGCCATAGCTGAGTGCAAAGACATCATTCACAATGGCCTCTTTGTCACCTCCAGTAGACTTGTCCCATCATTTCAGCTACATAACCAAGCGGCGTGCGCCGAGTGCCGTGAAAGACTTTTACAAGTACTTTCTCATCCCCGGCATTGCCAACTTGGCGGGCGGTACGGCCTCTGATTCAACATTAGCTGGTTGACTTCTCACAAATCTGATGACTGTAGGACTGCCAAATGCCTCTTATTTTCCGTACGACACCTTAGAAGCTTCAGCCGCCCGTTCTCAGCGATTTGCAACTATTCCAGGTGGAAAGGCCAAGGGTCCACAGTCGAGCGAACGGATAACCGTACCCAAAGACTCCCAGAGCGCCATCACGCAGAAGATTGATATCACAACAGCCTTGCAATATGGCACTGCTGAAGGACTCCCTCCTCTGGCGACATTTGTGAATACGTTCGTTCGTGAACATCTTCATCCGAACGTTCCGTATGCCGGTGGCCCAGATACCCTTATGACCACAGGGGCAACTGACGGGTTCTCTAAGGCCATTGAAGCCTTCACCAACCCGTGGAATCCTGATCGTGATTGGGTACATCTTCGTCAAGGAATTCTTTGTGAGGAATATGTGTATATGAATGGCATCCAGGCTGCCAAACCAAGAGGACTCAACATCGTCCCGGTAGCCATGGACACGGAGGGTATGCTGCCGCATGGCCCGGGAGGATTGGACGATGTTTTGGAAAACTGGGATTTCCGCCGAGGCCGTCGTCCGCATTTGATGTATACCGTAACGTGAGTAACTCAATCGATGACGCTTGTTTCGTCGGCTAATTACTCGCCCCAAGTATCGGCCAAAATCCAACCGGCGGCACCTTGTCTGTCGAGCGCCGTAAGGAGATTTACGCTATTTGCCATAGGTATGACATCGTCATCGTGGAAGACGATCCATACTGGAACCTGCAATACCCGTCAGCCCAAGAAAGGCAAGCTGAATACCGAAACACTCGGACTAACCCGCATTTGACACCGCGCAATTATAACGCTGGCAAAAAGTCTTCTGGATACGAGTTTCTTGATTCTCTTGTGCCCTCGTATCTGTCGCTCGACACCGACGGCCGGGTTGTTCGCCTTGATACCTTCTCCAAAACTATTGCGCCAGGCTGCCGTCTCGGTTGGATGACAGCACAGCCAGCTGTAATTGAAAGGTTGGCTCGTATTACAGAGTCAACCACTCAAGCTCCCTCAGGATTTGTCCAAGCCCTGGTAGCTGAAATGATTCTTGGCCAGCAATCAGATGACAAGTCCATCAATGCACGGAAGGGCAACGGCGATGAGAAAGGTTGGCAGATGGACGGTTGGGTTCGCTGGCTTGAGGGCCTGCGCGCGGGATACGAGCACCGCATGCAGCAGATGTGTAGTGGTCTGGAAGAGGGCAAATATATCGTGCTTGATACTGAGAGACTGGATGATCTGACCTTGGGCGAGAATAATGAGGAAGACTCATGGGAGGTTCTGGATAAGGTTCGGATGTTCGACTTCGCTTGGCCCACAGGAGGAATGTTCATTTGGATCAAGGCGGGCTTGGACAGCCACCCCTTGCGTCGGAAGTACAGACCCGAGAGGCTAGCAAAAGCCCTATGGACGCATTTGATACAAAAGCCGCATCTCTGTCTCCTTGGAACAGGAACGATGTTCTCACCAACGGATGAAATCAAGGCTCGTGGTTATCAGTACTTCCGGTTGTGCTTTGCGGCGATGCCTGCAGATGATGTGGTTCCGGTCACTCAGCGGTTGGTGGACGGGTTTAGAACATTCTGGCAGAGAAAGAACCTCGATGGCCTTGAGGGTGATAACACGGCACAAGCGGTGGAACACCTGCAGGTAGAGCCGTCTGTGAATTTCATGGGAATGGGGTGCTAGATTTGAAACGAATCTGGCGTTGAAATGCGAATGGACAGGAGTACATAATGATATAATGAAATGAATCTAGACAGCAATACCTTGTAACCTGACTAAATTGTATTCATGAAGGGGTTGATGTTCGGAATGTCGATTTCAGCTCTGATGTGCATCTCATGCAGCATTATGTTTGATTTATACATTACTAATCAAGGTTGTACAGCGCGACTATACAAAATGTAAAATTATGAACTGCGGGGAGATTAACACCGCGTCCAAATCTCCAACAACTCAATCTAAACCCACCCCGCAGAGACCTTTAGCAGTGCACTATTGCAAATGGATTTATAGAGTTTCTTGCTTCTAATATTCGTCTAAACATACCACTCGACAATTGAACTGTGGTAGAGTATTGCTAAAGGTGTCTGCCTGGACGGCCCCTCACAAAATGTCTGATCTCAACGCCGACCTCGCAGAGGAAATCGAAGCCATTAATGCCATCTACGACCCGGATACTATTACGATATCAGACACGTCCAAACATAGCTCTATCTCAACGCTAGACTTAGGGAATTCGAGCTCGCCTGGAACAAAAGCAGCGACAACGATCAAACTCCAAATCCCGAACCATGCAAACCTATCATTCCTCCTCGCCTTTGAGGCAACTTACCCAGATACCGCTCCTCGAATACTTGGGACCGCATCTACAGCTTCACGCGGGGAGGGTAAAATCGCCATCGATGTCCTCGAGGATATTCTCAGCCGGACATACCAACCCGGCGCAGTCTGTCTCTTTGAACTCATAAACGAAGCCATCGAGACTTTCGAAGAATTGCGCATCGGTACCGACGATGCAAGCACAAATCCTACATCAGCAGAGACTGCAGCAGCGACTACACCCGCCGACGGTGATGGCGTCGAAAGTATAACCGCAACCACTGCCACTCTCACTCTGCACGAGAGCATGGGTCTCTCCGAACCACCACCCTGGATCCTCTCCGAGGTCATCTCCGAAAAGAAATCCGTCTTTGTTGCGCGCGCGGCCCACGTTACCAGTCTAGACCAGGCGAAGACTTACCTGGATTATTTGCTTGCGAGTGATAAGAAGGTTGCGTCTGCGACGCACAATATCAGTGCGTGGCGGATTAGACAGCTAAGCAAAGCGTCACATGCCGCTTCAAAGGATGGAGGAGGAGGCGGGAAAGGGTCATCTCCGGCGTCAACTACGGAGATGATCATCCAGGACTGCGACGATGACGGGGAGACGGCTGCGGGCGGGCGACTGCTCCATCTCATGCAGTTGATGGATGTATGGGATGTTGTCGTCGTCGTGACAAGGTGGTACGGTGGTGTGCATTTGGGGCCGGATCGGTTTCGGATCATCAATGCTGCTGGACGGGATGCACTGGTCAGGGGCGGATTTGAAAAGAAAAAAGAGGCCGGTGGTGAAAAGGGGAAGAAGAAGGGGAAGAAGTGAGTTATCGGTCGTCCCAGTCGGTATATTGAAGGATTGGTACTACATCGTGTAAAACTGCCTTCTTTGGATAATACGGCCGCGCAGCGTGTCATCCCTAAAGGATTGTGACTCCGCGAGCATAGCCATCACATCCACCGCGGTCAATTTGACAGACTGGTCTGGTGTGACTCTTTGGATATCCCCGTTGGATCCGGATCGACCGCACCCTTACGGACCGAAGTGAAGCTGAAGCTCGCTGATCCAGGGACCTGAGCGGGCTGAAAATGAGGGATCTCGCCCCTCTACCTATCCAATCTCAAACGTCAAATCCATAGCCTACGAGGATACGCGCGAGTCGTGTAGTTGGGGTACTGTGGCAAAAGTTGTAACAACGATCAAAACTCTTTTCTTCTTGCGAAACAGAAATATAGACGCCTAAAGGAATGTTCAGGATACTTACACAGCCCCGCCTCACAATCGGATATGCACTAGTAGATAGATCTCTAGACAGAAAACAGATATTGAGATGATCATGTTCAGATCCGGAAGTAGTCACTCATCCCCTATTAAAAAGAAAGAAAGAAAAAGTACGGGATAGAGTTAAGTTGGAGCTTTGGGCAGGTTTCACCATATGAACACCGGAGGTGGACAGTGGCTTAGACATTATCTCCCTAGGCCCGGCCATGCCGTGTCGTCAAGACGACAACCCATGAATCGAGAGAATCGAATCAATTGACCGAATCGAGAGTCGAGACCATCTCAGTTTTCTCTTCAGAATAATACCGGCAGCGCTAACCCCTCGTTAATTTAGTGGGTACATGCTCTTCAGTAGCAGTGGTGCACTCCGTATCCCGAAACACGTTGCACTGCCTCCCCATTTTCTGGCCCCAATGTCGTACAGGGGAGGCAGACAATGGCATTGACATTATTCAGTTATTGACGGGGATTCAGAAACTATGAGAGACACATGCTTTGTTGAATGGATGTTACATGATCGCCCTGAAAGAGGACACTATGGAATGGGGCGATGCTTGCATCACTCATCAGGAAACACTCCATATTGTTCCAAGAATTACATGAAGTCCACTTGGGATAGTAGATCCTTAGTAGTGTAGTGTCGCATTACACTACGGGAAATAGATGTTGTGCAAGAGATAATCTCGCCTTGAATAATTATATCCAATCAGCTGTGTTTCATATATTCACGCTGAGAAATGCCTGTCACACAGGGTTCCTGAAAAAATACCCTGGGGACTATTTTTCTATCCTGTCAGCACTCTCAAACGAACCATGTAACTTCGTGCCTGTCCCTTTAGCACTTGCAAGTAAAACTTTGTACATGAATCTCTAGTCGCTAAGAACACTGCTAGAGGTGACCATTCATACTGACGCTAGAAAGCGGCAGAGGGTATAGACAGACAGCGGCCGTAATTCAGTGATATGGAACCCCCATCCGGAATGGTGCAACAAAGCTCGCCTCGCCGAAGACAGCCTTAGTTCCCTGTCCGTTGTTGACTCCACCTAGTCGGACGTTTTTCTTACCGAATAACTTAAGCCGGCCTTCTGTATCAAGTGGTTCGTAATCATTCCCACTTGGCACGATGTACGGATTGTTGTGCGTCAAGCCCATCACAGAATCAAACATATCGGGCGCCATCGTTCTAAATCGAACGTAAAGCCCTGTTATCCCGATCGTAACAATCGTAAATGACGAGATGATAAGAATAACGACCCACATGTATTCGGGCTTGTATACCTCTGTGTAGCGCGTTAGAGTGACATCCGTGGATGCGCCGATGAAGGGTGCGCCGGACGATACAAGACGGTCAACCTCATGCGGGTACACGAAGTTATTGGCATCATAGTCCTGCCACATTGTCTCGTTGGCGACAGTTAAGAGACCATTGCTGGGAATATGAGGCTTGCCATAGAAACTTAGATTATCTGCTTGTAGGTCGCCGGAGAACCCCGTGGGAGCCATGAAGGCCTGGACACCTGTGTTGAGGAGGATGGAGGCTCTGGTGGCGAAGAGGTCAATGTCCATCGTAGACAAGTTAACTAAATACGGAGTGCCGAGGACTCCTGTTAAGATGGGGGCGATGTTTGAGTTGTTCAAGAAGAGTTCAGAGGTGCTGGACCCCCACATCGCGTCTTCCGCCGCTGCGTCCCCGGAACTTATTGCTGTAATCATATCGAGAATCTTCCAGCCCCAATAATCGATCACAGTGAAGTTCTTTTCGCGGTGGTCTGTGGTAGATTGTCGAATTTTCGTAGCCGTGCAGCTTTTATCAATGCATTCTATGTAGGACTCAACCGGGCGTTGAGTAACTTGACATGCGGTCACCGATGTCATGTCGGTGTTACTAGAGTTAAAGAGTATAGTCCGTGGGAGAGTGTAGTTTGGGTTGTTCTGGTTGACTTTGGGGTAATCAGTGCTAGAATTACGTCCCCTGGATGTACCACTGTTGTCGTGTATCCCACCGGGTATGTACCGATCCGCAGGGAGACCAAGGTACTTTTGGGAGCGAACCCAATGATTTTCGTAGTAGACAGAAGAAAAGCAATCTTTGCAGCCCACTTTCAGTCCAGATACATCAAGTTCCTGCTCAACAAAAGGTGAGCAGGACAGCTCGAGATAGGTTGTTTCAACGCTGAAATGGACATCGCCCTTTTTCTTCATGTCTGGAAGACCAACGATAGGCATGCCGAATAGAGAGGTGTAGTCTTCAATTTGTGTCGCATGACTGACAGGCATCCAACCATCAGCAGTGGCTTCAGACTGATTCCCTGCTTCGAGACGAGGAATCTTGACGTTTGTCCATTGGTCGACTGGGCCCGCCTTAATTTCAACACTTTGCATTAAACCAGCCGTGTAAAGATCACGCATCGATAATGGCCATGAGCCATCATTCCCGACCATGATTGCTACCCAAGTGAACATTGCCCCGAGAGGGCCATTATCCCAGTAACGAAGCTCAGGGTGGCTAATGTCGGTTAAGTTGGCCTTGTACAGTAACCGGATGGTACTTTGGCCCCCAAGAGGTGACATCGCCCAGAGCAAAAGGAGACCCCAAACAAGCACGGAGAGTGGCATTGTGTAAAGATGCTTTATGGGATCCGAAGTTGAGTTGGTATTCATCAGGGCCCATAACGTCTAGAAATTTCAAGCGCGAGGTTAAAGGCGGGATATCAAACCAGGCGGGATATCAAACCAGGCGGGGAGGAGCAGACTTACCGACATCCTTACAGATCTCTGCGCACAGTATCTGCCAATGCTTTTGAGCGAACCAGAAAGCAACGCAGCAAATATTATAGGGTATATCGTGGGTCCCTATGCCAATTAGACGGGGCATTACTGTGCTCTGTACAGTACCTACCAGTTTCATGGCCTGCTCCATAACCGTCCCCAGCCGATCACCCGTGGGCCTGTTGTTGATGCATAATGCCCCGAGTGCGAGTGCTATTCGATGATTAGTATACCGAAGACGTTACTGTGAGAGAGAGCACGATTACCTATGAAACACAATGTGACCAAACAGAGGAGCGTATCAAGAATAAGCGTTAGAATAGAGCCTGACGGCTTTCTCAAAGTTTTACCAGAGCTATTTTGTGTGCCAACTGGGATTTGGTTGGAGTAAGCGTTTTTGAAAGGGGTTGCCTCCGACCGCAGAGTGCTTCCTGATGAGAAGCTTTTGAATAGGGGGATAAATGGTCTTCCTTCTGTATGCTGAACCATGGTGATGTGACGGGGAGTTTACTTGAGCGAAAGTTCCAAGGCTCCGGAGAAGGGTCAGTCATTCTTAAGTCGCACACAACCCTGCCACTCGCTATGCAGTAATACCAAATTTAGCATGTTAGCGCTGTAGAATTGGCCAAGTTAACAAGCAGAGAGGCTCGGCGGCGGCTACGAGGGCATGAGCGACTCCAGCGCCCAATCGTGTCCTATCGGGTGTGGAGAAACTTGCTGGTTGCCGCCGACTACTCTGCGGCACAGCAATGTGAAACAATTAGAAGGGAACAGCGTGAGACTTTTTGGGGAGCACAACATATTGATATGAACATGAGCATAGTTTCTTTGTTGTTGAGGCTGAATTGCCGTGGGTTGGCGGCGGATGGTGCCGCCAACCATGGATGCTAATCGGTAACTCAATGCCCGACTTGGTTGGCAAACCTGCAATGTCAAGAAGGCTCGCAAGGGATTAAGCCTTTGTTAGGGTGCCTAAATTTGCACTGTGCACTTATCGGCAGGAGCCGCAAACTAAACTGTCTCATATAGTTGTAAAGTCGCACTTGACGCAATACCAAATACCGGCCGGATGTCTGTAGACTGTAGGGAAAAGCCTTTGGGGTGACGGCTGGTTGTGTAAATCGCGACAACTGGCAACCATCTTAAGAAGCCGAGCCAGGAACTTTTATAATTTACTAATCCTGCTCTCCCTGTGCGAGAAGAACCAGACATCACAAGAGAATCACAAGGCAAAGGTCTCCGTCAGGAAAGATGGATGCTGGCTGGCTTTCTCTTTTCGAGTTTCAATGCGGGGACACTTCAGTATCTGAAACACGAAGTCTGCCAGAGCACTCGCTTAGGTATTGAGCCAGTCGGCTCTTTTCGAACGACGTCTCGACTCTCTGTGTCCACCGTATGGTCGCACGGTCGTACCAAATCAAACTCAAAGTCGTCAAGCTCATAAACTCGGTCGTTCCTGTTTCACACCCGGAGCTGCCTGAAACCAAGCCCGCTCGCTTACAGATGAAGAACCAAACGATTGTGAAGGGAGAAGGCCACAACCGAACCGGTTCCAAGACTCCTGGGAGTTGGGTTCAAATGCGGAGATGGGCTCAACCATGGGTTCACGCATGTTTTCATCGCAAACTTTGGACGGTCGGGGTCCTGTGCGGGAACGGAATCAGGTACCAAGGTACGCAAGGTACGGATGGCGGACTCAAGGTTTGGAACATGATTCAGTTGCCGCCTTGACTCCCAACCTCAATTCTTTTCCGCCTGATAAGTCAACTATCCCTCGCCTGACAAGCAAGGCCACTCCAATAGCTGAAGGTCTTGATGGACGGGGCGACGATTGGTGAGGTGTCAAAGATCAGGCGGCGGTAAAAAGTACATGTGTACAGGTCTGGTTTGCCACACCGCGTCGCCACTGAATAGCGTCTTGAATACTTGATGCTGCTGAGGAGGCTCAGTCATTGCCTCAGCCACAATTGATCGGCTGAATTCATTCAATTACAATCGAGTAAGAGAAATATCGGGGATTGCGACAAAATTGTAGCTATTTTCTCGGCACTCAGAGCTCTGGAGTCCCTCGACCCAAGGCAGCAGTTGACTGCAGTAGGGATCGTATCCGGAGTTCGCCGTCCAAAGTGATTGACAGCCAGCCCACCAGCATGAAACGGCAATGTTCCCCCATAATGACCCATCTGGGAAGTGTGATTCTGTTGCCATCGGATAGCAAATGTCAGTGGCTCAGGCTTTGGCGCGGATCGCCCCACGCCTTTTGGTCGGGGAAGCCTGGAGCCATCCGATTATTCCCAGTTTGGAAGGAATTCGTGAAGCAAGAGTAGACGAAGATGACGGGTGAATCGTGAATCTGATTGAAGCAGAAGGATGAGCCGAATCGCCCGTGGCGTGGAGATCGTTGGAGTCGCTCCTTCATCTCATTCTTCGGTCCATCTGGCAATAATAATAATTACGGTGATGGACACACGTTACATGGCTTGGAGGACTAGAATCTCTTGATCCATCAGTTGTGGGATGTGATAATCTCGCTTCGGGAGGATTAAGAGCGGGAAGTATACCCAACCGTGGACATGGGAGGGACTCCTCAAAGCTGGACCCTGCCGAATGTAACACAGCTGCTGTCGTCCATGGCTGTGCCGCTGCAGACACCCAGACCGAAATTTCTGGCCTGAATCCAGGAAGATCTTTCGACAGAGAGTGCAATGCAGAGTGCTGATTCGCAACCGATCAGCCGTTCCGTCAGCCAATCTGACGTTGACGGTGGACTGCTGAACCAGGCACTTGGGGCCCTGACCCTCTGAACGGCCAGATGGTGCGACACGCCCAGTCTCAGGCGAAAGTTTCCCACGCGGAGAATTTACGAACTACCGTACCGTCCAATACGCTCCCTTGCAGTGCGCACCCCTGTCGCATACACGTATTGACGGTACGGACTTAGCCTGGTTGGTCGATATTCTTCAGAGCGAGTGGGCTGGCCAGCATCCCTGTCTCGGGACTAGCGCCCAAAGCGGCTTAGCGGAGATCAAAGGTGGCCGAATAGAACATCATCCTCGCTTCTGACTTTTGTCTTTGCCATCCTCCTTCTTGGTCTGCAGTGGACCTCCGATGCGGGCTGTTTCATCTTTTGCAAGATGCATCCATTCGCGATGCAACTCAGGGTCCCTGATGGCCATGATCCCCCCTGAGACCCCCACTCCAGAGCGCCTTCGTCGGCTAGGATCGAAGACTACCTATGTGCTTGCGACGCTGCGAGATGGCAGATATAAGACTCCCTTCGATCCCAGCGTCGAATTCTCTCCTTCTTTTCTTCATCACGCAGCGCGTTTCGATCCTTCCATCTGAATTCGTTCGACAGTTCTACAGGCTAGTTCCTGTCTCATTCATTTTCAAACCTTTTGGTGCTTTTGCCTGTGGCAGACCACCGACATTCCTTTCTAGACATCAAGTGACAACCAGCCCTTCGTCTCCCTCGTCAACTCAGCAGGCTATCCTTATCCTGCCCTAAGAAAAGGTATTCCTTTAACTTAGCAATCCCATCTTGTCCTCGTTGGATACTTTCTCGTCAACGATGCACTAGTCGTTTTGTTACACTGGTACTATATAAACATATAATGTACATTGACTAACTTCTATCCAGACTTTCTTACCACTTCCTGTCTATATATATATTCTGATTCGTCTGGTACGGTCAGAATACACATTCATTCAACTGTCGAACGATTATCAGCTATCGAATCGTCCGAAATCCATCAAAATGTTCTCCAAATCGGCTCTTGCGGTTGCTGCCCTTCTGGGCTCCTCCCTTGTTGATGCTCACATGCTCCTTGTCAACCCTGCACCGTACAAAATTGACCCAAGCGACAACAGCCCGATTGAAGCGGATGGAAGTGACTTCCCCTGCAGAGTTTCTTCTTACGAAGTCGTCACGGAGAACCAATTGACACAGGGTCAGCCCTCACAGCTAGAGTTCAAGGGTAGTGCTACACACGGTGGCGGTTCTTGCCAGATCAGTATCACCTCCGACCGACAGCCGACGAAGGACACGAAATGGAGCGTTATCAAATCCATCGAAGGTGGCTGCATGGACCCCAATGAGGGCAGTAGTAACGCCGGAACCAGCGCGGGTGAGAAGAGTTCCTTCACCCCCAGCTTTACCATTCCCGAAAGCTTCGAAGACGGAAAGTACACTTTGGCCTGGACTTGGTTCAACCGTATTGGAAACCGTGAGATGTACATGAACTGCGCCCCGGTTACTCTCGGTGGCGGTTCCTCTTCGAAGAGATCCGATGTGGCCGCTGTCCAGAAGCGTGCTGAAGATTACCCTGATCTGTTCATTGCCAACATCAACGGCTGCATGACTGAGGAGGGCAAGTCTCCTCGTTTCCCCAACCCCGGTGATGATGTTGAGTCTCTCAATAAGGCCAACCTCATCGCAGACGCTAGCGGTGTCTGTAACTCCGGCTCGCCTACCTGGGGAGATGCTGGTATGAATGGCGGTGGTGGCCCTGCCCCCGAGCCCACTTCTGCAGACGCTGGTGCTGGAGCTGGGTCCGAGCCAACGCCCACCGCTTCCGTCAGCGTCGGAGGAGCTGCCGGTGTCGCCCCAATCCAAACCGGACAGACCACTCAGGCGCCCGCCCCGGTTGCTCCCACCGCTTCATCGACCTTCGTGTCTTCTCCTGCTGCCCCCACCGCCGCCCCAACCTCAACGCCCGGTGGCTCTTCAGGGTCTACCGAGGGTGCTCTTTCCGGCGCCTGTACCGACGAGGGTGCCTGGAACTGCGTTGGAGGATCTTCCTTCCAGCGCTGCGCCAGCGGTCAATGGACTGCAGTCCAAGCCATGTCGGGCGGCACCCAGTGCACCCCTGGCCAGAACCGCGACTTCGCTGTCAAGGCCGTCGAGGTCAAGTCCCGCATGCTCAAGGAGAAGCGCCGACGCATGCACGGTCACAACCACGCATAGATGCGTACCCATCCGCTGGCCCGGGTGGTACGTTTCCTCTCATGCAAGCTTACCTTCGTTTCTACTCGCTTAGGGTTGTGACCTTGCATGCGCTTGGAACTGTTTTTTCTTTTCGTTTCGCTTCATGTATTTACATTGGTTGGATTGGACAGCGCGGGTGTGAGTTCGCATAGTATATATAGGTCATTGGGCGCCAGATACCATCTCATATCCAATTGGGCTGTTGCCATTGTTTCTGATACTCCTCGTACATTGTGTGGATACCCTAGAATTGTAGAACGCTTCCCCTGCATAATGATAAAATACCACCAACTAGGATCCACATCAATCCGATCAAAAGTCAACGGTCCAAACCGATATACGATCATAATAGCCCTAGAGCGCGCGCGTCCATTCTCACCTAGCCATCAAACCACGGCCAGGACCACGTCACAATCTAAACTCAAACTCACCATTGAGTTCTGACAGGATGTAGCAGTAAAAAAGCATCCTCATTTAACCGCCGCCCTGCTTCACCGTATCCTCGCCCGAGCCAATAACAACCACAGCAGCCAGATCCCAAACGCAGTCTCAACGTCAAAACATGAACCCAAAATAAACTCGTCAAACCCCTCGCAACCTAAAACAAAGCACTTTCGTCAGGACGATCCCCGACCACGTCATACCAATTCGGCCCTGCCCCTCTCTCCTGCGAGCTTGTCAGCCGTCGACTCGTCAGAATTTAGCGCCGGCGCCTAAGGATCTGCCAGTAGAAAGCCACGATCCCACTATCTTGGAATTTCCTGAATCCTGAATCCTGGTTCCATTTCTGCAGTGGAGCGCATGGTTATTAGCACCTTGTCTCATGATCTGATTAGACTGTTGCTGTCAGTGTCAGATATGCCCCCCCGGCCGGTGGGGATCCTCTCCTCTTTTTGTGAGATCGCAGATCGACCAATGATGTTTGTACTCTGGGGTGGGCTTTATCACGGCGCTTAGATCAGGTATCGACCTAATAGTTTAGGTTTCTAATTTGATCTGTGTTTGTCGATCTATAGGGCTTTGGTCTCTGGGCAGGATGCAGGATTTTGAACCGTTTTTGGGTAGATGCAGACTTCGACCTTCGAGTGTCAAGAGTTCAGGTATCAATGAGGGGTATATGCGCCGGCGCTTCTGATGCCAGGATACGATAATGGTGATAAAACTGTCCTATTAATATGTACTGTGATTTTGCGTCATAGGCTGTGGGCATTTTCTAGATATATTTCATTGATATTAGAATTGTTGTCAATTTCAGAGAAGGCTGCACCAAAAGTGCCCGCGCGGCGCTAGTGCCAGTTCAATTCTACTCGGAAATTAGTAACGATGTGGACTATGCCTTTGAATTAATTACACTAGCTACGGTATCTTAACGAAGAAAACAATGGTCGAATCAATTCTGCACCTCCATTCGCTCGGCAGATTTCTGCATCATCGCTGCTTCCATCTCTAGTATACGTGCGCGCTTTCGTGCGATCTCCTCCTCCTCCACTTGGATGGCGGTTTGCAGGCGTTGGACTTCCTTCTTCTAGTGTTGTGCACGCTTGTCAGTGTTTGTTCGAACACGAATCCTATTCCCAGCCATAATTACCAGCTCATCAAAGGACATCGTATTGATGTCCTTTTTGCCCCTCTGGGCCCCGCCGCCATCCTCCTTCTTGCCCTTCTTGTCCTTCCTGCCCTTCTTCTCCTCCTTGGCCGTCTTGGCCTTGGTGACCTTGTTGGGCCAGCGGTTTCGGGGGCCAGCCCCAGTCATAAAGCCGCCACCGACAAAGATTGCTTTGTTTATTATCTGCCCCGTAGCTAGTCAGCATTTGAATGGTTGGATCCGCTTCCAGCCTTACCGTAGAGGGGGCCATGGTGGGTCAATTTGCTATTTGCACCGTTAGCCGGGTATGCTACCTCCCGTAGTTGGATGTACAACGCCTACATACTTCAGAACGTATGTGGATGATTCGAATTAAGAGAGTGAGACGGAAATCAGTTCAACATCTCTATGGGTTCTAACTACTATATATACCTACCTAGTTCACTTAGCAAAGGTTACAATGGTATCAATTGGAGGTCTCACGTGGGCCGCTATTATGCATTGATTCTAGATAGTTTAGAAAGTCTCCTATTAATCTACCTTACTGTCTAGCACTTATGGTCAGAATTATTTATTATTCAGGGCTGTCCTATTGTGGCTGTTGGTTAACCGGGTTATACAATAGACAACACAATGCAGCAATGACAACAATAGGTACAATAAAGCCAGGCAAAGGTTGAAGTCCAGGCCCAGGGCATCATTTCACGTCATACCGCAAGATCAAAAAGCCATACACAGCTAGTGGCTAGCCAGATATCTTCGTCAGATAGGTTTTTCTTTTCCTTGACATGAAATTCGAGTGAAGCAGGTAGAAAAGTAACCACAGCACAGATAAGGAAACAGGCCTTGGAAACTTTGGGGGGGGGAAAGTAAAAAAATAAAGTAATGTCTTGCAGGATGAGTTTAGAATATAATAATGGAGTAGCCTTAGAATACAATACCTACGTTCATAGGAATTAATAATCGAGCTCGCTGTTCAGTAATGGGTGGAAGAGAGCAAAGAGATTTTGGTAGAGCTTTAATAACCTTAGTTCCATCTGTTACCCACTGATATCGATTACTGAAGCACTTTGGTTAACTCTTTCATCCAAGGTCTAACTGTCTACGTCACACCATGAAATCGACCTCACCGCCTCCTTTGCTGGAACCTTGAGCTACACATATTCCTATTCAGGAAGGATCTAGAAGGGGATCAATCGGATGGATGACCTGATCAGCAGGACACGGTGACCGGTGCGATACCGGTCCGCCCCCGACCTGCCTCTAGGAAGATCCTCTTTAGATCTTTTAAGTAATGCATTCTCTTTATCGTTTGACCTCACTTATTAGTTGCTAGACCTCGGCACCTCCCAGTGCCTTACACTAACCGAGGGTGGCTGTCGTTTTCATGGACTTAGTATGACTGCATGACCACAACGGTACCTGGTACTATTCCATTTGCATCCTTGGAACTTCATGTGCCAGCTATCAGTCCATAATCGGCCCATAATCGGCCCATAATCAGCCCATAGAATTTGCACGATCTTGACCGCATGATCCTAACTTTATTCATCTAACAAGCTTCGGCGTCCATCCTAGATACGTCATGTCCTGGATACTTCTAACAAGACAGCAACTTCCCACTATCCTCATGCGACTATTCCGCCTGGCATAGCACACAATGGCCTTATACATCGACCATTTGCTCGATTTCACTCGCTGCATACTATGCGGATGTGCCACCGCCACGCCGTCTCCAGTCTGGCTTGACACAATCCGCGTGCGTAAGTTCTCAACCTCCTCTTCTACCAGTGGTTTCTCGCGGTGCTTTGCATTCTATCATGTCAACAGGTTCACTGACCATATTCATCAATCAAAGTACATCCCACAGCCAGTGGATGGATAAGCTTAACGGGGATAGCCAGCAAGTACAACAAGGTCGCCACGGGGGCTCACAGGAATAGGAAAATCAAGTTTAACGACTACCCCCACTGCCCACTGAAGCCCTGGGAGAGCCGGCATTGTGACTCCATTCCAAGCGAGGAATTTTTCATTTTGCATGAGCAGTGCTGGCAATACGCAGAGAAAAAGCTTTACCCAAGCGGTAAGCCTAATCTGAAGGAATTGTTTGAAGTCTTGTGTGAAGTATCACCGTCGAGGGGTATGTATCATTATGTGCTGTCTGTCTTTTTTGCATTTTTCTAACCAAGTGCTACCTGACTATGGTGGTGCGTGTATAGATCCTGCATATTCTGATCCCAGCCAGTACCACCCTTGTAGAGAGAAGACCATGGAGGAATTCCTCCAGGGTGACAGGGAATTCCCTGGGCCCTCCAGCTCCATGAAGGAGAAGACCAGCTCTTCTTCTAACCCCACCGATCCTTTCCGACGACTGCCTCTCGAAATCCGCGAACAAGTAGCACTTTTACTTCCCAGCCATGAATTCCTGGATCTGCGTCGAGTCTCACGAGCAATGAGCGCCGTCTTCCATGATAACTTCTTCTGGAAGTCACGGTTCAAACGGGACGCTGATCGTGGATACCTCGATTATATCGCCTGCGGCGTTACTGACCTTGATCAAAGCGGGATCCAAAGTCAAAATACTGACTGGAGGCTTCTTTACCATGCTTCCATGAATATTGGGAACAAATTAGAGACGACCGTCAAGGTTTGGGAAGTTGTCCAGTGGATAAAGGATGTCCTTGCTGCGCAGAATGGCTTGCAGGAATCACCATTGTGGTTCTCTGGGCGCGCACTACAGCATTATCACAATGACTCATGCGCCACAGGTAGAAGAGTTGAAAGAGCCAAAATTTCACCCTCTCTAGTTAAGATTGGTGTGACGATGGTATCGAGCAAGACGGTCCACGAGAGGGACGAAGCCCAGGCAGGTTGGAAAGTGTTCGAGACTGAGACGGACATCCTAGCAGTGGAGTTCATCAGCAAAGAGCATGAAAACATCACCCTGGGGACTAGAAACAAAAAATCAAAGAACATATGCCCTCGGAACCTGCAGAAGAAAATGGACGCTTACTACGGCCAGGAGAATGCCGGGGGCGAAACCAAAAAGTCGGCCCCCGAAAGTCCGTTCGATGGCAATGGTGTCCGTGTTCTTTTCAACGCAAAGCCCGAGGATTTCGGTGGCTTCCGCATAAGATATTTCGATGAGAAGATCTCGTCCTTGGGAGTGCTGTCGAAGAACATGGCGTATTCCCACAGGAATGAGCCACAGGCTTTCGGGTTTGATGCCAATGATGAATGTGCATTTGATATTGGAATGGAAATGCAGGATATAGTTGAGGTTGTCGCTACGTTTGAGGTTTGTTACTCTCAGTCCCTGGCCCCCGCTGTTCATCACCATGCTGAGAGGTTCAAAACGCAATCTAGGGTCGATTACTTGTAGACTTGGGTGTCAGAGGATCCCGAGAGGACTACTGGACGTAGAAAAGTTGCTCTAAAGGATACAAAAGCGAATTGCCATCTTGTTAGCAGAATGGAACTAGTTGACCTTAACGGAGACTCCTGATCAAGACTTCCTGCCCCCGGACAAGCCGAAGAGAGAATGCCCCGAAGGGGGAGGAAACACTAACGTGACAAGCGACGACTTCAGGCCCGTAGTCCTGGAAAGAAAACGCACAGTGCCAAATTGACCCCGCGGATATATGGATGTCCCAAGTGTTTCCTCCATTGGTCGTCGCACAAGGAAAGTAGCCACAACTCACTAGTTACGGCCACTTCTGATCTCATCCGCCCAGAGCTTTAGAAGCCCCTGGACGTATACACTATCATCTACCACGTGGAACATGGCTTTTTGGTCGTTCCGGGACCGGTAAGCTTCCCGGAGTCGGTTACTGCCAATTGACAACTTGTAGGCCCGAGCCCATATGCCAATCGCTGTTATCCCATACATACCCTGAACAGCCCCGTCTGAAAGTCGTGCCAGGAGCATGTTTTCCTCCAACTGCGACCTGACATCCCTCCATTCACGGTCAGTTGGCAAGGGATCCTTGCCCCTACGGTCGACAGGTCGTTTAGCCTCAAAAAGGACGACTTTGTGCGTAGCGTTGTTGCGTATGTTCACAACAGCCATGTTCGACCGATTTCCTAGGTTTTGAGCGAGATACGGCTCTCTCTCAACTTGAAAGGTCACATGGACCGCGGTATCACCACGAATGAAAACGTGGTTGTAGGCGCTATGCCAAAGATGATCGACCTGGTCTTCGCGGCTACGCTGACCTTGTGGAGTTCTATTCCGGATGTTAGCGACGTACTTTTGACCAAACTGATCTTTCCCATCGTTAACATAAGCAGCTAGTGAACGCTGATTGCCTGCATTCCGACTGGCACTGCGAGTGACAGGGGCCATATTGGATAAAGTAAACACGTCGAGTTAACTGAACCAGCAGTATGTATCGATGTTTGCGGAAAGTAAAGTTGTTTCTACTCGGATGCAATTACTTTTGAAGTCGTATAAACAATAACACAATTGGAACTGGCCCTCCGGTGTTACTGTTCAATATCAATGGCAACGGCCTCAATCAGCACCCTCCACAAGTACAATAGTAAACTCCGGATCAACCACTATCGACAATAAGATACCTATAAAACACATCTATAGGACTAGCTATTATGTATTTGCCTATCTTACTCCAGGTACTTTGGCGCTGTGTAACACGTTCATAATTGCACTTCAATAATAGGAGTATCTTGTATGCAAATCTAGGGCACCTGTTGGAACTTTACTTCACCCCATTCTTTTTCACGCCGTCTATACTAGTTGGCCACAGTAAAAGCACCCAGGAGAAACCTAGCTAGAGCTTAGACTTACGCCTAGAATACCACTCCCCCACAGCCCCCACAACCTCCCGGACTTCTTCAACCCCAATATCACAATGCAACGAAAACCTCAAAAGCGGCGCATCCGGCGAAGTGGCCGGCGCCAAAAACGGCGCCGCCAGAATCCCTCTATCCGAAAGAAACCGATGCAGCTCAGCCAGCTTATCCTCGTTCTCCATATGCACACTGACAATCGCACAAGGGGTATGCTTTAACCCGCCCGCAACAGGGGCAACTATATCCATCTCCCGCCGGAACAATGTCGAGATGCTGAGTAGCCGTTCGCGTCGAGCGTCGGCGGCTTTGATGACTTCCCAGATTGCGCGGATGCGCACGACGTCGTTCTGCACGAGCCCGGAGGAGAATATAAACGGGTATGAGCGTTCGCGGACGTACAGCGCGTTCGAGCTGAATACTATGCCGGCGCGGGTAGCGTAGGCCTTTGCCAGGCTGGCGGTGACATAGTCTGCATCGGAGGCGAGCTTGAGGGAATGCAGGATTCCGAGGCCCTGCGATCCGAAGAGGCCGAGGGAGTGGGACTCGTCGACGAGGAGGATGCAGTTGTGTCTTTTTTTGAGGGAGACGATGGCCTCGAGGGGTGCGAAAGAGCCCGTGGTGCTGTAGATGGATTCGATGAGGATGAAGCCCGGCCCGTGCTTTTTGATCTGGGACTCGAGACTGGAGGGGTTGTTGTGTTTGAAGAAGTGTAGTTTGACCCCGCGGGATGCGAGGCCGTCGTAGAAGGACATGTGCAGGAGTTGGTCGGCGTAGACGTGCATGTTTGGGTGGCAGACAGCGTGCATGACTCCGACGTTGGCGGCGTAGCCGGACTGGGCGAGGTAGCAGTCTTTGCCGAACCAGGCTGTGAGGTCCTTTTCGAGAGCAGTGTGAGGGTCGAACTCGGAGAGGAAGGCTGAGGAGCGGATGTTGTCGTTGGCATCGCTGGATGTTGACTTGATGAGGTCGTCGGCTTGCTTGGTGAGGACGTCCTTGTGGTGGGCGAGGTTGAGGTAGTCGTTGTCACCGAGTATGATGGAGTGGTCTTTGTTGAAGGTCATCATGATGTCCTTCCAGAGGCCGTTCTGGCCTTTGGTCCGGGTCTTGAAGTAGTCTGAGACACGCTTGTTATGGTCGTCCATCTTGTCGGTTTGTATGAGACCTAGGTGCGAAATAGGGTATGGGATAGGGTACGGGATAGGGTACGAAAGAGTAGGCATATAATAAATGCCGAATGATGGGGATAGGGGGAAAGAACCAAATCCCACTGACAGGACGTTCATTGTTATATGTCACCCTCCCAAATACGTTGGTGAAGATGTTAGGGCTATGAAGGTCTAGAGGTGATTCACTATGCTTTCACTTAGTGGCCGCCACTTACCTTTTAATGAACCTATGTAGACGTTATGACCGAATATTCACTATAAGAATTTTGACCATGTGCCTTTGTCCATTTTCTTCATTGATCTGAGGATGGGTCTGGTTTGCTGTGCCGTGATATGCCAGACCGGTTGCTTGTTGATTGCTCCAAGCAAGTTAAAATTCTGACGTTCTATACAACTCATATTCGACAATTAATAGTATCCTTTTAGTGCCTTAGTACACATGTAGAAATCAACTCAAGACATCGCGAGAAGAGTGACCCGAGTGGCTTCAAAGTCTAGGTTGTTGCGAAGGATTGAAGGAGTAGTTCGGTGTAGTTGTATGATGCGTCACACTCCTCGGCCCTCCGGATCAGCCCCCTAGCAATACTAAAACGAATTTGGGGAAACATTGGGAATATATCGAGCTCATGCTTTTATTGCTATTGCATGGTTCTTATCCAGAATTCTATCTGCACGAGTTTCTATCTAAGCATTTGTTTTCATTTCTCCCAGCATGATGAGAGTCTTCACTGGAGGTTGCTGCTCAACCACGCAAGTCAACCTCAACAGGTTTTCCTTAATGTATAAATTAGTATCTTCAACGGAGTATTCATCCTCATGACAACGATGAATATGACAGCGGTAAAAAATAATTTAGCGTAAAGAGGAAGATAAGGGAGATGTTGCTGGATGCAGGCGATTCCCCTGGTTAAGGTTATTACCCCGACGACCCCTGGGCAAGGTTTAAATAGAGAAACATAAGGATGTTTCTCAAGGCAGCTGATTGAAATGATTTTTGGACTTGACGCATTCGCTACCTGCAGGTTATGGATCATATGAGGGCGAACAGGCCAGTTAAGGCTTTATCCGGGGAAACCCTAGACCAAGGTCGGTGGTGGGGAATACCGGTTTTGATCGCCTCTATGTTGTCTTAAATGCAAAATCAGAATATTACTATCTATAGCTCATGCTGGGATTCATACCCGTTAGAATTTCTGGGAATGCCATAAGCGCCTGTTACTACCTCAGAATAGAGTGAAAGTCCCAAGGGAAATATTCAAAACAAGATCCCATATTAAGTAAAAAGCGTATTCTGTGTCATCGAACAGTTACATATCTTACGCGTCAATCATCACGGTCACCACGGGGTTCATTCTCAACTTCGGGGTCTGATCCAAACTATGTTCTGCATCGAGAACGGAACATCAACTAACCCAAATGCAAGAAAAAGTTGCTCCCATGGAAGCCCTCCATACATCAAGTCCTCGTTGGTGGATGAGTCTTGTTTCTGAACTTCGTTCTGTACCTGACTATCCAGGGACGGCCCGTCTAGGAGGAAAGCTACTTTTCCTCCGGAATCCACTTGACAAAAGGCCTCCGTAAGTGCATCCAAACGTGTCTTGATCAGTGATACTAAGGGCTTAATGCTACCCCAGAAGAAACTGAGGTCTCGAATGACTTCTAGTCCGCCATGGAGCAGGTTGATACATTCCGGAAGATCGATCATTAGTCCACCGGCACTGAGAACATCAACTGCAGACAGTATCACATAACCGAGGAAGGGGTTTATCAAAACGCTTTTTGAATCCACTGGGTCTGTTGTCGTCGGAGACGCGTTGTAGTCAGAGACATAACGTTCTAGGGCGAGCGCGGACCGAAGAATTTCCACCGCGTGGTTCCTAGCGATGTGAACATATTTTGAGGCCATTCCCGGTCGCAGAAGCTGCGAGCGTGCGTATCGATTCAGCTTCAATAGCGCAGCATGGTATAAGAGATGTATTGACATGAATGAATCGACTTTTCTCCCCTGAATACTTCTCTCTAGGTTCATCGCGGTAAATGTCAAGTAGTTCGGCAGTCTTGAAAGCCATTGGTCTGACCGACGGACCATGGTACCATAGAAATCTTCAAAAAGTTTGTAGTACGATTCTGCCGGGATCAGAGATAGCCGGAACACATGGTCCGATATATCTCCCCATATGGACATGACGTCTATCAAAAGTGCCATTGTACTCAAACCGGAAATTTCATTGTCATGGGAAGGGACCTGGTTCAAAAAGCTTTGGAAAAACGGTACGGTCGTGTACTCCTGGGCTTCGTAGGTTTCTTCGCGACAAGGAAGTCTCAACAATGCTGTCTGAGAGGAGATGAAGGTAGTTGAAGGTGCATAGAAACACGACAGGCGCTATGGGATAGTTAGAAATGCTAAGCAATAAATAAATAAGGGGATTCTGGGCATAACTGAACATGCTACTTACGTCAGTTAAGAAAGCGATCCAGAATGTTCGCCGGCGACATTCAATTAGGGCTTGAGGATGCAAGCCGTACTCGCAGGATTGGCTTTGCTCCACGATAACTCCTCCCATCTCAACGTTATACCGCAGGCCGCACACTGTTCGCACTGCAGCGCCAGCAGCATCCCAAGACTTCACGAGCGCCCCGATAGCGAGGTACCAGAGGCTCATTATGATCTGGCTCTGGGCAAGCTGTAAAGAAAGACTGTGCTGGCTATGCTCGAGTGCATACCGAGCGGTGCGAGAGTATCTCTTCATGGCCGCTATCCTATCAGGCCTGTCGGAGAAAATACATCCTAAGGCCATGATAGAATAGATGAGCATTGCATCATCAAGTGACTTGGTCCGGCATGATTTCAACCAGAGCAGAAATCGCCTTCGTGGAAACATATAATACAAGTGATCATTGACGAATGTAAAATACATTTCGGTATAATGTATGGTAGATTCCGGATCGGCCGTATGAGGATCTACTCCCCAGTCGTTCGCCAGTGAATCTTGGGAGTCTAGATCCTTGATTTCTGTTAATATCTCGGTATAGTCCGTGAAACCCGAGCTGGCACTCTCTGTGGAATGCCTCGGCATATTCACATTCCCACAAGATATTTGCGGTAGTCTAGTTGCACATTGTTGGTCAAAATCGGTGATGCTCTCACGGTTGCTATCCACCGCAGAAGGCGTAAGCATAGAATCATCAGATAAAGGAGACTGGGATTTTGTCCCCGGAAGGGAACTCGAACTTTCTGAAGCTCTCGCAACAGCGTATAGTGAGCTAGTGGTGCTGGCATTGTTAGGGTTGCCCATTGTAGGATTGTCTCGCATGTCATATTTCCTCGCGAATTGTGAAGCTCTTGAGGCCGCACGATGGCCACGTGGTCTGTGATCAAGTTAGCAATTAACGCTCGTAGTCCTCCCCTGCGTCGCCTGAATACTTACGCGCTTTCAAACCTGCACTCCCTTCCAGATTTTTGGCATTGGTCGCATTTTGGCAAGTTAGGGTGACACTTTATCTTCTTTTCTCGGCATGTGAGGCACGCCTGGGCTAATCGTTTCCTTGGTTTACCGGCTTTCGTAATGCCCCAGTTGGCATTAACCGGGATGCCGTCAATGATTTTAGGGCAGCGGGACCCATCCGCGTATATATAGCACAACCCTTCACCATCTATATACCTCTCGTCCACGACGTGCGGACGAACTTGTGCCTTCGCCGATTTTCCAGTAGCACTGAATAACCCTAAACTGCTAGCATCGGGGGCGGTTGCTACCGGAGTTCTGTCGTTTGACTCATCACTATACTGGCGGTGCAGGCTAGGCGGATATGACGTGCGAGATGGATTCGGGTTGAAACCTAGATATGCTGGGGTATCACGTCCAATAGCACGAGTCGAGATGTGAGATATAGGAGGTAGGCTATGAGGTTGCGGCGAAGCCATCAAATCCACATTTGCCCTAGGGTTTTCATATAATACTGGTCGCGTTTCCTTGGATGGCGTATTAGACTCGTTATGGTGCAATCTTTCAGGCGGCTCCCCTGTTTCGCTTCGAGGTAAGATTATTCCAAAATTTCGAGGGTTGTAAGGTGATGGTGAACGGCTTAACTGCGCTGTTGGGGTAAGAAGCTGGCTAACAGAAGGGAGTTGCTCGTTCGCCTGTTGGTAGCCTGGGCCCCTAGAATAGCCTGGCATCTCTTCACCTTCGTCACCCCTCTCAGAGCGGTTCCATGGCCGTAGAAATGGGTCGCTTCCAAACTGCAATGGCGCCGAAGTGCGTGGCGGTGGAAGTTGATATGGGTGGGTTCCCGGAACTGATAGGTTAGCTGGACGTTCCGGTTCTTGCCCCGCGAGACCATCGCCAACAGGTAACATACGCCCGAAAGGTCCGATATAATAAGTCGACGACATCGTGCTTTCGTTTCGGATTGTTCGGCTCGAAACCCAAGTGCAAGTGCTCAGTCCTCTACCCAACGGCAAGCGACTTGTCACACCACACCTCTAACAAGAGCTATCGAAAGATGCCAAAACAACTGGTATCCAATATCTTGATTGGGAGCCAATAAACCTCGTAGCAGTCTGTGAAAGAGTCGCAAGGTTAGGACCGCATGTACGACTATACATGAGAGAACGTCCCAAGTCTAGCAGACTTCAAGGGAGTACACACCTCTGTTTTGTGGCCTTTCTTTTCAAAGGCTCGACCGAGCAAAATGCGTCATCAAATTAAGCCGTCATAAATTTGCGACCTTCCAACGTGACGAGCAGTACGAAGGTGATAAGTCCCAATGTAGGGTCAGATTAAGGCCTGGAAACCCGCCCGGTCAAGGCTCGGTATATAACACACCGCAGAAGAAAGAGCTTTATAGCGTTTCTGGGGCTGAATCGTCCGGAATGGCTGTAACGAATGGAAGGAGTTCTCGCTAGAGAATATGTCTTTGCCACGCAGGCTACTGAAAACTCCAGTGCACTAGGGATAAGTAGGATAAACCAGAGCGAGTGAGGACCAGAGGAAGATCTAAAGGTGAACAATTATAGCACAAACGGCCTTAGACCTCTTGCTTCTTGGTTTATTTCTCGGAACGAGCTTCCCATGCCAGGGTTGCTGCAGGATCCCAGTCGATCCCCCCGGCGTTTGAACGACGAATGTCTATCCAGGTCGGTGTGGACTCAAGCAAGCCTGGTCTACAACCCTGGTTCCGCCGAAGCTGCAAATAGTTAAGTTACCGAGAAAGAGGCTTGAGCAAAATACAGCGGGACAAAACAAAAAACAAAAAAAAAAACAAAAAAACAAAGACGGGTAGCGGATGTTGGGTTGCAGGTTCGAACAGGGCCAGAGAAGAACAGGGCAAAAGGACTCGGGGACCATGAACAGGAAAAGTAAAGAAAAGTGTGTAAGGCAGTCCGTTTGCCAACGTGGAGTGTCCTCCGCGTCCAGATGCAAAGCCAGACGAAAGGAAGGCGAGGGTGGTAAAAAGGTGGATTATTTTCTATTATTATTCCCGTTAATTTGCTTTTCTTTCTTTTTGGCCCATGTTGAATCCGAGCAAAGGTGATCTCACAAGGGAAACACAGACACAGCACCAACACTTGGGAGCCGCTCGCACGTACCTAATTGGGCAAAAGGGCTTGCCTCTGGCGAGATGACTGCAGCCGCTAACGGAGGACAATGAATGTTGGGAAGGATGTCATGCCGGCGGCAAAATCTTGATGGGACAAGACTAAGACACAGCGATCAACCATTCGCTACTAGGGCTGCGGCTGGTATATTTTGGGTTTGGAGCGGGGAGGGATGCCAGGTTGAAAGTCGACCTTGACGCTGGCGAGAAGGAGGCCCTGGTATGGGAACCCTGCAGTAGACAGGGGGGTGTAGCGGAGAACGCGGAAGAGCCCAGTCTCGCAAAACGAACTGCACGCGAGGAACAGGAAATCAATCCGAAGGAAACAAGATCGAGCAACTAAAGATAAATACTAAAAAGTGAATGATGTGGTAGTGAAGAGAGAAACGCAGTAGGACAGTTCGAGAACTTGGATCTGGGTCTGTGATTGTTTGCAATACGAACTGCAGCAACAACCCATCATGGTTCCGCCATATCCTCCCCAGGGCTGATTCAGGCTTGTCGTGTTTGATCGATGGATCTCATAATTTGGAACCGCCCCTTGTAGATTCGACTCGCTTGAGCCGAAGCATGTTTTGTCTCTCTGCGTCGGTTCGACGACACACCATCCTAGCCACCAGTCCACGCCGGCTAATAACTAAATCAACGATTATTGACCCCCCTTTCAGCATTTCTTTCGAAAAGAAGAGCGTCTTCGCTTTGCTTTTTTCTGACGTTCTGCATTCATTTCGCCTCGGGAGTTCCGCCTGCGCCCCGCAAGAAGGATTTTCTGACGGCGTTTCAAACGATCCTTCCACCTCCATCTTGCACCGCCCGAGCCCATTGGAGGAACAAGAGACTCCTCATCCTCGGGACGGCACTTGAGAATAACCTTGTTTTGTCTTGTCTGATTATCAGAACCACGAGTGCCCCGTGATGTTTGAGCTCCTTTCATTTCGTCTCACTTGTAGGCAAAGCCAACGGTCGATCATCACAAGGTACCGACTACCTGGCCCGTCCCCTGCGCGCCCTGACTGGCGACCAGGGATATCAAGTACTATAGCAGAGTCATTTCTTCTTACTCAGGCGTCTGGGCTAAGCGAGGATTCTTTTAACGGCTTGCTGGTGCCATCGTTGATGAAGACAAAACGAAGATGACGGGCCCACAAGAGCTTCGATTTCCTGCGCGGGAACGGATTGAATACATCTGGACTCTGGCAGAGTGGGTATCTGCTTTATTTGGCATGCCATTTGGCCTTCGTAAGTGGAGGGTTGAAACTTGAGAATGAGACTAGCCTCGGTTTCGCGAGAGTCAGTTCGTGCTGGTCGTTCGCGGGGAGGCCTGCGCTAAGAAACAAGAGGAAACACGGCTCCTGCAAGAAGACACGCACAATTGAAAGGTGAGACTGAATCCCGGTTTCAGGTTTCTTTGGCCTCTATTCTGATGCTGCCGGCCATACTGTACTTGTCTCGTTCCGTCTCAAGCTCTGGCGATCGGATCTGCAGCCTCTTTATTATTAGTACCTGGTCTCTTTGGTTCCATGTTGGCCCCATAAACCACCCCCTTTGTCTGACAATAATTACGCACCTCTCTGGCACATTCGGTCAGTGCTCTCGGGTTTTTCAGTAGAGGTAGATTATTCTTTTTGGTACAATATTGACATGTGTCCTTTTATTCCAGAGTTGGCATCTTTCGAGCAAAAGGAAAATCTCCGCCTGGGAGATCATTGGTGCGATGTGAGTCGAGATCCAATTTATCCGTGCGTGTCCCGAGATTGCTTGCCCTATCATATACATTTCCTTCCATCCCCTCACGAAAGCCCTGTCGGAGTTAATCGTCGAATGGGAGGGGCAGCTTGCTCTCCAATGATTCTTCCAGTTCCCCATGCCACCGCTCGGGCCTAGGCACGGTACGGAGCTATAAAGAGATCAATCTGGATGAACCATGATCTTGATCATCATCACAAAGTACCTCCCGCTCACGCCAATCAACTAATTCAACTTGCGCCCGACAATCCTTCCACGAAGCGAGCCAAGGATTCCGCCCTGAGGGTCTAATACCAGCACTGGGGCTGGCCCGTAAACTGAGTTGAGTTTACGCTCGCCTCATGGTTTGTGTTCTAGCGCCAACGGCTGTCGTGGCCCCATTGCGGGAGTTCGACTGGTCCGGGTCGACCCCGATAGCACTAAAACGCCACGATGAGGTGGGATTCAAAAAAGACTCGACCGTTGGTAGCTGAGATGTTGGCGAAGACAAATTTGATCAGGCTACTCACTCGTTAGCAAAGCGCTAAAAGGGTTGTGCAAAGGAGAATCTGGATCTGCAGCAAGCGGAAGAGGCTAAAGTGTCATAATACCGTCCGTCCTCCGTAGGTTTAGACGATCCTCTTTACCGAGCAGGGCCCTGATCCAAGTGTAAAAACACGTAGATCACTGACCTTTTGGATCCCAAGCACCTAAATTTGAGGAAGACCAATTTATGACCACATCAACTTCAGACATCGCCCCCTCAACCACATGCAAAGTGCAGCACTAGGCCAGGCGTTGGCTTGTAACCGTGGAGTTACAAGGAACTGGGGAGTGGTCGAGCTGTCGGTTGCCGCTGGAGCTGCATATGCGATTGTGTGCTAACGAGGAATTGAAATGGCTGGTGGCGCATACTCCCTGTCGTGCTACTGGCTTTTCGGACAGAGAAGGAAATGCCAGCAGCCCCGCCGGTAAGCATAACTCAGAGCATGAGAAACCAAATCTGCACTTGCAGACAAAAGTGAGGAGTTTGGATCTCAACGTCATGTGTTCTGGCTGAGAAGACCTCACGTGCTTTCTTCATTGCGCTTGAAAGTTGATCCTCGTCGTCCTTGGGGCAGAACCTGTGTTCACTTCGTTACTCGCCTCCGTCGTCCGGCCGTCGGAGAAAAGCAGTCCCTGTTTCTGATTCATGCCTGGCTCATCCTAATCCTTTACTCACACTTTCAGATCACGTTTTGGTACCTTTCGTCTACCCAGGATGCATCTAGCCGGGATCACTGGTCATGACTAGGATCTGACGGCGGTTACAGGGTCACTTGCCTTGCGACTATGCGACATTTTCCCGAGAGAAGCGGAGATATAATTTGCGACTCGCGAGATCCGTCGATGAGCTTCTGTGGAATTTCCTATATCTGGAACCCCGGGGTACGTACCGGGAGGACAACCCACCCTCTTACGCAATGGCAGCAATTACTTAGCATATACAAGCCTTTGGGAAGTACACTTCTCTAACAATTGGCTCTATATTACCAATGGAAGTCTCCCCAAGCGCTATTATCGTCTTGAGGCTTGCAAGGCGGCGTCCGTAAAGTCCTCAAGGCAAATGACATCGCGGGTAGAGACCACAAGATATGTCTATATAACTTGCAGCTACAATAACAGGGGCTTAGGTCGCTATAACTGCAGTTGTTGAATTTTATCAATATACTTTTCAGGAAGGGAAATTTCTCCGCTCTTGGATCAATTTCGGCATTCCAAACGAACCCATAGAACGCCATCCCAAAAGAATACATCAAAAATCAAAAATCAGACGTCAGCTGAAATGACACTCCGGGTCAGCGGGTAAGAATCCTTTGGTGCAAAATTCCGAGCTCTTTCTATGCTTCCAGCCATAACTTGCATTGGCACGAAGGTTAGTGCATCGGTTATGCGCCGCTTGTTAGAGGTCTCGACTCCCGGATAAATTATCAACCTCTTGGTCTTAATGGTCATAATTCCCTCGTATCTGATTAGCAGGGTTCCTCTGTGTAGGCTCTGATCATCCCAAGTACCGAGCGGAGGGATTATTCGCCTTCTTGGACGGTAATCATGCCTGGCGTTAATAGCGCCCCCTCTCCATCCGCCCCTCAAATCTCGGCACTCGCTTAGAAGTGGTCACTCAAAAAGTTCAACACGCTTCTCACTTACTTATAATGTATCAGGATTCTCTGCTTCATCCTGGCGCGGCACGGCACGGTTAAGATGGCCTCACCAACCCAGCCTACCTTGGCGAATTTATAGCTTCTAGATTATGAATGCTCTCGTCTCTTTGCCCTCCAAAGCACATGGAATTGACTCTGGATCCGAACCACGAGTAGGTACAAGAACATGAAATATGAGCATTAAGTTGCATAACACATTATCCCGTTCCGCACTCGGAGACGGACGGAGGCTCGAAAGGGAAAAAATTGTCCTTAATTGCCCGCATATAGCGACATAACTATGTATTTCCTCGAACAGTGTCATGTCCTTAAGCCAGCTAATTCGTCGTCATTCAGTTGGTCGCTCCGTCTTCCGAAAGCCCGAGTTCAACGGCCGAGTGATGCTATCCGTCAGAGCGTCCAGGATTCGCGAGATCGGAGTTAATAGCCTAGTGGGTAAGATTAGGGCATCTCGAAGCCTAAGCGTTGAAAGTCGAATTGAGTGCCGGACCGCGCCCTAACAATGGTTTCCTGAGTACAGGCCCGCCTGGTCCGATAATTGTGGGTATTCAACCTGCAAAGGCTTTACAATTACCAGGATATTGAGATATATTACTTCAATTCTGACAATGTAGCGACCATACAAGAAGGTGGGAATCCACACTGAGAATCCACCTGCCCGCTCGAGAATAATCAGATGCCACTCAATTCAAGCCACCCTCACATTGCAAACTTCATTCTCGCTCGATCAAATCAACGAGTACAGTATTGTGGGCGCAGGGTGAACAATAGCCCTATTACAGTCCACTTCTGCCATAACACAAGTCAAAACAGTGCAGTCAATGTCAGCAGAAACTTGATAAGACGCGTATGTTTAGATGCGCTGAAGTAAATATCAGGGTTGATGGACGTTAAAAAAAGAAAGAAAAGAAAAGAAAAAACAAAAAAAGAGGGTATGATATGGTACAAAGTATACTCAACCAATGTCTCCAGGTACCTGGTTTCTCTACCTCTCGCGCGCACAACCTGTTACACCGAGTTTTTCTCGTACCCTGTTTCTTCCTCTCGACCGTTGTATCCCGTATACTAATCCGATAAGAGCCCGGGCAGAGACGGAGAAAGAACTCCGTTGTCAAGCTGGTCCCAAACCCTCGTCCAAAACAAACGTCGCCAGTTGTCCCGATCTATTGCCACCCGGAGGAATACCTCGTTTTTTCAATTCTCCGTGCCCGGTCATCTGCACATTCCACAAGCGTAGCAGATGGATAGCTGGGCGAAGCCCCGCCTTATTTTATCTGGATGTAACTCCCGATGTTCCGTTCCCTGGCCCTTTTCGGGATTGATACGAGCAAGGCTCCCCAATCGAACTGTGGACGCACGGCAGATGCCCCGAAAGACGAGCTACGAATTAGTGTGGTTTCATGGCATTAGCCGGCACTAATTGTCCACTGAGATAGCATCGGTTGAATTGTGAGACATTTGGCCTTAGAGATCCGATATTATAGTTAAGACAAGCTAAACCGAAGAGAGATAATATTGCGAGGGGTCTGGTAAAGTCCAGATGTCGAATCGACACTACGGAGAGTTGCTCGTCTGCCTGCAGCGGCCAAGCCACCTAGTTGTGAGGGTCCAATTGTCGCATCTTCAATGTCAACTTGGCCTCGGAAGAGCAACGTTCGCTCTTCTCGGTGTACAATGAACGACTATCGACGAGAGGATCAGACCGTGACTATGAAATCCCAGGGCTTCCAGTGGAAAGCATAGGGTATCTACTACATAATCCGCACTCGGTCATTTATAGTACTTCACAGCTACGAAAATTAATCCACGCCTGAATCAATTACATATTCATTACACGTGAGTATTTAAATAAAAAGACGAAATAGGGTATTGCAAATCCGTTCATTTGCTTATTGCTACCATTTTTAAAACCGGAACCATCAACATGACACTAAAACCTGAGAAAGAGCTAGGCGTCTATTCCTCGTGGAGAGTCTTGAGGAAAGACTCAGCCGTGGACTCAGGCTTGCCACCGTCAACAGACTTCTGGCCAAGCTTCTCCTTAGAGAAAGCAGCAGCGTAGGGGTTAAGACGGAGCATAACCTGCTTGTTGCGGAGAGGGTTCTTCTTCTGGACGTTGGCGCGCTTGGTGCGGGCCTCACCCTTGGGGCCGCGGAGGACGGACTGGATTTCAGAAGAGTTGATGAGGCGGGTGAGGTCGGCGTTGGCGACGAGGTTGGAGGGGAGGACGAAGTCCTTCTTGAGGGCAGCAGGAGAGCTCGTGGTGCCGTAGACGGTGTCGAGGGCCTCGAAGGCAGAGGAGGTCCAGACGATGAAGCGACCGAGGTGACCACCGGGGGCGAGCTGGAGGAGGTTGAGGGAGAAGACAGAGGACGTCTCAACACCAGGGATGTTGCGGAAAGCACGGACGAGCTCCTTGCCGTCGGTCTCGGGGTTGTAGACGACGAGAGGGCCGCGGCGCTGGCGGAAGCGGCGGCTTCTCAGCTTACCCTTACCGGCACGCATCTTGCGGGACTTGGAGACCTTGACGAGCTCGGAACCAGCACCAACAGCCTGGAGGAGAGCGACGGCAGCCTTGGTCTTGGTGATAGCGGCGTTCTCGAAGGTCTTGGAGTCAACGACGAGGGGAACCTCGGGGACGTTGGCGATGCGGTGGCCGCGGGCGAAGAGGAGAGAGGGGACGGAAGAGGCAGCGAGGGCAGAGGTGGTAGCGAAACGTCTATCTCGCGCGTTAGTAACTATTATTCAATCTCTCCATTGATCCATCCGTACCTCTGGCCAACGTTGACCCTCTGGTGCCACTTTCTCCAGACCTTGGTGGGAGCGAACATGCGACCAGAGCGGCACTGGTTACCGAACGCAGCCTGACCAGCACGGTGAGTACCACCACCGGAGACACGGGGAATACGGGCAACAGCACGGCCTAGTTATCCAAGTCAGCACACACGCTGCGTTCCAAATCTTACTCAATTGCCCATTGTCCAAAACATACCGGTACCCCAGGACTCAGCGGAGGTCTGTTCACCAGCCTTCTCGCTCACAGCGTAGGGCTGTCTCTTGTTCTTCGCCATACCGGTGTGAACCTGCCTATAATTCAACCGTCAGCCCAATTTCTCTCTTTTCCCTCATATCCAAAAGTCGCCATTCCCAAAGCCAATTGATCCTCCTGCGTTGAAAAGCAAAGTGCGCACATACTGGACGATATCCGAACGGATGGGAGCGGTGAAAACAGCCGGCAGAGGGACAGTAGCCCCGGTGGGCTTGCCCTCACCGGAGGCGATAGAGACGGTAGGACGAGAGGCCATTGTTGTCGACGTGAGGCTGGTTGTCGTCGTTCGAGGTTGCGGATCGAAGTCTCTCACGAAGTGGTGGAAATTTTCGCTTAGTTTGCATCCCGGCCCATCGTGTGCGGGAAAGCCCTAAACCCTGCGACCGAATTGGGCCTGAAAAGCCTTGGCAATGCTGCCTCAGGCAAGAACATAACCGTCACCTTTTAGACCCACCCAGATTTTCTCTGCAAGAAACGTCAGGTTTTCGAACTGCGTTCCAGTTGCATGATTGTCGGGGTAATAAGTGAAATAAGAGAAGATCATAGGTGCTACTGATATATAATCAGCGATTATTTCCCGTTGTAAAATCCTCGCTTGATCCCCGGGTAGTCAAATTTGAGGGTCACTGTAGTAGAGCGGAGGGCTTTATGGCCAGAGGTAGATAGCTACCATCAGAGGTTAAGGTATGTCCTGGGTAGAACAGAATGTTAAAACGAAGAAAATTCTATCGATATCATGGTATTTTAAGACTGGGTTTAATTCCATGCAGCAAATATAATTCAGAATAGCAAACAAACTACATTCTCGGACTATATATATTGAACTGGGCCATGGCCTGAATGAAGTATAGGAATCATAAATTAACGGCCAACCAACAACCTTGTATATCTCACCTAGAGGTTTTCATGGACGAGGACCTAAGATCTAGCTAAGATTCAACTCTTGCCACGCCTGGTATCATGGCCTGATTGCAACCAGGCCATGGTTCACTGCTCCCAAAGTTTAAATCTGTCATAGTTATATACTGACAGCCTACCTTTGTTAATTGTGCCATTCATTCCCACCTCCAAATTTACAATGCATCAGTTGACCTTCATCTAGATTACTGCGCGCACTTCGTCAGCCATGGATATCCCTACCCCAGTCCCAAGCATTAAGACAAGTTTTCTCGTCCTCTCTGATACTCATGGTCACGAAATACCACCCGATTACCTCAAACAGCATGCAGATGTGGTTATACACTGTGGCGACCTGACAACTGAATCAAAAATCGACGAATTTAAGTCTGCCATCGAACCCCTTCGGAACAGCAAAGCACCCCTCAAGCTGGTCATTCCCGGAAACCACGATTTCACCCTCGATATCCCTATGTTCCAACGGAAGATCGCAGAGGTAAGCCCGCCCTTAGACTTACAGCTGGTCAAAAGGGAATATGGTGATTATGGAGATGTTATAGAGTTATTTAAGCAAGCCGCCACGAGCGGCATTCATCTCCTCGACGAAGGCACCCACAACTTCGCCCTCCCGAACGGTGCATCACTAAAGGTATATGCAAGCCCTTATACCCCCTCACTTGGTGACTGGGGTTTCCAATACGACCCTGAGATGGGTCATAACTTTGATACTAGTGACGATGTCGACGTCGTTATAACGCATGGCCCACCGAGGGGTATCATGGACACGACCTACTCGGCTGAGCGCGCCGGTTGCCCAAAGCTCTTTGCGGCTATCGCTTGATCATGGCCGCGAATGCATTGCTTTGGCCATATTCATGAAGGTTGGGGAGCAAAGGTCGTGGCGTGGCGGAAAATGATCGACGAGAAACCATCGAATCTCACTGATATCGACAATGGAAGGTCTACAGTGATTGATAATCTGTCCAGAGTCAGCCATGATGCTCGAATCCGCGAAGCGAGTCTTTGTGAAGAGGGCTATACTCCGCTCCAAGCGGGCTCCTAGACACTCTTTGTCAACGCCGCTGTCGAGGGCACGAAAGAGCTGTCGGTGCAACCATTGTGGCTTGTTGATCTCGAGCTTCCTCTCAGTGTATAAGTGGATAATTTGAATAATGGCACAAGTGGATAGTTGAGAGTATGCAGAAATAGTACTAGATGTTCCCAAAAAGAAAACTAGGTCCGGGACCATGACCGGATTTCCGTTTTATACTACGTATCTGCATCCAAGGCGATAAGGCAAAATTACAGCACTTACGAGCTCCCAAAAGCAGTGCTCTACCCACAATATTGGCGTAGACTTGATCTCGTATCTCCAATAATTAAATATGAGCAGGGCGGTTTGGGCTGTTATGAGTGTCTAAGTAAACGAACGGATCAGTCCCGCTCCGCCCTCCGCTTATCAAACGTCACCTGTTTAACGTGTGGAAGCCCGCCGCTCTCCCTCCGTCTCCGCATTAAATAAAACTCATCACCCTTCGCCAATCGCAGCTGCTTTTCCACGCGTAAAATGCACCGCAAAGTCGTGTGATTCGGACAAAATATTGAGCTTTGCGGTGCTTAGTTCTACGGTTCCCCTTCCTGCTACTCAATGCCGGTACCTTGGTGCTGAGCGGAGACAAAAAAGCGCAAAAAGATAGACCCAAACACGCGGGTTGAACGCGCCCACCACCCGGCACCATGGATGATAATCATGAGCGGTTATTTTCGGGCGACGCCAATGCCGATGCCGGCGACACGGAAGCATACTCGGTCCTCATGTCCTACCCCGAAGAAGCCGACTACTACGCTCTGCTTGGACTCCCCCGCGACCCTCCCCCAACGGACGGCGCAATCCGATCCGCATACCGAACCCTCACGTTGAGCTTCCATCCGGATAAACAGCCACCGGAATTACAAGCTGCGGCGAAACAACAGTTTGAGCGGATCCGCGAGGCGTATGAGACGCTCATTGACCCAAAGAAAAGACTCGTGTATGATGTTTTGGGCGCAGAGGGGGTGCGGAGGGAATGGGGGCGTATGGGGGCAATGGGCCTTGGAGGAGAAGCAGAGAGACAAGAGAAACAAAACCAGATCGGGGTGAAGGCAATGAAGCCGGAGGAATTTCGGAGGTGGTTTTTTGAGACGATGAAGAAGAGGGAGAGGGACGTGATCAACTCATTTGTTAGGAGCAAGGTATGTTTGCCACCCCTGTTTTTCTCTTTATCCTTGTTGGCTACGTTCTGGAGTGATGATTACGATTCTTGATTCTGACGAGTTTGAAAGGGAACCTTAACTGTTGGCATCAATGCCAAGGATATGATTTCGGTCGATGAGGAGTTGGATGAGGTATTCCTTCACGTCCCTTCTCCTAAATTGTCCGACCTAGCTGTCCGGTATTCCTTTGTAGCCCCTTTCCCAACGCTACGGGCTGTTCTTGGGGAAAACGAGAAGGAGGATGCCGAGGATGCCGATGAAAAAAAGACGCAAGACGACGCGAATGGTGAGCCAGAATTGGAGATATATGCTGGTGTCTCGGGCGGCCTTCAGCGCTTCTTCAACGAAGTCGAATTGGAGTATGAGGATGGGGAGACCGAACTTCGAAAGGTAGCGTTTAGCAGGTGTCTTTTGGCCACCAGTCATTGCTAACAATTCTCAACAGGTTCCTCTTCCTCTGATTTTGTCCACACAAAGCATCAACCTTGGGGCCAGCACAAGTCGAGTCTTTAGAGATTCAAACCCGAAGGGGGTCCTCAGTAGATGGCCGTTCTCATTTCTTCAGAGTTCGATTTTGAGCGTCGATGCTACCGTTTTACCAGCCGCAACGGTACAAGCAAACCTGGCTAAGAGTATCACAATTGCTCCAGGGACGAGGCCTTTCAATGTTATCTTCGGGACGGCCTTCACTCGCTCGCCCCTTCAGACACCACCGATACTCAACCTACAATTAAGCAAGGGAATTGGTCAGAAAAAAGTGGCGTTCTGCAACTGGTCCAGTGGATTTATTGGATGGCCGCTTGTTGTCCAGGCGCTACTCCTCCCATTTGCTGGTCTTGGCTCGGATGATTTCTTGATCGAGGGGGAGGAACCAAGTCAACTCCAAGTTGGCATTGCATCTCAACCCGCAAGGCTTGCGTTAGGCGAAGAGGATGCGGAAGTGCCAGAATCACAGGAAGAAGATGAAGATGAGTTTGGAATATTACGTGCCAAGCAGCGCGAGGAACGCAAAATTGCCGAAGCCTGGCAGGTTGCTATTTCGTCTTCTCCGGCCATGCACAGCCTTGTTTTCAAATATTCTCGGAATATCTTTTCTGGGAAGGCTGCCACCGATGCTACCCAATCCCAGTGGAGCTCTGAGAAACATTACTCATTACCACCAGCGGATCAGCCGCGCTCTGTTCGTCTTGACATTTCCAGTGTCATCAATATGGACGCATCGCTTTCCTGGTCTGTGCACGGATCCCGACAAGTTAGTGAATTGTCTCATGTGGGCTTTGGGGTTAATGTTCGGCCTCAGGGCCTGATCATGACTTTCTCATGGGCCAGGCTTGGACAGACGCTCAAATTCCCCATTGCCATATGCCCGGTTGACCATGTTAATGCCAACTCGGCCACCTTAGGTGTCCTTCTGCCATGGCTAACATACTGCGCCCTTGAGTTCGGCTACATCCGGCCCAGAGAACGGCGAAACCGCCGAAAGTTGGTCGCACGACACCAGAAACGGCTGAGGAGATTAATTCCCCAAAAGAGAGCAGAGAGCGCGCAGGCCATTGAGCTCATGGCTGATCAAGTGCAACGCCGACAGAACAAAGAGTCCAGGCAAGGGGGCCTGGTCATAACCAAAGCGGAATATGGCTATTATCCTTCTCCAACAACATGGAGGGGCGACAAGGAACCAAAGGAACCAGAAGTTGCAGATGTCACCATTCCCGTAGCTTCATTGGTGGATCATGGTCAGCTCATTATCTCCAAGAAAACAACCAAGGTGCGTTCCCGCCCATATAATCACCCTTCCCACCACCTACTTTTTTTTGTTTGCTTTTGAAATTTGCTGACTTATTCGTAGTTCCACATTCTTGGATTCCATGACCCGGCACCTTTGAAAGCTAAGAAGCTGAAGATATGGTATCAATACCATGGAAAAGATCACTATATCGAAGCCAATGATGCAGAGGGCCTTACTTGTCCTATGCGGTCCCATCTCCTTGCTGCTTAACACAGTGCGATTATTGGACAATCCCTAATTTTTTTTATTATATCTGGTACCTGTGTTCTAATCTCACTGTATGGTTTTCAATACTTATAGGCTAAGGCCAACCCCCCTCTCATCCTTTATCATTACCGGCCATTGGGCCGTGTATGCATCTTTTTGGGCACGGCTTTGGATGACTTAGCGATTTATGTTGCATTAGATATAAAGATTTTGATAGAATAATAGTGCGAATCTCTGTATAGTTGTTTAACATGTGTAGTCTTTTCCAGAACTAGCACTGTCAGGAGGTATACTTCGCTTATAGCGGCGCCGTTACTTTCCTCTTCGGGGCGTTATCTAATCATACGGTGTGCGACAGTTACCAGGTCCGCAACGCCGCCAACCCCATCGAAAAAAGCATCAAGCAAATCGTCACCTCGCCATCACCACTTGCTTTTTCACTCCCCCTTTACTATATTCCTCCTCATCCACAATGACATCGATTGCGGAGGGGTTGTTTAAAACTTTACCGAAACCAAAATACACAGGTGAAGAGGAGGAGCTGCCACAGCATGGCCAGCGTGGACCGCGCATCGTCGGGCCCGGTCAACTAGATGAGACGCAGGTTGTTCTCAGGGTAAGTGTTTCCGAACCAAAAAAAATTACCTTGTGATCAGTTTACAGTATTGATTTTTTTTTTTCCTTCTCTTTATAGAGGACTGGCCCGCCTCCGTATGGAAATCGAACAGGATGGCGTCCTCGAGCACCCGAAGATTTCGGCGACGGTGGCGCGTTCCCCGAAATTCTAGTCGCGCAGTACCCCCTAGACATGGGCCGAAAGGGCACGCAATCAAAATCAAACGCTCTTGCAGTACAAGTCGACGCTGAAGGAAAGGTTAAATATGATGCTATCGCACGACGTGGACACAGCGATGACCGGATTGTGCATGCTTCGTTCAAAGATTTAATCCCCCTTCGGCAGCGGGTGGATATGGGCGAGGTATCATTGGATAGGCCATCAGAGGAAGAAGTCGAGGAACAGATGGAAAAGACGAAGAACGCGCTTGCGAGTCTTGTGTCGGGTGCCGTCGCCGCGCAGAAACCTAAGAATGTGAAGGGCGGCAGCCGAGCGGATCCCACGTTTGTGCGATACACGCCGGCAAACCAAATGGGTGATACGGGTCGAAAGAATGACCGGATTATGAAAATTGTTGAGCGCCAGCAGGATCCGATGGAGCCACCGAAGTTCAAGCATAAGAAGATCCCACGTGGACCACCATCGCCGCCTCCGCCGATTATGCACTCGCCTCCAAGAAAGCTTACGGCAGAGGACCAGGAGGCGTGGAAGATTCCTCCTCCAGTGTCAAACTGGAAAAATCCTAAGGGTTATACAGTGCCGCTGGATAAGCGGTTGGCTGCTGATGGGCGTGGTCTACAAGATGTTTCAATTAACGACAAGTTTGCTCAGTTTGCGGAGGCTTTGTTTACGGCGGATCGACATGCCCGTGAGGAAGTCCGACTCCGAGCTCAGATGCAACAGAAATTGGCAGAGAAAGAGAAGGCACAAAAGGAAGATCATCTTCGTGCCCTGGCCCAGAAAGCGCGTGAAGAGAGGACGAGAGGTGGAGAATCCCGCACATCTCGCTCTCCTAGCCGTGATCGCAGTCGCAGCCGCAGTTTCTCCGATGCTTCAGCTCGGTCCCGGTCCCGCACTCCTGACGAAGAGGAGGACGCTGCACGAGAACGTGAGCGCATCCGTCGTGAGCGGCGACAGGATGCAGAGCGACAATTGCGTCAATCACGTATGGGCACTGAGCGGAGAATCCAGGCGATGGCTCGTGAGCAGAACCGTGACATTTCAGAAAAGGTTGCTCTTGGTCTAGCAAAGCCAACACAGTCCTCCGAGACCATGTGGGATTCCCGCCTCTTCAACCAGACTAGTGGAATGAGTACTGGATTCAACGAAGACAACCCCTACGACAAGCCGCTGTTTGCCGCGCAGGACGCTATAAACAGTATATACCGACCCAAGCCTCAGGCTGACTTTGAGGACGAGGCCGATGCAGAAGGTGAAATGAGCAAGCTTCAAAAGTCTAACCGATTTGAAGTCTTGGGTAAAGCTAAGGAGGGTTTTCGAGGTGCCGCGGATGCCGAGGTAAGGCTCCTTTACTTGTTCACCTTTGAACAACAGCTTTTCTAACCACCCTTATGTATGTAGGAACGAAGTGGACCTGTCCAATTCGAGAAGGATTCAGGCGATCCATTCGGAATTGATAACATGATTGCGGACGTGACAGGAGGCGGGGGAGCAGGCCAGAAGCGCTACGGAATCCAGGAAGCGGAGCCTGACACTCGGGGATCGAAGCGTGCAAGGGTTGATGAGGATGATTGATTTATTCATTGATTGGTTGGCGATCCGGCTGGTACTTTGGGCCTTGTTATAGTAGTTATCTAGGGGGGTTACGGGATAGTAGGTATGGGACAAATAAATAAAATAATACCCGACCAAATAAAGACTACAAGTCTACAACCTGGCGTCGATGCACTGTGATTAACGCGCTTCCTGTCCAGGTATTGCATGCATGCGTACCTCGAGAGCAGCTCTAATAGTTATGGATATTGTTGCTGCTAATAGCAGTACTACCCTACAGCTCGCTGCATAAGTTGTCGATGTGGATGGACTTGGTACCTAGGTGATCATCTACTTGAAACCCGATTGGATGCGCGCTTATCTATGACCCTGGCCCCGCTATCTGGGACTGTGTCTCAATGGTCTAGCTCTCCAATACAATCTAAATGAGGAGGACATCGTGTCATGCATACATACTAGCAGGGGGCCTTGGGATTCGAGCCTGGGAGCTCCGAAGGTTAGAATCGGAGGTTTGAAGAATACGCACTCCGTTCCCTGCTTTAGGGTTATGGATGTTATCTGCTGAGGTCTATTTTCACGGCTTAGTCTGGGTTTTTGGGCCAGGAAGCGTTCACTCGGAGTATAGACCAATTGTTTTTGGTATCATTCAACTGCATATTTTACGTGCATAACTAGGAAATGATGAAGGTCGATAAGGAGAAGACACTGTTGGACTGGTTAAGTGGTCTGTGATGCATAATCCCAACGCATACGACAGCCCCCCATTATTATATATGGCCTGAGGACTCATGAATTCAAAGGAGGAAGTCTTAAGTTTGGAGCATCGTGAATCATGCTGGAGGAATGATGACCGAAAGACGATCAACGTGAGGGAGGTCAGGCGACAACGCCATTGCCAAAGGGAAGGCAAGCTGGGGTGTTGCCGAAGAATTCCATAATAATCTACCATGCCGAGGATCAGCGGCGCACCCCCTCATTCTGCTATCACGGTATGCACATGGCATATATCACTGATATATTTGACCAGGAAGATCCGTCGAGAGCTTCAACGATTAGTAAAAAATCGGCGACGGGGATAGAGCCATTTGTTTGCCCAGTATTTAGCTGAGAAAGGAGGAAATGCAGTGGTCAAAGAAAGCCTGGCAGGGGCATGGGATCACCCACCAACCAGGCTTCTAGGATTTGCGACGTCTTGAGCACGAGCTCGACACACGGATCGCTTTCTGGGTAATAAACGTCATAAGAAATCCCTGGCACTTTTTACTTTCATGACACAGCGCTGCAAGCGCTGAGGAATATATGCCCGGGGATGTTTTGGGAATCGGAACTTAAACCTCGAATGTGAGTCGCGCAGAGAGAAGCTGAGTTTCGGAAGGACCAAGCACGGCCGATTATAGCAAGCTTTGTTAAGCGGGGGTTATCGTCCTGATGGCACCATTGAGGGCGGGTGAAGAGTCTACTGGAATTTGAGTGGTGGGCCAGCAAACCTTGGGATTGGGAAAAGAAAAGACAGGAAAAAGAAATTAATCATGATCCGTGGAGCTTTGTGGTGGCACGATCCGTTGCGAGAAGTGTACCCCATATTGCAGAACCCAAATGCTCCTTTACCCTCGGGAACAGCAGAGATGCCTGAGATCGGAGTCGTCCTGGCTTCTTGAGCAAGGGAATGTTGGGTGGACAAACCGTGGACTCCACCATGATGCCACCCACCCTTCCCACCTCGTTATCAGCCCCCAATCACTGCCTCGCCCCCTCAGAGATTGACAGTTGTGGGAATCCAAATCTCCCAGTGGCTGATGCCACGCTACGCAGGATTGACAGTGTGTGTGACCAGCTAGGTTGATTTGCAGCGATGTGCCTGACTAGCTTACACAGGTTCACCACACCCTTGTCCCCGTAAGTGCGGGGAAACCACGAGCTGCTTCTGCTTTGGCCACCCGTGACGCCTGCTAATTATATGGATCTTGTCCAAGCGCTGAATGAGAGGCTTTCGGAACTATCGGTACCGGCGCATAGCGCGGGGTGACAATTGGAGGATGTTGTTGGTACAGATAAGGCCGCTGCTGGTGGAGCTGGAGATAAAGTCAGAAAACGGTCCAACTTTGGGTCCGAGAGGCGGATTTTGGAGTGTAAAGCAGATTAGGTAAATGAGTCGACTGTGCTTAAAAGGACATTATCATCGCTATCTACGGACAGAGCTTGTTAGCGAGGAGCGCACCAACATCATCAAGTTTTTTCTTCTTCGTTGACTTATTCTTCGATTATTTCCTTCTGCCCTTTCCCGCTCATCTTCCATTTCCTGGTGCATTTCGTTTCCCGAGGGTTTGAGTGGAGCTGGTGGAATTGGCCTGTAGAGAACCGGGGAAGAGACAACGCAAAGTTGAAGCGAGCAGATCAAGAGCGTTGAGTCACCTGCCGGAAATCACAACATCACAGCATTTCCTGCCGGCCTCCAGCTTCGTCTTGCTCAATTTCTCCGGGGCCGACGTCTTCTGTCATAATCCATTCCCTGGATAGCACCATCATCGACAGCTGCCTGCTGCATTCCGAACTCTCATCCACCCTTCTTGATACCATCTTACCAAGAATGGCGTAACTCGAGAATTCACGACAATGACGACGCAAGTCTTTGTGCCATACAAAAGACACAAGCGAAAAAGAAGGGGACAAACCATTCCTTTCAGCTGCACCTGGACAGACTTTTAGCCTCGTCTTACTTGCTCAAATATACTCAGCGCATATTCTGGCTTTGTTAATCCTGGTTACACCAATTTCCTTCCCTAATCTTCCCTTGCACTGCGCCGATATTCTTATTTAGTTTGCAGTCTAGAATTGGCTCATATATACTACTACCTTGTGAGTCAATATTATCTCTTTTCAATATGAGCCATTCTAACATTCTCGCAGTCTTCCTCCCACCATTTATTCCACCCCATTTACCCACGCTTTATCGCGAGGCAACCAAAGTTCCAGAAATTTCCTGGCAGAATGGAAAATTCATTATCGCTGATATCCGCCCAGGTCCAGTTTATGGTGAGTTGCCCGTCATTCAATAGATATGCCATAACCCTGGCTGTTGGCTTCCGCTTTCTATCACACTATCTTTTTTTTTAAAAAAGAAATCCCGGCTACCTTCTCGGATGGATGATATTTGCCATCGACCTGTTTCGCTGACAACTGTTGTGGAACTACAGGAGGACCGACTGGCCCTGGTGCACATCCCACTAGATCTATACCCCTTCTTCTTGGACCCCATTCTACAGGTGCTGTTCCATGAAGTCGCTCCGATTAACGAGACTCAGGCCGAGTCTCGTGGCTGTGACAGCCCTATTGAGTTCTCACGCGATGTGCAGCCCGCATTTCTGAACCTCTCAATTACGCCGGTTGAATGTTCAGTCATGTGTCCTCGACAGCTCGCTGACGAGTATTTTGCTCCTCTGCTTGAGCGGTTCGTCCAAGTTAGCACATCTACTCAGAGCCGCCTATCGATCAGTAAGGACGATTTCATCGCCATGCAGGTGTATGGGGAAGGACTGGAGGCCGGCCAGCGAGTTCTTGAATTGACAACGCCGTTAGCCATGGCAGGAATGTACGTGCAACACCCTTCATCTTGTCATGAGAATACGGACTAACTAGCATTGTGTAGTTCGATCTTCTTTATATCTACTTATTTTGCCGACTACATCATTGTCCCGTTTAAAAGCAAAGCTCAAGTTATCGAAGCCTTGGAAAATCGGGGGTTCAAGTTTGAAATTTCGACCGAGGCCTTCATTAACAACAACCAGCCATCGGCCAACGGCCCGTTTAGCCCTATCTCGTCACACTCTGCCAGTTCTTTGAGCTCACCACCGGCGACGCCCCCACCGTCTTCTCTTAACGAGCTCCAGAAACGTACCTTCTCGTCTCTGCGTCGTAACAATATAACCCCTTTCGTCGACAGGTCTCTTCGTCTGGTACAATGTGCAGCTCACCACCGGTTTACAAACGAGGATAGCTCTATCGCCATTCTACGTGATGCCCTCACAACAGCACTAGTCGTTGATAAGCCCCGATTTCTTTCACTCACCATAACCGCCGCAGACCCTGCGGCTTCTCTTCTCCTTGAACAACGTCTTCTCCCTCGCTTCTCAAGCGAGCCAGCCTCTTCTACCGACGAGGACAACGATTCTAGCCTGTTGCTGGGTTCAAAAAAGGATATTCTTTTCCCGATTATGCTAGATCTGCGCAGCCTTCCTCTAGAGGCCACTGGTATTGTCTGCGGTGTTGCGAGTCGACTTGCTGATGCAACACACGACCGTACTGAAGCCAGCCCTATGGCATCCGCTACGTCTTCTGTCGACAACCTCGACAATGAATGGCCAAAACCTCAATACGTTGACATTCCCATACCGAATGGCACCAGTACGACGCCAACCCCTTATATAAGTCAGAGCCCGAGCCAGAAAACCAATGGCGTCAACCCGCCCACCCATCGCCTCATACCAGATTTGGATACATCCTTCGACGCCGTCGAGATCAGCTTCCTCAGCACAGCACGTGCAGGAACAATCATTGTTGGCGAGCAGCAACTCAACCACGCCATGGATGCCTTGGAGGCCGAAAGCCATGTTCCTGAGAAGGGAATTGAAACATTGGAAATATAATAACAGCATACTACCGGTGCTTTAGCTATGCATTTTGTCTGTTTTGGATCCACAAAAACTCTTCTCCTTTGCGGTTTGCAAATTTTCCTGTTCTGGACACCTTTTTATTGCATATTGTTGATTAAACATTGGGAAAATGTGTTACGGGACATAAAAAAGTTCGGAGTTATTTTATGTTTTTAGTTGTTCTATTTTCAACTGTGACGATTTACGTCGTGCTATACGTTTGGATGCCATATATGATACACCCCAGCAAGCGGCCCATTTTTGTTATGATTGTTTTTGTCTTATGGCGTTCAATCTTTTATCTCACGTCAGTACCTTTCGGTTTTAATAGGCCCCTCGGAGTTTACAAGAGGCCAAAGCAGCGCACAGCAAGGTGTTTCGGCTTCAGCTAGGAAGATGCATTCATGTATGGATTACTTAGGCAACCAGCCCAGTTACGGATTATAGTGGAAATTGACGAAGGATTGAATCATGGGGTCATATACAATTACGTAGATTTCTCCTACTAAATCTATTACTATAATTGGTGATATCATGGAAAAAAGTCTAGTATGTAACGTGTCCGAGCAGAGCTCAGCTAACCCTCAAACGCCAAATCACCTAGCGCGAGGAAGTTGACATTCACTGACACTGTATCCCGATAGGAAAGGCCGGCTTGCCAGGTTATCGAAGGTATGGTGCTGCAATCCGGCCCCAGCAAGGATATGAGAAGACAAGACACGTTTGCTTCAGCTGCTTCAGCTTGACACAAAAAGTGGTCGTAGTAGGCCTTAGCGTATCTTGGTGGCTGGGTGGCTTCCTGCGATAACCGATGATGTATGAATACCATGGCGCACACGTGGAACGCGGAATGGGGTGGAGGCCGTCTGGTAAGTAGGGAAGGTGGGTGGGGCTAGGTGTGATAATTGAGTTACCGCAATAGCCTCAGCTTTAAAAACGTGAGAGCCTGAAGGATTGTCGCATGCGCATTGGATTTCAGTTTTGGAAGGAGGCCCGTGGATTTCCGGTGGCGAGTCTCTAGAGCCAGCCAACCTCCGTGTTTAAGCGTCCAAGTCTTATCAGTGAGGATGTTTACCGATAGACTTTGACGGTTCCTGGAGCACCGCAGTCAGCGCCAAGCTTGGGTAGGCTAGGAATGTCAGAAAAGGGAGTGTGCACATACCATCGGAGCATCCGCCAGCCCAACACTTTGCCTTCTCATTCCACGCTACGTCGCTGACGGCTTTGACTTTATCTCCTGCTGGAATGGACGCAATGAGATCTCCACTCAGGACGTCCCAGGCAAAAATATGTGCTTGCGCGAAGCGATCATCCTTGTTAGACTCGCTACCGCTGAGGACAATAGCGTCAGCCTTCGCGAATACGGACCGAATGCGCAGCTCCACGTTTCTATAACCGGTTGCTTTCCCCAATGTGAGAGGTGCGTTTTGGGCGGTATTTTGGGCGGTATCCTCCTGTCCAAATGACTTCAACAACTTTCCGTCATCGCGATCCAACATTCGGATTCGACTGTCGAGAGTAGACGTCAAAAGCGCATTCCCGTCTGCTGAGCACCGCACGCTTGTAACTGGATTCCCGAGAACATCCACCGTCGTCCTGCCCATGCGGATATCGTAGACCCGCGCGCGTCCATCATAGCTGCCGCTTGCGATTGAGTAGGTTGGTGCATGCACATGTAATGAGGAGACGGTGTCACCAGCCTCGCTCAGAGTCTGAATCGGCTTATGGGAATTTGAGCGGCCATCCCAAATATTGATCGTAGTATCAGCGCTGCCTACGCAGAAAGAAAGCCATTAAAATCAGTTCCATCGAAAATAATCATACTTAAGAATACTCACCGGATACAACAACCGCATCGTCCTCCCCAGCAAACTGTACCGCTTCCACCCTCGCGTTATGTCCACCCCAGCGCCTCACAGTGATACCCTGTTCAACATCCCATAGAAACACCTGCCGATCGCCGCCAACGCTCGCAAATTTCGAATTATCCGACGCAACCGCAATGTCTAGCACCGAGTACCCGTGTGCCTCGTACTTCTGGATCGGCGACGTCGTCTCAACAACGGAAGAAGTATTGTTGTTATTTGGGATTGCGCGGGAGAGATGCACGGCGCGATCAGTGGACCCTGTCAGGATGTAAGTTCCAGGGCCACCTGAAAATGTCACCGCGTTCACGGGTCCTGCGATAGGGTGGTGAGTTAGCTAAGAGAGCTTTTTGCGGGGAAACTGTGTTTAGGAATTACCATGATGTGTCTTGAGGGTATGGACTAACTGCGAGGGGAATTTCCCTGTTGCAGTCATTGACGAGCCCTGGAGGGAATATAAATGTGGTTGACGATAAGATCAAGGCAAATCGAGCTTTGGAGCTTTGCGGTTGTCCATTTGTGATGTCGGTGCGGAAAGGCGGAAAACCCCGAGCGTTCGTTCTGGGTCTCACGAGAGTTTGATTATGGGGACAGGGCACTAAACCTAGTTGGGCTATATAGTTTCCGCATCATATCAGGCTCCGTGCCCTGTTCCCATAGCTGCGTGTTATCAACCCCAACCTCCTTCAATAATTATTTCACCATTCCGAAGCAGTGATTCAAATAGCCACTCTACCAAGCTTCTTAATTGTCGACTACAGTCGCATGGATAGGGTCGAAAGCATTATTGTCAGTTCCACCCAGTGCTTCCATTGCCCCTTGCTTCACGGTCGGGATATCAAGTATAACATTGGATATAGAATAGAGATAAGGTCTGGTCGTGAGATTTCTGCCCTTGCACCATACAGAAATGACGTTCATCTTAGAGTTGAGGGGGGCCAGCGCTACATAAAACCCTTGGAAAACTTCACGATGTGACAATTAAATCTGTATTGATTGAGATGCCGGATACAAGAGGGCTATTATCAAGGACGTAGACAAACCATCGCTAGCGACTAGCAAGCAAATTCAGAAAACAGGTCAAGCTAGACCGGATGGAGAAGCCAATATTTGTGGCGAGCTTCTGAGTAGTAAACACGATCCGAAAGTAATCACGGAGAATGTCAAAAGGCGAATAATGATAGAAAGGAAAAGAAACCGTCAAGGGGTAGTCGAGAGTAAAACCATATTAGTTGAGACGAATGCACACTTCTGCTTTTTCCACCGTCCGTAAAATAACCACTACCGCATGCCTCCAGTGGTACGAAAAGATGTCTAGCGACGGCCGTGGCTCCTAGTGGATGATCCCTGCAGCCCCTCGATTTCTCCCTCCAGCGACTTGATACTGTTTTGAGGTTAGCTAAAATACACCTTCGACGGGCATGAATATGGGGGGCAGGAACATACGCAGCGTGGGTGGCCTCGAGGTCCTTGTTGAGGCGATCCCTCTCTGCAATGAGCTTCTGCTCCCACTGTCGGAACCGCGATTCCTCGAGCTTGACTTGGTCGGTAAAGCGTTTGCGCAGGTTCTCTTCCTCTTCCTTGAACTTGGGGTTGTCGAGCTTCCTCGGTCGGGCCTCACCGAATTTCCGGGTCTCCATTTGTTGTGCGCGGTACGCTTCGTAGTGTTGCTCCTCGGTTGTGTGGATGAGATCAAGCATGTGGGTACGGACGAGAATTGAGCGCAGCTTTTTGAAGTCGCAGTGCTCTTCATCCTCGACTTCGGCGACACCCCAAGCATATTGACGGCCCTTGACCACGCGGCCATCGTTGGTCTTCACATCCTTTTCGGAGCCGATAACAGCGAAAGGCATGGCAGCCTGCAAGCTGCGAGCGTGAGTGGCGGCAGTCTCGTCGTCCTCTTCCACGGGAGGGGTGTAGATCTTGATGCCCTGGGCTTCAATCACGGCTTGGACCTAGAGTTGGAGGGTAGAGTTAGTCCCTAGTAACTCGAAAAGGAATGATGCAAGAAAAGGTAGCTTACCCGTTGCTTGTACCGGGCGAGGTCGGCAGGGCTGAGAGTGTCGGCCTTGGCGATAACGGGAATCAGGTTAACACGGGAGCTCAGGCGCTTCATGACCTCAATGTCCAGGGGCTTCAGGGTGTGTCCAGTTGGGCGGATGAAATACAGGCACGCGTGGACACGCATGTCAATCTTGTCTGTTCGGCGGGGCTGCTGCTCCTGCAACATGTAAGACTCATGCTGGTCATCCAGGAACTCGATAACCGGTTGCCAGGAATCGCGGTTGTTGACGTAGTCACCAAATCCGGGGGTATCAATAACGGTCAAGCGAACTATACAGCGCAATGGTTGTTAGCCAGCCGTTACTCCTAACCCGGGACTATCCAAAATGAACCTTTGAAGAACTTCTCCTCTAATTCGGCCTTGGTGATTTCAATCTCGACAGTTCGGTCGATCTGCTTCTGGTGTCGGCGCTTGTGGTCGGCGTAGTTCTTGATGGTGGTGGAAAACAGAGTGTTGATGAACGTGGTCTTTCCCAATCCAGACTCTCCAGCAACCTGAGGAACTCAGTATTAGCTCCATGTATCAGTCCGATAGAGTATAAATTGAACGCACCATAATAGTAAAAGCCGCACCCCGCTTAGCAACAATCTTGTGTCTGGAGGATTTTCGTTAGAACCACAGAGCTACTACACCTGATATCCGCATCCTCGCGAGCTGTACATACCGCTGATTTGGGAGCTGTCGAAAAAGAATTCATCGTCAACATAAATTAATTTCCAAATGGAATCAGGTATAATATTGAAGACTCACGTTGGCAATACCAATGGGCGAAGCAGTTTCGTTGATGGGGGCCATGATGATAAGGGGTCGACCAGCAAAGGAAGGTGGAAATCAATTGGACCGGGGACAGTACAACAACCCGAGGGCTTCCTGGGATGTAAAGAAGAATTAGGACAAGACGGAGGAAGAAGACCCTTCAGGAGTTGATAGAGTCGGAGACAGCAGGGCAGTCGTCGAGAGAAGAGTAGGAGACAAGAGGACAGCAGCAAACGACCCGAATCTTGTTTGTGCCTGGTTGAGTCTAGTCTGGCTCCTGCTGCCCCTGAATCCAAAGAATCCGAACCCCCCAAAGTCACGTTTTTCGGGGATCTTTAGTCCTGAGGCACCAACGCTAGTGCGTTTCCAGACTAAGCTTTCGGCACCAGGAAAAACGGCTGATCCGAGCTCTTATCGCAGGGCCGACTTTTTTTGTGAAGATCTGAGCAAGTTGGTCGGCGAGTATATACTGAGGAGCGACTCTCTGGCTATCGACCATGAAGACCGATTTCAAGGTTAGTCTACATCAAAAATTGAGTGCTAGCTCTGCACAATTGGCTCTGAAGCTGCGGCCATGCTAACAATCAACTCTAGTTCTCGAACCTCCTCGGTACGGTATATCGCAAAGGGAACCTTCTCTTCACGCCTGATGGGAACTGCTTAATTTCGCCGGTGGGCAACAGGGTCACCGTGTTTGACCTAGTGAAGTATGTTTTGCGCGGCTTGATGTTTTGTCTATTCTATATTGCAGCTTTTTAACCCGGTGGTCGCATTTAGCAATACTTCCCATACGCTTCCTTTTGCGCACCGAACAAATATCGATCGACTAGACCTTACTCCGCGGGGCAACATTCTTCTTTCTGTCGACGAACATGGTCGTGCAATCCTAACCAACTTCCACCGTCGGGTCCAAATCTACAACTTTTCCTTCAAAGGCCGCGTTTCTGCCCTCAAATTCTCCCCATCCGGTCGTCACTTTGCTGTTGGAGTGGGTCGCCGGCTGCAAATATGGCACACCCCCGAAACGCCTACTGTCGGCGGTGATGGCGAAATCGATTTTGCTCCATTTGTCCTACACCGAGATCTCGCCGGTCATTTCGACGAAGTGCAGAGCATTGAGTGGTCGAGTGACTCTCGTTTCCTTTTGACGGCTTCGAAGGACTTGACGGCGCGGGTATGGAGCTTGGATCCCGAGGATGGCTTCGAGCCCACAACTCTCTCGGGTCACCGACAAGGAGTTAGAGCGGCTTTTTTCTCTGCCGACCAAGAGATGGTAGGTCTCCCCGTCACTACTCTTGAAATTTGGGTCTAACGTAAAGGTAGATTTACACCGTCAGCCGAGATTGTGCGCTCTTTCGATGGGAATATGTCTCCAAAAAAGATCCAGACTCAATGGAGGATGTAGGCGAACCACGCTGGAGGATTGTCAAGAAAGAGTTCTTCCAACAGCCACATGCGACGGTTAAGTGCGCGGCATTCCATGGCCCCTCAAATCTGCTCGTCGTTGGCTTTTCGAACGGTCTGTTTGGCCTTTACGAACTACCGGAGTTTAATACGATACATCTTCTAAGGTATGTTGTCTTATTCTTAAGGGTGAACATGAAGCTGATTAAATACCTAGTATTGCTCAGAGTAATATTGACGTCGTGTCGATAAACAAATCTGGCGACTGGCTAGCGTTTGGTTCCTCGAAATTCGGGCAATTGCTAGTTTGGGAATGGCAGTCAGAGTCGTACATTCTGAAACAGCAGGGCCATTTGGATTCAATGAATGCGCTTGTATACTCACCCGATGGCCAAAGGATCGTCACTGCTGCCGATGACGGCAAGGTCAAGGTCTGGGACGTCAAGTCTGGTTTCTGCTTGGTGACATTTACCGAGCACTCCAGTGGGGTGACGGCGTGCGAGTTCTCAAAGAAGGGAAATGTATTGTTTACAGCCTCGTTAGATGGATCAGTGAGGGCATGGGATCTGATCCGCTACCGAAATTTCCGCACGTTCACGGCCCCATCTCGACTTCCTTTCGCCTCTCTCGCGGTCGACCCCAGTGGCGAAGTTATTTGTGCTGGATCTCCAGACTCCTTCGATATCCATGTATGGTCAGTACAGACCGGACAACTACTTGATCAACTATCTGGCCACGAGGGACCCGTATCAGCCTTGGCGTTTGCAGCAGATGGCAATCACTTGGTCAGCGGCAGTTGGGACCGTACCGTTCGTATCTGGAGTATCTTTGGGAGAACCCAGACTAGCGAGCCCCTGGTGCTTACCTCGGATATACTGAGCGTCGCTTTCCGGCCGGATGGGAAGCAAATAGCAGCGTCCTCTTTAGATGGGCAATTGACCTTCTGGTCGGTGGCTGACGCTGTACAAGAGACCGGTATTGATGGGCGCCGCGATATCTCGGGAGGTCGCAAAGTCACAGACCGCACGACCGCCGCCAACGCCGCTGGCACGAAATCCTTCCATTGCATCACATACAGCGCCGATGGAAGCTGCGTCCTCGCTGCCGGTAACAGCAAATTTATCTGCCTGTACGATGTTGTGTCAGGTTGCCTGGTCAGAAAATACACCGTCTCCGTGAACACATCTCTGGATGGTACTCAGGAGTTCCTCAACAGCCGCGATCTGACGGATGCTGGCGCTCGAGGCCTCATCGATGAGGCTGGAGAAGCTTCAGACCGCGAGGAACGCATCGATCGGTCTCTTCCTGGAGCAAAGCGTGGTGACGCCGGTTCGCGGACTACTCGGCCTGAAGTTCGTGTCAGCGGTGTGGATTTCTCTTCGACGGGCCGCTCGTTCTGTGCAGCCTCTACAGAAGGTCTTCTGATTTATAGCTTGGACACGGAATTTGTTTTCGACCCGTTTGACCTTGACATTTCTATTACACCCGATACCATTCTTGCTACAGTGGAAGGTGCCAAAAAGGCAGCGGAAACTGGTGACGTAAACAACGATGACACATTCTTGAAGGCGTTGGTCATGGCATTCCGCCTAAATGAGGCCAAGCTTATCAGTGCCGTCCATGAAGCCATCCCACCCTCAGATATCGCCCATGTTGTTCGCTCCGTCCCGACTGTATACCTCCCTCGCCTGCTTCGATTCGTTGCCCACTCCTGTGAGCAGACGCCACATCTCGAATTCAACCTACTCTGGATCGAGTCTCTGTTGAGTAGTCACGGCAGATACTTCAAGGACAATGCAGGCACGCTAGGGCCCGAGCTTCGTGCTGTCCAGCGCGCTCTTGACGACATCAACGAAAACCTAAAACGCCTCTCGGAAAAGAACCTTTATGATCTCAACTTCCTTCTCGCAAAGCCGATGCTGGCTGGAAAGAAAGAACCTTTATTTCCCAAAGCAATCGACACGATCGACGGAGCGTCTACTGGGAATGGCGATACGGCCATGAGCGATGGTGGCGACGATGCGGAAGGTGAATGGCTTGGTCTTGAATGATTAATCATATGCCAGCTTCTTTCTAGCAAACCTTGCCCTGTTTCAGTAATTTGCATTTGCGCCTGGCGTTCTATTTCTGTGATGCTATATACCTTGGAAGATAAACAGGGACAATCAAAAGTTCTCGTGTCCTTAGTGTACATAGACAGTGCGATAGCACATCAATCGAGCCTGTTCGGAGAAAGCCTTGTAGCATCTATCAAAGCCTTTGTAGAATGATGCTTGTCCTCGAACTCGACAGGATTGTTAGCTTGCTTTGTAAAGCTGTTTACCAAGACAGATCCTCACTTAGACTAGACCATATCCTATGACTAACTTCAATTCACTATTTAGGCCGCAATCAGGGTGCTAGATCCTTTGCTATTTGTTGCCACTGCATTATTCTATTCACAAAAAAAAAATTTATACAATGGCTTTGACGGCATCTCCCACACAAAGACAGGCCTAGAATGTGCTTTCAAGTCCATGTCCAACCATATATCTGTGAATAAACCCCGGTGTGAGTCAAAGAAGATATAACCCCCTCGTTCCACCCAAAAAAAAAAGCACGTACTCTCTATTCACAGGTCCACATGATATGTAACAGTTTATATAAGGACAGAGGTATACAGTGCTGTGGATTGGTGTTAATCTCAGTTCTTGCTCCGCGATATTTCACAGATCTGCTATTCTTCAGGGTCTCCCTGGGCTTTCGCTGTAACTACATCTCACGTCCATATAACCCTATCTATACAGACCTGCGCGAACTAACGGCCCCTGCAGCAGCAGCCAGATTTATTCGAGATACTCATAAAGATGTCACCTCTTGTTTTACTTGCCGTGTCTCTTACATTCGTGGTCTGGCTCTTCTCGAAGCCTGCTGGTGTCACCGTCGCTCTCGATATTCCAACCGTATCCTACGGCCGTCCCGTCCCTGACTTTATCAACCGGCTCCTGTTCGTCGTCAAGGGCCCGGCTCTCATCTATGAGGGCTACAGAAAGGTACGTCTTGCTGTCAACAATTGAGCCTTCTAGTTTGCTAATATTCGTCTTCTTAGTACAAAGACGTGCCATATCGAGTACGCAAGGTCGATGCAGATATCGTCGTGCTCCCTGCCAAATACCTTCCCCATGTGCGACAGATTCCTCATACAAAGTTGAGTCTCTTGGATGCACAGTTCGATGTGAGTTGACTCCACCCGCTCTCTTATTTTATTGAAACTGACCCCTGGCAGAGTGTTTGTGGCCAGTATACCGGTATTCTGATTGACAACAACCTGCCGGCCCACACTGTTACCAAAAAGCTGAATCCAGCTCTGAGTAAGTCCCCCTTCCTCTTGTTTGATCCCATAACAATAAAACAGCTAACAGTGAAACAGCTCGACTTATTCCCAAAGTTGTTGACGAGCTTCAGCATGCTTTTGAAGTCGAAGTGCCTGAATGCAACGGTGAGTGACCCCTCCATTTTAAACTGGCCTAGTCCCCGTATGCTAACATCAGAAACCAGATAAATGGGTTCCCGTCAACATTTACTACCTGATTCTGAAGCTCATTAACCGGTCCACATCCCGCATAATTGTCGGCGACACCCTCTGTCGAAGCGAACAATGGCTCGACACCGTGACCAGATACACAGAGAACCTAGGCTTGACAATCATACTTCTTCGTCCTCTTCCCCGATTCCTCCGTCCCTTAGTCGCAAGAATCCTCCCAAGCGTCCGGTACCTCAAAAGGACCCTCAGATGGGTCACAGAGGATGTCTTCGTGCCGATGATTCTGCAACGCCGTGAAGCCGAAGCTAACGACCCCGAATACCAGAAGCCTGACGACTTCATGCAATGGATGATGGATAGCGCGGATAGCGAGTTTGATAAAGATCCCGGGAACATCGCCCACGGGTTGATGATCATAATGGCATTGGCTGTCATTCATACCTCCACTATGCTCATAACCCAGGGCCTGTACGATCTCATGATCCGCCCCGAGTACCTAGAGCCCCTGCGTCATGAGATCATTGATACACTCAAAGACGGCTGGGCAAATGCTACTAAAGCCGACTTTGCGGCTCAGGTTCATCTGGATAGTTTCCTCCGTGAGTCTCAGCGCTTGCACCCTACCAGTGAAGGTAAGTCATCAATTGATATCCGGATAGCCATCCATTTCCCCTTTCCGTCCACCGACACATCAACTAACATCCCGTTTTACAGTCAACGTCCATCGAATCGCGAGAGAAACAATAGTATTCCCTGACGGCTTCAAAATTCCCAAAGGCACATACGTCACCTTCCCAGCCGGACCCCTCTCACGGGACCCATCCCTCATCGACTCCCCCGAAACCTTCGATGGGTTCCGATGGTGTAAGGGCCCTGAGGCTCGCAATCAAAGCCTTGTCTCGGTAAATCAGCTGAACCTACATTTCGGGTTTGGACGTCAGGCATGTCCTGGCCGCCACTTTGCGTCCAATACATCCAAGGCGATTCTCAGCCGCCTGCTTGTTGAATATGACATGAAGTTTGAGGAGGGGAAGGAGGGGAAGCGGCCTATGAATATTCGGAATGGGGAGCAGATTATGCCTAACTTCTATACGAAAGTTTTGCTTAAGAAAAGGCCGGTGAATATTTAGGCCTCTGTCGCGTGGATTGAATGATGGTGGGTATTTTTGCAAGAATGTAAGATATGAACCATGGATAGCTATGGTTTTGGTGGGTTGAATCATGGTATAAATAACTAATTACCCCCTTTTTTTTATATTCTGATGAAGGCGTTTGGAGCGGAGTTATGGATATAAAATTGGCTGTTCCAATATTTAATATTCGGTGCTTTTGTTATACTCAAGATGAAGAATTTAACGGATTATTTAATACCTTGCGATCACAACAGACACACTAATACTTGCGATAGATAAACCAAAGCTGGAATAGATAGTAATTCAGAATTAGAGCACCAGTTCAATATCTTGCAAGCTAAATTCTTAGAGAATAGCAACCGCATTCGGCGGACTGGCCACGCCCCCAGGAACCTAGGTATACAACAGCCATCAACAATCAACTCCCACTATGACAAAATGGAGATCATAGGGATAACATACCTTAAGCGGCACACTCGACAAGAAAAAGCTCCACCTCCCCTTCTCCCTACAATACCTTGCCAACTCCTCTAAATCAAAATATTCCCCAATTGGCATCCCCCATCCACTTAGACACCACTGATGCAGAGTAACCTCAGCCGGCGTGCCCTCCCTCACCAATGGCGCAGGCTCAAAGCTCGGACAATCACTCGCAATAGCCGCAAACTGATTCTCCCACAGCCAGCGCAGGGTTTTGTCGCCGTTCTCGATCCCCGCAAAGTCAGGCGTGGGGCGAGTAGCGATAGCATGCTCTTCGTCGGGGCTGAGTTTGTTGTAGGCCTCTGTGAAGCCCGTGCGGATGAAGAGGATGTCTCCTGCGCGTGGGGTGAGGTTTGTTTCCTGAAGTATCTGGATGATTGAAGAGAGGGGTATTGTGCTTGTTTTGAAGGGTGTCAAAGGGATAGAGTTCTTGTTCGCCCAAGTTGCATAGTCGATTAGGATTCCGCGGCCGACTACACCGCCAGTGTTAGACCATGCTGTAGGATGTCATTAGTTGGTCTCTTTTGGTCCTTAGGGAGGGGTTGAAAACTAACCGTCAATCCCAATTACCCTAGACTGATTCAATTCATCCAACGAATGCCCGTTGAAGTAAACCCCGTGCGTTTGGTTTCCTTTAGTATAACACCACCAGCCCATACATCAGCGATCAGGTAACCTCACAAGGAACGTAGCCACAATGAAAACTCACCATAGTGCCGAAACCCATCCCACTGCGTACTCGTCTGCGTGTTAAACGTCAAGACATCATCATTAACGATCCTTGGCGCCTTGTTGATGAGCTCCTGCTTGAAGGGATTCCGGCCAAAGCTGGGGTACGGCAGCCGATTCAACGGAAGATCAAGTGAGATTCGAACACCGTCGCGTATTTCCTCGGAGGCCGCTCTACGAACAAGCTCTGGGGTGAGCAGGTTGAGCATGCCTAGCTCATTTCCTGGACCGAAGAGGCCCCATGCGTTGCCTGGAGGCCCGTTCGGGTCGAGGGTGAGGTTGTCGAAGGTGGGAATGGAGGGCGCCATTATTGATCTACAGAAGGCTTAGGTGTTGAGCTTGGTACGATGAAAATATTGAGAAAGAGGGATTATTTAACTAAAATTACACGATTCGGTTATCCTGCCTCGGATAATTATCCACTGAGGCGCGAGATAGATACAGAGCTCGGAAAGAGGCCGGGGATGGAGCTGGAACTGCGGGGAAAAGGTGGGGAATACCGAGCTTGGTTCAATCGAGGAATACAAGTTTATACACAGAATTGGCACCCTCTATCGTACACAATATAATAAGACTATAGCCAGTCCTAGCTCAGCGACGCTCGAGAGCCCATATGTAAAGAATATCACGCGTTTCCAGTAGTAGCAGCCGCGCCTCTTCCACGATTGCCTCCCCGACCTCGATAACCGTTTCCTCGATCAGCACCACGGCCTCGACCTCGGCCTCGACCGCCACGGGACTCTAGTCCATTAGGTGGAGGAACTTGGGAATAGTTCTTTGGCCGGAAGTTCGGGTTGTTCTGGACAACGCCAGCATCGGGGTCGGTATGTTCCACCGAGACATAACCACCACGTCCACGCGCCAGACTGCCGCGACCACCTCGACCTCTGCCACCACGAGCAGCGCCGTTCATATCGTTTTGCGGCCGGAAAGGCAAGTTTGTGGTTCCATTATGTCCACCACGCCCCCTTGCCGCTGCACCAGACACTATACCACGGAATGAGCCTCGAAGTGGTGGCGGAGCGGGAGCTTCTTTCAGCTGTCCCTGACCACCAGGGCCCAAAGGCGCACCGTATCCTGCGACAGTCAAAGGAGAGGGTTGGTTTTGTTGCTTTTGGTTTACCGCTGCCCTAGTGCTGGCGATGAGCTGTCGGTAGGAAACGTTAAGAACAGATGAAGCCAGAACGGTTTGTCCGCGGAATGGAGAGCAGCGGTCTCCCAGGGTTGTGCCGCTCATGAAAGCAACGTCAAAAACAACATCGAGCAGAATAGTTCTCGGTGTCCGTGTGAGTCCAACCACCGTTCCTCGTGTAGCGATGGGGACTTTTCCAGAGTCCTGGGCGTAAACAACACGATCTCCAAGCTTGAAGGTCTGGTTTCCAAGCCGGTGCTCAACGTCAGATGGGCGGAGAAGTCCACTTCGGGGAATATCCCTCATTTTCTTCGCTTCCATTGGCGGCTGGCTTCTTAGAAGTTGGTCGGCGTCCTGCTCAATGAGTTTCACAACGTCTGAATCAAGCTGCTCTGCCTCCAAAGGAACTCTCTCGAAATTTTTCGCTTCAATTTCCTTAAGCCAGGATTTGATCTCGTTTATCTTTTCCAGTGCAACGTCCGCTGGATAAAAGTCGGTGGGCTGGTACCTATCATTCCGAGGGTTACGTTGAATACCCGCGATAAACGCTGGGAATTTGATCATATATTGCTGCAGTAGGCCAACTGCCTTTGCACTGAATTCCCAACCCGAGTCTCCGCGGCGTGAATATCCAAGAACCTTTTGCTTCCTAGCCTCAAATTTCAGATTGAGCCCCAGGTTAGCACGTTGGCCCTCAACATCCACAGAGAATGACGAGGTGATTTTCGCCAAAACCAAGGGGTTCAAACGTAAATTCTTGGCAATCGCAAAGGATGGCATGTATGGACAAAGTGCTTCCGCGCTTTTCGCACGCTCTCTTCCAAACTCAGGCTCACGACCCTTAATAGAAGCAATGAGTCCATTTACCTTACCATCATCATGGCCAGTGATATGAACAGGTCTACCGTAGTTGAACTCGCCGAGGAAAAATGCGCGAGAGCCTTCTGGGAACTCTTTCTCAACCGGTAGAGCTTCCCGTTCAATAAATCGTTCATCAGGGTTGATCACTTCATCAACAACAAGTTGCAGTGCATAATCCGTCTCCTGCCCAGGGATGTCCGCGAATTCTTTAATGGTAGCACCCGCATCAGTTTTTATGAGACCCTTCAAAAGCTGGACATGCACCATGGCCTCGACAGGACCAATGATGGTACCAAACCTCCTGCTGTAAATACCCTCAATCTTGTCCGCCTTCTTTTTCCATTGCTCGATCTCGACGTCCGAATGAGGGGTGGGAAGAGCGTGTTCTTCTCCCTCCGGGATAGTATAAGAAAATAGTTCGTCGGAAACGCGGATAACGAGTGCTTCTTGCAGGAATGGATATCCCACAAAGACTCGCTGTCCAAGCTTCTTCTTAGCTAGCTCAGAGCTAGACCGACTTCCCGGGTCAAGCACGGTAACTACCATGCTTTCATTACGACTTTCTTGTTGAAAAACACAGACTCCGTGGAATCCCAATTGCCCAGCGTGGGGCAACGTCTTCAAACTAGGGAAACCCGCAAGGGCTGACGCCCCAAGATGCACACCATCAACGAGGCCAACATATGGCTCTAGTCCGTCCATCGTCGGTAGGTCAAAGACGTTTTGAATACAGTGGCAGTTAGGGATGTCGGGAAAGACCCCCGGAAATGATGAGGGGTAGGTATACTGTGTGTCCGGCGAGTACACAAATTTGAGGCTAACCCCAAAGCCATTCCGCGCCTTCTCATCTGGAGCCAGTAGGTGTTCTTTTGTTGCGAGCGCATCCAGGAGGCGACGCTCATCGATAAATGGGATTTTAACAACTGCCTCCCATTCCATCTTCTTCCCGTTCATGTCCAATTCAAAGTCACGGGGGTAGAAGTCAATAATGGGCGAATCTGGTGAAGACATCAAGTCGTGATAGGCTTTGGGAACAATTTTCTTGCTGCGATCGGGAAGCACGCCCATGAGCTGATCATAAGGTCTGAACGGTCTCCCGAGTCGGAAGTTCATATCTGCCTTCAAGCCCTTTTTGACATCTGGGACATATTAGCATCTCTTCCTGTAATTCGCAAGGCCATAGGAACCACAAACCTGAAATCATCGGGGCGTAATGTGAATTGAAAAACCAGGGCCAAGATGCAATGCCTCGGTAATAATAGAATAGAACCCACTGAAGACCTTGAACATAGTTCTCCGTTAGGTTTCGCATTTCCTCCTGGTTGTCCAGGCCCCAGCCGAATTTTTCCGTATAGTACTTGTCTTTCCAATCTTGAAATTTCTCTTCGTACTTCTTCTGAGCCGCTACTTGAGCTTCCTCCGCAGACAATTCTTGGACCTTAGCGTTTTCATATTTGCGGATGATCCGCTGGACCGCCATAGAGGCCTCCTCATCTTCTTCCTCTTCGCTGTCATCGTCTTCACTGGGTGGGAATTGAACTCGAATGAATCGGTCTCCGTCATCGTTCGAAACTGTACTCCAAGGCAACCGAAGGTCACCAGCGAGTTGCTCCACAAACTTACGGTCCCTAGCCGGGAGCGTAGGTGGAAAGTCAAGAGGCTTAGAATCTGCCGCCTTTCCAGGTCGGTTCAAAACGTACTTCTTGACAGTCTTAAGGATGTTTTTCTGATCAGGCGTGACGGTAAATGTTTTTGGCTTTGCGTCTGTATCCACCCCATTTTCGTCACTGTTCTGCTTTGCTCGCATCCACGCCGCATCTGAATATTCGCTTTCGAAGAAACGGTATTCCACATGGCTCAATCCATCCAGAAGCATACCGAGTCGTTCGAGGTTGATTGTACCTTGCTCGTTGATATATCCCCCCATCTTGGGCAAGGTCTCTTTGTAAACTTTGAACATCAGCGACAATGCACCTTCGTTGATGTGAAGGTTGGGCAAATTGGGTAAAAAGTCGTTTCCAACGAAGAACGCCATGAGAATGAAATCGTCAATCACGTGTTCAAATTCATATGGGAAATTTATGATCCCTTCTTCCTCGAGTTCCTGAAATTCCAGCTCTAGGTACTCTCTAACCATACTTAAATGCAAGAGATAGAAATTTTGGTGCTCAAGCTCTTTGGGCTTTTTCTGCACCTGTCGGCCGAATGTAACCTCCTCGCGGAGAAGGCAAAAGTGCGGGTCATGGCTAAGTAGACCAAGCATGATCAGATCAGCATCAAGGCCATACAAACAATGACGAACGTTGGGGTCGTATCCAGGCTGCGCTTTCGCGTGCCGGATGTATTCCATGATTTTATGTTCACCCTCACCGGGCACTTCGTGACCGGAAAGCACAATCTCCACACCTTGCCAATCTTTATCTTCAGATATTTTCTTGCTGATGAAATATTTCAGTTGCTCGGTGAGCTTTGCCATAAACTCCGTACCCGGAGTGATACAGTTGCTGTCGAAAGCATCCTCCTTCGGCATTTCCACTCCTTGCGCAATTGCCTTCTCTTTCGCTGTTTCAGCATCCAGGGCTGTTCGGAATCGCCGCGCGCGCTGTTGATTCATTTTGGCACGTGGTGCGACACCGTCCACGGCCATGAAGAAAAGTTTCTTCGGTTTGATTTTGCCATACAAATGTTCGATGTAATTAAAGATGGCTATAAACATCTTATCTTCGGTCATTCGGAAAGTCGGAGAGTCACTATCCTTATGTGTGCAGTTATGGATAATGCCGTTCATGTCAAGATATAGGTTATCGAACTCCGGTATCCGGTTCTCCGCGATCAACATGGAGATCGCGGGATACCGTTCGCTCAGCCAGCGGAAGAACTTGGGAACACCCATGGTGATTCAAGGTATTATCGAATCGGGAAGAGTAGTAAGATGGCGAAAAGGAGCAGGCGAAAAGTCCGTGGTGTATTCGTGACCGTCGTATGCGTCGTCAGAAACCCAATAAAGAAACCAAGCTTCAAGGCGCAAAATATCCGATGAGATCGTAGATCAAAGGGAAAATGATCAAAAACACTCAAGGAGCGTGAAAGAGCAACATAAGAAGGAACAATGTTTCCAAGCAGAGAAATAAACTAGAACGTCAAACAAAAGAAGATGAAGTTACCTAGAAGGTGTTCGTGGAAAGATGATTCACTCAAGGTGGCTGACACCGCCTTGGGCTCACCACAGAGCTGGAGCCCGAGCCGCAGAGCGGAACCCCGTTTGGGAATAGCTCCGCCAAGCCCATAACCGCCAAAATAGGTTTAGGGTGCAGACGCCCATTAACGCGCTGCCAACAACTGTCGCGTTTCGAAAGAAGCTCCGTCCGCAACTGCAAAGCTCTCTCGCTCCGGTGTTGAACAGCAACGTCGCAGTCTTTTAACCCCGTCCTGCGCAAACACCCATAGACTGTGCTCACACCCTTCCCATACTACCCAATTAACGCTATGGAGCCCTATGATGACGGTGCGATTTTCTTCCTCAATCGCTTTGCGCGCAACGAATTATCTAACCTTCCCCGTAGGTTTCATTGAGGAGCAGGAGGAGCAAGAGGAGGAACGCACTGAGGAAAAGATCATTAACGAAGGTAAATAATCCTGAACCCTCATACGGTTGTCGGCACCCGGACTAAAACCCATTGTCTCAGAATACAAGACATGGAAAAAGAACGCTCCCTTCCTTTACGACATGATCCTCAGCACCGCACTAGAGTGGCCCACCCTCACAACGCAATGGCTGCCTGACAAGCAAGAGTATGCAAACCTATGCTACAGCGATCGACGTGCTTTCTAATGTTTTCATACAGAGTCCCGGACAAGCCGTATTCCACCCACCGTCTGCTCCTAGGAACCCACACCTCCAGCGACGCTCAAAATTATCTTCAGATTGCTCATGTTCAACTACCTAACCCTAATGCTCCTAACCCCGATGACTACGACGAAGAGCGTGGGGAAATCGGCGGCTATGGTGGCAGCTCAAAGAAAGCTCCGATGGAAATCAAGTTCAACATCGTGCAGAAAATTGACCACAAGGGCGAAGTCAACAAAGCACGATACCAGCCACAAAACCCGAACATAATCGCTACAATGTGTACGGACGGGAGAGTGATGGTTTGGGATCGCTCAAAACACCCCAGTCTCCCAACAGGGAATGTAAACCCCCAGATGGAACTTCTTGGGCATAAGCAAGAAGGATTCGGACTCAGCTGGAGTCCTCATGTTGTGGGCAACCTCGCCACAGGAAGCGAGGACAAGACAGTCCGCCTCTGGTATGGGATACCTGGTTTGGGGCCTGTAAATCAACCTGTCGCTAACACGAGATAGGGATCTTACCACATACACAAAGGGCAACAAGGCGGTCCAGCCAGTCCGAACCTATACCCACCACTCGTCGATTGTTAATGATGTTCAATACCATCCCCTTCACTCCTCCCTTATCGGAACTGTATCAGACGATATCACTCTTCAAATTCTCGACACGCGAGTTGCGGAGACTACTCGCGCCGCCGCATCAGCTGAAGGCCAGCACCGTGATGCCATTAACGCTGTTGCTTTCAATCCTGCTGCTGAAACTGTTCTGGCTACGGGCTCTGCGGATAAGACCATCGGTCTATGGGATCTGCGTAACCTGAAGACCAAGCTACACACACTCGAAAACCACGCCGACTCCGTCACCTCGATCTCTTGGCATCCATTCGAAGAGGCCGTACTTGCAAGTGCAAGCTACGACCGCAAGATCATGTTCTGGGACTTAAGCCGGGCCGGCGAAGAACAGACTCCTGAGGATGCCCAAGACGGGCCACCAGAACTGTACGTACTTCTCATGTCAAATATTTGGCCTTGTTACTAACATCGGGTTTCCTACAGACTGTTCATGCACGGCGGTCATACCAACCGTATCTCCGACTTCAGTTGGAACCTTAACGACCCTTGGGTTCTTTGCTCCGCTGCGGAGGACAATCTCTTACAGGTGTGGAAGGTCGCGGATGCCATTGTTGGTAAGGATATGGAGGACGTGCCGACCGAGGAGTTGGAGCCTTGACTCAGCGATCACTAGAGCTTTTTCTCGTTTTTCCTCCCAAACTATTGCGAAACTTCCATACTCGAGAGGCGAATATATTTATTGATCTTGTACTTTTCATATCTCTTTATTTTCTTCTGTACTTGAAAACTGTCGTTGCACGATACAATCAGTCTATGGACAGCATTTTGACCTTCTTTTCCTCAGTAACAAAAAGTCGGCCGTGAATTTGGCAAACACAAAAGTATCCGCAGTGGGAGAATTCTGTCAAGTTCAGCCTCCAATGACGATCACCCTGGCCGTTACTTGTCCTCGCCCCGTTCGGCCGCAGCATGCATGCATTGGAAATACCATTGTTCTGCATATTACTGATGAATGGTCGCCAGTGGGTTTCTTTGAGGCGGTGAATAAATGAAAGACTGTAAGAGGCTGTATGAGATTGTCTCCACGTGCGGCGTGATCGGAGGGGCTAGTCTAATCATCGCCTTACCGTCATAGCGTCTTTTTTTCCCCTCAGCAAAAGAAAATCCAACAACCCCAATTTGCTTGAACGATGACTCGGGTTTTCTAGGCACATTCTTCTTATTTGCCATATCAATCGCTCGACGAGCAAATTCGAGTCTAGTATCTCTAAACCCCCACGCTTTTCTCGCTGTCTGCCGATATCCCCCGCAATTCTCCTCCGCCATACTCAGCTATGGGTTCTGGCTCTCCTCCGCCCACAGGGCCGAAGCCCAAGGCGATCCCTTCTCACCTACTGAACGGTGGCTCTCCTCTTAACAACACATCTGTCGCCTCGAGGGATGCCCGCGAACGGGATAACTTGAACAGTTCAATTCGAACGTCTTTTGCTCCTCGTGTTCCCGTCGAGTTTGACCAGCCTGAGTCTGAGACGCAATCAGCCGAACATGCTAGCAGTTACGACAATCCTCGTCGCAGGTCTTCAGTGTCCAAGTATGTTACTTCGCTGAACCAATTATAGAGCACCAACTAACTTATGATGAAATATAGACCTTCATTGCACGACCCAGCCCGCGATCCCAGAGATGAAGCTGGCGCCCTCACCCCACCAGTTACTGCCAGCCGCCCCGCTAGTCCGTATACGTTGGCCCCCGCAGTCGACTTTGATGGCCTGAGCTGGCCCTGTGAGTACTTTCAACGCCCGAGTGCGAGCCAGTGTACTGATACTGTGTCTATCTGGCAGGTCCCGGAACGCGTGCGCGGCTTGAGTCATCACCCGAGGAAAACGAGGAGCGGATCAAGAAGCTGTCCGGAGCTGTCCGGACAATTCTCGAATGCCTGGGGGAAGACCCAGAGAGGGAAGGCCTCCGGGAAACACCTGATCGGTATGCAAAAGCCATGCTCTACTTTACCAAGGGCTATGAGGAGAACGTGAGGGATCTTGTCAATGGCGCTGTCTTCCATGAAGACCATGACGAATTGGTCATTGTCAAAGATATTGAAGTGTTCTCGCTGTGCGAACACCACATGGTGCCTTTTACAGGCAAGGTAGGGCTCACTGAAGTCTCTGGTTCTGGGATATCGCTAAGCCAATATTCTCTATAGATGCATATCGGTTACATCCCCGATCGCCGTGTCCTCGGTCTTTCTAAGCTCGCTCGCCTGGCAGAGATGTTCTCCCGACGACTACAAGTGCAAGAGCGCTTAACCAAACAAGTCGCGCTTGCAATTTCCGAAGTCCTGAAGCCTCGTGGGGTCGGTGTGGTCATGGAATCCGCACATCTCTGCATGGTGATGCGTGGAGTCCAAAAGACCAGTAGCACCACAACCACCAGCTGCATGCTTGGATGCATGCGCTCCAGCGCAAAGACCCGAGAGGAGTTCTTGACGCTTCTGAACAGGAAATAATTTCCAACCAATCTGTACTCAACATTCTTCCTTAATCGGTTACCCCTCATTTTAACAGTGGACGGTATTCATTTACGGTGATTTATGGAGTTTTGGTGGTTTACCTCTCAACAGGTTACGACAGGTTTCGTTGGATTGAGCATTGGGATTTTTGATTTATTTTTTGTTCCCCTTTCATTAAACAGGACCGAGCCAATGTCTCGCTCGCTCACGGTCGTTCAGAACTGTTTTGATTTTCAATTTTGCATATATTACGCACTCACATAGATTTGCTCATGGCAGCCTCCAACGGCCAAAAGCATTCAACTTACAGGGCAGGTATTTTGATTACCGCGGATGCCTTCTCGAGGTCATCTTAATAGACAAAGAGGAGGCATCGAAATGATTCAACCATTCGCCCGGCGCGCAGCTGGAGTTCTTCTACAACCTGAATGTGAGGCTTGAACTCACAGTTTGGAGGGCCCGAGGATGAGATTGATTCAACAGTTGTCACCTCGTCGGCCCTCCTCTTCTTGTTGTACAAATATACAATCTCAACAATCTCAACTACTGAATCTATTACTAGATCTTGGATACACATGCCTTTAGGGTGCCTGGGTTTCTGGGCACTACTTTGACGACAATTGGAACACAAATGAAGTGAAGTGAGGCATGAATGTGAAACAAACCCTCCCTGTGTTATCACATAGTAACACTTCTCTCCATGTATCCTTTCTAGGTAGAATTCTCTCACTTCCCTGGAGGTGTCGTTGTGTCTTTTTTTCTTTTGTTATTCCTCTCATGAGTGGTCCGTAACACTACCTTCTTTTAGCTCCCTACACTCCTGATTTCTCTCAAATCGCGTATCTTTAACACTGCGTCACACTGTGGTGCATCCTGACCAACACAACTGTCGCAATCACTGTGAATTGGATGACGCCCATTCTCTTGCTAATATGGCACACGTTCCAGGCGTGAATGAGGGCATAGATGCAAACACCCAGCCACATCAACCCAACCAGCAGAGGCGCTCTACCACCAGACCTCGAAACCAGAGAGCGGCTAGGGTAGGAAGAAACACCAACAGCAGTAATGCCGCCGGGGCTCGCCGATACCCTCAAATCAGGCCTGCCAATAACGCCTCCTTAAGACACAGAATTCAGAATTCGGCTCCTATGAGCATGAACAACGGAAACCAGAGTCTACAGTCCCACCTCATACGTCAGCAAATTATAGCTGGAATAGCTCCTGAAAACATAATGACCATAAACCAGCAGCAGCGACAGGCAAATGACAACAGGCAGGCTACACCCAACTTGGTCCAAATTACCAATGAAGGCGTGTCTTTTCCCTCTGTATCTCCTGCAACCTTCATTCCTCACGCTTCATATCCGAACCCCCTTGGAAACGTGAATGAAACAAATTATCGCCCGGTTGCTCACCCCGGACACTATGGACAGTTCTTAGGTGTACCTGATGTTGGACCGCGACCTACTCTCGAACAGCGTGCGACCCCAATTACCTGGGAATCTTTGAGTCCTAACTTTCCGTGGGGACATCCAGCATATCCTCCTCCAGCGCCCATGGGTACGAACACTCCTATACTCGGCGCACGCACCCAGATCCGTCACGGGTATCAGCGATCCCCCAATCCCCTTGTGAGCAACTTCAATCCGAACGAGGTTAGCTATGGAGGTACACCTGTCATCAAGGACGATGTGAATGGGGACCAGGGTCAGCAAGGCATGTCACCCTACCTGAACCCAAGCCTTGACGATAGATCCCCACCTGGAATAAATGGTCCCTCTTCTCCTTTTTCGGTCTTTCCGAAGGCTGAACCAGACGCAGACCAGCCTCTACAGAGCATCCCAGACTACCCGATTCCTCCCATCGATGGTAGACTGCCTAGTTCAACCACTAGTCATACACATGGCTTTTCTGTTGCTCCAAAGGCCGAAACAGAGGTTGACGAGATTCTGAAAAGCATATCGAACTACCCAATTCCTAATATCGAGGTCCCTAATCTTGAGGACGGATTGTTTGGCGGGATTAATGGTCCCACGCATGACTATCCCGTTGCTCCGAAAAGCGAACTAGATGCGGACCAGCCTCAGCAGGGCATGTCTGACTATCTGTTCCAATATCTTGATCGCGGACTCCCCGCTGGACTCAGTGATCATACACACGCCCCTCCTGTTGTTCCAAGGATCAAGCCGGAACACAATCCTTACTTTACCGAGCCATATGGTATGGGAAGACTTGCACGTCCGTACACGCCCCAGGCCTATAGATCCATGACCACCGGGGTTGGCCAAGATATAAGTCAGAGTCCGAGCGTTGTAGGGCCGCATGGGCCTACTGTGGTTCAATGGCAGCGGCCTCCAAGTTTGGAATTGGTCAAATCTCGGCATCCTTCCGCTGCGCCTGAAGACGGAAATGACCAAAAGCCTGCCGACAAGGACGTGTCACAGACTATTAACATATTACACACCATTATCACTCACCCTGATATTGCTCTACGAATCACTGAGGAGCTCGGCATCAAAGACCTCATCAACTTACAGATCACGTCAAAGGCATGTTGTACATTCACCGTCAAGTATCTCCCAAAGATCATTCGACTCCAGGCTCTACACAAGTCCAGGGTTGCGTGTCATATTTTCCCATGGAGATGTTACCAACGCTTGTGGTTTAAGAGGCCCGCGCTGGATTACGACGCCCAGCGCCTCTCTGACGTTCATTCAAACGGTCCCGTGACAGCCTATACTGTCTCCCTCCGTTGGTTGCAAATGGTCAGGTACCGCGACGAAACGGTCCACTCCATAATACATGCCCTCACAAGTGCTGGTTATGGCTTTCCATATCGTTACAAGCCCGCCATTTTCAAGCTATGGTTCTTGATGGATATCCCCGACATGAAACGCCGAATGTGGACAATCCAGAACAGAAATCTCTGGACCGACCTCGACCTCTTCATGGCAACTTTGTTCATTGTCCGTATCGACCTGTACGTGAAGACCGCTCGCAAAAACGCCAGCGGTGGTCAGAGACGCCTCATCATGGCTCAACGCGGCCTCAAATTCTGCCTTGATGTGCTAACCGGAAACATTTTGAGAACCGAAATGGAGCTTCTCAAAGAACTGGTTCGCTGGCGTTACAACCCTCTCCCCGGTGAGGTCCTTCAAGGCGATCTCTTTGGTGTGCCGGCTGCTGAGGTCGGTTCGTTGCAATACGAATATTACGGTAGGGGTCAGCGAGATGGGAGAAAAAAACTGCAGCGTCCGGATCAAATTGTGCTCCTTGAGACACGTAGACGGCAGCTTAATCTCGATGACATGTATCAACGTATCTTTCTTTACGCTCAGCCGCAGGAATTTACGGTGTGTGATCGACCGAATAGTTTATGGGACGAGGAGATCAAGAGAGCGGTTCGCAGCCTTGGTGTCCCCATTCAGGATATTCTGAGATTGGATTGATCTGTACTTGATGCAAAATTCTCTACTATGGGTCGTTGAGCCAGTGAAAAGTGAAGGAGCTTTGTTTATTGCATCGATAACGGGACCGATATGAATGGATGATTGATGAGAATACGCGTTTCTTTTGTGTACTACTTTATCAAGTATTTTAGCAACTTTGGCGCCAAAGGTGCTTTATGACAGAATAATCACGTGTGGCATGGCTGAAACAGAAAACACTTTCTAAAGGCTCATCCAACCCGGGCCATGGCCAAATATCGAATTCTACATATATATATATTCAGCGCTTAGGGTTTGGTCAACGGCAGCAGGCGGCAGAATAGATAACCGGCAATACTATCTGTATGAAATGGACTAGTTGATCGAGACACATGCAGCCTGTGCAGATAGAGGCTCTAGGTAAACCGGACTCTGATTAAAGGAAACTGTGCTATAGGAGGCAGGTGAACAGGATGTTGAACTGTTGATCATGGTATTGTAGTTGTGTCCACTTGGGGGTTCAACATTTGGTTGAAGTTCAGCGATGGTTGAGAATTTGCTTGTGCCGCGTAGAATATTTAACCAACGACGAACTCATATTATCAGGCTTGGTGCCTAGTACAGTATCTCCATCACTATAACTAATAGAAGCCCAGCGTTGGTTGAGAATTTGGGTAAAGGTAAGCGTTGTTTGACGGTTCAACCAACGCCGAGGGTTTCTCCATTCCGAGAATTTCAACCAACGCTGAGCTGTATGCCGGCCTGACTTCGGCAGTAGCATCACGTGAAATTCACCTGACCGACGCACTTCCAAAGCTGTGGAAACCTTCGACCTGTCATCAAGTTACCACCAACGGGATGCTGCCAACAAACCCGTCATCCGATCTTCTCCTGGAAGTGAGGCAGCCAGAGTATGACTGCTCGATGCACAAGTAATATGTTTTTCTCTCAAGTCGATGCCGACTGGTTTGTGCTGGGGCTCTCCTGGGTTGAATCCGAAGTTCCAAGGTGATCGATCGCATCCCGCACCCCCACCGCCTTATATACGCACATCTATCCCAGCATCCGTGTTACCGCCGGCTGCGCCGGGACGTGTGGTCGACATTGAGACGGCGGGTGTTATGTGTGGACTGTCTTTAATTCCCTTCTGTTGCGTGCGATGCGGTTCATGAAGCCCGGCTAGATATTTACCAATATTTACCGATGATTTCCTCGGTCATGTTAACGCGTCCACCAGGTACGTATTGTCGCTGGGAACTAACTTGCATCTTTTTTAGCAGCGCTTTAGATATGACAATTACCAACGCTTTCGAGAATCCTATAGCGTTGTCGAGCTAATTGATGACCGTTTGGCGCCCGAAGCTGGTGTCTACAATTCGCAACGGGCTGGTCTTTCCTGGACAACGCACCAGCGTACCATTATCGTGAGGCCTTGGTGTGTCTGATTTCCCCCTGTCTGTCAATTTTTCTAGTAAAGAGAATTGGGGATAAATATTGTTCTCTCGCGTGGTGAGGGGACCCCATAACTTCTTGCGCTTTTTGTGCCTCTTGAAGAACTCCAACCCATCGACATGGAACAGTCAGGCCCGTTTCGCATGTCGAGTCTGTGACTGCGCCTGCTCAGCGGAATTAATACTGTTTTATTCCTCCTAAAACGACATTTCAATGCGGGAACACACCCCCAGCAAGACGACTGATTTCTCCACTAGTTGTGTCCTTACTGTCCGCCGCCGACAGTGATACTCATATTCCCCGCACAGCAATCCTTATCGTTTTCGGGGCTCAGCTACAACCAGATCCACCTGTCCCCTGAGATCGGAAGACGCTCAGCCTATGTTCCCGTTGTTTGTTTTACTATCCGTAGATGGGCTTTCTCTTGCGGAAGCGTCAAAAGGCCATATCTGCTGAGAAGACGGAATCCGTCGTTGGAAGGTAGCAAGCGGCTATTCCTTTGAATGAAACTGGCAACCGACTGCACAGGCTCTGAGAACGATATTCGGGATGACCGCGGACTCATACTGCAGGTTCTTACTGAAGGAGCGAAATGGGGGAAGTCAGATACATTATAGTTGATCTGGAACTGCCGAAGCGTGCCGTATAAACCACTCCAGGCAGCAGTGGCACCAATGTGAGGCAAGGCTTGTCGCTCCTGACAAAGGCATCCTCCACGATATCAACATTGGTCTGGGCAGAGGCTGGAGTCGCTTGACCTTATTTCAGCGCCTTCTGATTATTCTCTCGGCGCGGGGGGAAGTCCTTGATCTTGCCCCCGCTGTGACTAACGTTTCCAGCGAGGCCTTGGGCCACATATTTCGTAGTAAAAGCCGCACCCCGGCAGGAGAACAGGCTGAACAAATGCCTGGGCTTAAATTCATCGCCTAAGTAAATTGTCTGTCGGGTGGATGCCTCCGTAGGCCAATTATTATCAGCTTTTAGTAGACGAGAACGCGCATTGTCGTCCTCATTAGCCTGAGGACTACTATCTTTTGAGGTGCGTGGCCCCTTTCTAAGTTCTTACGCTAACTACTTTTCATTTTCTCATGTTGCCATCCTGGTTTTTGTTCTTTATTGACGACACCAACGCTTCCTTGACAGAACCCTCCTGGCTCCCAGTCCCGGAAAAACAACCGGTCCGTACCACCCAATCGATCCCCGACAGAAAGACTTCAACACGGGCGACTCACGCTTGACGATCCAGAGGAACGAGGACCGTTGCTAAAAACTCCAGCCCGTATTATCGCCGCCAGATTTTGCGGCTTCCCACCTGCCTGGCACCTCGCGCTTTCGCGTTTAATCATCGACGACCCTCTTTTTTTCAACCAGATGCAGCTGGAGGCGAAGGTTTCATGGCTGGGTCCCATAGGAGTCCTGGTCTAAAGGACCAGTGGAGAGGTTCGGGCGACGCTGGAGACCACCGTGGCCGTGAGAGGCATCGACCTCGAGGTTCCTATCGTGATAGAGGAAGGGACAGGTTTCACGACCGAGAACGTCGCCGTTGGTCTAAGCCTGATCGTTCGTCACGGTCGCCGCCACCGCGTTCCTATCCCGATCCAGATAACGAACCTCAACATCGTGAATTTTCTTCTAACAACGCTTTTATCCGTGGATCTCCGGGCCCGTCACACTCGGAAATACGCCCCAACCAAAAATCAAATCGTCTTCATTCTCCTGAACCCGTCGACCATCGCGGTCCTGACTCACTCATGAGGTCCAATAATAGAGATTATCGCAGAGACGATTCTCCATCCGCACCTCCATCTAAAAGAAAAAGAACACGCAGCCCGTCGCCTGGCGGCTTCCATAGCCGTCCGCCTACCCATCCCCGAGGTGCACACCCGAGACACGGTCACGACTTCGACCGTGGCAAAAGACGAGGGGGGCGTATGCCAGGCCGTGGCAGGCCCAGTCGAAGGCCATCACCTCGACGCGGTCGAGACCGACGAAAACACGAGGGAGGCCCTCGGGATTCGTCACGGCGAAGGCATTCCAGATCTCCCGGCTGGGATGATAAACCATATACTCACCCAACTCGGCGCTTCCCAAGCCCTCGAGCAGACGACGAGGTCGAGCGGGATTCGTATCACCGATCGCCCTCTCGCAACTCTGCAGGTACTCTAGACTCGAGACCATCCGCGTTTTCTCGTCGAGGATCGAAAGGCGATATTGCGATGTATCCACCCGGTTCACCATCTCGAGAGAATCTAGACTCCGCCGTGGACACAGCGCGTGCATCAGGGCAACGTCGTCGCTCAAGGTCTCCAGCTAATTCATATCATGGATCTACTCGTTCAAATTCTCCCTATTCCAATACGCGAGGTGGACGAAATGGGCAGCACTTTTCACACCACGGCCACCATAGGTATGATATCATATTCCTGATTTCTCGTTCCTTTTACACGACCCATGCTAACCCCACGGATGCAGGCAAAGTAATCCGTCTGGAGATACTTCTCCAAGCTATCACTCACATAGCCGACCCCCTTCATCTCATACTACGTCATCACACACCCATCGTGATGGACAGCAAAGATACCGTGAATCACACCAAGACCATCGACCTTTTGCCTCTGGATCCGGTGGACCCATTTCTCATGGCAGAAGCCGTTTCAGCAGCCCTCAGCGTGACGATACTGAGCCACGAAATAGAGGAGGGCCTCCTAGTCCCCCTCCGCCTGGCCCACCATCAGAAAATCCTCCACCCCCGCCTCCACCTACAGAACCCCGATCGCACCGAGAAGCATATCAAAACTTCTCTAATAATCAAACTACAGGTCAGGATCTACGAGACGAAGGCTCAAAGCATGATTCTGGTGTCGGCACTGGTCAAAGTACACAATCGGACTCGCGTCCACCAGATATGTCTTCCACCCCCAACAAGGGCGGCAAGATCAGCTTTGCTTTCAAAGCCAAAACTGGGCCACCAACTGCTCCTAAACCTATACCTGATTTAACTCAACGAATGCTAGCGCGGGAACCTCCTCCACGTGCTCCCGAACCCCCTCGCAATAGGATGTCTAATGGACCACCACCCAGATTCAAGCCGGAGCCGCGCTTTGACCGACGTGATCGCGACCGCGACCGACACCGTGATAGGGATCGAAATAGAGGCAGGGGTGACCGACGAGACTATAGGGAGCCGCGGGAGCCGCGGGAGCCACGTGGTTTCCGTGATCCTCGAGATTCCCGTGATAACAGAAGAGATGATCGTCGGGGGGACAATCGTCAAGATAAGCGGAGAAACGACAGGGCTCAAGATTTCCGTCCGGAACGTCGCCAGGAGCGCTCTCCAGAGCCGGTTAAACGATCGAAGATCCTGCTTCGACCCAAACCGCGCCCCACGATTTCCGAAGAATTTGCCAAGTCGGACTCGGTATATTTCCGCAAACCTGGAAATGAATCTGTGATTGGTGCCGGTACGTACGGCAAGGTGTTTAAGGCAATCCATGTGTATACGCAGAGAAAGGTTGCACTGAAGAAAATTCGAATGGAGGGTGAGAAGGATGGATTCCCTGTGACTGCTGTCCGAGAGATCAAATTACTTCAACACCTGCGCAATCATAATGTTGTCAGTTTGCTTGAAGTTATGGTTGAAAGGAACGAATGCTTCATGGTCTTCGAATACCTTTCGCATGATCTCACTGGTTTGATCAACCACCCGACTTTTTCTCTCACCGCGGCCCATAAGAAGGATCTCGCAAAACAAATGTTCGAAGGGTTGGATTATCTACATCACCGAAGTGTTCTACATCGGGATATCAAAGCTGCCAATATTCTCATCAGTAATCAGGGGCGCCTGAAATATGCTGATTTCGGTTTGGCCCGGTTTTTCTCGAAGAGTCGCCAGCTCGATTATACAAACCGCGTGATTACTATTTGGTACCGGCCCCCCGAGCTTCTGTTGGGTGAAACAAGATATGGACCAGCCGTCGATGTATGGAGTGCGGCCTGCGTATACGTCGAAATGTTCACGAAAAAGGCAGTCTTTCCTGGAGAGGGAGGGGAAATTAGCCAACTGGATAAGCTATATAACATGCTAGGAACGCCAAATCGGACAGAGTGGCCCGATATCGCTGAGATGCCTTGGTTCCAGCTCATGAGGCCAACAGAACGGAAGAAGCGAGTATTCGAGGATGTATATCGGAATATCTTGTCTCCAGCCGCGCTAGACATGATTTCGCAGGTCTTCCGTTACGACCCAGCTAAGCGTCCTACTGCTGAAGAGGTTCTCGCGCATCCCTATTTCCATTCCGAGGAACCAAGTCCTCAACAGCCAATTGAGTAAGTCTATGTATTCGTTACACTATCCTACATATACTAACTGTTCTTAGACTGGAGAATATCCAAGGTGACTGGCACGAGTTTGAGTCCAAGGCGCTTCGGAAAGAGAGGGACAGAGAAGCCCGACGGGCGGAATATCAGAAGGATAAGGAGAAGAGGAGAACCGCCACCACGCAAGATGACCGAGAACCCAAGCGTGTCAAACAAGATACGGGTGGAGGGATGGCGCCTTCAGCTCCATTGGCTGAGCAGCAGTAGCCTCTAGAAAGCTGGGTCTAGCATTCTCTGTTTTGACGGGGGATATTTAACCTTCCATTATAAAGCATTCTTATTAACAATATAATTTTAACATCGGGTTACGTCCGCGGGCTTTGTAGAACCACCTGGCAAAGTGCCGGTAATGGGATATTGCGGATCAATTGTACTCTGTCGTAATCGCTTCGCTGCCCCGCCGTATAGATGAATGCCTAGTCTTGTCTACGAAACGACGTTAGTAACCGTGTCCCGAAACAACTGGCAATGCCATCTTTAAACGGGTCTCAGCACTCAGACAATGCCATTGGACCTCAAGCTCAACCAGCAAACAGCCTTGATAGCTGCTTTTACAAGCGGTTGAGTACATCGGATTACCAGAGTATGTTGTATCATACAGTTCATCACAAGGAAACAGAGGTACAGGTACATAAACGGAACAGTCGAACGCACCATTAATCGATCTACTGAGGGCATTGCAAGATGCAACGCATGCAGGGACAATACGACCAGCGCATCATATACAATATAGAATCATAACAGTTCGTAAACGAAAAACATGGGATTGTCCCGTCATACAGGTCATCACCGCATCATGGAGCTGGAGAGCCCTCGTGATGATGGTTTTAGAAGCGGGTAAAAGGTTTTTCTCGACACACTCATCGGAATCGCTGGTGCAGTGGTCAAGTAACAAAGTTGCAGGCAGCGATGATTTGAGTTGGTGGTCTTGGGTTTGTGGAAAAGAAAAAAAAAGAAGAAGAGGGAGAAGCAGAAAAAGCTGCAGAAAAGACTGGCAGCGGGTAGTCGGGCGGAGGAATGATGATGCGGGCCGTGGAAGGCGGGCCGCGCGCTGATTGGCCCAATGCCATTGGAGCTCGAGGGTTGGGGCCTCAGGCACGCGACGCCAAACCTTCAACTTTGCAGTCACGAACAAGTTCTGAATATCCATATTTCAAAGTTACTATTAATTCCGCCTCAAAAGTCCCTCTTCTTTTCCAAGCCCTGTCTCTCCATATTTTCTCCGTGAATTATCCCTACTTTCTGTCCCGACCTCTCATATCCGCTATTTCACCATCACGATTACGATTCTGCCACGATTCTTCTCCTTATTCTCCCCCTCTCTACCTAACGCTCGTCCTTGAAACCTCCGCTCGCCCTCCGCGCTCGTTCTTTTTGCATCGCTTGGATTTTTGCATTGCCCTAGCGCTGGTTTTGTCTTCGTTGTAATTTCCCTATATCGACGACTGTACGTTGAACGGTTCTGCATTTTTCCTTTTTTCTTTTTTACCCCGATGAAAGCTCCCTCTTGAGCCACCTCAAGTCACCTGCCCCCCATGGAGAACGCAAACCTGTGGACTCGCCGAAACAAGTACGTCTCAACTGTTCTTTGGCTGTCTAATTGTTGCGTGTATAATTCCGACTAACGCTAAACCCGTTACACCTTTAGTACCTCCAAGCTATCTCTGTCTATGGCAGGGACTGACAACAAAGAGGGTGGCGCCAGAGTTGACCTTTCCCGCACATCGAAGCGTTTCGGCCCTGACAGCTCCCACGGTCGATCCAATCCCTTCAACGCTCTTTCCCCTCTCTCCGCCGGCGTCTCTTCACCATCCACGAATGCTTCGTCTGCGTTTGGCCTTGGCTCCGGTGCCTTTGCGTCGTTCGGAGCTCCCAAGACGCCTGGGGGCTCATCAGAGGTGAGAACCCCTGGTGAGCGGCCAGTGGATCGGGCTGTGTTATCCGTGGAGGGCATCAAGTCGAAGGAATCCTTACCGGCGCTTAAGGAGCATGCTCTGCGATCGACCTGGATTATCTGGTACCGTCCTCCAACACCCAAGTACTCGGACTACGAAAAGTCGACAGCACCCATCGCTTCTATCTATTCAGTAGAGAGCTTTTGGTCGATATACTCGCATCTGAAAAGACCTTCTCTACTCCCTACTGTTTCAGACTATCACATCTTCAAGAAGGGAATTCGTCCTGTATGGGAAGACGAGGCCAATAAAAAGGGTGGAAAATGGGTGGTAAGACTGAAGAAGGGTGTGGCGGATCGGTATTGGGAAGATCTTCTCTTAGCGATGATTGGGGACCAGTTTGCGGAGGCTAGTGATGAAGTCTGCGGTGCTGTTCTCAGTGTGCGGAGTGGCGAGGACGTCTTGAGTGTCTGGACTCGGATTGACGGTGGGCGGAACATTAAGATCAGGTATGTACCCTTTTTCTTATGAGGGCGGAGCTTGTTGCTAATACAATGCAGGGAGACGATCAAACGGCTGCTTGCCTTCCCCGCAGACACCAACATTGTGTGGAAGAGCCACGATGACAGCATCGCCCAACGCTCTGCTATTGATCAGGCACGCCAGGAGAAGGCCGCCAACAGCCACCACCATCACCACAACCATCACAGCCACCAATATGGAGGGGACCGCCGAAGGCCAACGACGACTGACGACTCTGCGGGGGATAAAGGGAAAGGGCCGGCGTCTTGACATGCTTTATCTGACTCTGTGTTACGATCGTGTATAGTAAAGAAAACACAAAAATCATTGGTATGATTTGGGCACGGGGCATTGGGGCGAACATTGCGTGTGTTTATGGTTTGGGGTTATCTGTTTTCGTTATTGGATCTTGCACTATCACTTCTGTCTCATGTTTCCGGAGGATATCTCTGGCGTCTTCACACTTGGATGTGGGGTGGCACCAGTGGAAATATCTGCAGGTGATGCTCTAGTTATACTGTCTATTAGTATCTCCAAAGTAGAGAAAGCAACAACTGTTTGCAGCATGAACCCGTTTTTTTTTTTTATTTTTTATTTTTTTTTTTGCAATTGTCTACTTTCCCCGAGCCGCCGTTAGTAGGTGACGATCGCCTCATAATATTAAGTTTGCGCAGCGGGGGCAGAAAATATGCCGGTTGACCGCCTTTGTTGATGACGGTGGGCGTTTGCACATCGCTATTCTGTGCTCCCACGGTTTTCGAAGTGCAACCGGGTTGATAATCCCGCTATGAAACCCGCGGTGAATACATGCAGTTTATCAGGGCAATATCCGGCCATCTCTTCAGCTCCCCCCCTCAACCGCGCTCCGCATCTCCCCCTCTTCTCAACCCTCTTCCACCGTCCATTACGGCCTCTGAGCCGCCGGTGAGGAATGACCCTGCCTCTGACCCAGAAGGCTCAGAATTCGCTCCATTTGACCCGTCTACCGAGCAACTAGTAAGAGTCTCTTTTGATAGTCGGTTGGTTACGTCCTTGTTCTCTGCATTTACAGTTTCACGGTTCACCCCCAGTATTTTCCTTCGCATTTTGTCTGATCTAAACTCAGCCTTATCGCAAACTCGCTTTGCGTATTCATTGCACCTCACTAATGCAACTCTTTGCGCTGCTATAGTCACCCCATAGCTATGCCAACAGCTTTGAACCCGATCGGAGACCTCCATCTATACGTCGATTGTTGCGCAGGTCCATCCCTCACCCAGGATTAGGGATGCCGAAGCCGTGAGTAGCTTGCGATAAGAGAAGTTCAATGTGATACTGATACAACCATTCTTAGATCCCGGGAGAGGGACCCAATCCGTAAAGGTGCCTCTTCGGAAGAATACAGGTTACTCGGCGGTATCAAGCGGTAGGTATATCCTACGCTTTGTCTGACTGGAATATTGATGGATGCGGAAAAATTGGTGTTAACGAATTTCGTTACTAGGCAAGACCCTCATGGGGTTCCGATAATCCCAGGACAAACGGCAAATGCCAAGAAGAAGGTGAGTTCATGTTCCCATCGCATACTTGTGATTCTGCTTTTTTTTTTTTTCCCTTGTCGCTAATACTGGCGCTTCCAGAGCATCAATACTGGGAGTTTCAGACCTTACGACTCTATATCAAAGGGGTCACGATCGAGTGGGCCGGTGCCTACTAGGGGAAAGGAAAAGGAAAAGTACTTCAGCAGCCCGTCTCGCCCGAAGCACTCTACAAACACCCCGGAAAGATCATCGAAACGTCGCCGAGTTGAGAGTCCGGAAGAAACACCCAGACGAAGGGCCACTCTAGGCGAGGAAGCTCCAGATCGGTCCCCGGACAGGCGTTCTCCGAGCGTAATTCGTTTAGACGTGCGCTCGCCAACACCAAGCCAACTCTCCGGCCAAGTAAAACAACCGCGGGATACCAACGGCGGCAAGGCATCAGTGCATCGAGCAAGTGATAAAGATGTGAGGAATCCCCATTATAGTCCTAAGAAGGTCACACACCACCACCATCGTTTTTCTTCGGATGACGATGACCTTAGTTTTACTCGTGACGCAGCCAAGGAAAGACAAAAAGGGCCGGACATTACGACAGAGGATTTTGAATTCGTCTCGCGAAAGCTACCGGAACAAACGCCAAATCTCAGCGTGGAAATAGTAAAAAGGCCACCGATCTTCGACAACAGAGCTACTAAAAGCCCCCCACCACGTCGGACGGGGAAAGCACGTGCATCTTATTCAAGGGAAAGCCCCGATGAGCTGCAAGGGGATGTGACAGTCAAACCAGTGCCAACTTCCCTGAGCAATCCTCCAAGAGATCCACCGAATGCAAACACTTCTTCGGATATTCGGCCAACAGTCTTCATATCTAACGAAAAGCCGAAGCGTGGGCATAAAAGCAAGAGGGAAAAGTCGTCTAAGAAGCGCCACCCAGAATCCCAGCGGTTTAAAATCTTATACTATCGAGGAACCCCTTGGTTACTGGATGACCTAGGCACCGAGACTGACCAGCTCGTTGTTGATCCTGCCAGTGGTGAAATAACCATTAAAATAGCCAATTCTGGAATCATTCGTTCGATCTCTCTCAAGACGGTGTTGAAAGTCTTTGTAGGGGACACTTCAAGCCGCAAAGTCCGGTTTGAATTGTCCAAGGTGGAAGGGCAGGATACAAAAATAGACCTTGAGCTATCCTCTTCAGAGGAAAAGGAAGGACTTTGCTCCCTGCTCGAGAAGCTCAAGGTTGATGTACAGGAAAAGGAAGAGTAAGTTTACTTTGAAATTATGCCCTCCGACACTCCTGCTGTCTTGGTCAACATCAGACGCTGACATACTTTGTGAAGGGGATATATAGACCGGATATTCAAAAAGAGCGAACGGGACCATAAACGCTTTGCTGGAGCAACAAACGGGCATAAACGCCCGCTCGGACTGGTAGAAGATACGGAAGAAGCACCTAACCCGCCCTCGGCTACAACTAAAAGAATGAGGCTGTCAGACGCACTCAAGGACAAAGATGAAAACTCAGATGCGCAAATGAGCTCAAAAACTGCCCCAGAAAAACTTAACAGCCCCCCGCCAACCACGCATGACGAGGTTCCCAATCCCAACCGCGCTTCAAACCCTTTATCTGGTCCACAACACAGCATAGGTGTTGAAATCCCGGTGAAGAAATTCAATCAAAACTTACAAACCCCGACGCGTTCAACAAGAGCAATGGCGCGGCAAGCACCGACTACCCTGGTTTGGTAAGTTGCTTCACTTCTGGTCAAGAAATTTTGTTAACGCCCGTGCTAGCGACGATGACGACGGCCCTGGCCACGAGTATACACTGGAACTAGATCATGACGTCGATAAGAAAATGACCAAGTATGTCTCGTACCCTCTACTTTCCTGTCGGCTATGCTAACAAATTAGGAAACCTCTCGTCTACCCTCGATTCGGAAAGAAAAAGGCCGAGGTGAACGCGTTGGATCTGGAGAGGCTTGCGCCGCACGAGTTCCTCAACGACAACATCATCGGCTTTTACATACGCTTCCTGGAAGATCACCTCCACCGGTGCAACGCAGAAGTAGCGAAGCGGGTCTACTTCTTCAACTCGTACTTCTTCGCAAGGCTTACCAATTCTCCCAGAGGTAGGCGCAGCATTAATTACGAGGGCGTTGAGAAATGGACTCGGAGCGTCGACTTATTCAGCTACGACTACATCATCATACCGATCAACGAGGATGCGCATTGGTACCTGGCTATCATATGCAACCTTCCGTACTTGGAGGGAATCATGGACGAGAGCAAATTTTCTGCCTCTCAACGGCTCGGCGACACTCAAGAAATTCCGGAGACTCCAGAGCCTCCTCTCTATGGGCAGGAAGGAGTTCAACATGATACCAAAGAAGAAACGACCAGGCAGTCGTTAGCCTCTATGGATATTTCCGACAAGCAAGGAGTACATGAGGAGGGGTCAAAACGAGGCCAGGAGGACTGGCCAGAGTATGAAGAGAATCCCGATCTAGCCCCAGCGAAATTTTCCGATTTCTCAAGCCAGCCACAACCCGACTCGCAAAAATCGGCTGGATCGCCAAAGAAATCACGCAAACCAAAGAAGCGGGCACCCACTGGCATGAAATACGATACTTGTCAGCCAATCGTCATTACTTTCGATTCACTGAATCAGAGCCGCTCTTCCACCATCAGCAATCTCCGCGAGTACCTCTCTGCAGAAGCAAAGTCCAAGCGAGGCATTGAAATCAACAAGACCCTGATAAAGGGAATGACTGCAAAGGAAATTCCACAACAGCCAAACTTTTCCGATTGCGGGCTTTATCTCTTGGCCTACCTTGAGAAATTCGTTCAGAATCCGGATATATTCACCAGGAGACTCCTGCGGAAAGAAATGCGCTCTATAGAGGACTGGCCTCCCTTACAATCCGGTCTCCTACGGACCAGGCTACGTAAATTTATGGAGCTGCTGTATAACGAGCAAGAGCAGCTCACCAAGGCCGAAGCGGACAGGGATATGTTGATGGTAGATCAGCAACCAATATCCTATCTCCTTGGTACTCCAGCTACGGATGTTACGAAGGAAAAGGTCAAAAACGAAAAGAGGAACAGTCCAGATGTGCAAGTGGAACGTTCACCATCACCCAGTGCGAAAACGACGAAACCAGACCGACGTCGTGAACCGTCGTCGGTGTCACCGAAGAGCCCCGAACCTGACATCGAGCATGGCCAGAACGCCGCCAATGCTGAAACGCAAGAATCCGTGGTATTGATCGGCCACAAACCCAGATCACACTCGACATCTCCCAGGCGTGATGCACAAGACCAACCTGCCAAGCGCGCGGTTGTTGAGGTACCAGATAGCCAAGACCAGGCTAGCGCACGACCAACCGATGCTGCGAAAATAATTGGACCTCGCCCCCTTCAACCACAGCGGAAACGCGCAGATACGGTATATGTCGACGACGATGGCGTTGTAGAAGACTCCGCTCCGCGGCGGAAAGAGACCTGCGCTCAACGAGCCGAGTCAACAGGCGTTGAAATACAAGTTCGCGGCACGCCGCCGCCAAATGCCAAATAAAAATGCTCGAAGTTCCAGGCGTCGATGAAGATATCGTCTCGCTGATGTTGTACCCTTTACTATATGTTCCTTTGTTGATTTTGTTTGACTGCATTTTTATTCTACCTAGAATTATTAGAGATGTATTTACTGGCGTTGCGGATATTTGGCATATTTTCGATGGGAGCATGAGATACCAACGTCGCATTTATTATTGCATACTAAATACCCGCTACAATTGCACATTTTATCCTTCGTGCGCGAATTCAAAACAATACCATGGGCCATCTCTACCTTAATCTGGCATGGGCCTATATAAACCAATACATTAAATGTACATACTGGCAGTACATCAACAAGTCTACCTACGTATATATGTATATCACATTACCACTCACTCTCATCCGCCGCAACCCACCACGCCATCTTATCCCTCTTGAAAGCCTCAAAATCCCACTCCGCATCCTCCAACATCTCTCTCCCAGATATCCACACATATGTCTCGGCCTCAACCTCCTCCCCTTCATCCGCAAACTCCGCCCCCGCAGCCTCCAACACATCCTTCAAATGCCTATCCGCATCCTCGTCCCCATCCTGATCGTCCTCGGACAATACCTCCCGCAGTATTCGCACGGATACCTGCTCCCGCGAATATTCGGGCCCCTCGTAGATATCAAGCCTGTGCAAGTCTCCGTCCGTCAGGCCCGAGACTACCGTACCCAGAACGTTTGCGCCGGGCGGCCTCGATTCCTTGTCCTCTGTCATCGAGGGGTTTGGCTCAAGAGACGAAGCTTGTATTATCCCCGGGTAGTCAGCGTGCCGTACACGGTGTCTGCGGTAGTCGTGTAAGATTGCGGGGCGAAACTGGACGAGGTCTTTCTGCCATTGTTGGGGTGTTGGCGACCCGTGGATTACGCGGTGTAATATTTGGGGGGCCATTAATGTACCTGTATGATTTCTTGTTGTTAGATCTTTAGACTAGAGTGGTGAGGTGTTGTAGAGGGTGGATATGGATTGCCGCAAAGCTGCGGAGTTACGGAAAGTATGGGTAGACAGCTTTGGGGGGATGAGATGTACCATAGAAGAAGAGAACGTGGTCGCCCATGCTGGCTCTCCCTCCTGTGCAAATTTGAGTGAGTTTCTGTAAAAGGAATGTTGAGGCGTAATCCAGGTAGGAGGAGAGTGACCTGGAGGAATTGGCAGATGTAGCGCGGGGTTAGCTTAAGGTGGAGAGCGGAGATTCTATACATACTATTCCTTGTTAGTGGGTTTGCGCCATGAACAATATAAATGACATGTAAGATGTGCTTTGCCGAAATAGTCAAATAATCTAAAGAATAACCACTAGAAAAGGCTGTGATTGCCCAAAGCCGATTCCTTCGCAATTGGCATGCATCGCCATGGTACTTTTGCGACGAAGCATCCTTATCGATAAGCCCCAATCACCGCCTCCGAAAAAGGCCCATGTGGCTTCATCACAGCCCCGGAGCTGATCCCATCACTCTACCTTGTCTACACAAGGAGTGCGAATACAGAAACAACCAGCAGCATGCACTCAACACTCAACCGCGCGCAAGCGGTCTTCGGATTCTTCACGACAGTCGCCCTCTTCGTCGCCGGGTTCGCTGCGCTCTCGGTCCTTGTTTTCCCAACCGATAACGTGACGGCCGATGTTCAATTGAAGGATGTTAAAGTGTATGCTGTCTCTTTATTGTCTTGTTATATTTCTGATCTGGCTATTTTGGTGGGGTATGCTAACCTCCCCTGTTATGGGGCCTAGAATTAAGGGACGACCTCACTACTACGCAACCAAGAAAGAAGAGTACGCGCAGATCAGGTTTGATCTGGATGCCGGTACGTCTAGTCCACAACAAAGTAGTAATAACGACAGCGGAGCTAATGGAATAATATCAGACCTCTCTCCTCTCTTCAACTGGAACACAAAGCAACTCTTCGTCTACGTCTACGCCGCCTACTCCTCCTCAGACGACCCATCCGCAACTCCCCAATCCCAATCTATCATCTGGGACTCCATCATTGAAGCCCCCGAATCACCATACTCCTTTCGGAATCTCCGCGAGCGATTCCTCTCTACAGGCGGCAAGAGCTCCGCCGCTCGCAAGGCCTCGAATAAGAACAAAAAGAACAGCAATAGCAAGACCAAGAAGGCGGAACCCACCCCTGGTGTCCTCCGCCTCCGCGACCAGAAGAGCAAGTACCAGATCAGTGATATCACTGGGAAGATGGCGGAACGGTCGAACGTGACGCTGGCTGTTGGGTGGAATGTACAGCCCTGGGTTGGGGCGCTGTGGTGGGCCCCTGGGACCGGCGCGGTGCCTAGGACGGAGGGGAAGACGGGGGAGACCAAGGCGTTTGCTTTTCCGGCATTGAAGGGATCAAAGCCCAAGGGGGAGCAGGCGGCTTCGGTTTAGCGTGCTAGTATTTATAAAGAAAGAGGTTAAAATATGAATCGAACGAATGGATCTATTTTTTTCTATTGTGGAATTGGGTCTTCATTAATATAGATTGATTGGCCTTATCATGGATACGATACGCAGGAGCAGGACGACGAACGGCGGCAATTAACCGATAAAAAACAATCTTTAGAATCCAAGAAAGCGTCAATCGAAATTCTGGCCATCCGACATTCAATCTATCAAACGACTCGGGTAATCAAGAAACAGTTCCATAGTTTGGCCCGTAGCTTGGCCCATAGTTTGGCGCATTGTGACGTCTACCATGATGTCCACCCTGCTGAATCCGATCGGAGTATACACCCGGCGCATGTCCCGGGGTCATAGAATCGCGATTATGGTAATAGACGTATTCCAAGTAGAAAGCGTGAATGTGGCCGGGGAAGTAGCTAAGAAGCGCTAGTTGTTAGCTTGAGATCCCGTGGGCAAGGATAAAATGGATTGGAGAAGACTAACCCCAATATTGTTAGGAGCATATTGATAAGGAAGTCGGCGCCACAGCCAGAGATGAGGAACACGCCTAGTGGTGGTACTGAGGGAGTGTATTAGTATAGTGTATATCGCGCGAGGCTTTTTAAAGCTCTTGTCGTTGATGTAGGACGTACTGAAGAGAGTAATGATGATCAAGCAGAGCATTGAAGCTGTTCCGGCCATCTTGAAATCTACGAATGTGCAGCTTGTTCAGCACGCTCGTTGGTATCTGAATAGGTTCCGATAAAGCTTAGAAAGAGAATAGTGAAAAGAAGGGCGAAGATGTAAATGGGAGTATAGTCGTCGTGTTCAGAGTTCATGCGTTGCATTTTATGGTATGGGGCCGCGACGACGTCACTGGACTGAAAATACTATGGAATTGGTGTGACAAAGGACGCTGGCAGATCTGACAGCCACACAGGTTGTCTAACAATAAAGTAATATTTCGGGTGTAGTATATAGGCGGGAAGCAAACGCCAAAGTAGTTTGTTCCTTGACGTCATGCCGCAAAGTGCCGCCACAAAATGCCGGCAGGGCTGTAGGGCTAGGCAGCCTAGCACAGTATTTGAGGATATACAAAGGTACATTCCGACGCCGCTTGTCCTCCTGAAAAATCCCCCGGGATGTATTTAGATGGGAAAAAGGCATATGGAGTATATGCCGAGATTTAATACGCCAATGGAGCGGGAAAGTCGAGATCGATCACACGGCATCAATTGCCGCTCTCGTCGTGACCTGCTCGTTCTTGTTACCGAGTTTCGATATCTGAAGGAAAGCGTCCACGCCGTATCCCTCCAAACTATGTAGTTCCAGGCTACCTGCCCAGTACTCTGCGTAGACTCTGCTCATTGGGAGTCCAATACCCAGCCGTAGGTCTGGAAGTCGCGAAGTTAATGTGTCTAGTGAGCTTTCGCGGAAAGTTTCCTTGTCCGCATGCTTGATATCGCTGGACACTGAGAGCTCCTGCAAAGTGGCTGCCATTGCTGGGACCTGTCCTAGGTTCTCAAGTCGTACCTTGCTGTGAGGGCCTTTGGTGAAAGACCATAAGTAGGGCATGATCTCTCGCGGTATTCCTCCACCTTGGTCAGAGACGCGCATTATAACATGCTGAGGTGCTTCACAGATGAGCACCTCGATAGGTGGCGGCGTTTGCTGCAAGTTCTGATATTTTTCACTGACAGCCTGGACTGAATTACGTAGGAGCTCCCCGATTATGTACTCTAAATGACTGAGCATATATGGGAAGGTGGCATCTAGGTGGCCCTGCACGGAAATTTCTGGAATCTTGTCGGATCCAGTGCTCTGTCGAATCATGTCCTGTACCAATTTGCCGCAGCGCTCTACGACCTCTTTGGCATTGCATTTCAGGAAAACTTCACCCACGAAGTCTGCGTTCAGGTCTGTCCTATCCTGCGATCCGGGAAAGTGCCAAGGCGAGTTGAATGTTTCCGTTAATGCAAGGTGCTGTTCCGCAATAACCCGACGGGAGATTCTCTAGTGCACAAATTAGGCAAAACTCATCGGGTTGGGTAGTATTGTCTTACCGCCCTAAGCAAAGTATTCATGAATTCATCCATTGCGTTGGAAGGCAGCAGACCACGACATTCAAGTACTCCCATAGCTAACCTCGGTATCACGACGAGGTGCTCTGTGAGCGTCTTGCGTAAGATGTCACAAAATCTATCATTATCCTCAAGGGTTCGTATTTCTGGAACGGTGCGGAACCTCTCAAACGCTTTGTAGTAAAGCTCGTATACCAGGGAGAAGTGAGGGTTAGCGACAATGACATATGGTAGCTTCTGTATATCTCGAAGACGATGTGCTAATCTGACCGCAACAACTTAAGTTAGTAGAAGCAAGATATAATGAGAGCCAAACTTACTGACCTTGTGGGAAGCTCGGTGCGCACGTAGTTTGCAGAACTGATCAGTCTTGATTCAGTCAGGGTCCGTCCGAAGAAAGTGAGCTGCCGTAAACTGATCGGCCGAATCTGGCGCTCGACAAATCTAGACGGCACATTAGCGATGGATCACTTGAAAATCCAGTGGCAACATACTCGTCAAGAGCCGAGACAGGTCTCCATGGTGGTGGATTATGCGTCAGCCCCTCGGAGTTGAGACTTCGTGTTGAGAGAGGGCGTCTGTGCAAGGTCCGCCAGCATCGAGCTGGGCGACTCCGCAGCATCTCGACGAATGAGCGTGTCAAGTTTCCTTCATGGATTTGTAGAGGGAGCTCCGGGGTGAGTAAAATCTCGAGGAACCGGAGACGAGACTATATGTGATCGATAAGTCTCATACATGACTCCCTGGGGGTTGTCGAGCTGTTGTTTGCTGGTCGCATGATTGCTGAATGCGGGCGGAGTCATGATATTGTTTGACCGGGCGGTGAGAGTTTTGGGCTGACATGTGACCGGCTGCATAAGAGCAAAGTGACCCATTCATTTTCAAAATTGGAGAAATTCATGCTCTATTTCACATTAGAGGAGAAAATAAACAATACTATAGGCCTAATATCAATTCGAGACAAGCTTGGTTGCCGCAGCATGCCAGCCGGCATTAGTATGGGGATGTTTGTATATAAACTTATTATCGAGGCTAGTGCTCATACCGGTAAGTGCGGGCGGACCAAGGAAGACCAATTCTTATGATATCACTGTGCGCTGCCCTGAATTCGCTGCCTTTTGCCTTCGGCGCCCGGTGAATGGAGCAGCAAAGGAGAGATAGGCTGTACTAGATAACAAATTCAATAAATCCTTCAGGTTAACTTCTTGGTGGCAGACCTGGATAGTTAGGTATTGTGCTTGTGCTGTCTTAATAATCTGATTCATAGTGTGCCCGCAGGCCGTTATTATTCGTTGTTCTTGACTGCAGGACTCCGCCACAGGCCTCAACTCCCTTTGAACTGGAACCTGCTCAGACCCAGACAAGATCTGCTTGTCCCTTACACCCTTGCTTGCTCCCTCTTCGCCGCTTCCCTGCGATCTGTGGAATAGATTTATTTTTCCTTTGTCGTTAGAACTTGTCCTTTTTGTCCCCTCCTCCCCGAGCAGCGAACGCCTCCAAGTTCGGGTGCTCGAGCGCACTTTTCTTCCTTCATGGACAACGTGAGTCCTTGAACTTGGGTTGTCGCAGATGTGACAACAACAGCTTAATTCCTGGCATGCAAACTCTTGCTAACGATCTCTTGAACCCGTCCAGGTCGCAGACAGTGAAATGCTCGTTGATGAATACGAACAGTTCCAACATGACAGAACAGATGATGTCGTCGTTTCTCAGTCCGGCTCTGAGGAGCCAGACGCTGAGCCCCCTGCGGATGACTGTAAGGACCTTCCAATGAACTCTACCCTGTCACCGGGAGATCGCACATCCAGCTCGCGAAGGATACGCCTGCTCCGACCTGGCTTCCCCGCAGTGTCCATGCTGATCCCCGCATTTTGGCCATGGCTTGTCAATGCGTTCAATTGATTGTAAGAATATGCTCTAACATGTGTCTCTACCGCAGTTCCGGCTGTGATGGCCCGCGTCCTCCCAAAAGACCCAGATCTTGAGACCGAAGATGAAACTTGGCACACATGGAACATTCAGGACTGGCGGAAATTGAAAAAGAAGGAGCATGGACCAGTCTTTCAGTGCGGCGGATCCCCATGGTGAGTGGAAATAGCCGCATTGTTGTCCGAACGACGCGCTCACATCGCTCGCTCGCAGGCGAGTGCTTTTCTTTCCTTATGGAAACCATGTCGAACACGCTTCCTTCTATCTAGAGCATGCCTGGGAAGACGAACCGCCCGAGAACTGGTATGCTTGCGTGCAATTTGCACTGGTGCTTTGGAATCCAAACGATCCATCCATTCAACTTTCACATGGTAAGTTGGAACCGGCTGATATTCCAAACTCTATTTCCTATGCTTACCACCTTGTAGTCGCTACTCATAGATTTAATGCGGACGAGGGTGATTGGGGTTTCACACGGTTCTGCGAGCTTCGTAGGCTCTTCACTGTGGCTTGGGAAGGGCACGGAGTCCCTCTTGTACAAAATGACGAGGCCAATGTCACCGCATATGTCCGTGTTGTCAAGGACCCGACGGGTGTTTTATGGCACAGTTTCCAGAAGTATGAACCCTCGCCGTATTTAATATTGCGGTTGAGCTGACAGTTGTATAGCTATGACTCGAAGAAAGAAACCGGCATGGTTGGGTTGAAGAATCAAGGAGCGACATGTTATCTGAACTCATTACTGCAGTCTTTATATTTCACTAATGCATTCCGCAAGGCCGTTTACCAAATCCCGACGGAAGCGGAGGCATCACGAGACAACAGCGCCTGGACCCTTCAGAGACTCTTCAACAACCTCCAAACGAGCGACTATCCTGTTTCGACAACGGAGCTTACGGCATCGTTTGGTTGGGAGTCGAGGCAGATTTTTGAACAGCAAGATGTCCAGGAACTGTCGCGAAAGTTAATGGAGAGGCTAGAGGAGAGGATGAAGGGTACCCCGGCGGAAAAGGCACTCCCCGATTTGTTTGTGGGGAAATCGAAAACGTATATCTCATGCATTAATGTCGACTACGAATCATCACGAGTGGAAGATTTCTGGGATATTCAGCTGAACGTGAGAAACAACAAGACGCTTGATGACAGTTTTAAGGACTATATCCAAGTAGAGAGACTCGAGGGCGAAAACAAATACGACGCGGGTCAACCGTACGGCTTGCAAGATGCCGACAAAGGAGAGATCTTTGAGAGTTTCCCTCCCGTGTTACACCTACACTTGAAACGCTTTGAATACGATATCCACCGAGATGCGATGATGAAGATTAATGACCGACATGCGTTCCCGATGGAATTTGATGCCTCCCCCTACCTTTCGAAGGATGCCGATAAGTCTGAATCATGGATTTATGAATTACATGGTGTTCTAGTCCATAGCGGTGACCTGAACGCTGGTCACTACTTTGCTTTCCTGAAACCAACCAAAGATGGACACTGGTACCGCTTTGATGACGACCGGGTAACCCGAGCGACAGATAAAGAGGTGCTCGAAGAAAATTATGGTGGAGAGTATGAACTTCCCAACGGCTCGGTTGGAGTGAGACAACCGTATACTCGAGCGCTATCCACAAAGCGATCAACGAACGCCTACATGTTGGTGTATGTCCGCAAATCAAGGTCGGATGATGTTCTCCTTCCGATAACGAAAGAGGACGTGCCCACTCATATTGGTATGTTCAATCCAGTCATTGTACTATGTATTTGCTAATGTGCTTTAATTTTAGAAAAACGACTAGTTGAAGAACGTGCAGACCTAGCACGTAGGAGGAAGGAACGAGAAGAGGCGCACTTGTATATCAATGTTGGGGTCTTGTCAGAAGAGACCTTCAAATCTCACAATGGGTTTGATTTAACCAGTTTCGAGCAGCCGGCTGAAGAAGCGGCTTTCCCGAAACCGTATCGACTTCTGAGGACCACCAAGGTTGGCGAATTCGCGGAAAAGATAGCAGAGGAGAAAGGAGTGAACCCGCTCCAAGTTCGGTTTTGGGTCATGGTCAACCGGCAGAACAAGACAATGCGACCCGATCAAGTCATTAAGGACCCGGAAATGACAGTAGAAGAGGCGTATAGCCGGTATGGCACCAAGGGCAATGCATTCAGAGTCTGGGTGGAAGTCGGAGAAGAGTCTGCCGATGGCACCGTATCTTGGCCTGATAGCTCTACCTCGGTGCTCATCTTCTTGAAGCACTTCGACGTGGTAAAGCAAACCTTGAATGGAGTCGGTGCGGTGTATGTACGGAAGAACCAGAAGGTTGCGGACCTTGCACCCACAATACTCGAGACCATGGATTGGCCGGCCGGAACTGAGTTTGTCCTTTACGAGGAGATCAAACACAACATGATTGACCTCATGAAGCCGAAGCAGACATTCCAGCAATCTGAGATCCAGGATGGCGACATTATCACCTTCCAAAAGTCCATCAAAGAATCGGAGCTGCCTCCGACAGCGATCTATCCGGATGCTAAACTCTATTACGATTATTTGCTGAACCGCGTGAACATTACCTTTGCGCCGATTAAGGCCACTGGAGGCGAAGAGTTTACCCTGGTTCTTAGCAAGAAGATGTCGTATGACCAGTTCTCCAGGAAGGTTGGCGAGCATTTGGGCATTGATTACACGCATTTGCGTTTCTCACCGGTCGTCGCCAATAGTGGAAAAGCCAAGGGTTTCATCAAGAGAAATGCGAACCAAAATGCACAGACCCTGCAGACAATTCTGGGCACGCAGATATCTGGTTACGGGATTAATGTTGTTCGGCAAGATGCACTTTATTATGAGGTCCTGGAAACAAGCCTAAGCGATTTTGAGTCTAAAGTTTGCCTTCGCGTGACGTGGCTTTCCGAGGGTATCACTAAAGAGGTGAGAAATGACCCTGTTTATTTTCTACGGATTGAACTTTAACTGACTCTCGGCGTTAGCAAACTGTGGAAGTTCTGGTACCCCGGGAAGGGTCAGTAACCGATGTCCTAGTCGGCTTACAGAAGAAGGCGGGCTTGGACGACGAAACGATTCGTGATGCCCGTGTCTTCGAGGTGCACAACTACAAGATATACAAGGAGTTCGCGCAAGACAGCAAATTCGGCGGTACCAATGACTTTGTCGCCTTATATGCGGAGAAAATCCCCGAGGAAGAATTGAACATGGAGCCCGGTTCAAAGACCGTCAATGCTTACAACTTTGACAAGGAAACCAACAAGCCGCACGGTGTGCCTTTCAAATTTGTTATGAAACCAGTAAGCATCGGGTCGCTTTTGTACATCGTTAATTCGTGGCTAACCTGAAGAAGGGAGAAATATTCAAAGAAACCAAAGAACGACTATCGAAGCGAACCGGCCTTAAGGGGAAGCGATTTGAGAAGGTCAAGTTTGCTGTTGTCCCCCGCCAGCTTTACTCAACCCCACGATATCTGGAAGATGGTATGTCTAGAGAGAACATAGCGATAACATAATTGGTATCATGGCTAACTTGATCCAGATGATATACTCTCAGACGTAATCGGTGACTCCGACGACATGCTCGGTTTGGACCACCCGAGCAAGAAACAGAACTTTTGGAACAGAAGCGAATCTTTCTTCATCAGATAAGAGCCAGAGAGGAACACGATGACGATATCGCTCGGTTGAAGAATGTACAGCTACGGTCTGGTGGCGGCAACCAGTGAATGTCAAGCAACCTTGAGCGCAATGAAGTTATTTTTCCTTTGCCTTTTTTAAATGTAGTAGACGGCTTAACTTACAGTGTTATGATTACGAAGCCTGGGGGTTTAGGGGAGGCGGAGTTTTTCATGAAACATACCAGTGCATCAATAGTAGCCAATTGAATATTGATTAATGCCTGAACTCTGAAAGGAACCAAGCTTTGTATTGCCATTGGACTTGACGTGTGTCGTGAATGCCATTCGCAGTGGAGGCGGGGGTGCAAACAGGGCAAACAGCGACAACAACAAGCTGGCCAGAACTTGCTCTCCAAAATCCCAAGCCGAGTCGCGTGTGCCAACAGGAGTCCCCAACACCGAACTTGACTCTTCAATCCGCTCAACATGCGTTTCACAGCTCTGGTCATCGGCCTTCTTGCCTGCCTGGTGTCATCTGTCACCGCAACCGCCCTGACGTACAGACTCGAGGCCAACGAGAAGGCCTGCTTCTACAAATTCGTTGACCAGCGGAACACCAAAGTCGCATTCTACTTTGCTGTGGGTTTAAATTCTCGCAATATTATACAATTGGAAAAATATTGACCGGCTTCACTCTTTGCAGGTGCAATCCGGTGGCTCTTTCGATGTCGACTACGCTGTTGTCGGACCTGGCGAGAAGCCGGTCCTAGATGGCACCAAGGAGCGTCAGGGAGACTTTGTGTTCACAGCCCAGAGTGTTGGCGAATACCGCTTCTGCTTCAACAATGAAATGTCCACATTCGCGGAGAAGATGGTTGATTTTGAGATCGCGGTGCGTACTCTACCTACTACCCCTGTACCTCCTCAAGAAAAACATCCCCTGACTGTTCGTCTGGTATAGCTTGAAAACGAATCCCGCACAGAGCTCCCCTCGCGCCAGGGCGCCAACCCCGAACAAGCCTCCGCTATCGAGGAGTCCATCTTCAAGCTCTCCGCCCAATTGTCCACCATCTCGCGCAACCAGAAGTACTTCCGGACACGTGAGAACCGCAACTTCAGCACTGTGCGCAGCACCGAGCGCCGTATCTGGAACTTCAGCGTGATTGAGGGTTTGATGATGGTTTCCATGGCCGGGCTGCAGGTGTTTGTTGTGCGGTTCTTCTTCCAGGGAGCCCGCAAAGGTTCGTTCCCCCCCCCCCCCACCATGCATCCTCCAATTAGGGGACTGTCAGGTAATTCGGAGTTGAACTAACCCTGAATACAGGTTACGTGTGATGAGCGAGCATGACTATAGTATATGATATGTGAATTGTGGCGTCTGTGTCTGTATCTATGTTTTCTCTTGCGTTTAGACTCAATCTTACTGTCTTTGCATTGAGCGATGTGTCCTGTCTATCCACGCGAGTCATGTTTTCACTTGACTGAATACTACAGAGGAACAAACGTTTCGATTGCCCAGTCATATGGGTCTTCTTTCTTTTTTCCCCTCCCGTACCGTCTAACTGTCCTCTTCACTCATCGGCTACGTAGGTCCCGCCACGGTGGCAATACCTAAAACGGACATGCCTCGCCATTCGAAATTGGCTAATTCTTATCCGTTCGCATCCCATGGCGCTGGAAACAAGCGAACCACAACCGCACGACACTGATAGGGCGTCATATCAAAAAGCGAGAAAAAGAGGGGAAAGGCGAGGAAGATACGTCAGAAAATCGGCCTCCACCTGCCATTGCCATTGCCATCTGGGAACCACCTCAACGTCGCCTGACGTTCCCAATCGACCCAGAGCCGAGACCGTCGAATTCTTGAGCTGTCTTGCCTACACCGCAGTTAGGAATCAGGATCAAGTGGGTTCAGATCGAGTCTGGCTTCTGGTTCGATGCGGAGGCGGAGCGGCGACATCAGGGGTCCAGCAGTCCAACGTTTAACAAACCGGCAGTCCAGAAGGGTAGGTTCGCTTCGCTTCGTTGGTTTCCGAAATAGATCGCTTATTTACCTCGAGGGTCTGTGCATGGGATGGCGAGGCCCAGGAGTAGTCTACGTGAAGCAAACCTGCTTACCGTTTAGAGAGTCGCCAACTCACATAAAACGGGTTTTGCATGGCTGGTTGCTATGACGTTGAAGGTTGGATTCCTGACTTCTTGGTAGTTGCTGGTCTTGCCCGTTCTGGCCCAGCTCAGTCGGGATCCTGTTTTGCATTGTATAATGTACCGCCCGAATCTGCCCTGCAATGCTCTCCATATTGTATGACGGAGTGGATGGCTTAAGTTTCTAATAGAGAGCGTGGTTGTTGCCAGTGGTTACTGCAGCTTGTAGATTGATACCTGGCATGGCATGGGGCTATTACATCACTGCCCTACCTTTAGAACTTGGCTACAAACACTGGCCAAAACCTGATCTTATTGTTTACTTTACGTCTAGCCTCAAGAGAGTGCACTGCAGTGGCCTTGTATCATAGTTCAGAGATGAAATCATAATCGTACCTGGATCTTGGATGATGGAATTCTATAGACATTACTCGTGAGGCAGAAACAGACTAGTATGAGGTTAAGGCATCACTTAGCAGCGCCAGTTTTTTATTTTTTTTATTTTTTTTTTCTCTTACTCAATCCAACTTTTACTGACTGGACTCTTCAACTTATCTACGTATGTACGTAGATAGTCTACTATTCCGTGATATGACACATGGTCAACCTATCTCATTCTGGAGAATCTAAGTCTGATGGCTTGCCCAAGGCATCACCAGATAAAAACTGCTGTATCATAACAGCCCAAGTACTTTCTACCCAGAAGGGGTGGGTTGCAGCTGTCAAGTTAATTACTCACTTACCTACCTACCTCCGCCAATTGCTCCCATCTAGCAAGGTTGACGTGACGTGATGTCTTTGTAGTACGACCATTCCTCAGCAGTAGATTTTATCTCGACAACCCGGCTATGTACGATGCATTATCCCAAGAATCTCTAGGCCGGATTGGTTGAACTATGCTACGTACGCCGTACTTGGATGTTATTAATATCTTGGTATCCGTCAAAAGGAAGGAAGGAATGGCGGGTCTAACGAGTCCGGCTTGGCTGGCCAAGAGGACGAGTTCTCCTTTACTGTTGTTAATAGCTGTCGGTATAGATATGACGGTTATCTTTGTAGTATAAGTAGCGTGATGACTCCGGAAAAGATGGCGATGAGCTGAGATGACTCAATGGTCTTCTAGGCTGTGCCAGGAGCTGACTCGTGGTATCTGGGCAGAGACGTCATCTACTACCGTATACCATCCAAGCCATCGGCGGTCTTCCAGTCGAAGGGCGGGAGGTAGGGGGGAGGAAGGGTCTAGTTCGTGGACGATTCGGATTGTGATTGTGGAGGCATTGTAATCATAGTCTTAGGACGTGGGATGGGATTCTGGGCTGGGTGTTTGCTCTCGATATTCGGCGTCAGACGTCATACGTCAGACTGGGATGGAGACGTTGTTGTCATATCCTAGAGCCCAAGGATGCTGTGAGTGAGTGGGATGACAGGCTGGAAATGACGAAGGTGATGGGCTTGTTTGAGTGTAAAAATGCCAGTCATTAATATATTCTGTATATTCCAGGATAAGTTAGCAGAATGTCGGTACCATTGGTATCAATTATCAATTGGTAGAGGGTCTTACAGATTGTTGTGACCGAGAGAACCAAAGGTAAAAGGGACAAGGCTTGCAGAGACATAAAGATATCTCTACATAGCAACTGAGAAGTATAGCGATGATAACATAGCCTGCCCTGTTGGGTAACATGCACCCTATGATGCATGGCAGACACCAATGGAGACAACCACAATAGGTAACACGATGACATCGCCAGATACACAGATCACATACCTGTACATTCTTAACATAAGAGTAGGCCCGAGCGAAGATTCCGAACGGCGTCATACTCCACCGCGTAGACGCTACACCGTGAATTAGCACGTATGGGGCATGCATGGAACCGCCCCGAAATCTACCGACGGTGTATAGTTCTCCACATTCTGGGTATGTATGCGGAAGAATACCAGTTCAAGAGCTGGCAAGCACGGGTGGGGAGCTCCCTGAGCCTGAGCCTGAGCCTGAGCCTGAGCCTGAGCCTGAGCCTACTGGGCTACCGCAATGGGTAAGCAGGGTGCTGTTCTGTGACGCACGACGCGCTGGGTCGGTTGGTGAGTGACATCAATGTGCATCCGTACTGGGTAAGGATTGTAGGGCTAGCGTCGTGCAAGGTGAGGTGGCTCTCCTCGACTTCCCCGAGGGTCTGCGGTCTACGGTCTAGGGGGTGTGGGTGTAGCTGCTGATGGACACTTTTGGACACTTCGCAGGCAGGGGCTGGTATGATGAACATCCTCCACCGGACATGCAGGTGGATGGTCGCTTCACGCCATCTCGCGCTCTTAGCTTGTGGTCGAGGTTTGGTTGTCAATTGGTCTGGTATATCTGGCTGATTCAACCAGCCCAATCAGTTCGAGGGTATACGCGAGTGCGGCAGGATCGTCACGAAGAATGTGATGACTGAGCTGGCTGGACTGTTCTCCTGAGGGGTAAGCTGTGCAAATGGAGATCATGATGGAGGAAAACGGCCGAGAGTCGGCGTCGCTGAGGCTTGGGTATATCCTACTGGCCGTCAGGCAGGGTGGATGACGATGCTGAGAGTTTCCGACAGCCCCGGCAGGATAATACGAGCATGACTGGGGAATATGATGGATTTATCTTCCGTGATGGATCCGTCTAAGCTTCAATTAGCCCGGTGGGCGTGCTGGTGGGCGTCCTAGTGGGCGTCCTAGTGGATGCAGCATGCCTGCATTCGCGGCATCCACAGGAGCTCTTGAGTGCAGCAGGAAGACCCCCTGACGTCTTTTCGAAAGACTCAATTGCCGGAAGCAGCAGGGCAGCCGAAGAGCATGCGAGCAGAGTTCAATTGCTCCGTCTGTTCCTCGTAGGGGTGCCATGACTTCATACGAGAGCGAAGTGTCTACGGTTGGCCCTATGACATACCCAACCCAGATTCGTCGTGGATGAACTGCTGGTAAGACTACTGTGTACAGAGTATACAGTGTATCCCATCTACTCTAAGTCAACTTAGATTGAGCCAAAGCTGTGCATGGCCAGTATAGAACCCACGTAGGACCATTGACGTCATTGGCCGAGGAGGAGCCCCAGGCACAACCGGCGGGGATTTGCAGCAGACTGAACTGATTAACTGAATAAAGAATAATCAGAATAATCAGAATAATACCAAACTAAGCACGAAAATCATTGCTCCGTCCGTCGAGACTCCCCCGTCTTTCGAGTCTTGTCAATTCGCTTTGGAACTTCGGCCGAATCTCCAACAACGCGCAGTCCGGAAACGACCTCCTGCGTTCTGTTTGGTTCGGTTGAATGCAGGTGGATTCATCCAGACGAGGTCGATGGAAGGATCCTCGAGACCAGAGTTGATCTGAATCTGTTTCACGTTGCCGTTGCGTTGAGTCCCAGTCCCGAGTCTAAGTCTCAGTCCGCCTGAGTCTGGAATGAGTCTGACTCTGTCTGACAGTCCGAGTCTCACGTACAATTACCCCGTCCTTGTCAAGAGACAGCAGCTGTCGAATCGGAAAGCAGAGGATCCGAGTTCTTAATCTTATACAACGGCGGGGCCTGTACAGTGACCTCATCGGGGCTCCGCCGGGAGCAGTGCGTGTGGGCCAGCGAACCATAACGGAGTCAATGGAGTCACTGGAGTCGCTCCTACTGGAGCAGCAACGGAATAGGGCTAATCAGCGTTGAGGGAACCGACCAGGCTTTTAAGGGCCAGGAACCCCTGATGTCATCGGCGCTGGCGCAGGCGAATCCCAGGCCCATCCCACCCTTTGATCGCCATGTGGCTGGACCCAGGCAGACACTAGGCGCACGAGGTCTGGAGGAGCTCGAGAAGTTGGGATTGTGACTGTGGATTTGGTCTTGTCGCTTCTCCGCTGTTGCTCGCTGATTTCATATGCCTGCCTCTGGTTATAAGAATTCCAGCAGTTCGTGCCTGGCTGCCCTCACCCTGCACCGACTATCTTCCCCGACTATCTTCCCCGGAATTATTGCGAACCTCCTGGTTGTTACTACTAACTACAAAGTCTAAGGTGAGCTATGCCGTCATTGGCTCTTGGGCCTCCATCTCCCTCTCCCTCTGCTTCTGCTGTTGCTGCTGCGTTCTGCCTGTCTCGCGCTTCACACCCTTCTTACCCTCTGCTGGATAGGCCTCTATGACTATGACTGCCTCGAGTCGACGACGTGACTGTTGCGAGAGCCGCAACTAACACTACCTACAGGCTTTACCTTGACTACTATCGCTGCCACCACCACCACCGCAACAATGCCTTCTTCCAACTCAATGCCCCCAGGCACAGACACAGGCCGCCCGCCTGGGAACTTCACCGTCATCCAGCCAGAACACCCCGTGGACCGCAGTCAGACCGCGTCGGTCGAGGACTACAGCCGCATCATGCTCGAGTACACCCAGCGCCGCATGGCCGGGTTCGCAGACCCCGAAGACACAGGCTACGCAGCCAGCCGCAGCAGCAGAAGTAGTAACACCAGCGGCCAGAGCGGCAGGTCGACCAGCAGCATCCTCGCCGGCCACGCGTCCGGTCCTTCGCCCCCGTCAAAGACCCCCAGCTCCAGCCCCGACAGCGCTGGCGCTCAGTCGGGGTAATAGTCGCGGCGTTTAACATCTATCTTACGCCGTAAACGATTCATTGATCTTTTTTTTTTGATATATGCCTTTGAGGTATGGAAGCGGTGCTTGCTTGCAGTACCGTCCATCGGCAGGCTGTGATTGATATTGCCCTTCAGCGTTTCCCTTAGCGATTAGCGACACCAACGTGGACAATTCTACTTCACGCCTTGACTAGTCCTCCATGCCTCTGCCCATACTCTGTATGCCTTTGATTCTTCTCTCCCCTTACAACCCGCGGCATCCCCTCTCTTATATGTTGCCTTAAGATTATCCCTTCCAGAACTGGATTTTGGAGACGATGACCACGTTCGTTCAGTAAACGCGTGTTCGAATGTGGCCGTCGGGGTCAGTTTTCATATTTAGGATAGTCCAGTTATGCGACCCAAGTCCGAATCCTTCCTCAGAATCCTTCTGTTCTGCGCGATACCCATGCTAGGCAATAGAATGTTCTTAATCTCTGACTGAAACAAGCTATCAACACGTTGTGCTGCTCCGTTATCCCTTGCAGTCCAGCCACCAGCAATAATCTCCTTGCTTGAGCTGTTCCTACAGGACGCGTCAATTCTCCGATTCAGTCAGCTACTCTGGACTGTTGACGATGACTTCACTGACAACCCTGTAGTGTAGACCGTAGGACTCCTTACATTCCTGCCCTGGCGTGCTCATTCCAACAGACTCTGACACAGCTCCCCTGCGTCCTTGTTTCGCATCCTGATGCTGGGATAACATCGACATTGCTGACCTTTCTTGTTTCTTCTTCTTCTTCGCCAACTCACAAATCCAACTTCATTCATTCCTTCACTATACTTATCTCTAGTTACAACTTTTACAACCACAGTCCTTACCTCTCACAAAATGCACCTCCCCATCACCATCCCCCTCATCCTATCCCTAACCCAATTAACATCCGCAATCCCCTACACCACCAGCACCACCACCAGCAGCAGCACCGCAACTTCATCCCTCCCCCCCAAGGAAGCCATATCATCCAGCATCGCGCACGAAACCCCCTCCGCATTCGGCGCCGCCGGTATAAAGAACAACACAGCCACGTGCCCGCCCTCGCACGCATCCAAGCAATGCTGCACCAACCTCGGCGACCAGGTCGAGGACATCCTCGGCCAGCTCGGCGAGGTTGTGCCCATAATTGGCGAGGTTACGGCGAGTTCGAGGACGGGGTTGAGTTGTACGTCTCCATTACCTTCCTTCCTTCCTTACCTTTCCCTTTCGATTGATATATACCGGATGTGGATGATTGAGTGGCTAATGTGTAAACTGTAAAGGCAACGCCGTGGTCGAAAACTCCGAATGCGGACTCAGTCTGATGTGCTGCTCTGGTAAAGCCGGACGGCCGAAGGAGGATGATAAGACGCCGAGTGAGGGTCAACAAGAGGTATGGCCTATCTATCTATCTATCTATCTAGTTACGATGGATGTATACTGATTCGATTGTTTGTTTGTAGCCCGGAACCCAGTCTATCTTCCAGAGCGGGTGTATGCCGTTCAACGAGGCGATTGAGCTGGGGAAGAAGGAGGCTGCTGCTGCGGCGTCGAGTTCGGTGTTGGCTCATGCGAGTAACAGTGCCAGTGCCAGTGCCAGTGCCAGTGCCAGTGCCAGTGCCAGTGCCAGTGCCAGTGCCAGTGCGACTCCAAGCCCTTCGAGGCTGTTTTAGTTTGTTAAGTGTCAGTGGGTTGGATGGTTGGATATTCTATTCTATTCTGGGGTTTATAATTTCCAAGTCTAGCCTGGTGTATTGTTGATATCTACATGTTCAGTTGATGTGGTTGTATTTATTGATTGCCATTAATGGTTCTGTTTCATACCAATTCATTCAATATTGTGCTATATTTTATTGTATCGTACATATCACCGCCATCCACGCCCAGACGGTGGCGGCGGCGGATGCCAGCCTCGCCCTCCCGGGGGAGGGAAGTTATATGGCCCCGAACCTGGAGGCATTGGCGGTGGCACCGGCGGCATTGGCGGCATCTGCTGGAATGGAGGCGGGAAGTTGGGGAAACTCTGCGGAGGCGGGGGCGGCCAGGCGCCTTGGTAGTTTGGCGGCGGCGGCGGCGGCGGGAAGTTTCCACCGTATGGCATTTGAGGGGGTTGGAAGCCTGGCGGTTGAGCGTATGGATTGTGTGGGTGCGAGGGTTGGTGTGAGGGCTGATTTTGGGGAGCTGCAGGCGGCGAGTAGGAACGGCTCCTCGAGCGACTTCGCGAGTCATACCGCCTAGCTCGTTGAGGTGACCGGCTTCGAGACAAGCTGCGGTATCTGCTGTCGTCACTAGCACTGTCGCTGTACCGTCGCCGCTTATGAGGGCTGCGGCTGCGACTGTGACTTTGACTTCGGCTGCCTCGAGCGTTTCTCTTCTTCATCTGTTGGCAGAACGACCGGGACCAGCCGTAGTACGTTTCGCCCTCGAGGACGTCTCCCGTGATTTCATCGCGGACGACGGTCTGGCCGAGCTCGTCAATGTCCATAATCCCACTGTCTTTCTCCTCGTGTTCACCTGGCCCGTAGATCCGATCCACGTCGCTGAGAAACGCCTTGACCGCAGACACCAGCTTCTGGTCTGCCGGCCCCGCCGTCAGAAACAACGGCTTGATCAAGTCGGGCCGCAGCGGAGCCGTCGAATTCGGAACTATATGCGGGATGAGGTTCGCAGCCGGGAGGTCGTAGAAAGGAGTAGACTGGTCGCCGTGAGTAGCGGGCATAATAAACGGTGCATCTCTCGACTTGCGATCCCGATCCGGCTCCGCACTCTCTGCCCCGGGGGTCGCCGATGTCTTGATCGGGCCTGAGACCGCCGAGTTGGCGACCACCTCGCGGAGCTTGCCTACATAGTCAGCGCCGAAATAGCCATGCTCCTTCCATATATCCAGCAATTCTCCGAGCCGTCTATGGTGTTTCGGGTTTTTCTCTCGGTCGTAGGACGCAGCGTAGCTTAGCAATTCCACCATATGCGGTTGCAGCGACCCGCTGAGCGTCGAGAACGCCGCCGACGACGAGTTGTGGTATTTCGTATGATGGAACACATCGTTCAGGAGATACAACAAATGCAGCCTCTTCCTCTTCGTAGAGGGCCGCTGTGTCGGTGTCTGTTTCGCGTTTTTGTTCGTGTTCGCGGCGGAGTTGGTGTCGGTGTTATTATCCTCGAACGACCCCGACAGCGCAACCAGGTACTTCCCCAACAAGCCGACCCGATTAGACGAGGAGACAAGATATCTGAGAAGCCATTCTTTGCAGGACTATCCGAGCGGCAGAAAGCAGGATTTAGTATTTCGCGATTTCCGGCGGGCAAGGACACGCAGATCAAACCTGGATGTTTGCGCGAGAGCAGTGCGCCAGCGCTCTGTCGAGAGAGGTGTGCAGCGCTGTGATCTCGTCGCGCGCGACTGACGTTGGGTCCGGACGCAGCAGTCCGGCGGCTAGCGAGGCCTTTGCTATGGCGACTTGGTGGGCCATGCTGCTTGGATGGTTGTCTGGGTGAGGTTGAGCCCTTGAGGTCGAGACCAGGATCGTCACCGATCTGGTCACGTGAATGGAAGTATAGACACCTGAATAATGATATTATATTTTGTATTTATAAATTAACAACAAATAATGTATTAGTCTATTTATAGATACTTTTAAAGCAGCATCACAATAAATTCACCGTTCCTGCGTAGTCACCCGGTCAATGTTATAAGGATTCCCCTCATAAACACTCGACTTCGAGTGAACAGACTGCGGCACACTCTGTTTGCGAGAGACACCAGGCAACTCATCCAGACTCGAGCCAGAACTAGACTCAACCTTGGTGTTATGCGGCCCGGCTTCAATATCTATATCTTCCCCACCGTCCTTCTCTTTCTCATCGTTCGTTATGCTGCCATTAGTGGTATTTCCTGTAGACGACATACGCTCGGCCATCTTGCGCATAAAAGCATCCGACTCAGCAGCGAACTTGCACTTCTTCCGAATCGCAGGCCCGTACTTATAGAACAAAAAAGGGAACGGCACACAACCCAGTGCAAGGAAAGCCGGAACGCTCGATGCCCACTGCGTACCGAGGTTGGCGTACATCTGTGACGTGAATAAGGGGAAAGCAGCGCCAAACAGGGACCGCAGGACAGAGTTAGCGGCGAGAACAGAGGCCGCGTAGATGGTGTAAGAGTCGATGAGGTAGTTCATGATAGAGAGGAAGACGAGGACCATTCCGAAGCCGAATGGTGCGGATGCGATTATGGGCACGACCCAGTGCACGGAAGGGAATGTCGTCCAGGCAAACCAGAATAGACCGATGGGGACGGCTATACTACCGACGAGACAGGGTGGGAGTCGGGCTTCTGGGGGCGCAAAGCCGGCGTGTTTCCCTTGTGTTTGGACGTAGCGTTTATTGTCAATGATGCTGTATGGGATGGCGAAGATCATGCCTATCATGACGCCGAGGAAGGCCAGGCCTGCGACGCCTTGGTTCCAGTGCCGCTCGCCTTCGAAGACAATTGGGAATGCGCCAAAGCACAAGTAGAGAGTCCCGTAGATGATGGCCATATAAATCGAGAGCAGGAGGACAATGGGTTCGCGGAATAGCAGGATCCACGGCCGTAGCAGCGAGGTCTTGAATGCCTTCTTGATGGATATCTTGCCTTTTTCAGCATCGTGGATGCTCACGTACACCTTGCCTGTGCGTTTAGACAAGCTTGCAGCCCGCTTTTGGAGCAATACTGGACCATATGTTTCAGGGACGAATACTGAGCAGACAATCCATAATACGCCGGAAAAGGCTGCGAGGAACCCCATGACCCATCGCCAGCCAGCGTTCATTCCCACTGCTCAGTCAGCATCAATCTCATTTTAGTAAGAGAGAGAGTCATACAGAAACCACCAATAACTGGGCCAATGGTAGGGCCTAGGAATGGAGCAGACGCAAAGAGCGTCATGGCCAGGCCTCGCTCACTAGCAGGGAACATATCCGCAATAACGCCGCCTACTTTATTAGCAACTTCCCAACAAGAAACAAAGAGGACTGACCAGCATTGGTAAGAGGCGAAGACCCAAAAGCACCCGCAAAGAAACGCAGAATAATCAAAGTCCACGGATTCTGCGACCCAGCAGCCCCGGCATTAAACGCCGTGAGACCAGCATAACTGACGAAGAACAGGAGCTGCCGGCCATACATCTCACTCAGCGGCGCCCAAAGAAGAGGCCCAATAGCAAAGCCGACAACGAAAAGCGACAGGCCCAGTGTTCCAACCTCCGAGGATATCTTGAACTCCTGTAGTATCTGGGGCAGTCCGCCGCTGAAGGCTGAACTCACCAGGGCGACGGCCAGCGTTGCGATGGCTACCAGCATGGTGTATATCCATTTCGTGGCCCGCGGCCATTCCATAGGGTTCCGGGGGTCATCTTGGATCCAGTTCACCAGGTAGGGGTTTTCTTCGGTGCCGGAGCCATTATATTCGTGGTTGAGGATGCGGTCTGTGAGGATGCCTTGGTTTAGGACTAGCTGCCAGTAGGGAATGTATTCAGAGAATTTAGACGCAGACGGAGTTGGATCCATGGCCGTCAAGAGCTGAAATGAGCTGTTCAAGGTATAAGTGGAAACGACCCTGCGATTGCAAGAGGAAGAGCTATACAACGCAGAGTCAGACAGTCACTTCGCGTGGAAGAAAAATCCAGATCCGATCCCACGTTATGCTGACAAGCTGGAAATCGCAGTTTATACCCTGCTGGGCTGCATATCATAAAACACAATCCGACTGCATATCTCAGAGATCTTACGTGGCGTGGCGTCTGGATTTAGGGTTTGGGAGTGAATTGTGCAGCGGAAATGCGAAGAGTCGCTGTATAACTTCGGAATGCCGTGATTAATGCACGCCCCGGCCGAGTTGTGCTCGGGGAGACCCCGAATAGACCCAGTTAACTTGGGTTTAACCCACATTTAATTAGCCAGATTTTGTGAGGACTGTAAGGCTGGGAGATGACCAGTCAATCTCTGTCCTGGCGTGATTTATGCAATCCGGTTTCAATCACTCCCGTCAGTCCCTATGCAGTCCCTGTGGGTGGATCTGTAGCTACACCAGGTTGGCGATAGTGGAGATGGTTTATGCTTGATTTTCATACGGTCATATCGGGATCTCAGGCCCTCTGGCCCGATCGGTGATTACGGTGATTACGGTGATTAAGATTGATTGCATAAATCACACTAAGATATCCACGTTCATGATTTATTGGACAAGAACCTTGGGTATATTCTGAGAAATCTATGCACAGTCGAAGGAATATATAATCAAACAACAGTCCACTAGTAAATCCTTCTACCATGCGCTCCATGGCGGAAGTGTTGACGTCGAGTCTTGGACGTTGATGGTGATGGTGATGGCGACGGCGACAAGCTGGGCGTACTGCTTGGATACGGCGAAGACGCCGGGGTACTACTAGGACTAGGCCTAGGAGTGGAGGACGGGGGAATGCTGCTCGGCCTTGAACTAGAAAAATGGCTGGAAGAGACAGGGATAGAGCTTGAAAGGGGTGTACTGCTAGGCCTAGGGCTAGAGCTAGGAGTCGGCGTCGTCGCAGGCCCACTGCTTGATGGGACCGGCGTACTAGACGCATCCCCACCGAAGCCAGTACAGAATGTTGGTAGATTAGAGGCAGTGATAGACTTTGGAAAGTATCAGCATGTACCCATATAATAAAAAAGGTTCAAGGGACAGCTTACTGCGATAACAGCCTCCGCTAAGGGATCCTCAGGCTCGCTCGCTTTGGCTACGTCCGCGTTCAATGAGATACCGGCTTTGGGAAACACTTTGATGCCGTATTGGTAGTCAGTTCCTTCGCAGACTTCGTCGGTTGCTGGTGCTGTTAGCTTGTGCTGGCTGGTAGTGGGTATACTTGTACGTACTTGCTTGGGCAATGAACCCGGCACCGGCGTAGGGCTTGAGGTTGAGACCAGCTTGGAATCCAAGACCTGTGCAACGTTAGTAGAGGAGACTAAAATATATAGTATGGAACGCACCAAGAGCCTTAGCCGAAAGACCTATCGCAGCCTTGAAATAAACAAGAGCATCACCCGTCAGCCGCGCATCAAGGATGACATCTTCAGTCTCGATCTCGGCATCCCAGCCATCAGAAGAAACATCCGGGTCCAAGAGGCCAATCTCAAGCTCTGCTTCATCCGGGATAGTAACTGTGACACCAGTCTGAATACCCGCAGAGCCCTGGAGAGGCCCAACCGAGTATCCAAGACTAAATATAATCTCCGGACCGACATCAAGAATCCCACCAGGGATCGTGATGCCTCCGATGGGAATCGTTCCAATCGGCCACTCATCATCAATGTCACCGGTAAGGTCGGACTGGATGGCAATCCGGGGGTTGAGGACCGTTGAGACGCCATTAGGGGAGAGGGAGATGGATGCATCCGTTGGGATTCCCAGCTTCGTTTCTATATGGAAGCCCAGGTCAAAAGACCCCTTGGTGCCGCAGTCACCACAATACCAGGTCAATTTGAGATTATCGACGGGGGTCTGGAGACTCCCACTGTTGAACGGGAGAGGGATATCAAAAGGGAGGGTCATGTCTTCGTCGACGTCTCGTTGAGCCAAAGCACTCGTCGATACAGGCTGGTAGTTGCCAACGGTGAGTTCGTAGTTCTGGAACTCCTTCCATTCGATCGTCTTGCCAACCAGGTTTGCAGTATTGTCTGCATCGTTGAACCTGACTTTCGAGGCAGAGAAGGGGATCCGACTTGGATTCCACCCACACTCACCCGCGCCAGCGACGACAATTATCTTGTGCGGCTCGCCCTCGTTCAGCCACTTCCAGACGCGCTTTACGTGGTCGAACGCTTTCTGGCTTTGGAGACCAACGGTCATGGTCTTGTTTGTGCATTCGACGGACCCGACGAGGTGTTTGAATCGGTCTAGCGAGATGACTGTCTCGTCGTCGCCGGGTAGGTCGATGGTCAGGTTGGCCAGGGCGCGGTGTCCATTTTGGGTTCCTGGAACTGTTAGTTAATACAGTAGCAGTATAGCTAGCATTATAGCAAACGCACCAGTCCAGTAGAACGAGTCTCTCTTCAGCAGTTCCAGCATGGAAAGGTCAACATCGTCAGTCGCCCTCGTCTGAAGGTTCGAAGGCACAACATCGGAGGCAGGCACTTCATCGAATACCAAAGCGAAGCTGATCTGAAAGAGAATGAAGCTCACACTGAGCCAGCCTTGTAAAAACCTGGCCATCTCGGCTGTCTAGGTGATGTGGTGTATTATCCGTAGACATCTTTCCTAGAGACACCCAACTTATATGTTCAGTTATAAACCGTACCCACGCTGATCCTTCATTTCGATAGAAGTAACTCTGCAGGCACGAACACTTGGCCGGCCACGAAGGATCATACAAGCTCGGACCCTGATGGGCCTGAAAAACGGCAGATGCTCGTGTTCACCAGCTACGGCATCATTGGATTGGCAGTGGCAGTGGCAGCGGCAGATGCAGGGACGTCGTATTGGCCCCAGTTGTATGACTGAACAGGACTGTTTAATTGACCTGGGCGCAGTGGGATCCGTCGTCGTGCAGCTGGTGGCTGAACTGGGCGTCGATCATTCTGCTGTCAGATCGATGGACGTTATTCAGGGGCAGTTATTTATAGGGCAAGCTATCAGAAAGAGCATGCCAATTGGGCTTGAACGTGGGTCTCGTATTAACACGAGTCCATGTCCTATCACCACTAAGAAAAGATTCTCGACCCGTATTCGAGAGTTAAAACAATCGACAGATGCAGGGATCTCGTGTTCTCAGCCCGGTATCTGCTATACTAATAAACGTGAAACAGCGGCTGCATTATGAAACAGTCCAGGAACAGACTCGCAAAAACGGCCCCAATGTTGCATCTGTCATTTCGAGCTCGAAAAAAGTTCGAAGGATGAAAGGTAAATTCACTGGTTCATTCTATTTACATCTGTTTCATAGAGCCATAGCCACGATGGCTATGCCATTGTTTGCGCTGCTTCGTGTTGTACTATATCACGGCCCTACTCGGCATACCTGGTAAGCTGTACAAGGCAAATCCGTTCAGACCACATTCTATCTTGATCTGATGACAAAACCGTTGGTTTGTTAAACGCTGACACAGACTTAATTATTATTGATATCATAATGGCCCAATCATGTCCATGGGAGATTCCGCTTGGTTCTATAGTATACGAAGTACTCAACCTTACAAGTTAGACTCCCTTGCACAGCAACCCTCAGTATCACCGGCCCTCTGATGCAGAGTGGACTGGTTATCCTGCTGATTCGATCTCGGCACATCGTTCGACGGGTTCAGCTCAAAGAAGCTCACTGGCTTGAGCACCATGCTCATCTTCTCATTCGGCATGACAGGGAAATCTACCACAGTCAGTCAGCAAAAAGTCCATAATCAAGCCAAGTCTATTAATAAGTTTACCTTCCGGCCTCGTAACATGCGTAACCCCAAAACTATGCCAGAGAACAACATCCTCATTCCTCACCCCCTCCCCACGCGCAGCCCACCTCGCCAGCCCCGTATCCTCGCGACTCTGGTTCGTAAACTCACCAGCAGCCCAGAGCTCATCGTCGCGGTACTTGGTCACCCAGATCGGTTTCGTCGCGAACACGCCCCGGCGGTAGTTGAATGTCTCGGCACCCATCATGAGCATCTGGCTCGGGATCGGGTGGAGTTTGTACCCGACAACCTGGCCCGAGATGGGGTTTATCCTGGCCTCGTTGAGGATCTTGTATGTGCGATTCTTTGCTAGGTCGAGGTCGTAGCCGCCTGGTTTAGTGATAGGGGTTGTGTGTACTTTAAACGCACACCCCGATGGATTGTGACTCGGGTCTTGCGGGACAGGGATACAGTCCTCGTGGACGATGGTGTTTTCCCTCCCCCCGTCTAGAAACGGGTCGATGCGCGCGCAGAACAGATGTTGGTGGTTAACGGCCAGAACGCCGGGCGCGACAACAGTCCCCCAGGGAACATTCGTGTGTGGACGAATTGGCATTGTCGAGACGATGCCCGTCGCGCGGAGCTCGATGTGCAGGTTCGCAGCCTGGTCGAGCACAAATGCGAGGATGTACTCGTAGTTCGCGACGGTGGCGGTACACTGGATGACGAGCTTGCGATCGCGCACGACGGACGTCTTGCCGTTGCGGAAGTTTGTGTGTTTCCAGCCGATGCCGTCGTCGACTTCGTGCATGCAGACGACGTTGGGCATGGTGACTGGGAGGCCGTCGGGTGAAGTACGGATGCCGTTGAAGTAGGCGATGTGGCCGAGACAGTCGCAGCCGAGCGAGAGAGTGTTGGATGTGAGGCCGAAGCCGGAGTCGCCGAGATCGAAGGCTTGCTTGCGGTGGTAGGGCGAGCGAGGGTCGCCGTAGGGGACGGTCATTTCAGACATGGAGACGCGGTAGAAGAGGGATCTGTTGTCGTATTTGATGTCGTGCAGGACGGGGCCTTCTCGGAGGGTCCAGCCGAGTATAAAGGACCATTTCTGCCACTCGATATAGCGGTCGGTGATCATGAATGACGGTCCCTGGGGTTGAGATACCTGCAGGGGCTTCACGTCCTTGCGGAAGGCGTCTGGGCCTAGAATACCGGCGCTGTATTCGACGGGCTTGATGGGCTCCCATGGCTGGGTCTCTGGATCTAAATCCGCAGTCTCGCCCATTGGAAGGCATTCGAGAGCCACGAGTTCGAGAGTATGGGCATCAAAAACGGGCGCCAGCGGTAACGGTATAGAGTAATGGTTGGCTTCAGCGTCGTCGCTGAGCGCAGCGTACATATAGCACTGGAACAGGCGGCGTCGTTCATTCCGGTCGTCAGTCCCATACGCCCAGGGATCATTAAGAACTTTGGCACTAAATCTATTAGTATGGTAAGTCTTCTCGTTGTGACGGTAGCATACTTGGGAGGCAGCTTGAGTTTTGCAATCTCGGCCTTGACGTCAGGATGCTCCAGACAAGCATTGTGGACAAGCTCATACTCGACCCAGTCGACGGCTCCCTGTGTATCAGGCACGTCGTAGTCCTTCTCGACCGCCGACCGGGTGATGTTCACGATAGCAACGGACAGCGTCGTGGTGTTCTTCCGATGAAAGTAGATCCGAGCCTTGCGGTCCGGGACCGGCCCATTCTCATAGAGATATCTCAGGCATAGATGTTTAGGTGGCTCTGCCAGATCAATCACTTTGAAACGGACTTGGTCTTTGGCGCAGCGCAGATGTTGAAGAAGGGTTTTAGAAGCCCGATAGACCTCATTGGCATGCAGTGGGCCTAAGGGGTGCGGTGCTTGGACGGACGATATCATTGTAAAAGCTAAAACACGCTCAAACACAATCGAAATTGCAAATTGAGAGGCAGCAGCGACTTGCATGGCATTCCGCTCTTTATCTGCATACCAGTTAGGGCACGGTCGGGAGGCAGCTGGCGTATTGGCCTAATCGGGAAGTGCTGGGGGTTTGGCCAAATCCGGTAATATTGCCAGCAGAGGGGTTATGGCAATGCGTCATTGCGGTCTTGACATTATTAAATATCAGACATTTCAGTCCACTTGGAGGCAAGGGACATACTGCAAAGATTCACATCATACCACTTGCAAAATGTCGGACTTCAAAGGACTTGACCTTAGTGGAAAGACTGCCATCGTCACGGGCTCCTCGAGGTACGACAGTTATACCAAGTAAATAGAGCATTTGGCTCACCAGGGCTAGAGGGATCGGCGCTGGTATTGCTGTACAGCTCGCCAAAAGAGGCGCCAATGTTGTGGTCAACTACACCAGCGCCAACAGCCGGGGCCGTGCTGAGAAAGTCGTCAACGACGTCCAAGCCACAGGACGCAAGTCCACTCTCTGCCAGGCTGACCTAACCAAACTCCCAGAATTGCAGAAACTCGTCGATGCCGCTCTGCAGATAAGCGAGACTGGAAATATCGAGGTTCTCGTTCACAAGTATGACCCTCCCTCTTCAACATTAACCGATTTAACTGACTTAACGCTGGCAGTGCTGCTCTCGGAGTCGACGCCAACCTCGACCAGGTCACCGAGGAGATATACACCACTCATTTCGACACCAACGTGAAAGCGCCTATCTTCCTCACTCAGGCCGTGATTCCTCATATCCCCAAAGGCGGACGCATTGTCTTTGTCTCCTCTGCCGCCGCCAGACTAGGCGTGGCTGGCCAGACCGTATACGGCGCAACAAAGGCCGCCAATGAATCTCTCGCTCGGGTTTGGGCAAAGGAGCTAGGCCAGTCGCATGGAATTACTGTAAACTGCGTGAATCCCGGCCCTGTTGCGACGGGTAAGCTCTATCTTCCTACGAGCGAGCATGTTGTTAATATGTATGTGGCTTGCAGATCAATGGGCAGAAAGCGATGACCAGTTCAAGAGCGATATGCAGCCGCTGATTGAATCTACGCCTGCAGCGGCGAGGATTGCGGAGGTGGGTGATATTGCGCCTTTGGTTGCGTTCTTGTGTACGGACGACGCGCGGTGGACAACTGGTTCGGTGTTGTCTGCAAATGGGGGGCTGTACAATTAGCCCAGGCCTTATACTGGAGTTAAAATAGTTCTAGTCTATAGGATAGAGATCGAATATACCATTTATCCAAGGCCACCCTCCTTCTGGTTGCGTGTTAAGAGGTAACCCTAAGTCGAAAACATGCCAGGGAATACCACGCGATATAATCTATTGGACAGTAGTACAAGTCTGCAAGTCTTTTGCCGACTTTGGCTCCGGTGTCTCTTCTAGGGAAAAGATGCCATCTGGGCCATTCAACGTCACCGTCGCTGTTGCTGTCCAGGTTCGTACGACACTCGGTGTAGTGGCGCTGATGTCGGATTCCGAGATTTGACTTGCACAAATAAGGCTAATGTTGCGCCAGAGGGGATAGCTATATCCTCCGATGTGGTATCAGTTAACTATTTAGTTCGCTAGTCAGATATCTAGTGATTCTCTGGGCCAAAGATAGCAGCGCAAGTACCTCAGTAAGTATACATTTGTTACTGTTCTCATACGAGCAGCTGGGAATACTCCGACTTGGGAATGCATCGTGGTTGAAAACATTACCCTTCCGGGCAATGCTGGCAGCAAAGGGCGTACCGTCGCATATCAGGTTCCACAAACTCCACTCGCCTTGCAGATGGCAGTGAGTGACTCTTAATTGCAACACCTGCAAATTACAGCGAGGCGACTATAGTGCGGAGTAGGTTATAGCTAGGCGATTAAACTAAATGTGGTGCTTTTCTCCATGGAGCCCTACCCCAGTTCTCGGATTATGGCCTCTATACTATGAACTTATCACACTCAGTTTAGAGGCTGGCAAGTTGCTGTTCTCTTAAGACATTCTCCTGGCGGTTTCAAATCTAACCTCCTTGCTTTTCAGTTCTCCGCTCTCAAGAATGTAGGCACAAGGATAGATAGTATATAAGATCTCCAAACGTCGATACACAGCCCTAGAGAACAATACAAGCAGTCCTTCAACTAGTCAATATGGAATCGAAAGCATCACAAGTGGAGCCCAAACAACAGGACCAAGTCATCTCCAACGACAGTCAAGATGGCTCAGTTTCCAACGGCACCCTTCTGGCAGACGCCGCCGATGATCTCATCCTCAGGGCAAACGGGCACAAGCCCCAGATGCGCCGTCAGTTCAACTGGCTCTCGGCCTTGGGGCTCGGCTTCTCCATCACGAACTCGTGGGTGGGGTACTTGGTACGTTCCCTGATCTGGCAAGACGGCGCCAGTGGAGTACTAACCAGGGCATGTCTGCTGTAGAGCAACTTTGGCCAGGTCATGGCGTTTGGAGGGCCGCGACTTGTGATTGCTGGTCTTGTACTTGCGTTCCTGGTGCAGTCGACTATCACAGTCGGTCTTGCGGAGATCGGGTCCGCATTTCCAGTCAGTCAAGCTGTTTCGTATATTTTTTCTATTATAGGGTGTTGACGGGTGTACGGTAGTCTTCCGGAGGCCAGTATCACTTCTGCTTCCTGCTAGCTCCGCAGAAAACGAAGCGGTTTTCTGGATATGTCATCGGGTGGATGTCGGTTATTGCCTGGTGGGTTACTACGTATGGATGGTCTGAGTTCGATATTGGTGTTTTATCTGGAAGTTGACGCTCTAAAGATCTTCTGGAATATCTCTCGCTGCAACAACTCTGGCCGGTATCATCCATTTCGCATACCCAACCTTCACGGCAACGCAGGGGCAGATTTATCTCTTCTTTGCGGCAACGTCTGTTATAACGAGTAAGCTTGCACATATATACCAACCCAGAAGATGATTTTGCAAATCTGACAGCTCCAGTTATCCCCATCTTCGTAGCCTCCAAAAAGGTCGCCTTCATGTGCCAAATCACCCTGCTTCTCTCTGTGATCGGGGTGATATTGGTGCTCTTTTCATCAGTCGGTATGCACCAACATCTCCAGCCAGCTTCGTTCCTTGCCAGTCCAGCAGCCGGCGACACCGGCTGGGGTCCAGGGGCTTCCTGGATGCTGGGTATCTGTAACGGGATGTATGCCTTTGGAGGCACAGATGCAGGTGAGACCATCCGCTACTAAGAGGTTAGGTGCTAGCCACCTGTTCTGCCTCTGAATTGGGCTACTAACAGTGCTATAGCCCTTCATATCAGCGAGGAAATGCAACAGCCTGGACGCCGCGTGCCGCAGATTATCATTGCCACCCTTTTCATCGGCCTGCTTACGACGCTGCCGCTGTTTATTGCACTGCTTTTGTTCTCTAGAGATGCCAATGCTATTATTGATTCGCCGTTGCCCAGCTTGGAGCTTATTTATCAGGCGTGAGAATTCTAGGCTATCCAGAGTGACCTGGGCTAACTTATATAGTTCCGGCAGCAGAGCTGCTACAATCTTCCTGACGACGTGGATACTTGTTGTCTACATCTGTATGTCTTGAATATCATCATAACGACCTTTACTAACTCCAGTACAGCATGCATCCCCTCTCAATGGGTAACCAGCGGCCGTATCGCATGGGCCTTTGCACGAGACGTAAGCAGTCAACTCTTTCATCTGTTAAGCCCTTGCTAAGCTGACCATAAATTAATAGAATGGCGTGCCCTTCTCCCCCTACTTCAGCCACGTTAGCACGGTCCTCCAATTCCCCGTCCGCACCACCATCGCTGCGTTTATATTCGTCCTGCTCTACGGCCTCCTCTACCTCGCCTCCACAACCGCCTTCAACAGCATCATCACCTCGGCCGTGCTGTTTCTGAATATCACCTATGTCACTCCGCAGGGAATTCTTCTCGTTAGACGGTTCAGAAGTACCAATACCTCTGTCTCCACCAATACAGCAGCAACAACAACAACAATCCTCCCCCAGCGGTACCTAAACCTTGGCCCCCTCATGGGCCCATTCTGCAACCTCTTCTCCGTCCTCTGGATTGTCGTTCTCGGTGTATTCGTGTGTTTCCCGCCCGCGATCCCCGTGAGCATGGAAGACGTCAATTACACGGCTGCGGTGGTAGTGGGGGTTTTCGCCGTTATTCTGCTGTTCTGGGGCGTCAGTGGGCGCAAGATGTTTAAGGGCCCGCGGGTTGATTGGGAGGGGTTGGCGAGGCAGGCGATTTAATAACTGTGGGCTGGAGGATAGATGGATATTGCGGTTACTTCCGAATTGGTGCTGGGCGATAATGAGGTGGTGTGGCATCCCACTTTAATTCCAGTAGTAATTATAGAAGTGAAAATGGGGGGCTAGGACTGGTAGACACCTGATAATGCAATTGTAGGAATTACACTGCAGTGACTTGAATGGAGATTCCCTTTCCTTCATTGCAATGGCCCCGTCATACCTATATCTTTTCGCAGACGTCAGGTGGGTGTTCTATTGTTTGGAGCCTTTGGCTGGGGAGCGGTGGAGGGGTAGTGAATCTGAGGATAGGGAGCAAAATGGATGAGGTTGCGGGGAGACATGGGATAGAGAGAGAGGCCTGGAAGGGTTTGGAAGTGGTTGCTGTGAGACGACGTCTTCAATGGGTGTTAAGCATTCTGTAGCGGAATTATGATATTAGTGTGCTGTAAAGAAGTTGTGAAGAAGTTGTGGCTTGGCCCATAAGAGGTATTGGAAGGAGGAATTAATAGCAGAAGGTCGTTAAATGAAGCTGTAAACGTCTGGTCCATATGTCGGGTACGTTTCCTGTCTATTTGCTGCTTCAGGTGTTGGACTGTGGCCCGTTTGACAGGCTCCCATTACAGTCTGGCGCAAACAGAGTGTCTTCTATGAGATTCCACTTTTATGAATGAGCACTCACAGAATGCTTCTTTGTGAAATATCCCTATAAAACTCCTCTATTCCTGTTGGCAGTCCTTTTCTATTCTTCATCTTCACTTCGAACAGACTTTGCCAGGACCCATCAACTCTTCCCAACCGGTATCTTTTCATATAACCCAAGAATCTCGACAGTGGTTGACTTGAAACACCAGTATCATCGCATCCGTTTCGACCTGAACCGTTAAAATGGATAGCAACTCAGCTTCAGACAGCAGCGGCACTATGGACTTTAGCCCGGAACGGAGAGAAACCAGCCCCCAGCCCGCCCCATGTGTGATAGGCCTATTTGGCATCCCCGGCTGCGGCAAATCGTTTATGTTGAACAAACTAAAGCACGAGCTCGGCGATTCCGACTTTCACTTCTTTGAAGACTCCGAAGTCATCGATAGCGTGACCGCCGGCGGGCTCGCCATTTTCCAGAGGCTCAGCGAAGAGAACAAAACACAGTTTCTAAAGTACGCCATCGAGAAGATCAGGTTGATCTGCAGCGAGAGTGGCAAAGTCGGCATCGTTGCTGGGCACTATATGTGGCCTGAGAGCAAAGAGGATAAAAAAGCGTTGGAAGCTCGTAGCGAGCATGGTCACTCTACTTACACCCACATTCTTTATGTGAACACGCATGTGGAGTTGACGGCAAGACAACGAGAGATGGATACAGATAGATATCGGTCCAAGCTCTCTACCGAGGATTTGCGTTGCTGGCAGGAAGCTGAGATTAAAGAACTGCGAGGGTTGTGCCTTGAGTATGGGATTCTCTTTGCAACTGTCTACCCGAACCTGCAGGACAAGTTATCCAGTCTGATCCTTGACTTCCGGAGCCACGGAGAAATCCATAACCAATCAGTTGCCGACCAGCGTTTGGACAGGGTGCTCTCAAGTCACCGTGAGGAATTGCGGACCGTCGTCTTCTTCGACGCCGACAAGACATTGACACCTCAAGACACCGTTGAATCGTTTTGGCAAATTTTCGCCGACAATGGTGCGGGGGAAAGCCCGTTGGCCACTCTGTTCAATAACAGACAGAACCGCTCGTATACGACATTTCGACAGGTGATGCTGCTGTACGAAGAGTCCTGCAGTGATATCGAGTTCGACTCCATCTGCGACAAGGGGGCCTTGCGCACCGCTCTTTACCCGCAGATGACCTTTATGCTGCACCAGGTGGGAAGATATCACCACATCTGCCCCGTGATTGTGACTTGCAGACTACGTCGTGTCTGGGAGAAAGTGGTGGCTAGGAACGGCCTTTCCGGCGTGGTGAAAGTCGTGGGTGGTGGACGGCTTGACGACGGCTTTGTTGTTGCTCCCTCGGTGCAAAGAAATCTGGTCCTCCGCGCAAAGGGCAATCATTCAGCATATACATGGGCTTTTGGCGATAGTTCGCTCGACCTGCCCATGCTGATGGCGGCGAACAAGCCCATTGTTATAGTTGGGGACAAGCACATCCGCAGCGAAGACATGGAGAAGGAACTGCTACAAGCGATTTTAAGCGGTGGACTGCAGGCTCGTCAGGCTGTACTTGCGGACAACTCCTCGCCACCCCGGCTGGCCGGACTAGACCGTCTTCCTGTCATTGATATCACTGACCCGGAATTCGTGGATCCAATCCTCCAGACTCATAACCGACCTGGAGGCCTTCAGCTCTATCATGCCACCGATAGCGCCGCAGCAAAAATATTGATGACCCCAACGCGGAATTCTGCTGTCCGCGGTCCATCCCTGAGAGACCATCATTTCAAAGTCGGCGCTCACCTAGCCAGAATGTTTGTTTCTGAGCTTATTGGCGTCGAAGAATTCACAGTGCGCGATGTTTATAACAACGAGACGGTCGGATACCAACTTCTCGAAGAAGGCAAGACATTGATCGTTGCATTGATGCGCGGCGGCGAGCCCATGGCACATGGCATCAATAGTGTCTTCCCCAGTGCCCAATTCCTGCACGCCAGAGAGCCAAAGGACATCACACGCGAGCATATTGAGGGCAGTGCCGCCGTCATCCTCGTTGACTTAGTGATCAACAATGGCACCAGAATTGTCAAATTCGTGGAGTCCATCCGGGCTATGCATGGTGCAATTCGGATCATCGTCGTCGCTGATATTGTCCAGAAGCAGGCGGTTTCAGGGGACAGTCCTATCAGAGCGCTGGCGCGTTCCTCGAAACTGTCTATCGTGGCACTTCGTCTGTCGAATGACAGCTATACCGGCAGCGGAAGTACTGACACGGGGAACCGCTTGTTTAACACGCTTCATCTTGCTTGAGTGTCAGGAAAGGGGGAGAAACGAGGGCAGTGTTAATCATGACTGTTATGAATGGACCTGCTCTTGAGGAGCGGAGTCCATGATTAGATTTCTTTGTGTTACCAACCAGTTTCGTTTACCAGAGGTCTTCAATGTCGATATTTCACGAATAAATAACCCCGGAATTATAAATTGTCTTACATGGGTCATAAGCAGACTAGAAGAACCTCTAAATAAATCAACAAAAAATGAGTAAAAGTGTTTTTATCTATGCCTTACAAATTGGTTAAGGCGGCACGGACCAGGCACACTGAACTGCAAAACTATATCAATGTGGTTGCTCTCTTTCTCGACTCTCAAAAAACGGCTTCAATCCGGCCGGAACCCCTTTGTCTCGCACTCCCAGTGGGCTGTCTCGAATATCGCCCGAGAACAGCTGAGACGGGATCTTCTTTCCCGTGGCGAGTCGAGTCATGAGCTTGAGCTCGAGCCTGGTGGGAATGCGGATGATGTCAATTCGACACTGGCGGGGTGGCATGATCTCTGCAGGGGGTTTCCTTTTTCCCCGCTAGAGACGGTCAACGCTCAACAAACATTAGACAACACGCGACGATCATCACGGGCGGTTTTTTGCCTGTCGCAGAGGGAAAAGAGCTGGAATGTTCGCATTAGCTAGCCGGGGGTATACGGTCGCGTCATTTGAGCCCAGTACTGAAGGAAAGAGCTGATTTCTCAGCATAAGTCGCGATTTTAAGCGCGGATACCGCCATCAAGGGCTGGGAGGATGATTCGCGTCGTTCCTGGGCAGAGTGAGTCCTGGCCTGTTCATCGCCCCGCAGGGCTTCGCCCGGGACTCGATCTCGCTGATGGCGTGAGACGGTTCCCTTGACACGCGATTTGGATCCCTGACTCTGCCTTCAACAATCCAGCCTGGTAAAGAGTATGGGAGAGAATATTGCAACAAAGACCCAGTTTCCATGCCCGGGTTTCTCTCTCAATGTAACCAGACACACAGGATGACTGCTCTTCAATGACGGTCTTGAGAGAAAGAGCCCATGAATCACGATGTCATTGAGCTGCAGCTCCGGAAGTGGAGAGGCCCCGCATGACCCCCACAGCGCCAGCGCCAGTTACGCTCGGGCTGCAGCACTCGCTGCCTGTCACTCGAGCTGTACAGCCTGCTGCCATCTATATATAACATCTGAGCCCCTTCTTACTTTCCTGCGCCATGATTCACTTTCGATCCCTCTGCGCAATATTTCAGTCTCTGTGCTCCCTACCAGGCTATCACTGCGTCCCACTGCGACTTTCCCAATTCAACTGTCAAGTCTTACTATAACACCAACACCATGGCTACTATCCAACTTGCCCGCCCGACAATCCGCCATTTCTCAGTCCACCGCTCTCAGGCAAGCACTCGCACATCGCGCTTCGTAGCCACATCATGTCTCGTCTCTGCCGTCGTGCTTCCCTTCGTCCCTCCGGCCCTTGAGAGCTCGCGCGAGAGGAACCTAGGCTATCCCAACCACAGCAAGTGAGTTCTACCTGTTTCCCCAGTCTCCTGAATATCTGGGAACTTTCAAGTCTGAAGTATTTGCTAACATATCCTCCAGACCGCTCCCTCCCCTTTGTTTCCATGCTCGTTGATGTCATACAACACTTTGTCCGAATCGTCGATCGGGTACCTCAACCACGCTTTCCAACCGATCCTAATAACAAATAACTACGATCTTTATATTACTTCCTGTTTTACGACTACTGTCTTGGGTTTTCCATAGGGCGTTTGGGTGCAACATATGCATTGTGGCGATTTGCGCTTTGAGTTGGGCGACATGCGTCTCCATCAATCAGAATCGGTGTTCGGCGTGACTGGTTACCTCATTACTATTACCCATCCATTTGGTCTGCCCAGGTGGCCAGACTTTATATCCCCCATGTGTCTGCCTATGTGGGGATCTGCATTTTCTTTGTTGAAGAACTGCATGAGCGAGACAGATACCTTGCGAGACTTCAAAGACCTGTGTCTAGATGGCCTACTATTCTAAGTGGAATGAATCTAGAATCATACATGAAGAACAAGCTTGCTTTCCACAACTTTATTATACTTCCCGTAATTTTCCAACCGAGTTGCTGCTCCATGCTTGACCGCAACATCCACCTCTAAGATAGATACAAGAATATAGTACAGGTCATAAGACGCCCTGGACTGACCACCAGGCAAGAGCGCAAAAGCATCAGCAATTCACACCCACACCACCATTACTATTCCACTCGAAAGAGAACTGAATTATTCAAAAAGTGCCATGAATGAATAAGGACCTCACAACCGATTACCAGGGGGCGGCCTGAAAGGCCTCGCAGCCTCATACTTGCCCTTCTCCGTCACCCGGTCCTGCTCCGTCTCGGGCTCATGTCGAGTCGGGGCAGGGTCGTGGCTTGCTTCATCGCTCGGCGAAGCAACATCATCCGAAGCATTCTGGAACCGGGCCTGGTTTGCGCGCTTGAAGCTCGGGTCGTCGGACGGGGTATGGATCGCGGCGGGCTCGTTCTTGACGGCTTGCCGACGGTGCTCGGCTTCCGCGGCCGCAAGTTTCGCCTTCTTCTTTACTTCGGCTTCAAATCGGGTTTGGCGGTCGGCGTTAATCGATTTCTTTGCGAAGTAGTAGGCTCCGCCGCCGGCTGGACGTGGAAATGGGTGTTAGCTGGGATGGGTTCTGGATAGTTGGTGGCGGTAGCCGGGGGTTTAGACAGGGGGGAATTACCGACGCAGAGAGTACCCCAGCCTAACCTGTGTATATATCGATTTATGTTAGCGGTCCATGTTCGTGGTAAAAGCTCCTTGCGATTCTCCGGGCGTCTTCAAGGTCCGCTCACCAAGTCGATCGGATCTAGTGGTCATTCTGTCAGCAATGGTTCAAATCCCAGCCACTGGGTGCTTCATGTCTTACTGTATTCATTATGATTTATTTTCTCGAGCACACCAGCGAGACACAGCACAGTGCGAGCTGAAGTGAAAGGGAACTGAAAATAAACTACGTCAACAGCGAGGCCGGAGCCGACCCTCGCGCAGCTATTCTGAAGTTGGAATAGTGTTCTCTGTAAGAGGACTAGCATCGGCCGAAAGTCACATGCAGGGCGGTGGCGAGCCTCATCTTCATATTACTCACTCGCGCCTCTCTTGCTGCCTATCTTTCGTCTCTCAGCTCCGCTCCACGTCGACTAGGACTTCCTCATCCGATGACCCTGGTTTAATATAACGAGCGACTTGTACCGCTTGAGATAGGAATGTTTTGTTTTCCTTGAAGCTCGACTGGGCGCTTGTAGCCCGCAAGAGCTGAGGCTCTCCGAACAAACAGGTTTGGCATATTAGACGATAGATTTTCAGCATAAAGAAACAAATCATCCAAGCCTTCTTTCTCTATCCATCATGCCGCCGCCAAAACGAAAGGCGACTGACAGTATGCCTTTTTTTTCTACCGAGCCTTAGGTAGACGCGGCGCAGGCTAACTCGGATAGGTGGTCGGTCCAGTAGAGCGTCGAAGCGTCCAACACCCGTTCCTGATGTCCAGGAAATTGGCAGTAGCGATGAGTACTCCGACTACGAACAGGATGCAAGGGAGGAAAAGCTGAAAGGTAATCACATCACGCGGGAGCAAGGTCTCTCGATGCCTAGACACTGATGTATTGACATGTTAAGATATGGTGGACAAATTTTCCCTCGAATCATTCAGTAAAAAGTCACAGAAGCAGGACCCGAACTTTGGTTACAAAGACTTTTCCTCCCTTCCGTTGAAGCCCGACCACGCGAACCGTCCTCTATGGATCGATCCGTTGAAAGGCACCATCACGCTCGAGAGCTTCTCGCCGCTTGCGCCTCAGGCGCAGGACTTCCTCACTACGATAGCCGAACCGATGTCGCGTCCGACGCACCTCCACGAATACCGGTTGACGGGGAACAGTCTGTATGCTGCTGTGTCAGTTGGACTGTTGCCGCAAGATATCATCAACTTCTTGGACCGGTTAACGAAGACGCCACTCCCGGAAGCGATCAAGTCATTTATCATCGATTTCACAAAGTCGTATGGAAAGATCAAAGTGGTTCTGAAGCACAACCGGTTCTTCGTTGAGAGTACAGACCCGTCCATGCTACAGATGTTGCTTCAGGATGAAGTTATCGGACCTCAGCGCGTACAAGGCTCGGAAGGTATAATTCAGCAGGCAGCGCCGAAAATGGGGGGTCTTGTCATTCCTGGTACTAGGGATGCTGCTGGTGTGAAGGAGACATCGGAACAGAAGCCTGTCGAGGAAGGGGCTGCAAAACGCCCGGAGGAAGATGATATTCTTCTCGCCATCCGCGACGACGATGATGACGATGAAGAGCAGGCACAGGTACACAGCTTTGAGATTCCGAACGAGGCTGTGGAACCCGTCAAGGCACGCTGTCAGGCTATGGGTTGCCCCGCGCTTGAAGAATATGATTTCCGAAATGATGAAATCAACCCGACATTAGACATCGATCTAAAGCCGAATGCTCGGATTCGAAGCTATCAGGAAAAGAGTCTGAGTAAGATGTTCGGCAACGGGCGTGCAAAGAGTGGTATTATCGTCCTGCCTTGTGGTGCAGGAAAGACGTTGGTCGGCATCACCGCTGCCTGTACGATCAAGAAGGGAACGATCATTCTTTGCACCAGTTCCATGTCCGTCGTTCAATGGAGGAATGAGTTCCTGCGGTGGTCTAACATTGACCCCGGCGATATTGCCGTTTTCACTTCCGACAATAAGGAGAAGTTCCGACGGTCGACCGGTATTATCGTCTCGACATATTCCATGGTTTCCCAAACAAGGGCACGGTCTCACGACGCGCAAAAGATGATGGACTGGATCCAGTCACGGGAATGGGGTCTCATGATTCTCGACGAAGTCCACGTCGTGCCTGCGTCCATGTTCCGAAAGGTCACATCTGCCATTGCCACTCAAAGCAAGCTTGGTTTAACCGCTACGCTCTTGCGTGAAGATGACAAGATCAAAGATCTGAACTTCCTCATTGGCCCGAAGCTATATGAGGCTAACTGGATGGAGCTCGCAGAACAGGGACATATTGCCAAGGTGCAATGTGCTGAGGTGTGGTGTCCAATGACCACAGAGTTCTACACTGAGTACATGCGCGAGAAGTCCAGAAAGGCCGCGCTTCTCTATATCATGAATCCCCGCAAGTTCCAGGCCTGTCAATTCCTCATCGACTACCACGAGAAACGAGGTGACAAGGTCATTGTATTCTCCGACAATGTGTACGCTCTTGAGCGGTATGCGCTCAAGCTGAACAAGGCCTACATTTATGGAGGAACACCTCAGAACGAGCGTATGCGGATTCTCGAGAACTTTCAGCACAATGAGCAAGTCAACACCATATTCCTGTCTAAGATCGGCGATACATCCCTTGACTTGCCTGAGGCTACCTGCCTCATCCAAATTTCTTCACACTACGGTTCTCGTCGTCAGGAAGCACAGCGCCTAGGCCGAATTCTACGAGCCAAGCGCCGAAATGACGAGGGCTTCAACGCATTTTTCTACTCGCTTGTCTCGAAAGACACAGATGAAATGTTTTACTCTTCGAAACGACAAGCGTTCTTGGTCGATCAGGGATACGCGTTCAAAGTCATTACCCATCTGCAGGGAATTGAAAATCTCAGCGGACTAGCATACGCCACGCCGTCAGAACGCCGCGAGCTACTGCAGGAGGTTATGCTACAAAACGAAACCTCTGCGGACGTCGAGGCCGTCACGGATGACCTGTTCTCTGAACGATCCGGTGGCAACAGAGCTAGGGCTAAAGGAGGTGTGAAACGGAGCGCTGCTACTCTCAGTGGGCTGGCTGGTGGTGAGGACATGGCGTACATTGAGTACAATAAAAGCAGGAATAAGCAGCTGAAGGAGAAAGGCCACCATCCACTCTTCAGGAAGCTCGAGCGAGACCGCCAGAAGAGAAAGAAGGAGATGGAAGATTTTAGCCGCTAAATTTGCCTCAGTATTTTGCCTATATATAGACCAGATTGGTAAATTGCTCGATTGTATGAAATTGAAGCTTTAACCTTAAAACACCCCAAGGCTTAAATCAATTTGTAGACCACGCCAGGTGTCTATTCCTGCCTGAGGAACTCGTCTCCGCCCCATCGTATCACGTGCTGATTAGAATTAGTGGGGCGATTCCCAACAGCTTCAAGGACCCAAAAGATTCAAGAAGTTTCGAAGCTCATCTCTGCATCACCACTTTGACTTCTGCCTATCGCGACAGCCTACCCTTTAATCTCAAGCTACCGATCTTATTTTGCTGGATATCCCTACAGCACTAGCTCACCATGGCAGGCGAGGAAGACCCTAGCAAGAAGCAGCCTGCTTCCTCGCCTGAGAGCTCTCGCCAGCGGCCCGATGACGATAATCCTTTTGTCGCATTTCGTCGATTCGCCGACGAACAAATTTCCTCCATGCTCCAGTCTGTAATGGGCATTCCCTCCTCCTCGACAGCTCCACGATCAGACCAATGGTCCGTTTTCACCGAAGACCAAAATTACCGCGACGCCCAGCGCCAAAACTACAACACCAATGACGCAAACAATGGAGATGGAACGTCGGGCTCAGGAAATCAAGGCTCCTCTTCAACGCAAAACAGTACTAATTCCAACAACATATCACCAAGCTCGCCGTCGAGATCAGAGCGCTCTAGTTTGGGAAATTCGTTCGATATGGATATGTTCTTTAACTCGTTCTTCGATCGCTTCTTGCTCGACTTCTTCCAGCCGTCCCACCAGACCTTCTTTTCTCCCCTCGTGAGCTCCGATTCCGCCTATTGGCCTGTCAACTATCTCATGTTCAGCCCTTACTCGCCTCTACACCTCGAGCGCCAGGCGCGTTACCGGTCTCATCGTGAGCAGGGTGTTTTATCGTCGTTGATATCATCTATGGGGCCCTCTCCCGATCCCGATCCCGAAGAACCAAGATGGCGCGAAGCTTTTGAGGATCTATTGCGACTTGAGAATGGAATGCCTATGCTAGACCGCGAGCCAGGTCCAGTTGCCAAACAGGAATCCGGGAAGGAGTGGATACATAACCTGGTTAAACGGGGCAGTCTGGGGAGCCAGTGGAAGTTTGTTTCTGGATCTGACAAACATCCGTGGTCGAGCATTACATTGGAGCGCTCGGAGGATACTAAAGAAGAGGGCCGCCCCTTGAAGGGGACAGAGAGGACTGGTTGGGCCGCGGAAGATACGAACGCTAAACAGCTTACGGAACTGGATCTATACGACCGCTTTCTTGCGGACATTGATGCCCGCGAGAAGGAATTTTTCGGCGATTTTCACCACAGCCCTCTTCTGCGGTTGCTTATCGATGACAGGCTTGGGGCCATAAACGGCGTCCTATCCGCTGAAAGAGAGTCTAGCGACGACACAGAGAGCTGGCTGGAGCTTGTATCCGGCGGGAATAAACATTCTACCCCCGAATCTACCGAAGCCGCTCACCCGCCGACCACAGCAGAAGAGAAATCCCCGGCGGAAAACTTCGTGCTATCGACCCAAGTTAGCACAGACCGCGTCCGTCTCCCGGATGGCTCGATTCAAACGAAAACCGTGAAAACCAAGAGGTTCGCCGATGGCCGTGAGGAAACGAACGAATCGACCGAGGTTGTCAGTCCGCCTCAACACGACCAGGGCTCTTCGTCTGGCGAGAAGAAAAACGGGTGGTTCTGGAAAGACTAGATGTTGCGATGTCTAGCAGATATTTTTCTACTCGCGTACCCTCTTGATATATTGATTGATTCATAATTTGTTCAGCGTTATTTGCGGGCGTTTTGGCCGGATCGTTGTATCCATTTATCATCTGACTTCGTTTTAGTCTCGGTGATCTGTCTATACTTGCGCGCGGTATTGCTCATAACAGATCGATATCGTGTTTGAAAATATTGGATACCTAGCTTATCATATACTCGGTCTTACTGGTTCTCCTCCACATCATAGATAGCTATATGAAGTAATTATTGGCTTCGTACAGAAAACAGTATCGCAGTCTTCTCTAGGAAATTAGGTGTTCTCCGCCTCTGTCTTATCAAACAAACCACTTCCATATCATGTAATAATTGCACACTTCATAATGATTGATCTAATCAGCCTTCACGCTCTTCTTCTGTGCCTTACCGGTCGTCCAGCCTTTCGACTCCCAGTATTTGACACTATTCTCCATTTTCTTATAAGCCCATGTAAATGACGGGTCTAAAGCATACGTTAGTGCCACTCCGAAGTCATATAGGAAACACTGCCAGGTAACTCACAAAGAAACTGCCTCAAATCATGCCTATTATCGTCGGGACTATACTGCTCCGCGTGGTAACTGGGCGTTATAACCGTCATCTTATGACGATTAATCGCATAATTATAGAAGAAGTGTCTTGTCTTCTCATAGATCTCCCGAGGGCTGTATTCATTGCCCCAAAGGTGCAGGAGGCGCTCATACATCGACCAGGGGCCCAGCTTTGAGACCTTGCGCAGGTATCCAAAGGTGCCGAGCTCTGCGTAGGTCACCCCCATGTCGGCCTCGTCGGATTGCACGTAGGTGGCTGTTATAGGTTCGAGCTCCGCTGTGGGTGTGGCGTTTAGGAATTGGGTTAGGATGGGCATGGAGAACGAGTCTGAGGAGTGGGAGATGAATTTTTTGAGGTCGACTTTGGAAATAGAGCCGATAGGGTTTAACTGGTTTTTTTATTAGTTTGCCGGTTTGTTAGAGTTGTTGGGGGACGTACGTCGGCGCTGCTGGCATCGTACTTCGTTAGATAGCCTCGTAAACTAGATGCGGCTTGTCAGTATTGATAAATCAAGGGTCGACATCGATTGGGTATGTAAGAGTGGGCCATAGATCGTACCATTCTAGGGACAGTTAATTTTTAATCCAGCTAATATTTGGGATAGGGTACTAACCATCAACATTGGACGATGCCAGAACAAGGAGCCCACCTCCACCGGGGCGCTGGCGAACTGTCGGCAGCAGAGACGCGAATAGGTAAGATAGAACCATCCTCAGACGGGCCTGGATGTTCTGTAGTGCCTGGTTCTCTGCCCGACTACCACCGTGGACCTTGAATTTCGGTTGGAAGTTGGTTACGACAGTAAATAGGTTCGTAAGAGCAGTCACCACAGTATCGAAATTGAAGTCGATGTGGTACGATCCAATCTCGACAGCAAGCTCTTTAGCCCGGTCTCTTGTTTCTTTACTCGAGTTCTGGGTGCCCATGAAGCTAGTGTGGAATATGCGGCTAAAACGGTCAGTTATATCTGTAGTGTTAAAGTTAGAGTGATAGATCTTACTTGCAAACTTCCTGGCTCGTGGTTGGAATCCAGGTCGAGTCGGCTGGCTCCGCACATAGTCGTCGGACATCCTTGATGACTTGCTCATTCCTTTCCGAGACAGCTTTGATAACCTCTCGACACATTGAATGGACAATGACTGCAGTAGCGCAACTATCAATTCCACCACTAAGAGGAAGGAAGAATCCGGCAGCGCCGCTTCTCCGAAGATAATCCCAAAGCCAGCATGCGGGACCCAAAGCGATTTCTTCCTCTGGAGCGTGATAGCGCGGCTTGAGTGCGTCGGAGGGAGCAAGGCTAGGTTCGGCATCTTCATCGGTACGAGATAATCGCATGTCAAGATCAAGGCGGACAAAAGGTGTCTGTTTGCTCGCCTGCATATTCCTGCTCGCTGTGCTGCGGTATGTTCGCACCTGCTTCGTTTAGTGTACTGAAGGATAGCATAGGGTTAATGGGCATACTTCTTCGATGTCGACAGTTGCCGTGACCACCTCAACGTCATTCAGAGAAAACTGTGATCCTTGAGCCACAATGTTTCCATTGATAACTATCATCGCACATCCGTCATAGTAGAGTCTATCTCCGTCGCACCCTTGCTGGTTGGCATACAGGTAGATACCGCCGCTCTGACAAACTCAGCAAAGTCACCCCGTGAGGAGTAGAAGGATTAATTACCAATTTCGTAGCCTGTGTAATGAGGTTTATGCGAGTATCGAGCTTTTTCAGCTCGTGGTGACTTCCGGATGAGTTGGAAATAATTTCCACACCTTCGCATCGCATTAGCAACTGGCACAAAGACGGAGTTTAAGAAATACTCACCTGCAAGACCGTATGGGATATGGGGACTACACAAAATTAGCATCCAGTCCATAGTCAAGTCTTCTATGCATACCCATTCGGGGTGAACAATTCTTCGCAGGTCTCCAATCCCAAGCATGTATCTCTTGTGCTGATAACTGCATCGCCGAAAGGAACTTTGTACTGCCCGGTTATCTTGCCAACAATCGACTCTAGATAATAGTCTTCGACTTCCTGCGGTCGCTGCCACGGGGTAAAGTGTCGCATTTCTCGGTAATTCCCGTCTAATCAGGGCAACATCAGCAGCAATCCAGCCAAAGCATGGGCCGATCCAGAGACCAGGTGTTAACATACCATTAGCAAGCCACATCTTGGGCCTAATCAAAATGATATTCCGGTTATAGAAAATCACTCTTCAACTATATCAGCCCCCCAAATTCCATCGTTACCAACTGGAAAGAGCAGGAGGGGAACGGACCGGCAGTTGTATCGCACATTTCTGTGACGAACCGGCATACCCACATCGACAACGATGTCCTGGCAGTCGGGATGGTCGATGATACGGGCTAGCATTTCCCAAGAATGAAGAAATGTATCTCCCTCCATAAACCCATCGAGAGCCCCATATCCTACTCGACGTCAATATCAATCCGTTTAGTCAAATGGTTTTTGCAAGACGATCGTACCGCTGATCTCCAGTTCGGGGCCGACTCGAAGAGTAGCCCCGGCAGCTTTGGCCTGACGAATACTCTCAATAATCCGCTCTGCATTTCCCTCCCAGTCGAGAGCCCACTGGTTGAGGGAGCTGATAATTATTAGCTAAGATAGATATGAGCACGAGACAAGACGCGATGATACGAACCATGTTGCGAGTGTGACGAGACGTCCCATATTGGATCACAGGGCACTGGTCAGATATGATCCAATTGATTGACTCCCAAGCAGAGAATGAGCTTCCGGCTGTCCCTCAATTCAATGGGCAAATGGGAATCATTTTGGAGTTGCTTGAATCTCCGAATCAGCGCTATGACGAAAGTCACGTGTGTGGGGTTTCATCCGCAGTGCCCCTCTACCGTCACGGTAATACATAGATACAGGCTCTTGTGGACGTAATATTCTGAAACTATGGTAATTTCATAACATCCCCGCTCCCTCGGCCCAAAATCGCTGATTAATGCTCTGATATCGGAGTTGCCGCGATTTTGATAGGAACAGGAGCGGGAAATCCCCTTGTATTTCTCCTGGCTTTGATTCATCCTCTCTCCAAAGCCTTTTTTCTTGTATATACGGCTGGATTCACTTCCAAGAAAGCATCATGACCAATAACTCGCAAGTTCCAAACCCAGCCCATATACAAGCCGACTCGATGCTGGCTAGGCGCTTCGGCAAAGAGACTGTGAATTATTTCTCGAGTAAGGAACCCGATAAGCATCAAGGAATACCAGAATGGACACTAACGATAAATCTAGGCTCTCCTCTGAACCGTCTTTCGTTCCTTCGATCGGACCATCCCTTTCTCTCCGCCGCTCTCAAACACCCTTCAACCCGATTCGTCATTCTCAAGGACCTAGCGCCACTTACGAGGACCCCGGCGGCGCTGTATTATGCCAAGTACGATGAAGTGCGAAAGCTTGTCCCCGAGTCGATTTATGATAAGTCGGAGGAGGATATAATCAAGGACCATGACTCGCGAAAGACAGAACCGCACCTCATCTTCCTCGGTCTGGATGAGGCGGCCAAACAGGATCCATTCACCTGGAAGATCTACTCCGGAGCGCCGTATTTTGCTCTTGATGTATCGGAGAAGGGATCAGAGGAGCAGCAGGCAAATGCAAAGAGCGTGCTAGGCGAGTTCGAAGCTCAAGGTCTAAGCTTCCTGCAGGCGAGAATCGCGATGACATTCTCAGCCGATGAAGGTATGCTTACTACTTGCCCATATCTACTGATGAAAGAGACAAATTCTAACTACTCTCTATACAGCCGCTATATATGCCCAAGGACGTGCCCTCATTGACTGGAACACGCGCAACAGCTTCTGCGGCACCTGCGGCAGCCGTACAATTTCCGTAAACTCGGGCACAAAGCGCGCCTGCCCACCCACCGATGCAGCCCGAGAGGCCGAGGGCAAACCTGCCGACAAGCCCGCCTGTACCACCCGTACCACTCTGTCCAACCTCTCCTTCCCACGCACAGACCCCACCATCATCGTCGCCGTTGTCTCCAGCGATGCGAAGCGGATCCTCCTCGGCCGCTCCAAGCGCTTCCCGCCAAATTGGTACTCGACTCTAGCCGGATTCATCGAGCCCGCAGAGTCTGTCGAAGATGCAGTCAGGCGCGAAGTGTGGGAAGAATCTGGCGTGACACTTTCGCGCGTTATCATTCACTCAACCCAGCCGTGGCCGTACCCTGCTAACCTGATGATTGGCGCCATTGCGCAGGTCAGCGACCCCGCGCATGAAACGATCAATCTTGAGCATGACCCTGAGCTTGAGGATGCGAGGTGGTTTGAGATTGAGGAGGTTCAGGAAGCTTTGAACGTGGGAACGAGTAACTTGGATCAGGCTGCTGGGCCGGAGTATAAGGAGGGGGCGTTGAGATTGCCGCCGGCCACAGCTATTGCCAACCAGTTGATACAAGCGGCTATCAATATCGATTTTCTTGCAGGGGATAAGAACTCGAAGATGTAAAGTGTCATAGACAATACTGCTAGACAATATTACTAGATAGATTACATATGCCATGAAGCTGTTTCGACACACATGAATTGATATGTACGGAGTGGAACGAACATCTCTAACCAACTGTGCAGTGTGGTATTTCAACAGATCCAAATAAACCAGTATGCCACTCTCTCCCAACTCCGAAATAAAAGTATCACATAGAATCACAAAAACGCTCACATATTGGCATAAACCGTCCCATCGCGAAGTTCATGAATGCTGCTATTTCCAGGCGAAGACCCGACCTCCGTATATCGTCTGCCATCCCTCAATTCATGGATCGTGATCCGTCGGTGGGACTTTCTCCGTCTCGAACCTCGACTAGAAGACGTATCCCCTCTTCCCTCGCGTAAAGCGAAATCAATACTTTCGGCATCGCTTTGTGCAGCGCTACTAGTCGGCGTTTCGATCTCGCTTTCCCTGCCCACGGATGCCTGAAGTTGGTTATCCGCTACCATGGCCAACCCGTCTTCTACGTACCATTGGCGCAGGTCGGTAGCGAATTCTTTTTCTTCGGCACCGTATTCAACAGGCGGACCGGTCATCTCTGCATCTTCGGAGGATGGAGAGAAAACAGCCCACGCGCTGGTGCTGTCGCTAACGAGTATGACGGAGTGGTCGAGGGTTTTCACGCGGAAGTTTCGAAGGAGGATGGCGTCGCCCTCTTGGAGAGATGGTAAGGCAGACTTGTACGGTCTTAATATTTGAGCGAAGACGGTGGTACCAGCCATGGATTGGTCAGTGAGTTGGAGATTCAAGATAAAGTCCTTCTTTCCTGTCGCTGCTTTAATTGGGGGCCCAACTTCGGCAGCGACGGAGATGGTGTCCACCAGCGCGTTGTAGTGGTCAATAAGCGTGGCGAGAGGTGCAAAATAGGAGAGCTTGCTTCGCAGGCCGGGATAATGGCGGTCTACTGAAATATCATCCGCACCTCTGACGGCATCCTCAAACTGCTGATCAACCTCGATGCTAGCTTGAAGCTTTTGGTCTTCATCAGGCGAGGGTACCGCAATCTCGGGGACAATCTCGGGTGGCGCAGGCTCATTTTCTTCAACTTTGATGGTATCAGGAGCATTATCTGACTTGACAGCTACAAAGGGCGAAGCACTTCGGTTTTCTGAAATGTTAGAGGACTCTTTGACTCCTGCTGGGGTGTGTGGTGGCTCTTCAGTTTCCAGTTTTGCTAGGGCTTCCTGGGTTAAACCTGGAGTTGGTAAAATTTCACCCAAAGTTTCAGTTGGACCAGCTTCAGGTTGGTCAGCTTCCACCGGCTGAGAAGCTCCCGGAGTCATCAATTGCGCCCTATCTTGTTGAGCGGGCATATATCCAGTTTCCTCTGTAGACGTAGCAATAATTGCCGACGGTGCAGCGCCGTCCAGTCGGAAAGCCATGTTTCTCTCCAATATGCTTTGGGGTGGCTCCTGGCCAGTGTCCGTATTACTATCAGCTGGGTGCTCCCTAGAATAGAGCTGTGCATCGGCATCCACCGCTAGGTTATATTGTGGCTCCCTAAGAGTAGGGTCAATTGCCATAGCATAACCAGAATGAGCATGTTCAGCAGTAGCATGGACGCGTTCAGCGGATTCCGAAACTGCGGCGAGATAATCAAGAGAGTCATGGTTTGGCCCATGCGAGTAGTCGGGGGCCGGCTGGAAATCTTCAAGGTATTCATGCGACTCAACGAACTCGTTGGGCGCTAAACTCTGCTCAGGGTGCAATGACGGTTCAGCAGGTAGCGCCCCCGTTCCTATGTCGAGATGTTCCTGCGTTTCTTCGAATTTATGCTCTGCGAGACCATGGCCATGCATGTCTTCGTCCACCTGCTCTGGCTCAGGGCGCCAACTAGGTTCAAATCGCTCATCCACCAAGTGCTGATTATCCTCTCGGTCTTCAATCCCGCTTTCTAAATCATCATCCATGGCATCCTCTGCTCCTTGGCCATAAGCATACTCGTCCTCATCCTCTTCGATCTCACCGCTGTATGCATCTTCTTCATCGTGTATTTCTTCCTCAAATCGACTTTGGTTATCGGAGTCATATGAGCCCTCATCTGAGTATTTGACCGCCTCTCGACCAGTTGGTTCAACGGGACGTGGAGCAGCTAAATCATCCTCGCTGTCACTGTCTAGAACAATGATTTCTGGTTCTGCGTTCTTCGGTGTAAATTGTGCGGGAGGTTGCTCTTCGTGTTCTGACTCGACTTCAGACTCCGAGTAGCTGTATTCGCCCGAGCGCCGTTCTTGTTCGTCGTCCTCGTAGTCTTCTTCGTACGAGGCCTGATCACTTGCATCCTCATCGTAGTTGCTCATTCCGTCCCCTACATCGTATACAGCAAAATCGTCACGCTCCTCAGATACATCTTTGCTTTGCCTTGGCGAGGGCGTCTGGCTTTCGACAAGGTGAGGGCTCTCTTGTTTAGATACCCGTTTGAGCTCCGTATCAACTTTCTCATTGTCGATCCCTGTCGCAGAAATTTCGTCACTTTCGTCTCCCGGTTCTTGATCCAGTCGTTCCGTACTCGTCCGATATTCCTCCCGCCCTGAGCTCCGAGAATGAATGCTCTCTGCCCCTTCGCTTTGTTCTCTTTCGGAATATTCCTCCAATTCAGATCCTGAGCCCTCTATTTGAGCCCCAATTGCGATTGTCTCTGCAAAACCTAACGCAGCGCGTTGCGATGTCTCTTCCGTTTCACTCTTTTCTTCGTCGTCTATAACCACGCTTGTAACAACCCTGTCACCTGGTAGAGGGCTAGACTCTGTCACTGAGTCGGGAACTATTTGGACGTCATCGGTGTATACAGTCACCGCATCATCCTCATATACACGTATCGGTTCGGTATCGGTCAGGTCTTGCGGCGGAGGGGGAGAATTATCTAGTTCGGATGTCTCCACGGGCGCAGGTTCAGCAGGTATAACAGACTCGGCCGCAGCGGCAGTATCAATCGCTGTTGTAAAATATCCGACTGGGGTATTCGATGTTGTAGTAATCGGGGACGGGAATGGGAGTCCAGGAGAGGGAACTGGGTGGAGGCGAGGCGTGTCGGTTGGGAGATGGAGACCATGGTCTAAATCGTCCGGCTTGGTGGGCGCAGGAATGTTGCTCGGAGCAAAGCCAGGGCGGATAAATTGGACGTCGTCTCTTTCCTGATCAGGAAGTCCATGTGGTATGGAGGCTGAGGTATTCGGTCGAACGTCCTCCATGGGGACATCGGTATCTACCGCTGAAGCACTTTCCGGAACAGCTTCTGAGAGTGGGATCGCGTTATCCTCGGTATCTTGCGCAACGGCTTCATCCCCAATATCCGACCCGTCCGCCAAGTCTTCATCAAATATAGCCATCCAATCCTCCGGTAAATCTTTGTCTCTAGGGCTCTCTGGTTCATCAATCACGCGCCATTCGTTGCTCTGCATACTGAATCTTGGTCGTTTCCTTCCTTTCCCAAGGACGGTCCCATCTTCTTCCACAAAAGGATCAATGGCGGGATCGGTGAAACGAAACGAAGCTCGAGATCGCCCTAGAAAGGCTGGAGATTGCCATGATGTTGAACCAAGGGGTCCGGATGCGTCGGTAACGCCATTGGGAACAGGTGTACTTGGAGCAGGTGTGCTAGGGAACTCCGCTACGTTATTCGTGGGCGGGGGTGTAAGCCGGGGGCGATTGAGGTTGACCGTTGACAGGAGCTTGGAGTCGCGCCAGACCTATATCAGGTAAGAACATTGCCAACAATCTGTTGGGTGTTTCCAAGAATTACCTCAAGAAACGCGGAGGTATCGAAGTGCACATCCCATGAAACACCTTTACCAGGTGTTTGGGCCGCCGCATCGTTCTTCGTAAACCTTGATTCGGAAAGATTCAGGTTCACAGTATCACCAATACCAATATGAGTTCGAGCCACCTCCTCCGCGACATCTCCGTGGAAGCATACTTTTACTTGTCCATTCGATCGACGAAGGCGAAAATCGGGCTCCGCTAGGAGGAGAGTCAGGGACCTGTAAAACGACGAGTAGGGCCATAGAAGCGTTACGACAGCATGAATAGAGCTATGCTGAAGGCGATCAACGTCAGGGGAAAGCTGCGCAATCGGAATAGCTGTTGAACTTATTTGCTCCGGCGCTGAAGGTTGGTCGCTGGTGTCCATCGTCGGCGCCAGGAATCAGTCTATCTCTCTCATGATTCTTGGTCTGGAGCGCTGCGCTATCCGCCGTGAGGTGGGATATTCGATCGGCGAAAGTTCTGGGAGAGCTAAAAATAATGGTGGGCGTTTGTAGGACGGGATGCAGTCTTTGAAGACGCGTTGGGCGGCGGTTTGAGGTCGCAATCAACGGAGCTTGTGAATGATCGGCCCATCCTGTTGTACCGTGGGCGTAATATTACCTGTATTATTGCTCATAATATGCGATTGCGGATATTATCAGGGTATTTAAGCGTTTTTAACAATATTATCATATCTAAGAAGCATTATAAACATCAAAAGACAAAAAGTATCTTTAGAGTAATCTATTATGCCGTTATAACTACTCCAGGGAACTGACCCCTAGCAGCCAGCTCTGCGGGGTTTGATATCATGGTCCGGCATCGGGACGCACGCCATTTTTAGTGGCATCGGGGACAGTCAAGTCTCCAACCCCGTTCAAGGCGTTTCTTCAAATTCTGGCCATTGACCCTGAATACGGATACCAAGTGGAATAATGGCATTGCCCCAGCAGGTTCGTCGAATAGCCGTCATCGGGGCTGGCCCGGCCGGTCTTGCTTCGGTGAAGTATACAAACCAACCCCTCCCATAATCGCCGTCGGCTTATCTATCGCTAGGTATCTACTGGCTGAGAAATGCTTCGACACAATTGATGTCTTTGAGCGAAGGAGCTTCACGGGAGGGGTGTGGAACTATAGTCCAGGCGCCCTGAAGGAGATTGTCCCCACGGCAGTACCTCAGCTCAGTCCGAATGCGCCACTGGAGGAGCCGTCCTGGCTTCCTAGAGACGCTTCCAGGGATACTCAAGAACCTACATTTATTTCTCCGATATACGATACTCTAGATACCAACCTGCCCAAGGAGTTGATGGCCTTTGGAGAGAAGCAATTCCCACCCGAAGTGCAAAACTTCCCGAGGCACTCTACCGTGAAGGATTATGTGAGGGAGTATGGAGAAGACATCAAAGAACACATCCAATTCGAGACCCAGGTGTTAGACGTTCAAAAGGATAGCAGGACAGCGGCCTGGACAGTGACGACAAGAAACCTGCGCAATGGAACATCAACAAGTGCCTCGTATGATGCCGTGGTCGCCGCGAGTGGCCATTTCGATGTTCCACACCTACCTGATATTCCAGGGATTGTGAGTTGGAACAAGGCTTATGCAGGTGTTATTACACACTCCAAATTCTATGACTCGCCAACTCCTTACAATAACAAGAAGGTTATTGTTGTCGGAAGCTCTGCCTCTGGGCTTGATATTGGAAACCAAATAAATGAAGTGTGCAAAGGGAAGGTCCTTGCATCCCAACGAACAGAGTTGTATCTTTCACCCCCAGATACCACGGAAAAGGCCTATTACCCCGAAATTACTGAGTTCCTTGCGCCAGACAGTCATGAGAGAGCCGTCCGGTTTGCAGATGGGAGGATCGAGCAGGACATCGATGCAATTGTCTTCTGCACAGGGTTCTTCTATTCTTTCCCTTTCTTATCTTCCCTTAATCCTCCCGTCATTACGCACGGCCGTAGGGTACAAAACACCTACCAGCACCTTTTCTACATCCATGACCCCACCCTTGTTTTCCCTGTCCTGCCTCAAAGGATCATTCCTTTCCCGCTATCTGAGAACCAGGCTGCTGTCTTATCCCGCGTGTGGTCCGGTCGTCTCAGCCTACCGTCTACCGCTGAAATGGAGGATTGGGAAAGTTCAGCCATCACTAAGAAAGGCGATGGCCCGGCTTTCCACCTTATGCCCTTTCCCCAGGATGCCGACTACATGAACATGCTCTATGATTGGGCATTAACAGCTGAGGCGCGTTCTGGACTTACCAATGATGGCAAGGGCAAACAATGCAATCGCTGGGGTGAGAAAGAAAGATGGATGCGAGAGATGGTCCCGGAAATGCGGAAGGCCTTCTTTAGCAAGGGCGAGGAGCGGCGCTCGATAAAAACCCTTGAGCAGCTTGGGTATGATTTCCGGAGGTGGCGGAATGAGCAGGATCACTTTCCATGAATAAGTAGAGTTGGTATGTTTAGAAATGAAATAGAATCTTACTAGTAGAACATGAACTATATATATGTCCTTACAACGCTAGGGTGAAGGCCAAAGTGTAAGTTCGCCTTACTCGATCCATAACATAAATGGCCTCCACAAAACCCAGATGAGTCTGGTGGATTCCACGGCTTCCTCTTTCTTTCTCTTCTCCCCTTCAAACCCAATGTGTTGTCCACTTGAGCAGAAATTTGGATCGCAAGTGGAGTTGGGCTGATAACACGTCACGTGCGGGCGATCACCCGTGAAGCTCTCCGTCTCCGTCAACCAAAGTCCATACTCTCTCGTCATTCATCCCGTTTGCTCTTCGCCTTGCCCCGTTGATTCGGCCTTTGTTCTCTTCCCGGACCTGTCGCGGGGTTTTGCTATCTGCTTATTTTATAGTTTATTCCCCTCAAGCTTTTTAGTCCTATCATCATGACCCAACACCGCCGCGCTGTTCCTCCGCACGCATAAAATGCGCAGCAAGCGGAAAGCATCGCAAGTGTTTACAACAGCGTCACCCACCAAGCGAAGAGAGAAGTGGAACCACAACTACGTCGTCACCTCCAGCGACGAAGAGGACACAAGCACAGACGAGATTGAAGACGAGCCTTCGGACGAAGAGTGGGAAATTAAGGGTATTCAGGACGAGAATCAATCAGAGTACTTGATTGATTGGGTAGGACCTTATTCGCCAACTTGGGTGGGTTCGGTCCTTGATACTTAACCTGGTACCATTCTGAATTATTGTTTAACATTCCTGACTCTCCAGGAACCGAAAGGCAACGCCAGTGAATTTGCGATACAGGTTTGGGAGGAGAAGAAGAAGAAGAGGAGGGAAGCACAGCTTGTTTCTGAGTGTTCCTCGGTCCAACCACCTTCATCGCAATCGCAATCGCAACCGCATAGCGCTGTCTCCCACCAGCGCGCCGAGACTCCTCAACGAGAGCCTGTATTGCAACAAAACTTGAACTCTCCGTTGTTTGTTCCGCTCGACTCTGTGTCGCAAGCGCAATCCCAAAACACCAACGGACCCCCACCATCAAACTTAACTACTCGGAGCGCAAGTCGACCAACAAATACAAAGGCCCCAACCAGGAGAAATTGTGATAACGTGTTTGAGTACTATCCGAGAGCGCCTATTCCGTCGGAATACTGCCTCCCCGGAGAATTTGAAGAGCAGCGCGAAGCAACTACTGGAACAGTGCCCACACCGGAGACCCGGAATTCGAACCTGACGGAGGAAATTTCCGATCGTCTTGCGATATTTCGACAGACCACGGCTGCGCGGGCTACTCTTCGATCAGAGATCCCGGAAACTCCCTCTATCCCATTTGCCGCATCACAGAGCCAAATTCCGCGGGCAGGTCCTCGATTTCCCACATTTGGCTCTCAACAATCGGCTGGCCCAACCCAACTCCCATTTAGCAATATCTCTCTAGATTACCTATCCAATCCGCATACATCGACAGGAAGCCCGAACCCTGCTTCTAGTACTAATCCTGACCCCCGACCTGTGTATCCCCCCTCCATACATGCAACTTCTGTGCCAGAATCCGCTCCTGCGAACACATCACCGCATTTGAATACTCTATCTTCGATTACATATACCCTACACACATCCAGCAACACTTTCGGCCTCTCTCAACTTGCACCCGCGCGACAACCATCCGCAACACGGAGGTTGTCGTCTTCAGATAGTATATCTCGTCTTTCCCAGCGTCCCATCGGAGATACAGGCTTCCTATCGATCGCCAGCACTCCAAATAAAGGCTCCGCACCCATTCATTTGCCGCGCACATCTGGTACCATGGATGATCAAACCCAGAAAGATGAAGGGGGTTCCCTAGCCCAAGCCATGGAGAAATATAGCCACATGGAAGGTTCAACACCGCGAGAAAAGATCATGAATTTGCATGCTAGGTTCCGCGAGAAGAGCGCATTTGAGCCCAGGCAAAATGACCCCAGTGCAACTCCGTCGTCTGTGGGGGATATCGAAGCTTCTGAGCCGCCTTCCATACCCGAAACAGTGGCGCCCCTCAGCGTTAGGGTGGATAAGGAACCCTCACACGCAGACCTTACCAAAGAATCAGTGCCCGAAACATCTCTTGACGAGGCAGAGCCCCAGGAACATGAGCATGATAACATCCAGACCATTCACCCCAGCGCGTTATCAATAAGCCACACAGAGGAGAAATCTCCAGGATCTCTCCATCTTGGCCCTTCCGAGTTCGCTGTGCCCCTCCCTATGGATTCACGAGTAAAGGACGACTATGAACGAATACTTTTAACTGATTCGGAAAATGCTCTGGGGCTCATTGGCGCTGACAGGCCACCGGGAGACGAAGGATCTGAGGTAAGGTGACCGAGTGTCTAGTGTCGTTTCTCACTTTGAGACTAATTGCAGCAGGAACGTGTTATATCCTTGATGCAGCAAGTACTGGAGCGACTGAGCAACGCGGCGACCCATCCTGATATAAATGTCGCACAGCATATGGAAGATGCCGAATCGAAACTTGAACAGGAAGCTGCTTGGGCAGAATATTCAAGTGCAAAATTCTTGCTGCTAAACTACCTTATCAAAGCAGCGGGTGACCATGATATCCATTTGGTAATAATGATCCGTGGCGAAAAAACGCATAGGGTTCTTGAACACTATCTTGAAGGCAAAGGATTCGAATACACACGCCCACGAGAGGAGATGGGTAGCGGCACCAATGCGGAAGTTTCTATGGTAAAGGGTTCTCTAAGTTTTGGGGTCCAAGCAGCCAGGAGTGAGGGTATCGTGGAAACGTATAAAGCTCCGTCAGCATTGATTGCGCTCGACTCCTCATTAAATATTAAGAACCCCTCTGTGGAACATATGCGCACGACATTTGCTCGCAATGGACACCTGCTACCGGTTATTCGACTCATGGTCGCTAACTCAAGTGAGCACGTTGAACTATGTTTTCCGGGTCCTTCAACAACCGAACACCTTTCTATGCTCATCCAATATTCCCTAGAACTTCGCGACATAGTGGGGGATCTTCAGGATGATGCCCTAGGTGTACACGAAGATGCTAACGAAATCATGGCATGTCTGCTTTCTGACAATTTCGATGCATTTTGGTCGCTACCTGCAGTTGAGCCTCTGCGCGAAGCGCACTTGGATGAGCCCTCTCAATCCGAAACGCCCATCCAATCTGACGGTGAAAATGCCCAACCCGCTAACCCACAGGCCCAAAAACGCTTGTTTGTGAGTAAACGCTGCAAAAGCACTGTCCTTGTATGTCTGTTAACTAACAGTATAGCAGGCTGAGGAGTCCATTGAACCCAGCTCAAAAAAGCCAAGAATGGATGAGTCTCAAGATACGAGTCAATTCACCGACAGTTCGAAGGGAGCATCACAAACGTTGGAAAGCCAAATACAGTTTTTGGAGAAAAGCATGGTGCAAAAGAAAAGTGAGGATGCGGCTGCCCTTGAGACGCTCCAGAAAGCGTTAGCTGCAGCCGAGTCTCGCCTACAAGAGAGAGAGAAAATCCTCGGATCGCTGCAGCATCGCTATGAATCCCGAACAAATGATCTACATAAGATTCGACAGGAACGTGACCGTTTGCTTGAGACCAAGTCAGCATCCGAACAACGAGTGGAGAAACAGAAAGAAGATATCACAAGGCTGAAGGACGAACGTAGTCAACTGAAGCTGGACTTGGAACAAGCACGGGAGGCCCTTAAGAATGGCGGAGGTGATATGGCCGAATTGGAAAAGGCAAGGGAGGAAGTTCGCCGTCTTACCAAAGCGAATGAAAGCTTAGAGCGAAAAGCCGACTTCGCCAACAAGCAGGCCGAATACACCCGAGAGCAATACCAAACTGCCTCCAACGTCGCCGCCCAGTCTGGGAACGAACTCCGCCAGCTCAAGGAAGAAAACGAGGAGCTCACTCGCAAGGTTGCTGGTGAAGCATCCCGGTTACGAGAAATGAACCTAAAGAACGATGAGAACCACCACCTATCCCGTATCGCAGAACTAGAAGCACAACTGTCATCGCGCGAGTATCTGCTTCACAAAAAAGAAGATGAGCTCCGCGAAATCCGCAAAAACCGCCCATCCACTCGCTCAACGAGCACACAACCAAGAAGTCCAAAATTAACTGCGGGAAATCACAGCCGCCCAACAAGCCCGGGGCTGAATAACAATGGCTCAAACTTCCCGGGTCGTGGTAGCGCGCTTAGATTTAGCTCTGAGATGTCTCTATGAACCTTTACAATGCCTACCGACTCCATCGAAATTTCCGACTTTCAACCCTGCAATCAATACATGGATGATGGCACTTCCCAATGTTTAAAGTGGCGAATTGTCTTTTCTTTTACCCTTTCTGTTTTTTATTTTCCTTTTTCCCTTTTTGTCTTTGTCAACGTTTGGCGCTCCACTACTGCACTCTATGACGATTACTTAGAGGAATGAATGTCCCCTTCCCAGCTACTCAACAAACAACTTTTCCGAGACAACCAGCCTCTATTATGGGCTATGACATCTCATCGACTTCAGCGGCGTTTGAGTTTCTGTAGAATGCTACGCTCCATCCCCGTCCGCGTCCGTGGCGCATATGTGTATGGACCATGTCATATTCCCAACCGAATTCAGTGGTCGAAATACCGGACTCTTCGGTTTTTTTTTTTTTATCATGGTTAGTGGCGTATGTACAGGTGTCAGCGAGTAGTTGTCAATTCCATACCTAGTGGTTAACGTCCAGGCGACCAAGTAATAGACGGCAAGTGCAGTTCAAATCGACAGTGGTATTCATTAACTATTATAACACAATCACTAAGTATTAAGTAGTTTGCCTAGGGCAGTGGGTGATGTATCATTCATTGGAAAAACATTTTCAACCACCAGAAAAAAGAAAGAAAGAAATAGCAGTAACTCCGGCCGTAAAAATCATAGAATATTAGTGAAAATATGTCGCTACCACAGCATGAGCTCTGCCTAAGCACCCAGAGCATCTGCCATGAAAGCCGCAAGCTCCTTCGCTTTCTCACCCTTTGTCATCGTAAAATGATTCGTGCCCTGAAGGACCGTAATGCCGCCGATGTTCTGCGGCCCCACGAGTGTATCCCATTTGTTCGGACCAAGGTCTGTGCGGTTGCTTAGCAGCCAGACCATCTCCTTGGGGTCCTTACTTCCATCGGGCGCCGGCTCGGGCCATGGATCATCGGGCTTGGAGCATACTCCGTCCTTAGCCCAGACCATGTACGTTTTTGGCATCTTCCTAGCCCATGTTTCGTCGTCGAAGGGGAGCGGCACGGCCTTGTAAGCGTCTAGGGAATCAATAAAGGCTAGGAAATGCGGGAGCAGCCAGGCTGGGGGTGCGGCCTTGCCTTCGCCGAAGAGACCGACGGAATTGAAGAAGCCGTAGAGACGGGGCGGGAGCTTCTCGAGTCCAATGGGGAATGGCGAATCGAGAAGGAGGAGACGGTCGACTTCCTCACCTTCCTTGAGGATTAGGGTTCGTGCGGCGTCGTACGCGCATATGCCGCCTGCAGACCACCCACCAAGGTTGTAGGGGCCTTTTGGCTGTCGACGACGGATCTCCTTTAAGTATGGCCCTGTGAGTTCGTCAAGCCCGCAGTTGAGTTTCTCCGGCGTTCTCATGTATGGACAGTTCAGCCCGTACACGCAAACGTCGGGAGAGACACCGGGGATAGTGGCGTATGATGTAGCGGAACCGGAGCCATCGGGGAAGAGGAAAAGAGACTTTGTAGCGGTCCTCGGGTTTCCCTGCAGTAAGATAGAAGTTGCCGATGGATGGCTATTTGTTGCCGGTTGAGTGTTCAGCTCTTTGGTTGGGCCTGTCTCTGGCATGGAAATAGTCTGTGGCACCGGGGTGGGAGCTGGAGCAGCCTTGGGTTTCAGGTCCAGGGCGACTTCGACATCGTCGAGTGTCTGGTTCTCGATAAAGAACTCACCCGGCAAGTCCATGTCTAACGACTCACGAATTCTACCTAGCACGGTAAGAGAAAGAAGCGAATCCATTCCCATTTCGCCTAGGTTCTCGGTGCTCTTTATTTCTTCTGCTGGAACACCAATTTCGTCGGCCACGATGGCTCGAATCTCTTTCATGGCGCCACTTTCTTGAACCTGAATGACTTTTTCATTCTGCGGCGAAGCAATGCCAGGGGTTGCGGGGTCTGATTCCCCTGAAGATATATCGCCGTTGAATGAGAATTCGGACCCATGCTCACTGGACGACGAGTCAGTTGATTCAGCCGGACTCATTTGAGCCACCAGTCCCTTGAAGTCTCGGACCGTGGGCTGGTCGATGAAGACAGATGACTCCAAGTCTAAGTTCAACTCCTCACGATATCTGCCGGTGACAGTCAACGAAAGCAGCGAGTCGACACCGCAGTCTGCAAAAACCAGATCGTCCGACATATCGGATTCTGCTAGCCCTACTTCCGATGCTAAGATGCTGAGTGCCCGTACGACAACACTCGGACCAGCAGTTCTTTTGGCAAAAGATTTCATGGCAATTGGAGGCTTTGGCCTGTTGGCATTTGCTTTTTCCGCCTGCACAGGCTTCTTGGAGGCTGAAGTCTGCTGCGCCGCTGGGCTCCGCGCCTTCGAGCTGCCTGCTGGCGGAAGAGCAGTATCCAGGATTCGTCGCGACAGGGCTTGGAACTATTGGCAAGTGTCAGTGGTCGGTCATCTATCAGGCCAGTATGTGTGCCTCTTACTTTAACACCCCCAAACACAGCAATGACATCATCCCCTTCAAAAATGTGGACATCGCCTGCCCAGATGGAGTCACGCCATGGCTGCATTCTCACATGGGTACGGTAAGTGACATCTGGTGAGAACTTCTTCACACATCGCATAGAGTCCCATCCATGGTTAACAAAGACCTGATTTTTAGAGTCTGTAGTATCACTGGCATTCATGATAAACCCAGAGAGATGGCCGAAACTGTCGATCCAGTAAGGGTTCCGATGGAAATTGGCTGGTGGTGCTTGGAACTTGACGAAAGCGGTGGCTTCATGGTTCTCACTGTCAAGAATAACTTCCTTGATTGACTGATAGTTTTCATCATAGTCGACCAGAGCGCTGAAAAGCTTGTAGACCATTCCCCTTTGCAGGCGATGGGTGCCTCCTGTAAGAGAATTGGCTTCCAGAAGCTCGATACTGCGCTTGACCAAATAAGAGCTTCGCTTCCATTCCAGTTCGGCCGCCGCGCAGTCGAAGAATTTGACCTCGCAAGAGGCATGGTCGATAAGCTTTTTACCTTCTGGTGTAACAGAGTAAACTTGGACCGATGCGCATTTATCTGCCCAATTGGCAGTAGCGGATACTCTGAATTGCTCCTTTCCGGTCTTTGCGATGAGGGGCTTGGGGACAGTCACGTTGCATACATCCAAGCCCGAAGACTTAAGTTCTGGCTTATACTTTTCGATCAGATAATCTGCCAAAGTCTGGGCAATATCTGCATAGAGTGACTTCCAAGTAGGTTAGTATTATAATATAGGAATGGTTTCCCGGGCTGGCGCTTACCGAGGGGCAAAGTGCTGCTCCATTGACTTGATGGCCCTGTATAACTCGATTTAGGCCTGGGTCTGCTATGTCGTTTTGCACCACTACCGTTGCTGTTGCTCCCTCATCACGACTCTCTACAACTTTCTGTGCAGAAGTGGTCAAGAAGCTGGACTCCGCGGGAGCACTAATAGGAGCCACAGGAGCACCCTTGGTGAGGCAGAAGTTGTTCTTGTAGGGAATCCAGTAGTTCTTCAGGTCCCACTTGTAAGCAGGAAGTGGGATGACTTGATGACTAGAGCTGAAGTCTTGATGATATTGCTTCCAGTTGATGCCAATACCCGCGAGGTGAAGATTAGAAAGACTTGTCGAGAGGACCTTCCATGTGTCTTCCTCGCGTCGAAGGGATGCAAGAGTGTTGGATTGTGGTCCAAGCGTGGCTTTTACCATGCCTGAGCAGATCGTATGCGGGCCAATCTCGAGCCAGAGAGTCTGGTCATTCTTCAATTTTGCATTCCCTAGTGCCTCAAATGCACTTAGGAAATTGACAGTCTCTCGGCAATGTCTTATCAAGTACTTTGCATTCAGGAAATCCGGGCCGGCTTCAGTGACCACCTCTCCGAGAAGAGCTGAAACGAAGGGCACCGATGGTTTGTTGAAAGTGATTCCCTGTAGGGTCTCTTCGAGGGTCCCAAGTATGGGGTTAACTTGAGCAGAATGGAAAGCGTAGGGCACAGTCAAGACTGTTGACTTTAATCCTTGCTTTGAGCAATCCTGACTCAACTCATCGATGGCTGATTTGGTTCCGCTAATAACAGTCTCCGAAGGCGAGTTAATGCAAGCCATATCATGGACACCCTCTGTCAGGAATCTCTTGACTTCAACAAGTGGGGCTTTTATTGCCAGCATGGCGTGTGTCCCGGGTTGACATTGTTCTGTAAGAAGCTGAGCTCGACGGCCACAAGCGAATATAGTATCACTGGTAGATAACACGCCAGCAGCATTTAATGCAGCATAATCACCCAGGCTATGCCCTAAAACAAATGAAGGGGCTATACCCAAGGACCGCCAGAAACTGGTCAAGGCCATTTGCACGCATGTGGTTCCGACTTGCACCACAACAGGGCTCAGCTCGCTCAAAGGTACGCTGCCATCAACAAGAGGGAGGATAGAAGGAAGGCCCTGGCTTTGACAGATGCAGTCAAAGTGCTGGATAGTTGACCTGAAATGGGAACAGCCTTCGTACAGCTGCTGGCCCATTCCCGCATATTGGGCACCTTGGCCTGTGAAAAGGAACCCGATGCCAGGAGTCTTAGCAGGCACCGCAGTGACATCTTTCTGAGAGCTACCACGTAGGGAATCACACAGCTCTTGTAGGCTGGACCCTATAGCAGTGACCCGGAAAGGATGATGAGTGCGACGCGCGGTGGTAGTATACGCCAAACTCGGAAGGATGGTGCTTTCCTTGACCCCGAAGGTCTTCTCTTGGTCGCTCATGTACTGGATGAGTGACTCAATATTATTCCTAAGAGCAGTCTGAGATCGTGCAGATACAGAGAGGATATGTACTCGTCGAGGATCATGTTCGTCCCGGTCTGCAATAGGAGCATCCTCAAGTAAGAGAGCAGTATTTCCACCAGCGGCGGAAAAGTTGTTCAGAAACATGCGACGTTTCCCAGATGGTGGGCGGTTCCAAGGAGTCGGCTGGGAGGCAATGTGGACGTTTCTTTCGGCGAAATCGGTTGGGAAGTTGTGGTTGATTTTGGTCTTGATCCCACAATGTGGCGGTATCATATTTTCCTTCATCATCAATAGCACCTTGACAAGAGAAGTCACACCGGATGCAGACTCTCCATGTCCAATATTGGACTTAGCAGAGCCAAGGTGAAGCGACTGCCCTGGACCACGTCTATGATCGGGGGCAAAGACGTCCAAGACCGATTGCATTTCCACTGCATCTCCTGCCTGGGTACCGGTGCCATGCATCTCAATATAGCTAACACTCTTAGGGTCAACATCCACCTCGTTGAGCAATTTATTGAATATAAAGGCCTGGGCTCCCACATGGGGGCGGGTAATTGAGACCGCTTCTGCTGAATGGTTTGTATATGCGCCGTTGATGACACCAATAATCGGATCGTTATCGGCTTCAGCATCCTCGAGCCGTTTCAGGATAACTGTTCCAACCCCGTCTGCTCTGCAGTAGCCGTCCGCACCGTCGTCGAATGTATTGCAGTTCCCGGTCCTGGAAAGGAAATGGCCACGATCTAAACCAGCATGGTTGTCTGGGTTGGTCAGGATATTCACGCCACCAGAAATGGCTGTGTCGCAGTCATTCCTCCAGATAGAGTTGCAAGCCAAGTGAATCGCAGCAAGACTGGAAGAGCATGCCGTATCAACACTAACACTAGGGCCGCTGAACTTAAAGTAATAATTGATGCGCCCAGGTGTGAAAGCGCGGTTGCCGCCTGGAATAAAATATGTATCGATATCTTGGCCACTGTTGATTTCGCGATAGTCGTCACTTGTCATTCCGTAAAAGATGCCAACCCTGTCCCTCTGTGTGGAGGGTGTACTATCTGCGACGAAGCCGGCCCCTTCTAGCGCCTCATAAGCTGTCAGCAACGCGAGCCGCTGAGCAGGGTCTGCTTGGAGCGCCTCGCGCGGCGACATGTTGAAGAATCGAGGATCAAATAAACCAGGCTCCCGGATCCAGCATCCATACTGGACTTTACTTGTATTTCTTCCCGTGCCAGAGAGATCGACATGTGCATCGGCATCCCATCGGTCTTCAGGAACTTTCCGGTGTACATCAAGCCCTTTGTACAGAAGATTCCAAAAGTCCTGGGGACTGTCAGAATCAGGAAACCGTCCTGACATTCCAATGATGGCTATCTTGGAAAGCTCTGCTCTGCCGGTGTGATTGTTGGCGGGGCCAGGACTTGTGATGTCGGTGACACTTCCGTCCACGTCTATATTGGATACGTTTTCTTTCTTGAGCGAGTTGAACAGACTTTGTATAGCTGAGGTAGAGATTGGCAGCAGCTTCTTGCTTGTACGCTCGTTGACCGAATTCAAGATCGCCGCGCATGAATCTGTTACCTTGTCCCAACACATTTGTCGGAGTAGAATCTCCTCCAAAGCAACTTTCAGAAAGTCTCTCATGCTCTCGGCGGTAATTAGTTCCCCAGTGTTGCTTGATAAGACTGGGATATGCGGTTGACGGTTGCATACAAGGTCTGTATCGCAGTGCTCGAGGATCCTCCCCACGTCACGGTCATCGTACAGGTGGGAGGCATGGTACGGCCCATGGATTGGCACTCTAATAGCTTTATTTTGCTTTGGTATAGTAGTATCCAAGAACTGATTGAGGACAGCTGGAGGGCCACTGATGGTCAGTGTGTTTGCGCAGACTGCGCTGATATATGGCCGAGAAGACGGAGGAATAGCCTAGAATTCGTCAGTATCGAAATACCCTCGAGAGAGAGAAAGGAAAACTCACCTTTTGAATATTAAAGTCGGAAATAAGGTCCATCCCGTCAGCCTCGTTAATGCCAGACACCAAAGCTGACCAGCTGAGCGGTGCTGCCATCTCTTGATCAACTAGCTCTCGGACACGGCGAACACACAAGCCCAGTCGGAGGGCAACGACAACTGCTTCGACCGCCGGTGCAAGGAGCTCTCCGATGTTGCTTGCAGAACTAACAGCGGCACAGCTGAGTAGCCCCGTACACAGCCCGACAAGCTGGGTGCTTGCATTTGAAGGGTATGCATGGCCAAGGTCACCGTGGTAACTGCCAATGGTCAGCATTAGTTGGTAGTGCAGAGCTCATAGATACTTGCTTGTAACATACTTGATAAAACTTCCCAGTTGATAGAGACAAGTTAACGCGCTCTCTAGAGCAGGGTTACCTGGGGATTCGCAGTTTCTTGCCAATAGATCCACAATACTCGTGAATCGTGGAAATATGCTGCGCTCAGATGGCGAAAGGCTAGATATTTCTTGACGCAATGCATGGTAGCTTTTTTGGAAGAAAGAGGAAACAATCGTGTGATCTTTTGCCTGTAACAAGCGACGAAGGCCAACTTCAAAGTCACTTGTCTGATCTCCGAAGAGATAGACACGATACAGGTCTTCCATAGTCAGGTGATGGGAAGTCACAGGTTGTTTGGCGGGCCACAAAGTCCAACTCAAACCAGTACCTGGGTGAGCCGTGGGTTCTGGCGAGCGGCGCACTTTATATTATATTGCTCAACCTGCTGAAGGTGGGCCATTGCTCATAGTTCGGCCTCCATTCGACCGGCCGACTGAACGCATCACTTACTATACTACTCTCGAGTACATATTCGAGGTAGCATCGGGGAAACATCTAGTTCAGCCTGTTCTAATGCCACCGCCACCATTGCGGGCCCGAGGTTAGAGCTTCTTCCTGGTCGTGCTGTGAAGAGAGAGATCTAGATCGGGGAGATCCCGGGTTCCCGCCGCCCTTACCATGGGTTTGCGCTGCCTTAGTGCATGGAAAGTTCAGCCACATCGTAAATTTGTTTATCATTGTGGAAAGGACAGCCGCGCGGTTCCGGGATCGCGGTGTTAGGGCTTTCCATGCAAAAACTGGCAGATTCTTTGATGGAACAGCGTTAAGCGAGGAAAAATTAATATATATCATATCTTTAAAATAGTTAAATTTAATTTTAAATATATATATATATATATATAAGAGACTTTAGTTTAACGGTAAAACATGTGACTTTTAATCATTATAATAAGTGGGGGTGTAGCTTGAGCCAAGTGGACAGGCAGGTAAGGAGATGACATGGGCAATACAGGAAATAATGAAATAATGGTGGGCATAAACAACGTGAACCGTTGTGAAACCCCAGCTGCAACAGTCCCAGGAAGGGAAATTGGCACGGTCTTCCATGTGCTGGTCGATATGACAATAGACTGAAGCATGGCAGATCGCCAACGAGCTCTCTCGATCTAGTAGTCAGATAGTCGACCACATTCAACCACGGAATAGTGATCCGCATGACTTTCTCATGGTCCCACATTGTTAAGTTTGACAATTGGGAATATGTAGGAACATCATATTGGGCGAAATCCATCCGACCATTGGCTGATTCTCCTTAGGGTTACATTCAATGTCGTCGGGGAATAACGCATCCCAAAATCCTGGAACGTCATCACTACTAAGGAAAAAAAAAAAAGCTTGGGCACGGGCATGACAGCTCGCGGATGACCAATAATAGAATGTCCGCCAAAGTGAAACCAACATGCGCACGGTAGTTGTGTAACGCTGCGATGCCCACATGATTGTGCATATACCTTAGTCGCCAGCGACCCCGAACCCACAGCGCCGTTGGCGAGCTTGCAAGTGAATTGCGTAGAGAAACCATCTAGACCGCAGGGAGAATGACATGAGACTGTCGTAAGCACAATCATTTTGGGTCCATGCGCATAGCTAGTCAAGCAATCACCCGGTCATGTCGTGGAAGACGTGGTCGAATTCACTGGCGCTAATCAGACATAATCCATTCTCTAAACCGTGCCTTCTGGCTCGCGTTGACGACATGCCGGCCTATTTTTGGTGATTTCAGTCCTAGATAATTTGCGAGCCATTAATGGGGGCAGTCCATTGCCCTGCATGTGTCAAGGCTTGAAGCATCACAGGAGGGATTCCTTATGTCCGCCCTCCTGCGCTTGGATCAAAAAAACAGCTTATTTCCCCAATAAAACCGGTTTACTTTTAAAGATGTACCAGTTGTTGAGGATCCAAAGCCGATTAAGAGCCGATTAAGAAGTCAGCATTTATGTTAGTTAAATTAGTGAGTTATATGCCGCGTAAGAGAGAATGCTCCGACCCGTCGCTGCTATGCTGTTGTTGTGCTTGGTATGCGGCTTTTCCGGGACTGGTGGCGATCAACGCATCAGAGACACGAACGACATTATTGTCAATAATATTTCAGAACACGACCAGGGTACGAAGTGACGGGCTTCCCCACTAGTGCAAAACGAATAAAGGCGCGGTTCAACTTAGCATCCATGGCCGTCCGTTAGCGTCGACGTGAAATCACCTCGGTTCGTGTCAAAAACAAAAATGCTAAGTAATCATCAGTCGGTGCCGGTGCTGGAAAACGTTACCCTCCGATGAGCTTAAGCGCACATTCCAGGCTTTCCAGCAGAATGGGGGCCTGACTATGGGTGCTTGAGCGGGATCGAAGAACCATGGGTCTGCTAGTATGGCTCTGGCGGCTTGGCAAGTCAGGGTCTTTGCGGGCAATGACTGTATAGAAAGCTGGTGCACTTTCATTTGAAATTTGTTTCATGGGTATAAACTGATAGAACTGATGGACCTGACAGTCAGAGAGAACAAGAGCTGTGGAAGTGTTGATGGGGGACTCGAGAGGGAGGAGAGGCAGAAAGCTGGGGACCAGCATAAGCTTATCGATAGAGGCGGCGCGCTAGTCCCGAACAGGCGCCCACGTAAACACGGGCCTCAGCCCAGTCAACCAGCAAAACATTTGGCACTTCGGGCGTCACCGTCTGTTGTTCCTCCAACTCTCAGCTCGCCTCGCCATCCCTTCTTCCACTCTCTCCTCTCTTCCCTTTTTCTTTTCTTTTTTTTTTTTCATTCTCTAAGCCTCGACTGACTGGCAGCAGGGCGGGTGTTGTTTCGCAATTTCACTCCCGCCCGCGTTTCCCTTCGTCTCTCAGGCTCCCTTTTCTCCGCTTCTCCTCAGTACCATGTTTGTATTCCCTAGCTTATCTCTCCGGTCTTGAGCCCACCCATCCTCTAGTTGCTGTGCTTCCCCAGAGTGACGGGTCAGATCGAGAAACTCCATACCACCCCAATTGAGCGATTCGCACGCCATTCTTTTAGTTCCGTCACTTGTCGCCACAGAAGCTATACACTCGCAGCATTATCGCGAGCGCTTTAACACCTCCTAGCCGTTGCGATGGCGCCCACTACACCTCAACTTCCGACCCGGTTTCCTTGCTGGTGTCGAGCGGTATACTCGTGGGGAGGAGAAACGAAACGCGATCTTGGGTTCGTGGAAGGTGACTTGATTGAATGTCTAAATGCGGGGGACGGTCAATGGTGGACGGGTCGGCTGCGGAGAGACCGCCGCATGGTGGGATTATTTCCCTCCAACTTTGTCCAGCTGCTAGAGGAGAATTTTGTCCCAGTCAGCCGGTCGATCAGTCCTATGGCCCCCTCAGCTGCCTCTCCTATCACAAATCCCACGTCGGCTCCAAAGAAGCAGAAGACTGTCTTCCGAAAGCCGTTCCAGGCGCACAAGGAGGCTCTTGCGCCTTCTGGAGGAAGCTCGCCGTCTTCGTCTCCTGTCGGTAGCACGATACCCCAGACTCCCCCGCGAGATGGTAGTCTTTCTCGGCGGACGAAGCCAATGCGCACCCCGACTAGCGGAGTCAAGCAGCAGAGTTCCCTGTCGCGGCCTCTGTCAATATCTGGGCCTCCGTCCCGGGGAGTTTCACCACGTCCGCCGCAAGAGCCATCTCCCCAGAAACACGATCTTCCTGGTCGCTCACGCTCTCGGCCTCCATCCCGTGCAGCATCCCCACAGCCTCAACCCTCTGTGCACAGTCGCGGTCAATCGATGCACGCGCCACCCTGGGGAATTTCTCCTCAACCTCAGCTTCCTGAAATCGCGCATCATTCGCCTCTATATCCCTCGATCCCGGTGCATAGCCGCTCTTCACCCCGTGCAGTGTCCCCTCAACCTCAGCTTCCTAACATCGCGCAACGTCGTCCTATATCGCCCTCAGTCCCTACGCACAATTATGCCCAAATGTCGCAGTCAACACCCCGTGCAAGGTCTCCTCGACCTCAACTTCCCGAGATCGCGCACCACTCACCACTATCTCCTTCGGTACCCGTGCACAATCACATGCAACTATCACATCGAGCGTCTCGAGAAATTTCTCCTCTGCAGTTGGCGGAACGCGAAGACTCCCCACCACCTCCACCCCCACCTCATAGAGTTGCAGTCCAACGTCAACACTCCGCAGATCCGACCATACCACATCAATTAGATATGAATGATCGATATGTTGTCTTTTCAAGGACGCCTTCGCCAGCTGCCCATTCAGATGCGAATGGGCAAACGCCTTCGCCACTGCGCGATGCCATGGAAGATGTAATGACTTCACTTGAAGACATGGGAATGACAAAGGGTTCACCCTCGCCTTCCCCCCAACCTGAGTTTAATAATCCCTGGTCACCGGACGCTTTCGGGTCGCTCCACGATAATGGTCAGCCGCAAACAAATAATCGGCCTTTGACGTCTCAGGGCTTCGATACGGGAAAGAGATACTACAACAGTGACTCAGTCCATAGGAACAGTGTCTACACACATGATCCTTTCCTTGAGGGTCCACCGCAAATCAATAACTACGTGCAACGTATGGAAAGCCGGCTCCGTCAAATGCAGGAGCAAGGCCGTCGAGGCTCTGAAGATATACACCCCCCGGCAAGTGATGCAGGTGAGCACGAAGATGAAGAAGATGATGATATGCCTCCTCCGCCACCACCAAAACATGCGGCATATCATGGACGAAATAACTCCATACCCACTCATCTGCCCTCGTTGAGGAGTAGGCGATCCGGGAATGATCTCAGAAATGATATGTTAAATCGGAGTTTTACCAATAAGTCGAGTGCAACAAACTCGTCCAGTGGCGTGCAAAGCAACAGCACCAATCAGACTTCTAGCACGGACAAAACGAATCAAAGTCTAATGAGCGGTGCTTCTGCTGGTGGTTTCAGCGCGACAAGCGCCGGAAGCTATGCCAAACGAGGGACTGGAGCAGGGGAGAGGCCTAACACTGCAGTCGACACCTTCCGGTCAAGGGGCTTCAACGATCTCGCACGAATGTCACGACCAGAATCACCAATGAGCGGCATATCCTACCATTCGAGCCACAATACTTCTCGGCAGGGAGCTTCTTCCGCCATCCCTTGGTCATCTTCGGCCACCACCCCAGAGGAACCAAACAGCGTATTTGGAGGGCTGGCCACCCCTAAAGCAAAGAAGCAGGGGTTTTTCAAAAAGATACTTGAATCAGCCAAAACTGGCGCCGCTAATGCTAGGAGCAGCATTGCCGTTGGACAAAACGGGGGCTCCTTTTCTCCCACTAAAGGAAGGGCGATCTCGCCGATCCTTTCCTCGCACTCGCATCGAGAAACCGCCGCAAGTGAGATGGGAATGGGCAATGGTCCAATAGATTGGGTACAGGTTCGGCGCGATGTTAATCGTGCAACCTCTCCTAGTCGAAATGAAAGGGTCGAAAGGGCAGAGAGGTGTCAAATGATGGATCACCCAGTGATCTATGCAGTTGAAGAGCTGTACGAGACTGCAGAAGGGGAAGAGAGTATCGATGGTCTACCCATCGGAGAGCCCACGGATTTTGGCAACGTCAACCTTACCCTCGTCGACAAAAGCGCACGTTTCGTTAACAGTCTCCCACCCTTGACCAATCCGATGAGTCTCGCCCAAGGCTATGTCTGTCGCCCCTACAAGAGCGATGTCCAAAGGCTACGCGCTATCTTTACTTGGGTGAGCGAGAAGATCGCGTGGGACGAGCCAATTGAAGAAGTTGAGATTGACTTGAAGCGTGTTCTACAAACTAAGAGAGGTTGCGCTCAGGAAGTCGCCTATCTTGTCCGGGAGATGTGCGCAGCGGTTGGCCTGCATGCCGAGGCAATTGAAGGCTTCCTCAAAACTCCAGGCGAAATGTTCGAGATGGATAGCCTTTCGCGCCCTAACCATTGGTGGAATGCGGTGCTCGTGGACGGCGAATGGCGCTTCATGGATTGTTCCCTTGCAAGTCCAACGAACCCTCGAAGAAACCAATTTATAACAATCAACGCTGCAACGGCAGAGCCTTGGTATTTTCTAACTCGGCCTCTCGAGCTCTGTTATACACATGTCCCGCTTGAGCCGGAGGGACAGCATATTTGCCCTCCTATTTCTCCGGATGTTCTCCTCGCGCTCCCGACGACGTGCCCCACATATTTTAAGATGGGCATGGAGTTCCCGGATTATGACACTAGCGTTTTCCGACTGGAAGGCTTGGAGGTCCTCCAAGTTCGCCTCCTAGTTCCAACAGATGTCGAATGTGCTGCAGAAGTCGAGGCGCCTGCATTCGACTGTGACGCCGACGGGGACTTCTTCGAAAGCGGAGAGATTGTGCGCAAACGAGCGCTCGTTCAACCTGAGTGGGTTAACGGTCAAAAGCGCATAACTGTCAAAGCTGTTTTGCCGGGCGATGAAGGGCAGGGCATGGTCAAAGTCTATGCGGGCCGAAAGGGACTCATGCACACCAGCCGGGATATTCCTCACCCACTTGCTTTTGCACTTCCCATCATCCATGCAGGAGAGAACCCTCCCTACGAGTTTGTCCTACGCCACCCGACCCCCCATGCCCAGCGCCATGACTTGTACATTATTCAGCCCCAATGCTCTAAATTGGCCGTCAACAACACATTTGTTTTTGCTGTCCGCCAACATCCTTCTTCGCCTACCCCCCATCCAGCGAGTACCGAAAATAGCTTCAGTGGCCGTGTCTCTCCATCAGTATTTTCTCGCCCAGCGAGTGCACTCAGTATGATTTCAAGCTCTGCTGGAGGCTCGACTGTGTCAACAGTGTCTAATGAGTTCTCTGCCTCAACCTCGGCAATCTCATCTACACGCTCCGGCTCTGGACGAGAAAAGCCTGCTAAGCTCGCAATCCAATCGCCCTCTGGTAAGATTCTGCGGCTTACGCGGAAAGCTGACCACATGATTAGCAGCCCGAACCTCTCTGACTCACCCAGCGAATGTACTGCCGATGGCAGTGTATGGGAGACGGTTATCAAGATTGGTGAACGTGGCGTCTGGCGAGGCCTAGTCCTAGCGGACCGTGTCGCGCGATGGTGTGTATTTTGTGAATGGGAATGTTTCTAATAGTTTCATATCTGTCTTGTATCGGTCTTTGACTTTGATCTTGATCTTGCACCTGCATATTGCATTACGTGATGTATTCCCCAGCCGCATGCTAGAAGATTGTTTTGTTTCTTTTCCGCTGCATTATTGCATTCTTGCATACATCATCGGGCCGTGGTTGCATTGCATCTCGTCAGGCGGGACGTGGACATTATCTGGTATTTCTGCTACCACCTACATGTTTGGAGTTGTCGGAAATTTTGAAATTTTACTCATCTTATGAATTGGTGTTGAATGTTGTCTTTCTCGCCTTGTACTTCTGTATCAATTTGGTCTTCACGCTCTTGTTGAGGTCCCGCATTCTAAAACTAGATTCCAGCTCGTCTCAACCCTAACCCCTTTTTTCCCTGTTTGAGTGACGTCGTCATGTTAAACTCCGTGCTGTAACCTTAGTGATCAAAAATTAAATATCACAACTACTGCCTTCTTCATGCTTTTTAGCACTCTGTAATCTGTATGGTGTCGTGGTGGAAAATAAATCCGTCAGAATAGTAAATTGAGTGACCGCTCTATAGACCGCCCAATGGTACCATCGTACTTCGCCCAAATAGGAAAGTCCGATCTCGCCCGCGTTGAACACTTAATCACTTCCTTGAATTCGGTGTTGATTATAAGATCATAAACTTAGCTCTTCCAGTTCGATTTATTGCATCATACTTGTCATTTGGATCTCCTAGACAGCCCCTTTCTCAAAATAGCGAGGACCATAGGTACCTACTTCCCCGTGTTTCTCCATCCTCATACTTGGCCCCGCAACTGATATACATGCAGAATATATCCCATATTCTGGACATTAGTGCCTGCTGCCTATGTATTAGGTATATATGGCATATAAACAAACATAAAAAACAAATGTCTCTCAAACTACAGCTCCCAGAAACGCTCGCGGCTCTCCCGCGAGTGAATCTACTCTACCCATTCTTCTCCCCAATCCATCCATTACATAGTCTATCAGCTTCCGCGCGAGGCACGGGCACACAAAAGGTGCAAGTCTCGCTGTACGCAAAGCGAGAAGACCATGCCTCGCCGCTCGCCTGTTCAGGGAATAAGTACCGCAAGCTGGAGTACATCATACCGGATATCCTATCCAGCCAGCCGCAATACGGCGCCGGTGTTGCGGCAGACAAACCGGTGGGGCTAGGGACCGCCAGAGGAAAAGTAACGACGCTTGTAACGGAGGGCGCGGTGCAGAGTAACCACACCGTACAGGTTGCGGCCGTTGCGTCGAAGATCGGGCTTGAGTCTGTTGTGCTCTTACATAAGGGCACGGGGGGTGGGTTGTCTTCAGCAACGGATAAAGAGGCATTTTTGAGGACGGGTAACGTGCAGGTTGTTAAGTTGCTGGGCTCTGATGTGAGGATGCTTGAGCCTCCTACGCCACCGAAGACTGGGGATGACCTTGTCGAGAAGGTTCTGGAGGAGTTGAGGGCGCACGGGAAAAATCCGTATTGGGTCCCATCTGGCGCGAGCTTGCATCCGCTTGGTGGGTTGGGGTATGCGCGATGTGCGTTTGAGATTGCAGCGCAAGAGAGGGAGCTTCTTCTCAGTGGACAGAGCCCTGAAGAATCTCGGTTCGATTATATCTTTGTCGCTTGTGGGAGCGGGAGTACAGTTGGTGGGCTCATCGCGGGATTCAAGTTATTAGACAAGACACGGTCACGACGAGAAGGAAGTCCACCACGCCGGGTTGTCGGAATCCTAACCTCTCCTACAAGGCGAAAGCCTTACCATGCAGAGCGAATCCTCCAGTTCGCTCGTCGCGCAGGGGAATTGATGGGACTGGATCCGGAGAACGATATCACAATGGATGACGTCCTGCTCGATGATCGATTCGCAGGCTCAAGGTACGGCGTACTAGACGCGCAAACAAAGGAAACACTCACTCTAGTGGCAGAGAAGGAAGAGGTTATTCTAGACCCGGTGTATACAGCAAAGGTAGCAAGGGGGATGATGCACTGGGCTGCTGAAGGAGAGATAGAAAAGGATATACTTTCTAGTTCTACTGGTCAAGAACAAGAGCAGAGGCAGGTTAACGCCTTGTTCATTCATACAGGCGGACAGTCCGCACTTGGAGCATACGCGGATATTTAAGATACAGAGTACGGAAGCTGGACAGAATTGAATCGAATCGAATCTATCAATTAAACATACATCTGTGTGTGAAGAAAGAGAGAAACTCAACTAGTCGTACATTGTATTGAAAAAAAAAAAAAAAAAGGAGAGGGGAATCTCGGAGCCCTCAAACAGCAAGGAGCACATTCGTAGCACCCAGGGATGAACATTCCCAGTCAGAATGCAGGAAGAAAGGAAAAACGAGAAATATTGGAAAGCAGAATCACCATCCGATCCGAATACACCGACGACCCCTTGGAATAAGAAAAAACAGAAATTTTTGAAAAGGAAAGACCACTCCACCGCAAAAGAGGCAGGTTGAAGGGGGCGTAGACATAGCAGTAACATCAGACATGAAAGAATCATAAAACGCAGAGGTAATGTTTTACCAGGACGCCTAGTGCAAATAAGAACGACACAAAATCCGGACAGTACATTTGTAAAGAGAAAAGGCCCATTTCAGAGAATAGAGGGAAAGTTAGACAAAGGATGTAGAAAGGACTAAGCTGCCGCGGCTGCTTCAGCTTCTGGCTCGGGATGGCCATTGACTTCTTCAGGTTTCTCCTCTACCTCCCCATCAGGTGCAGGCGCGGAGCTTTCTCTGTCAGTGCCGACATCAAGCAATTCCAAGGCTTCGTTTGCGTGCGTATTTTCCATGAGCTCAGTTTCTTGGTCAGCTTCCGGGTCGGCATCCTGGTTTGTGAGATCGGCAAAAACGTCGTCTAGGTTCCGAGGACTACTACCAAATGGGTTCGAATGGTCGACCTCGGGTCCAGGAGGCCCGCTTGGGGCAGTCCGCGAGTAGCGGGGAGGGCTAAACAGAGCCGAACTGAGGCCATGATGGGGGGCAGGTGAGGGAGATCTTGCGGGGAACGAAGGTGAATCTGCGGCAACGTGAGGCAGGAAGGCCGAAGACTCGGGTGCGAATGTGGAGGTGCTGTCACTCGCAGGGAGTGAATAGCTTGCTGAAAACGGGTAAGGAGCATTTTGCGTGTCGCCTGGCGTCAATGTCGGCCCCATGCGCGAGCTGTCTGCATTTGAATTATCGCCAGGGGTTTGTGACGGCTGAAGTGTCGGCGGCCGGGCATGTTGAGAATCAATCGATTTGCGCTTCGCAGGGTTTGGCTGCTTAGGACGTAGATGAACAGGAAGATCTTCAGGGCGCTCAATCCCCATTCGGGCCATTATCTTCTGCTGTTTCGTTGGGCGTGGCTTCCTCGTTGACAAAGATTGCTCCAAAATCGGTGGAGGTTCCGGAGCGACAGGCTGCCATTTGTGAATCTCTTGCCGGAACAAATTCGTCTCATAAGCCAGAAGAACCTCCGCTCCCTCAATCTTACGCAAATAGAAGATCAAGGTAGGGACTTCTTCAGTAGTGGTGCACGCAGTATTGGTAAACCCTTGCAGGAAATCGCGGAAAGATGTCGCTTGGTTTAGGATACTCTCAAGGATTTGCTCCTCATCAGGCTGGAAAGGGAGGCCAGGAATCTCGGCCTGCCACTCGAGGAGATCTTCAAGTTTTGGGCGAGCAGCATCTCGAGGGATCTTTTGTCGCCAATCGCAGATAGGACAAGTATATTTGTCGCACTCCTTGACTTTGCCCCGAGCAATTTTCAGGCATTTGCCATGGTACCTAGCACACTTAGCGATTAATCACAATCATACACGGACACATAGCACTTACCATTCACCACAAATCTCGCACTCGATCATCATTCCAGCTTCCGAGTGTCTGCAGATGCAAAATACATCCCGCTTAGCCATCGACTGCCCAGCCCAATAATGCCGTTGCCCATCAGGACTGTTGTCTCTCGAGGCTGGCTCGACTGGTGGACGGAAGCGATCTTCGAGGTCAAAGCAGTAAGAATTCCTCTTTTCAACGTACTCCATGTGTGACTTGAGAATGTGTAGAGGAGCATTAGCCTTTCCAAACAGCTTCTTCCCTTTCCTCATCCAGTCTTCGTGGCGTTTCTGCTCGCGCTCTAAGTCAACTGCGCCGGTAGGCCGGCTGTTCAGCTCTTCCAGCGACTCCATTAGCTCCCGCACTTCCTTGTACTTGGGCCTATTTTTATAGTCCGGGTCCTTGCTCTTCTCGTACAGGCTGTGTATCCGTTTCTGGGCTTCACGTTGTTTGGTTAATATGGCATCTACAGCAGCGAGAGTCTCAGGGGAGACGGGGAACCGGGACGCCTGTGCAGACAGTGCTTCCAATTGTTGGTAATGGACCACTTCTGCTGACATCAGCTCCTTGGCTTTTGCTTCCCAGGCCTCACCATGGCGACAGTTTTCTTTAAAATGTGCTAGGTGTTCGTTTGTCTCAGAAAGTCCCAGTTGTTCACCGCCCAATATAAGTTCCTGGCAGTCCTTCAAGGTCAGGTAGTGGTCACGTCTTCGCGCCGCATCCTCGTTCCACTTCATCTGTCGTACAATATGTTCCATTCTCTCAACTTCGGGTAAATCCACGTTGAAATTCCGGGAGTTCTCCACAAGCTCTTCGACTTCCTGTACTGATCGGATATGTGGGTTCATAAGCACAACGTTAACGTCCTGGCGGAACTTCTCGATCTCGCGGGTTTTCTCTGACAGAGCCGCCATCTGTGGACAGTCGAATGACAGTTTATCAGCCTCTGCAAGAAGGGCGTAGATTTTGTCTACGCTGCGAACTTCACGGTCACGTTCTTCCAGCTGCGAGGCCTTGGAACCAGCTTTGCGCCAAGCCTTTTCGTTCTTCCTTCGGTTCTGCTGCTTTCGCGTAATGTAGTTGGTTGCATCCTCAACCCATTTATCACAGCGCTGAACGAAGTCCGCAAGATTTTGGAGACCAGGTAAATGGTATGGGATTTTCTCACCTTCATTAAGTAGGCTATGAAGGACCTTCAATTGGGGCTTCGGCTCATCGTCCAGGATGTTGTCGAGTTTCTGCCCCCATGCTTCCGGGATCCTGGAACGTTCTTGGACTTTCAAAACCATGTCTTTCAACTCAGCGTCGCTGACTCGGTAGCGCAGCGTATGATCCGGGCCTAGTAGTTTTTGCGATAGCGGTTCTCCACAACAGTCATGGGCATCCAAATGTATCAAACATAGGGTCTTTCTGGTCTTGTGGCATTTGAACTGGGTTAGGAAGATGTAAGACTTGCAATAGTGGCATTGATAGTCTTCCTCCGGAATATCTTTATCCTCAACCACGAACCTTAGCCGGCAGTCACCAGTGGCAGCTGGATCTTCGGAAAATAAAGCACAATCATGGGGCGCTGCCTCCTGATGGCGCGTGGCAAATGATGCTCGTTCACCTAACTCACGAGAGCATGTCCTTTGGAGAGCTGGGGCAAGCCATTTGGCAGTGGAAATCGTCGTATCCCGGGCAGCGGCTGTGAAGAGTAGCTCATCGTGGGAGAAACACGGGTGCCTGCGAAAGGCTTGAAGACGATCGACTCCCATCGCGCCAAAGGGTTCCCAGTCCACGGGTGCAAAGTTAACAGCTTCGTTGAAGTTGAATCCATGGTTGAACCCAGCATGGTACGCCTGAGGGAATGTGATGACAAATTGGCCTGCGCGTTGATCGAGGGCGTAGCAATTAACCCCAGCTTTCCGCAGCTGATCCGGAGGCATCAGAGTAACAAGTTGGAAAAGTAAGTCAGGTTGGCCTTCGAAGAGTTCAGGAACAGCCTGTCGCATTGCTTCTTCGAATGCTTCCGCATCAGCTCCCGGAATCCCGTACCAAGTTTTCGTTGCTCCAAAATGCTGGTAGTTGGCGGAGTATGCGTAATGGTCTTCGTTATGCCAGCAAAAAGTCGAGAAACACATGCCAACGTAAACCCATGGGACTGTCATACCGGAGATATCAGATTTGATGTGACGGAACAAGGACTCTCCATGGAAAGGAAGATTGTTCAAATTCCAGGGATCCTTTGAGTACGGATCTAGGGGGTTACGTTCAACCGTGGCGAAGCCACTACCGTGAGTAGTTGAGTGAATATCAGCACCATATTCAACCTCAACTGTCTCCGTTAGGCTCTCTACCAATTTCCAGAACTCTCGCTCGACATCATCTTCAGACTCCCGTCGATGAGTGTTGAGAACGGGATCAAAAGGCATTTTCGAGGCGAAATAGTTCTTCTTGAAGTTGTTCGCCTTTTCCTGGAATTGTTTCAATGAGTAGATACCGCCCTCCTCAAATCCAAACTCTCCCGTTCCGACCAAACACTTGGGGCAGTGCCAATCGAACTCCGGAATGTGGTGCAAAGGAGGGTCCAAACAATATCTATGGAAGCCCTGGTCACAGCTATCGCACACCAAGATTGAGGAACGATCCTCGGACTTGCCACAAGTCTCACACTTCTGAAGCTACAATTAGCGATTGGCTCACCTAGGGTTCTGTCTTTTGATAGAACATACATCACCAAATTTCCGTGAGTCACTCTTCCTCGAGCGTGAAGGAGCAGGGCGAAGAAGGCTCATTTGCGAACCCGCAACAGTCGGGAGAGGTGCATCTGTCGCGAACAATTAGTGTGTAACTATAATGGTTCATTAACGGCCTGACATACCCTTCCGTAACCTTTTGCTCCGTCGTCCGTTCGCATCTAGTTCGCCAGCTTCCGCTTGGGACCCGCTTTCGTCACTGATAGCACGTTTCGCTGACTGGGCGCCGTGGCCATTTGACATCGGTGTTGAGTCCTTCGGGTACTCGGCAACACTCCGCGGTGTGGCAGACTCGTGTTCATTTTCCCGTTTCACCGGTGGCGCATTGTTCACCGCTGCAAATGAAGGTGATCTGTTGACTGCAGTAAACCCACCCGAGTTCACAGCTGTAAATCCAGATGCGATTGGTCGCGGAGGTGTGGGCTCTACAGGCGGTGTGGGCTTCTTATCAGGAGTCGCAACAGCTTCTAGAGGAGTATTTTGAACAGATGTAGTAGCTGGGTTCATTTGGCCATGGGGTGTCGCAGAACGTGTATCACTCTCAAAAGGCGTTGGTTTCTTAGGCATGGGCGAGTGATTTGGTGAAGGAGTATAAGGACCACCATGCTCGATTTCGAGCTGCTGTTGTACTCCAGGTTTCGCAACACGCAAATACTCTTCATAGGGTTGGAGCCATCTCTGGTAAGAATTTTTGAGAGATGTTGACAGGGAAGACATGATCTTGCCGCTGTAGCCGAGGTCACGGCCGATCTCTGCCCACTTTTTCATCTTACAGACCTGCTCAAAGCCACCACGGACTTCGACAGCCTTTTTCAGTCGAAATAGGTCCAAAGGACGTTTATCGACGCTTGGGAATCGATTTAGGTTGGTACCGTGCTGCTTGTGAAACTTGGCTAACTGGTCAAGATAGTTCAAGTTTGCACGAGTTCCTGGGTCTGGGTCAGAACTGGGCTGCGGAGTACCACCGGCAGCAAGCAACGCTGAACGCGGGGGCATACCTCCTTCGACCGAATTAAGCTCCTGTCGACGGGTTTTGAAGTGAAACCGCTGGAAGTGGTTGATGGTTAGCTTAAAACGAACTCTCACAAACTCGCAGCGCAAGGGATGAAAGTTCTCGGGATAACAAGAGAACACAAAAAGACAAGGCAAAAACTGCGATGTTCATACCTCCGTATCAATGGCAAACGTCGACTGCCAGTTCTCTGGCGGAATAATCCTGCAAATGCCATATTTCTTTCCTTCCGGTGCGATCTTTTGGATATAGGCCTCGGGGTCTCTGAATTCCTCCTCGGTTGGGCGGAAAGTCGGCGCCTCTTGGAGGCCATGAGGCCGGACTCGACCCGTCGGCTCACGGGGGGCATTCGGCTGTCCTCGTCTTTCGACCGTCGATAAATCGAGGGGTGCGGAGCGTCGAGTGCTCAACGGTACATTATGAGAGTGGGACGGATGGGTACTGGAGGAACGGGCGGGTTGACGGCTCGCTGGCGGCTGTGTGCCTGTCGAGTTCCCTCCTGTCGCGGCCGGAGCCACCATGTCTTATGAACGATGATCGGTCGAATTGAGGTCAAAGGGGGATGTGCGCGTGCGTTTATCGCGGAGGGAAGGAGGCCAGGGTCCTATGCGAAAAACCCATGGGAGAGCTAACAAGCAATAACACAAATAAGACGAGTCACGCGATAGAATTGGAGCAGCGAGAGATAAGGAGTAAATGAGAAGTTGGGAGGGATGGCGAGGTGTAGATGGGGAAGGAGGGGAGGAGGAAAGTTCCTGGAGAAATGGAGAGGTGATGAAAGCGATGGCCGTGGAGTCCCAGCAATTGTGAAGGGAAGGCCGAGATGAGCCCGGAAAGGCTAGCACTGCTGGTAGCAGTGTGGAGTCTCGGAAGAGCAATGAGAACAAGCAGAGCAGCAATTCACTCACCCGGGTCAGTTAGGAGTTAGGGACTCAAGGTTGGGTAAGAATCTATAAATTAGCGGTCGTTAGCCGACTATTATTATAGCCAAGGCAATATCCACGGACGAACAGCAGCGACGATTGGAGGATTGATAGAAGGGCACTGGTTCGTCGACAAGCAGGCCGGGCCAAAAACGGAAAACTAATGGCTGGACAGGCCGAGAGGGACCTCTTGCGGTGGTCTGATCTACCTTGTATTGACGACGGAATCGCAAACTGGTCGATTGGCTCAGGTCGCGACGCCCTGGAGATGGAAAATCTTTGTAACAGAGAACCCTGGATCTCGGTAGAAAGTTGGTTTACTTGACCTGATCAGGATTTGGTCACGACTCTGGTTTCTGCCTCAGGCTTCAGGGTAACACCAAATACCGGACGGAAAGATATGATCCGCAAACGGTGCTGGAGCCTCAGTCGCGTTCTCCAATGTATGCAGAAACTTACACTGTCATGGTGAGAACAGACTAATAGTTGAGCTTCAAGGCGGTAATAATGTAGTACAGAGATGTCGCTTAATTAATAGCCTCCATAGTCTAACATTGCGAACCCAATTTGACTGTGATGACCAAATGAATCATGGATTCCTCAATATTCGCGATCACCTGATCCGAGGTTAATCGCGCAAGATACGTAACCGCAATACAGGCTAGCCCGTCACATCCCACTGATCCCAGCCACCTAGTCTGTCTGCAGGTGCATCGCAAAAGCTTCCATTCCAGTAAAATGCCGTGTCCACGCCCATCGTGCAGTGTTAGTACCTCATCTTGTCTACGCTAAAGGCCGATATTCCTCAAGCTATTGACCCGGATATGACTTCCGAAATGTCGTCTCGTCGACTCGCACGGTATGCTTTTCGCGGGAAAAAAAACACGCAGGTTACAGCGGCCCGTGGTGTGTTAAGTTAGCGCCCTTTCTTCCTGTTGGACATGGGGTCGGCCCGTTTCTGGTGTGGATTTCGGCACAGCACAAATACATTCTAAAACCAACGATGATCCCGCAAGACGCTTATTATTCTACAATATATATATATATAAACATCAAATTCGTCCCTTTTCAACAGGGCCCCGATGATTAATCTACCGCCCTGTAATTGACTAATTATCTCACGGGCGTCATATATGAAGGTCCGGCCTCGCCCTTCAATGAGCCGCATGACTGCTCGTCGGGACATTCGTTGACCTAGCATTGGCCATCATCGTGGGCTTCTTGTCTTTTTTCCAGACGCAGGTAGGTTTGTTTCCTTATATCAATTCTCATCCTGCCGAAGCTCGTCCGAGTCCCCGTGTCCCTCAACTTCTTGTGCCGGACTTCAAACACTGCCCCAGGAATTGATAGCAGGACAGCACCCAGGCTTGAGCATAATTTCTCGACCAAGCTGGTGTTACAAGGATTTCTCAGGTTATGGACCCCAAGCTGGTGTACACAGGCTCCTTTTGGCTAGATGGCAATGTCATGGTCTTCATCGAACGATAATGAACCGAATCAATGGAAAGTGGTATTCACTTGGACTTCGATGATAATTCGGCGTTTCCATCATGTCACCTAGCATGCTGAAAATGTTCAACCCAGTGACTCATCATCGTCAAGCTCACTGTCTTCTATGACCACTTCAACCTTCGAGTCCTTTGAATCTTGTTGTGGGGGGCAGTTTGCGCCAGATTCCAAGTCAGAATCTAAAATTTTGTCCCAATAATCATCCAGAGAATCTGTATCATGGAAATCCTCATCCGAGGAGTCACGCTCCATAGTTGCGGTAACTATCGGTTTTTCCACCGTTGCTGTCTTGCCTTCCGTATCCTTCAAGGCTTTCCTACTCTTCCTCTCGCATCTATTCACCATCGCACGCGTCATATCTCTTCCCCGGGTTCTAATACTCAATTCTTGCATCATGGATGGCCATTGAACGGTCTGAGCACACATGGGGCACTTCCCAGCAAGCGGAACAAACCGATCCATATCTGTCGCCGTACCCAGGAATTTTTCTGACAGACACAGTAAGTGGGCAGTGCTATTGCAGCTGGCTATTGGGCAAACAACAGCTAGGTCGTTCTCCTTATATTGTGCTTCGCATACTTTGCAAGCTGAGCTCTTGATATCGTCTAGTAGAAACATCCCTTTTTCCACATAGTCCCTTATTGGTGTGTAGTCGACCTTGATATCTTGGACGCTTCCAACTGCCGAGCTGCGTTCCTCGTGCCGAGCGAAGATGTCTGTGCAATTTCCGTCTGCAATAATCTTGATATGATCAGGTATAATTCCGTCTACACGATCACACCATCCTCTCCAGGCCTGAGAAACATCGGCGGCAAAAAATCGTAGAGTAAGAGGCCAATCTTTGAAGTACGTAGACCGCAATAGGAGGTGTAGGTCTTCCAAATGAGCCTTTAAGGAGTGCCGCGTACGACGAGGTGGTGGTTTTCTCTTGGTTTTCTTTTTCTTATCATCTTCTGTACCCTTTTCGGAAGCTTTAGGTCCCTTCTGGACTTTAGATTTATTCTGAGCCTTGGGTTTCTGCTGAGGTCCTCCTACCACGGCGTCATTTTTAGTGTCATCTTTAGCATTTAACTCTCCATTCTCGTCCTCGTCTTTTGAAGTAAGATGTCTAGTAGCCCCCGGGTGTTGCCATGCCCACCTAGCATCCTGTTAACGCAGGAACACAAGAATCAGAAATATAATACTCACTCAAATTGCAAAGCCGCAATATTACTGGTAAACCCTTCTACTACCATAACCATCTCCCATGGTCGTCTCTTTTCATTCGCCGTTTTGCGGGCTCCGCCTTTGGAGAGCCCGTTATGCTGGGCGAGGCGACGGGCAGGGTCTGGTGTGGAACCAATGTATAACGCTGAGCCTTTATAGCCCGTACCCAACGATCGAAGTAAATAGCAGCAATAGTAAGCCGGGATTACTTTGGACAGGTCATGACGTTCATCCTCCATTGTCGCAAGACACTGGTACTGTCATTTGGAGCGGCAAAGTGGGTGGTTAGTGAGTATTATCACAGAAGGCACTTTGGTACTATATTGAATATGACCAGTATCATCCTGATATTGTTGGAATGGGGGGGGGGCTGAATAATTGAAGTTTTATTGCCGTAAGTATTCCGAGAGTACGGCAGAGGTATATATATTCCGTAACCGGGGCAATGAGAGGATTTTTGAGTCGCTTGCCGGCAAAGATTCAGATATTACCTTTACAGACGACAAAAAGAATAGATATAAAACGAGTGAAAAAGATGAGTCTATTTTCTATCGCTGAAATAATTTCTAGAAAGGTTTCCGTGCAATATTCGAGCAGCTGCGAGAATACCGCGGGTGCGAAGGCAATCACGTGATGTGTGCCAAAAAAGGAAAGGGTCCATTTTGCCAGGTTGCTCTCTCCAAGAGGTTCGAACGGCGTTGGTTGCACTTGGACCGCTAGTGTCCGGAGTAAGAAACCCGCACACGATTCTCGGAATTATGGTTGACCTGCCGAGTGCTCCAAATGCTGCAGGGTCTCAATTCCTCGTTGAGTGATCTTAATGTGGGCTGGAGCCAGTGTTGAGACTCATTGCTCCGTTTATAGTCGATGCGGCATTGGCAATTCATGGCTTTGCTGTCAAAAACATCAAGAAATAAAGACATCCACTCGACCCTTTCTTAGGAAATGGATGCCATCTTTCCTAGAGCGCTCGCCGGGTCCACACGCGCAATGCATTCGGTTATAATCCTCGAGATATCTTGTGAGACTTCTTCAAACGTCCTTCCGGCATCAATCATCTGAATATCGCTCTTTTTCTGAAGGCCAAATATGGTATTAAACAACTCGCGAACGCGAGATTGCATCGTCTCGTTCTCGTAGCGTTCTCCACCGAATCCACCACGCTTTGCAGCTTCTTCCGGCGTTATGCTGAGAAACAGGCAGATATCAGGCTTTGGTAGGCCAATTTCCGGCAGCCAAGCCCATTCCAGCGATAGCGAAGGGTTAGCCTTTGCAGCTGAATAGACTGCGCCGGAGTATGAATAGCGGTCCACAATCACGTTGGTTCCATTGGAGATATCAGCCTCAATATCTTGGGCAAGCTCCCAACGGTTCGCTGAGAAAAGAAGGTGGATAGAATGGTCGTCCAAATGAGACTGTCCACGAAGATAGCCATCAATTAGCTTTCCTATGGGGGTTGTTCGATCTAGAAGAGGGCAGGTTGTCAGTTTGCGCATTCACGAGTCTCTGGGGCAGAGAATGAAAATACCTGGAAACCTGATGTATTTCACAGGGTGGCCTGACTGCTGTAGAAAGTTACGAAGATATTCGCATTGGCTGGATTTGCCTGCGCGGTCCAGACCTTCGACAACAATCAGGGCCCCGCGTTTCCCACGCGTCCCATTCGCGGCCATGGTGTTTGTGGGAATATTTAAACCGCAACGGAGAGGCGTAGTAGATCAAGTCGAGTGTGGTAGATAATCCCGAAAAAACATTGACCCGCGAGAAATAGAACTGTTTCTGACGCGCCGGGTTCAGGAAGATGCGTGTCGGGGAGTTGGAGATGGCCCACTGATAAACCAAATCTTGGATCGGGGCTAAATCGATAACGGCTTTTCCTTTCTGCCACCCCCATTCCCCAATCAACAATTTGGCAAGCCGTCTGTTGGCTTGTATACCACAATGGGATCGGATGGGCCTTCACAGTCCGAAGGTGAAATGTTCAATTTCGGCCTACTGGGCTCTTCAGCGTCAATCCTTACCCCACGTGTGGGACGACTCACGATTGCAGGCCGCAAACCTATCTCGACACCCCACTACATTCCTTTAACATCGCGAGGGGCAGTCCCTCATCTGGCGCATGATGTGATGCGTTATAACACCTCTATCGGTAGTCTGTTCGTTGGCTTAGAAGATTGTATGTATTACCCTGCCACAATGAGAGCAATATGTGTGGAACTGACAAGTTAACGCCCGTCGGGGCTCAGATATCAGTCCTAGAAAAACGGGAACAAAACAAAAAGAAGTCCCCAATACCTATCCCAATATACGCAATTCCGACTGCACCTGATGAATCAGCTCTGCGCAAGTTCATTTGCCTTCCCGACGACCTCCTAACAATCCTCGGCCCACGCCGCGAGCCTCCAATCGCCTGCCCCCCAACCAATACAGACACATCAATCGCTGTCCTTACATCCGTAGGTTTCACCCAGTTGGAAGCAACCGAGTATGTTGAGGCTACCCAAAGGCTTAGCCCAGACATTGTTATCGGGCTGGCAGATCTGGCAACCGGGCAGCCGCCTGGCATCAAAAGGAGGACGAAGATGGTTGATCGCACGCACGCCTTCACAACTCATGCGACGGATAACCTCTATGCCCCCCATCTCTCAGAGCATAGCAGGTCGACAGCGGCATATTTTGCACCAATACTTCCTCTAGAAAACACGCAGCAACAGTTATACTTAGAAGATCTGGAAACGGATGTACGACCCTTCATTTCCGGTCTTGCACTCTACGAGTCAGAATCCCTCTCAATTGTGCCTGAACTCCTGGGAGACCTACCGCGTCTCCTTTTTGGCGGACCAAGAACACCACAGGAAATTCTACGCCAGATTGCACTTGGAGCAGACCTCGTTACCATCCCTTTCCTAAACCAAATTTCGGACTCAGGAATGGCCTTTAACTTCCTTTTTCCAGCCCCCTCCTCTTCAGAATCCAGCCAGTCCACGGAAACTATCCCACTCGCCGATGATCTCTGGTCGTCATCAAATACCACTGACACCAGTCCATTAAACAAGGCATGCTCCTGCTACGCCTGTCAAAACCACCACCGTGCATACATTCACCACCTCCTGTCTGCGAAGGAGCTTCTCGCATGGACGCTTCTTCAAACCCACAACCACTACACCATGGATTTGTTTTTCTCCAACATCCGTGACAGTATTCAGCGTGGGACATTCGACGAAGACCTTCGCACCTTCCAGCAAACGTACGCACCTGAGTTCCCCGAGGCTACAGGTCAAGGACCGAGGTACGTTCTTTTACAAAACCGCTTCATTCATTACTCACTATTACTTTCTACGCACTTATTCATGTGACCGCTTTCCATGCTAATAAACAAACTTGCAGACTTCGTGGCTATCAACTCCCCGCATCAAGCACAGCCCAACCGCGTCGCTACCCACCGGCCTATGGAAGACTCGACCTTACCGCGCAAAAATTTGCCGCATCCCAATCTGAGATTGCAACGCCTGACACTGGAGCTTCGGGGCTCGAGGAGCACGGGTTCGCGGAGAAGGTATAGAATCCTTCTATTAATACCGCAAGTTATTAGTTTATGTGGGAAATGAAGAAGATTATAAATTTTTACACCTTTCTTCGGTATTTAAATTCCCTTGGTCAAATTATGCATAAGCGAAATTGTTTCATAGCCGCGCGATTATCTATATTTTGTGCTACCCTTATATAGAAAAGAACACTTAAGCATAGCCAAGTAGACCAGAGCAAAACAGAGTTAATGTCTAACTAATATATGCCGAGAACGTGATGTTGAATTTATATACACTAAGTTGAAACTGAGTAGATGTAGGGTATATATCATGGAACCTACCAATAACTACTTACTACTGACCGCAACGCCCACACCTAAAGGACCAACTCTAACTGGCAAATCCATATTTTAAGCAACTAACAGTTTGCCAAAATTTTCCACATCCACTTTCTCTCATAATCTTCCTCCTTTGAGCCGATCTCTGTGCCTGCGCCAAAATCCTGGCCAACAACACAAACAAGCCAGACATCGTTTTTTGTCTTCTCAAGGAAGCGCTCGGTAGGGGAGTTTCTGGGGTAGATTCGGCGCCACTCATCCCAGATTCTGTATGCTTCATCGCCCCAAGCCCTAAAACTGACTTCTTCGATGATAGTTGGTGTGATTATTTCCTTTCCGCGGAACACGCCCCATGTGACAGCATTCACATTGTTCGGATTCATTTCAATGGGTTCGGTGTCTGATGTTTGGGCGGGGAGTGAAGACTCAAAGTCGCCGTTGGCATTTGTCGCGAACCAGGCGAGTTTCTCATGGCCGTGCTTCTGGAGGAGGGGTTTAAGGGTGTTTGTGAAATCCGAGGTTGGGCAGAAGAACTCGACGAAGGGCTTCTGGAAAACGAAACCTTCACCTGGAGGGCCCCACCCGAAGATGGAATTGTCGCTGCGGACGCCGTTGACGGCGGGCTGGGAAGCGAGCGTCCACCAGCCCTTGTTGTCAATGAGGGCGAGGAGTTCGGGGCGAATTGTTTCTGTCTCGGCGTTGAGACCGCTGGTGTTTTCTTCTGCGCCACCTTCGGACCACGGGACCATGTGTAGATCTCCGGATACGTGGCCGCGGAAGAGCTTGCTGATGTCCTCTGGGGAAACGGGGTAGCCCCAGATTCTATGAGCGACAGAGGGGGCAACATGTAGAGAAGGGCCGTAGCCATCAATTTCACCGAAGGCGGGGGAACGGGCATCACCCCATCGACCGTTGGGGAAGTCATCCCAAGTGGCTTCTCGGCCCAGAGCGCCCAAACCTTCGGAGATCTGGAGGGTTGTGTTTCGATCCGGGGGCTGCGCAGGCATACCAGCACTAGCAGCAGTTGCCTCGTGCGTTACCGACTCCTTTGAGGACGGTTCCGAAATCTTATCGACAATCACACGGTTATGGGGAAGGGAACTAAGGGAAGAAGCCCTCCGCCGCCTGCCTGATGAAGCAGCTTTGGCTGCATTGGCCGTGAGCAATGAAACCTCCTCACTGACAGCCACTGCATCATCGTCCGTGTAATCTGGAATGAGCTTGCAGCGTTCAAGAATGAATGATACAGTTTTTTCCAGGTTCAGAGTATAAAAGTGGAATCCCCGGGGACGAGGAGTTGGTAGCTTCCTCATGCCCTCCACAAGTTCGGCGAGTATATCGACACCTAGGCGCTTGACTGCATCATCATCATGCTTGACCTCTTCCAGTTTCTGAAGAATAGGCGGCGGGATCTTAACGTGGCTGAGCTTCGTCACTCTTGTTAGGATCTTGTAGCTGTGAATGGGCATCAAACCGGGGACGATAGGAATAGTCTTGAAAGCACCGGACTCATGATTCCGTAGCAAATTTTCGAAGTTCGTGTATGCATCAATGTCGTAAGTCAACTGAGTCATGATAAAGTCCGCGCCCGCCTGTGTCTTTTCAACCAACCACGGCAAATCGACCTTCGGATCCTGAACATCTTGGAAGGAATCGGCAGGATGACCTTCTGGGTATCCCGCAACACCAATGCAGAAATAGTCGCCGTACTTTTGCCGTATATACCGAACCAGATCCACAGCAAAAGTAAAGTCCTTGTTACTGTCGTCCTCTCCGTGCATATTGTACTCCTCACTCCGCGGAGGATCACCACGCAGTGCGAGAATATTCCTAATCCCCAGAACTTTCGCTTCTTCAAGAGCCTGATCCACCAGGGCCCGACTCATATTCGTACATGTTAAGTGTAAGCATGTCGTCAGTTGTAGTTGGCGCTGACAGATCTCCGCCAGCTCCAACGATCTTGCTGCGGTGCTTCCTCCGGCTCCCCAGGTGACTGTAACGAAGAGCGGGCGCAATGCCTGTGCCATACGCTCTAATCGTGCTTGCAGGTTGGCAAATCCCTAGAAACCACATTGTTAGCGCTGAATTTCTGCTCATGGAGGCAGTATTGCCAAATGCGGGGAGGACTAGAGCCCCACCATCTGAGTCTTTGGAGGGAAGAACTCAAGAGAAAAATAATTTGCGTTGGGCGGCAAAGCCGCGATCTTGTCTGTGATCTTCTCCATGGTTGGAGGTATAATCTTCCAGCTGAGAGTATGGTGGGAGTGAGGAGAGGAGGAGGAGGAAGAAGAAGAAGGGAAGAGTGACGAATTCGGGGAGGACGAGGTGGGTTTTTTTCGAGTATCCTTCTTTGCCCCTCAGGCCGCATTTCGGACTGCCACTCCATTGACTCAGAAATTCAGATTCTGCCATCTTTCTCGCATGGGACTATATTCTTAAGCCACCTATCATATCAAGATGGCATATCTGACGGGGCTATCCAATGTCGCTTTGTCGACCTACTCATCGGCTTTCCTCGTCCTCCCGCCTACCACATCCACCTCTCCCACCGCGGGTCCAGCTTGCACCACATCACTTAACAGTGAGCAGCGTTAAGTGTACTGCCAAACGACGGAACAGAATCCAGATCAACAGCTAGACGTCCTTTTATAGAATAGCCCAAACCGCATAGGCTGAATGAAGCCAAGTGCAAACACAGCAAACATCGGAGTATCGAGAGTGATTGCTGCCCCATCCTTCGGCTTCAACTTCGCGGAGCTAAAGAAAGCTGACCAATTTCTGACCTTCAACGGTCATATTATGGATTCTCTGATGTGATACTTATCTGTTGGCCTGCGAAATTCACCCCAGAGTTGTCACTCATTTTCAATTCCTGACTGACGGCCCTCGAAATGCCAATAAACCGTACTTTGCGGCCATGTCGCTTTTCATCGCGCCTGGGCCTGAGATCTACTCGTCGAAACTTCGCAACAACACCCCCGCCGCCTCCTCCACCCCAGAAAGACGCTCAATCTCGTCTTCGCCGCTTCAATGATCGCCTCCCGTCATTTCTCCGCGCCTACACCACCCCCTTACTCGGTGCGCCGGCAACGCACGTCACGTCTTTCTTAATTCTCCACGAATTAACTGCAGTTGTGCCGCTCTTCGGACTCGTCGCGGCGTTCCACTACGGCGAATGGCTCCCTGATTTCACATCTTATAGCGGGTTTGAAGAAGGGACGAGTAGATTTACGAGATGGCTGAGGAAGAAGGGTTGGGTGGAGGACAGTGTTGATGCCGAGGAGGTTACGGCAGGGACTGCTACTGATAAAAAGGGCATGCGCTTGGTCCTTGAGTTTGCGACTGCATATGCGGCTACGAAGGCTTTGCTGCCTTTGCGGATCATCGCTAGTGTTTGGGCGACGCCATGGTTTGCTAAAGTTGTTTTAGGTCCAATTGGGAGAGGCGTGAGGAAATTATTCCGAAGGCAATAAACCGGACAGGAAATATATCGTGACAGTTTTTATTTATTTGGATATAAACTCTATTCTCACGGCATTTGCCCTGTCTCTCTTCCACTGTTCCGCGCTATAGCGGACACAGCTTCCTAAGACCAAAGCGCAAGCTCATTGGAAGAAATTTATTCCTTCTCGTAGATCCAGCCGAAAGCGTTGAGCTTGTAGTTCTGGATCTCCTCGGGGGTGAACCAAAGGCCAATCTCCTTCTTGGCGCTCTCGACGCTGTCGGAACCGTGGCAGACGTTGCGGCCGACGTCGATGGCGAAGTCACCACGGATGGTGCCAGGGGCGGAGGCAAGGGGGTTGGTGGCACCGAGGATGGTGCGGCCAGTCTTGACGACCTCCTTACCCTCCCAGACCATGGCGACGACGGGGCCGCTAAGCATGTCTAAAACAACATATGAGTACTTGTTCATGAGCGTATTTGAAGCGTTGACGGAAACTTACAGGTGACAAGGCCGGGGAAGAAGGGCTTCTCCTTGAGGTCAGCGTAGTGCTGCTCGAGGAGAGTGCGGGTGGGAGAGGTGAGCTTCAGAGCAGCGAGCTTGAAGCTGGTTATCGTCAGCATCGCGATTGGTACAAAGTGGAGGGGTATAATACGCACCCACGGTTCTCGAAGCGAGAGATGATGGGGCCGACGAGTCCACGCTGGCGGGAATTGTCAGTTTATGCTCATTTTCTCAAGGATAGCAGCCCAATTTGTCTCAAGACGTTGTATATGGTGTAACAACTGCTCAATGCGTACCTGGACACCGTCGGGCTTGATGGCGATGAAACTACGGTGAACAATTAGCTTTGTTGCGATGACGATGAGGGGTAAGTCGAGGAGATAAAAGTTGCGAGGGGAATTGGCACTAGAATGAGACGGAGATGTTCTTGTACTTACGTCTGCTCAGAAGTCATTTTGATAGGGATTGGAGAAGGAGAAGGCAAGAAAATCAGTGAGATGCGTTTGAAAGGGAGGGAAGAAGCGGAAGCTGGGTGTTGAGCTGGCGAAATTCTTCTTATTCCGGGTCTAAACGCCTGTGTGGGGCGCTGAGAGAATCTGGTCTGAGGGGCTGTGGCGCATGCCTGACAGCCTTGCGGCCTGAATGGTCAGGACTCACTACTCTGGCCTGAGCGGTGAGGTGTCCAACCCCAGCTACTAGAAGAGGACTAGTGCCTGTTTAGCCCAAACAGCAGCTCTCCGCCTCCACTCCATGAGGCCAGCCTGGATTGAAACACTGACTGTTCTCCAAGTTGGTCTATCAGCAACGCGAAAGGACCTCAGATCTGGTAGATGCAGGCCAGATCGCTGTTTGCTGCAAGCATTGATACTCTCGGAGATTGAGGGCCTCTGGTTGCATCCACCAAATCAACCATCATGACCCGGAGCCGGCTGTCACCCAGCTGGACCCTGCTGCTCACCCTAGCGATAGTATTTGGGTGCTTCGTCGTACCTGGAGGTAAGGCTACTTCATCCACACATCTATACTACCCGTCGTCTCTGACTCATAGGCCTACATAGTCACCGTGAAACATGAGAATTTCAAGAAATGCTCCCAATCGGGTTTCTGTAAACGCAACAGAGCGTTTGCCGACGATGTCTCCGCCAAGGGCTCATCCTGGAGCTCCCCTTACGAACTCGATCCCTCGGGCGTCCAGTTTCAGGACGGCCAATTGCATGGAACGATTTTAAAGACTATTTCTCCCACCGAGAAAGTCAAGTTGCCGCTGGCTATCTCTTTCCTCGAATCCGGAGTCGCACGAGTCGTTGTTGATGAAGAAAAACGCATGAGTGGAGACATTGAGATCCGCCACGGAAGTTCCGCACGCAAAGAACGATATAATGATGCCCAATCCTGGGTTTTGGTTGGAGGGCTGGAAGCTAGCAAGTCTGCGACATTGAGCCCCGAAGTTCAGGATGGGATAACCAAGGTCCTGTATGGACCTGATAATACGTACCAGGCTGTGATTCATCATTCTCCTTTCTCTGTAGACTTCCAGAGGGATGGGCAGACACATGTTCAGTTTAACCACAAGGGCTACCTGAATATGGAACACTGGCGGAAAAAGGTGGAGGCACCCGCTGAAGGCGAACAGGATGTTCTTAGTTCTCAGGAGGACGAGAGTACTTGGTGGGAAGAGACCTTTGGTGGCAACACAGACTCCAAGCCCAGAGGCCCAGAGAGTGTGGGACTGGACATCAGCTTCCCCGGTTACAAACATGTGTTTGGTATTCCTGAACACGCAGACTCTCTGTCGTTGAGGGAAACTCGGTAAGACGCCCTGGACTTGGTTCATTGAGAATGGGAACTAACAATACTTAGAGGAGGTTCTGGCAACCACGATGAGCCTTACCGCTTGTATAATTCCGACGTGTTCGAATATGAACTAAACAGCCCCATGACTTTGTACGGTGCAATCCCGCTACTTCAAGCCCACCGCAAGGACTCAACCGTTGGGGTTTTCTGGCTCAACGCTGCCGAGACCTGGATCGACATTGTGAAGTCAAAAGCCGACACCCAAAGCCATTGGTTCTCCGAAGCCGGTCAGCTTGATGTATTCGTTTTCTTGGGACCTTCGCCTAGTGATATCAGCAAGAAATATGGTGAACTCACTGGTTACACTCAACTCCCTCAACATTTTGCTATCGCCTACCACCAATGCCGCTGGAACTATGTGACTGACGAGGACGTCAAAGAGGTTGATCGAAACTTCGACAAGTATCAGATTCCGTATGATATTATTTGGCTCGATATTGAGTATCTCGACGACCGGAAGTATTTCACTTGGGATCCCCTAACATTCCCCGACCCCATCAGCATGGAGAAACAGCTTGATGAATCGGAGCGCAAGCTTGTAGTGATCATTGACCCACATATCAAGAACCAAGACAAGTTTGACATTTCCAAGGAAATGAAGAGCAAAGGCCTGGCCACGCTTGACAAGGACGGTAAGGTCTATGAGGGTTGGTGCTGGCCAGGCTCGTCTAACTGGGTCGACTGTTTCAACCCTGCGGCGATCAAATGGTGGATCGGCCTCTTCAAATACGACAAATTCAAGGGAACCCTTCCAAATGTGTTCATCTGGAACGATATGAATGAGCCTTCTGTTTTCAACGGCCCGGAAACCACAATGCCTAAGGATAACCTGCACTTCGGTAACTGGGAGCACCGTGATATCCACAATGTCAATGGTATCACTTTCGTCAATGCTACATACCAGGCTATGGTGGAGCGCAAGAAGGGTGAAATCCGTCGACCATTCATCCTAACCCGATCATACTACGCTGGTGCACAGCGCATGTCTGCTATGTGGACTGGAGACAACCAGGCTACCTGGGAGCACTTGGCGATTTCATTGCCGATGGTACTCAATAACGGGATCTCCGGTTTCCCATTTGCTGGTGCAGATGTTGGCGGATTTTTCCACAACCCGAGTAAGGAGCTCTTGACCCGGTGGTATCAGACGGGTATCTGGTATCCGTTCTTCCGCGCTCACGCTCATATTGACGCTCGCCGTCGTGAGCCGTACTTGATCCAAGAGCCATTCCGCTCGATCATTACGCAAGCCATCCGGTTGAGGTACCAGCTTCTCCCTGCCTGGTACACTGCATTCCATGAAGCTTCAGTGAATGGAACTCCGATCGTGAGACCGCAGTTTTACGAACACCCGTCAGATGAGGCAGGCTTCACAATCGACGACCAACTCTACCTCGGCTCCACTGGTATCCTTGCGAAGCCGGTCGTCTCTGAAGATGCCACGACTGCCGATATTTACATTGCTGATGATGAGAAGTATTATGACTACTTCGATTACACTGTATACCAGGGTGCAGGCAAGACCCATTCGGTCCCGGCTCCTATTGAAAAGGTGCCTGTGCTGATGCAGGGAGGACATGTCATCCCCCGTAAAGACCGACCGCGCCGCAGCAGCGGGCTCATGAAGTACGACCCATACACGCTCGTGGTCGTCCTCGACAAAAACGGACAGGCGGATGGCACCCTCTATGTCGACGATGGTGAAACTTTCGACTACCAACGCGGGGGATACATTCACCGCCGCTTCCGCTTCCAAGATTCCTCCCTTACGTCGGAAGATATTGCGACTCACGGCCCTCAAACTGCTGCGTATCTCAAGAGCATCGCTAGCGTCAGGGTTGAAAGAGTAGTGGTGATAGACCCGCCGAAGGAGTGGCAGGGCAGGAACACGGTGACTGTCATTGAGGATGACGCAAAGGCATCTGTGACTGCTGCTCTGGAGTACCATACCCAAGGAGACGGCAAAGCTCCATACGCAGTTGTGAAGAACCCCAATGTGGGGATCGGGAAGACTTGGCGGATTGAGTTTTGAGCTTGAGCAATGCTTGGCTAGACTAGATATAGAGTGGAATATGCATCTGAGCATTGACAGTCGGAGTAGTATATACACGAACATATCACACTATCACACGACCTCTTGAATCTTTCGCCCCAAGAACACCAGACTAGTCATCGTAGTGCGTGTTAGCCTGAGACGGATCGGGCAAAGTGAAACCAATGGAAGCTTGTTTTGTTGGGGCTCCGGAGCCTGTCTGACTCAGCAGACAAAAAAAAGAGGCAAGCAATGGTGAAGTTCGCTTGCGGAAGAATTTCCTGCTCGAGGACTCGAGTTGTGCTACGTTGTCGTTTCTTAGCTTTGCATCTTCAATACCGCCGTTCAATGCGCTCGTAACTGCCTCGTGCTCCCACCGATCCACCAACTTCCTCCGTGTCTGCGCCTCTCCCGCTTCTCGGACTCCTGAGCACCCGGACTCCCGATCCGATCCTGCTCTTTCAATCAACCACTCGTTCGACTTGAGGACCTCACGCGATGTATATCGTGTCGCAGCTCCTGGAATATGGAGCTCCGCTTTTGTACGTCTTATGATCCCACGGGCCTTACGACCCCTTGGTCGCGCGAGATGTTACTGACACCTGCTCGGAAATAGTATCGTTACGTCCCCCGTGACCTCCTATGCGGACCAGATCCTCAGTATACATCGAAGCCGAAGCTCAGCTGGATTTTCGCTGGATATACCGCTGATTATGCTTGTTGCGTCGATCCTGAAGTACGCCTTATCGCTGCTGCTGCCATCGTGATAATTGAGCAATGCTGACATTCAGCTGCAGGGTCTTTTTCTGGTTCGGCGACTACTATTCCGTTACACTTCTCGCACAGGCTGTCCTTACGATCGGGGTGCAATTTGTGCTGTTGAAGGTAGCCCTGGATAACCGACCAGCACCTGGCCAGAAAAGCGGGGTGGCTCATATTCCCTTCAGCGGCGCGGAGGACCGGTTCGTGAGGCCGTACGATTTTTGGCAGTGGAAGCATGCCCGGCCGTATGTTTTACCCACCCTACAACGCTGTGAATTGGTTCTAATGCGCTTCCCATTCTAGATACTATTTGTTCATTGCATACTTCGTCGGAGTCCTCTCTTTTATTCACATCTTGACGCCGATTTCCAACTCTCCGACCTACATCAATTTATTGGGCTATTTGGGTTTGGCCATTGAGGCGACGTTACCTCTGCCACAGGTAATCGCCAATCATCAATCTCGATCATGCAAGGGATTCCGGCTGTCCGTTTGCGCCGCATGGATTCTAGGTGACGTGATGAAACTGAGCTACTTCTTCACCAGTGAGCAAGTAATCCCATGGGCCTTTCGGCTGTGCGCCATCTTCCAATGTATCTGCGATGGCTACCTAGGCGTGCAGTTCTGGATGTATGGCTCAAGTTCAGGGAGTGCTGGAAACCCGCAGCAGCGTCTCGAGAGCGAGATTCCGCTGGAAGAAAAGGACATCCGAATGAATTGATGATTAACTGGGAGATTGGCGCACAAAGCATGTAGACGGCTGGTCAGCGATTCATCAGCCACCGATAGATATTTGTTTTCTGTTTTGAATGTATTTCCATTATTTTGTCCGTGATATGCCGATGGCGCAAGCCTGGAAGCCCCGCGTTTTTTGACCCCACCAGGAAAGATCATGACGAAATTGTATATTATTGATAACGATCCCTTTAATATTTTTAATGAACTTCCTTCCTACATCACCATAGATTCCTCAATACCAACCTTTCAGCTCAACTGCCATGGCTTCAGGACAACCAACTATCCGAATTGGCTACGTGCCAGGTATGTTTGAGTCATTTCTGTCTCGCAATCCCATAACCCACACCAGCAACCTCAACGTCACCTAACAATCGCCCTTCTACCTTACCTACGGCCTAAAACCAATAGAATCCTCCATTCCTCTCTACTCCTAAGCAACTCGCTAACATATTTTACCAATGCAGAACACTACCTCGCCCCGCTGCACTTGGCCCTCCGCTCCCCGGCCGTCAACTCCGCCCCCTTCAAACTCGCCCTGACCCCATTTCCCTCCGGAACAGGGCATATGATTACATCGCTACATTCCGGCGAAATTGATCTCGCGATTGGACTCACAGAGGGGTGGGTCGCCGGGCTCGCAGGCAAACAGGCACCCGCCGACGAGAGCGAGCGTGGATACAAAGTCGTCGGCCATTGGGTTGATACCCCGCTGCGCTGGGCAATTGTCACGGGGAGAAAGAGGGATGAGTTAACGGATGTGAAGGGCCTAGAGGGGGGGCGAGTCGGAGTTAGTCGGTTGGGGAGGTGAGCTCATTTATCCTTTGCCTACCTATATAATTATCCACAGGGAAAGCATCGGCTTGACCAGTTCGGATGCGAGATGTGGAAGGAGGTTAAGCTAAGCTAACATGATACAACAATGGTAGTGGGTCGCATATAATGTCATTCGTTCTTGCGCAGCAACAAGGCTGGAAATCATCTTCGTTGACACCCGTTGTCACAGGTCCATTTGGGGCTCTACGGGATGCTGTCACGGGCGCAAATGAGGCAAAGAGCCCATCGGCGGAGTTCTTCATGTGGGAACAATTCACCACGAAGCCTTATTTCCATGCTACAAGCGACAACCCTGAGCCACCGCTCAAGAAGATCGGGGAGATCTTTACTCCCTGGCCATCCTGGATGGTTGTTGCATCGACGGCGGTGTTCCCTGACCCAGAGGGCGACGAGCGGTTGAAGAGGCTGTTCGAGGTTTTTGATGCGGGGATAAAGGAGTTCAATGCGGATCTGGGGAGGGTTGTTTCCCTCTTGGGCACTGGGGAGTTAGGGTGTACCTATGGACAGGAGGATGCGAGTGAGTGGATTAAGGATGTCAGGTTTAGTGAGGGGACTAGGGGTGTTGATGGGAAGGTCGTCGAGAGTGTCGTGGATGTCCTCAAGGTTGCGGGAGTTATTGATTCAGGGTTGCAGAATGAGGAGGCCGTGCGGAGGGTGGTGGGTATCCAGAGGTGAAGGATGGCCTGTCTGTGACGAAGTCTACACTTCGCACCGTATGCTTTGCTGAAGCTGTCAGCTGCATTAAGGAACCAAGAGTCAAGGGATAACTACCGTATCCCTTTGATGACTCCATGCACATTCCGACTACACCGGTCCGCTTTTTAGTAGAGTGAAGATACATCTTCTACCTAGTAGCATTCTTAGGAAGCTCTACCTGTTAGTGCCGTGCCCAGACTTCAGTAAAGTGCCGAAAAGCTACAGAACTAAGAATGATTGTTATCTACAACAATCTCTATCTAATATAATATATGCCACCCAAGGCCATTATAGACCGCAGCACATGATCCAAGAGAAACACGCTTCTACGTCTCTCATCTGATGCTGCAACATTCCGCCCAGGCTCCAAACCCCAAAGAGACTTTTCTTACGCAGGCCCAAACCCCACGCATCACGGTTCATCGATGTCATAACGGTGACGAGTCCTCAGGTCACGGCACCAACTGCCTCAAAAAGTCCCCATCGCTCCCTGAGAACCAGAGTCTCATCCATCCTATCATGATCATTTCTCCGCATACCCCAAACATTCCACACCAAACCCCAACACAAAAGACTCAAGGAGGGGGATCAGCTCGGGTACCTGGAATGCTGGAATGTATGCCACGAACAAGCAACACACCAATCAAACCTCTCCTGCGGCGGACTCACCAAAGATCATTAACTCGAAAGAGCAAAGAAAAACATCTCAGTTGCTGCCTCACAAGAGACGAACTGATAGTGGAGTCTTCAATAACAAGCTGACACCTGCTCTCAGCGTCTCTGGAATGTCATATTCTTTCAGTATATGGAATGACAAGCTGACAAAAACATGTCTGGTCGGTATGCAAGTCTTGGGTTTAAGAACCGGCAGCCGGATCCTTGGGATTGGGTCGGGCTTCTTTTTTCGATGTTATTCCCCATTTCAATCCCAGTTCTGGTAGGTAGGTTGTCGTTGTCCCGTCTTGCCGCCGACGGAGATTTCAGGTTCGTGCAGTATCAGAAACGAGAGAAGCAAAGAAAAGAAAATGGGTTTCTTCATGAGGTTTCTCGTTTTGACGGCTGGTCTGGCCCTATTGGAGACAGTGTACGCCAAATTGGATTTGTCGTCTAACTCGACCGTCGTGGTATATTGGGGTGAGCATAGACACGATGGTTCTCGTATGGGTTTACAGTGAGCTAACTGAGATTAGGCCAGGATTCATACATAGCGTCAGGAGGAGATATTGCTCAAAAGCGGTTGGGAGACTACTGTGATGGTGAGTATACCATCTATTTTCCCTTGAATGTGGGCTGACAACTATAGATTCCAACATCGATGTCATCGTGATGGCTTTTCTAATGACAATCAACGGCCCGGGAGGTGCTCCAGAAGTTGACTTCGGCTCAACATCTAAGGGTTGCGATACGTTCAACGGCACAAACCTGAAGAACTGCCCTGAGATTGGGTATAGATCCCCATTCCTGCATCCCAAGAATGTGACAGAGGAAGATTAACTCCAGTACAGAGAAGACATCACAAAGTGCCAATCCAAAGACAAGACAATCATCCTCTCCATCGGCGGCGCAACCTACAGCGAGGGAGGGTTCAAATCTGATAAGGCCGCCGACGACGGAGCAAACCTCATCTGGTCAACATTCGGACCGGACAAGGGCGACAGTAAAATACCCCGACCGTTCGGCAAAGCTGTCGTCGACGGATTCGACTTTGACTTCGAAGCCGCGGTCACGCACATGGGTAAGTTCGCGACGAAGCTGCGGTCCCTCGCAGACGCGGACAAGAGCAAGAAATACTACCTTACTGCGGCGCCGCAGTGTCCCTTCCCTGATGCCGCGGACAAGGACATTCTGAACACGGACAACTCTGCGGCTGTCGATGCCGTATTTGTGCAGTTCTACAACAATTTCTGTGGGGCGAATGCATATACACCAGAAAAGCCGAAGGATAACGCGACCAAGGGCGAAGGAAGCGGCAGCAGGACTGCAGCCCAGAACTTCAATTTCGACGTGTGGGACAAGTGGGCCCTCCAAGAGAGTAAGAATAAGGACGTGCGTGTGTTCCTGGGTGTCCCGGCGAACAAGGGCGCTGCGAGCACGGGGTACCTGCCTATTGAGAGTCTGGAACCAGTAATCCAGTACAGCAAGGGGTTTGAGAGCTTTGGAGGCGTGATGATGTGGGATGTGAGCCAGGCCTATCCTAATAAGGGATTTTTGGATGGCGTGAAGAAGGCTTTGGGTAAGAAGGGCGCTCAGCAGCAGTCTGCGCACGGATCGAATTCTGATACGGATGCTGCAGCTCCTTCGCCCGCGCCGAAGCCCCCGCAGCAGGAACAGCAGCAACAGGCAGAACAAGGCCACTCGGATTCAGCAGGACAGCATGGAACGCAGCCCACCTCGCAGCCTTCGCAGGTGAGCGCAAACCCAAGCCCGGGAGAGCAGCCGAACCAGAACCAAGATCAGGCCGACGATCACGATCAACCCCCGAACCTTCTGAATGGATTGCTGTCGGCATTGGGTGGGCTTGGTCTGAAGCAGCGCTGATCTGCACATGGCGTCCGGACTTTTCGGTCGACTTATTTTTTTCTCATTCTCATGTTTACTTTGATGGGTTAGTAACATTCTAATTTTCCGGGTATATATAGAAATGTCACGGACATCATTTCACAGAACCGGCAGACCTTCTCTTCAAACCCCCAGTTCTCGTAGGCTGCACTGGATCAGCGCGCCGTATGCAGGAGCCCCGAATAGCCTTTTCCTCCAAGAATCAGGAGTCACGGATCGTCATCCTGCATGAACTATTTTGACGATCTTCATGGTGATTCGGTCCTGCAAATTGCAGCTCCTCAAGCTGGAGCTCTTCTCTGCTCTTGGCCCTTGGCTGAAGGCGTCGGAGCCCGCAGCTGAGCTTGCGGTGCAAGGGCAGCATGCTCTTTCCCACGGCCGCAAGATCGTGGTATAAATAAACACACCTCATCCTCTGCTTTCTGTTCTTCGTAGCCAGCCCAGCAGCCCTTTCCCACTGCAGCCAATCCAAGATGCTCCTCTCCAAGCTCTTCTCTCTCGCCCTTGCCCTAACCGGCTCGGCCGTCTCTGCTGCCTCCATCCCCGATACCGACTACGATGTCATCGTCGTCGGCGGAGGCCCCGCAGGTCTCAGCGCGCTGAGCGGTCTCTCTCGTGTCCGTCGCAAGACTGCCCTCTTCGACTCGCACGAGTACCGCAATGATCCCACTCGTGAGATGCACGACGTGATCGGAAACGATGGTACACTCACACTCCCCCTATTCCCCAATACTTAATCAGCCCTACCACCATATACATGTCAGTAATTCTAACAACAACTCAAGGCACTCCCCCGGCCACATTCCGCAACGCGGCCCGAAAGCAAATCACCTCGTTCTACAACAGCACAGCCTCTTTCATCGACAACGCCATCGCCTCCATCACTCCCGAGAACAGCACCAATGCAACCACCATCTTCCGCGCCAAAGACTCCAAGGGTGTCGAGTACACCGCACGCAAGATCGTCCTGGCCACCGGTCTCGTCGATGACCTCCCCGCCACTCCCGGTCTCCGCGAAGGCTTCGGAAAGGGCATCTACTGGTGCCCCTGGTGCGATGGATATGAGCACCGCGACCAGCCTTACGGTATCCTTGGAACCCTGCACCACATTGTCTCCAGTGTTACCGAGATCTCGACGCTGAACAAGGACATCATTGCGTTCGTGAACGGCTCCTACACTGATGAGGAAGTTGCGATTTTGGACGCAGACCCCCTCGACTGGCGCGCCGCCATGAAGGCGTACAACGTCCAGATCGACAACCGAACCATTACGTCCTTCGAGCGTGTGCAGGACGGCGGTAACAACCGAAGCAACGATGGCAAACAGTTCGATATCTTCCGCATTCATTTCACCGAGGGCGAGCCTGTGATCCGAAATGCGTTCCTGACCAACTTCGAGACCTCGCAGCGCTCGTCTATCCCATCTGACATGGGCCTAAAAATGGAGGATGGCAAGATCGACACCAGCACCAAATCTGGCCTGAGAACCAGTCTTGATGGTGTTTGGGGTATCGGAGATGCAAACAACGATGGCAGCACCAATGTTCCTCACGCCATGTGGAGTGGAAAGCGTGCCGCTGTTTTCAGCCACGGTATGTCAACCCTTTTCTCCCTTCTTTGAGTAAGTGTACTGACGATGCTATAGTTGAACTGGCCAAGGAGGAAATGGCTGCGTCTGTCGCCAAGCGCTCACTGGACACTCGCACCCTGCACAAGGAGGCTGAGAGAGCGATTGGCGATGATCTGGAGAGGATCTGGAAGCGCATTGATGCATAATTTGGCTATGACGACTACCTTATGCCCGCTATATAATCTATAAACAAATTATCCTAGTTTATTAACGAGGAGATGAAATGATACTACTCGCTTTTCCCGAGACCATTCAGGAGAGTGATAGAGTAATAGTATAATTCAATCAGAAGGGGTTTTCACCTTTTGCGTCTTTTATACGTATTATATTAATTAACACACTTGCCCTTAATATATCGTGAACCAAATTAAAACAGTGTATTAAGCTAAGTCACTGAAACATGTCCCTCTCTCCATCTCCTCTCCACCTCCCCAGATCCCAAAGCCCTATCACCAGTTCACAACTAGGATTCCAACAATCAAAACGGAGTATAAACCACCCCACTTTACTCAACATCCTCCTCCTCCTTAGTAGCTGCCAAGAAGAATCGTCCGACTGGCTTTCCGGGCTGGTCATACTCGATTGTCAGCCGAGAAAGGTGGCCGAGTAGGTTCTCGATCTTAACATCTCCCTTGTCGCGCTTGGATCGGCCCAGGTTCTCAAGCCACTGGAACTTGTTCAGCATGAAGTATACCAGCGCAATGACGATTGTCACTCCGAGCGAATATCCCCAGACTCGAACTACGGTAACGATATCCGTCCAGCCATTGGTAGTTTCGACAAAGGATGTCGCAGGGTTGGTGGGCATTGTCTCGTTGCTAAACCAACCGAACAGACAGAATATGGTCGCCAGAATGTCGACACCGAGAATGGCCACGACAAGATGGATGGATGGCCAAGTTTCAATGCCACGGGTGACGAAGATAAGCCAGTTTTCTGTGAGTGCAACCTCAAGGAACAGAATTTCTTGGATGGAACCCCAGTTTTGAACAATACCACCGGATGGCAGGAACAAACTGCCGCGGACTACCCAGGTGCCCAACGCGAGGAGGATACCGAGGAGGACTGAGATAAACCAGATCTTTGGAAGTTGCCATTCCACAGGGCGTAGTTCGAATGAAGCATTGTCGTAGGCAACTGCAACTGTCGCCAAGTCGGCGAATAGGGCAAGGAAGACAATAAGCTCGACACGAATACTTTCGTTGATAATGAGCATTGATGTTACTAGGTAGATTTCCAAGTGCAGGCAGAGAGCGATACGGTATTGGATATATGCCTTCATCCGAGCGAAGATCTGTCGTGCCATTTTAATCGAGTCGATGATGGTTGACAGCCCCGGCTCTAGGAAGACAATGTCTGCGGCTGATTGTGCGGCCTCCGAAGCTCCTTCAACTGCAATACCGCAGTCAGCTTTCTTTAACGATGGTGCATCATTGACACCATCACCAGTCATCGCAGTAAGATGGCCTCGTTCTTGAAGCATCTCGACAACCTGGTATTTATGTTCCGGAAACACCTCTGCGAACCCATCTGCCTTCTCAACCAAATCACCGGCCATTGCTCCACTTAAACCGCCATGTATCAACTTGTCCGAGTTGAACACCTTCGTCCCCAAGGCGAGCATTTTACACGTCTCTTTTGCAATTGCCAGGGCATCACCCGTAAGCATCTTCACGCTGATACCAAGGTTTTGCGATTCGTGAATTGTGTGGGCCGTATCTTCTCGCGGCGGATCGAACATTGGAAGCATGCCCAAGAGTGTCCAGTCTTCCCCTTCTCGTTTAACAGCAACGCCCAAAGATCGGAAGCCCCGGTGCGCAAATTCCTGTGCTTTTTCTTTGTAGAGGTCGGCAGTTTCTTTCGAACAGTTGGAAATTTGGAGAACTGCCTTTGGCGCGCCTTTGGTACAGACGTATTTAACCCCATCGCAGCTCACCTCCGATACGATACGTTTAGAAACTGGGTCAAATGGGGTGAATTTCTGTGTCGTCCACCCTCTCCGGAGGATCTCTCGCGCACCGGGATATGACCTGAGTGTTAGAACCGTGACCTTGTCAATGGGATCGAGAGAATCGATATTATGAGAAGATGCAAGAGCGGCCACGGCGAATAGCCAGTCGATATCAACCCCTTCTGCCACGTAGGGATCGCGGATACTGAGTTTATTTGCGGTCAATGTTCCAGTTTTATCGGAACACAGAATATCAACACCCTGACAATATTAGCTGGATCTTTCTTTGTTTTGGGATCGAAGACATACAGCAAGTGATTCAATGGCAGTGAGTTTCTGCACAATAGCCTTCTTCTTTGCCAAATATGCTGCACCTACAGCCATTGTAGTCGTTGTCACAACCGGAAGACCAACAGGAACACCAATAATTAACAATGATAGAGTATAGTGGAGGAGGGTCTGCTGGCGAGGGGAAGCAATTGGGAGATGTCGGAAGAAACCACCAATCCACGCGATCAAAATCCATGCCATGACAAGGATCAGGAGTGATGTGCCAATATTATCCATGACCATTTCAAAATGGCCTGCTCCCTTCGCTGACTGGACCATGGAAGCCGTGCGTCCGACGAACGAAGTCTTTGCACCGGTTTGGACAATCGCATATGCCTTGCCACGTTTGCAACCAGTCGTATAGAAGATCATTCCGCCCATATAACGATCCACCGCGAGCGACTCTCCTGTAATAGCAGAGTGATCACAGGCCAAAATAGGGTAACCACGCTTTCTGGCCGGTTTCTTCTGCTCAGCCTCCTTTTCCTTTTCTTTACCCTCGCCTTCGCCTTCTTCCATATCGGATTCTGACGAGCTGCTGAGATCGCCACGCTGGAGGTGCTCTTTGTACTCCTCAAATCCATTGGGGTCGTTGTAATCACACACAACCTTCGAATCTGCAGGCACAACCTGGCCGTCTGCGACAATTATCTGCTTATTTTAGTACCCATATATGTATTCAATGGTTTATACCACGTACCACATCGCCGGGCACGAGCTCTCGTGCTAGGATTTCCTGTTGCTCACCATCGCGAATAACGTTGGCCCTCATAGCGATATCTCCCTTAAGACTAGCAACAACATCTGCAGCCTGTTTCTCTTGATACCAACCGACAGCAGCGTTCAAGCACAGAATGCCAATGATAACACCAAAGTCAATCCAGTCCTGCAAACCAGCAGCAAGTAGGACGGCAAGTTCCATAACTAGATAAATTAGAAATATTCAACAACCAGCCACTGGGGGCCGACACGTACCATATAGAATGGGTCCCCGGAAATATGATAGAATCTTGGCTACGGGGTTCTCCTTCTCGGAAACCAGCTCGTTCCATCCAGATCGCCGCCGTCTATTCTGTATCTCACTGCTAGGCAAGCCCTGGCTGATGTCCGTGATCAGCCAGTCTTCAGGGTACTTTCCTGGCTCTTCCTGCGTCTTGCGATAGATCTTGCGTTTTTTCCAAGGCGCGTACCAAACCCTCTTCTCCTCGTAATTTTGTTCGCCCTCTTCGTCGCCCTTTTCACGGAAGGTTGAGATATACTTGACCAGTTTACCATACTCGTCAAGGTTTGCATAGTCTTCTGTCCTAGTAGAAGAACGAGATACGCGTCTCGAGCCTCGTCTCTCGGCAGAGGCAGATGCTGAAGATACTGCCCTTTCACCCTCGCCTACTATCCCCTCTCCCCTGGGTGCCTTTGTTTCGGCTATCTTGACATTGCCAGACGGGCCACCTGCTTGCTCAGCCATGTTGGCGAATGAATGACTTGTTTCGGCTGCAAAGCGACTGAGCGAGCGACTAATCAGACGCCTATAACCACAAGCTTGTGCACTTCGATAAAAGCCCGCAGAATTATCCTGACACGGGTTTGAAAGAAGACGGCGGAGTTTGCTAGCCGGAAAACTCTCTGTATTCGGGCCACAGCTCCCAACAGTTAAAATTGCTGACGTCGTTGAGTCAAGTAAAGTTCTGGTCGAAGCGCATGATGCCCCGTCTTGAGTTTACGGCGAACAGTAAATGCCTGGCCTATGGGCAACGGAAGCCATCTCCGCATCCCATACTCAGAATGACCGCATTGGCCATGTTAGGAAGGCCCATCAATATGACGACCGTTCTAAGACGTCTTGACGTCGAAGACGCAAGGCCTCATATCCGAAATAGCCGCAAGAGATATTTTGACAGCCTTATTCCTCGTTTAGTGCGGTGGGACTAAATCATACAATTAAGGTTTGACCTTATCACGGATAGGCTGAAGGTGCAATAAGACAGGCTAAGACCAAGGAGGTGTAACGATATCTCGTTAGGAACAACTGATGCAAATGGAACCAGATCAGGCTTGTTTTCTCCCACCTATCACGGAGAACAAAGCCTGAGAGGATGGTGGTTGTGGTGACAGGCATCCCGGTGGTTCCGACAATATTGGGTTCATGGCATTGGATCGGATGTGACGTTGACATCACATGGGGTTGAATGGGGATCTCTAAACGACGGTCTCAGGAATCTCATCAATTTCTAAATGGATTAACAATAAATTGAACATCATGGCTAAACCCCAGCGTTTTTTGTCAGATAAGTGAAGGAAAGCGGAGGTGGAGATCAGAAGTTGTGGTAGTGCGGAGAGGCTGCAACCCAATTGGGAAGTCACGTTTCCTCTGTACATTGCTGTAGGTAGACTCCCACAAGCTATTCTAGTGTTCCAATCATCACATAGTATTTAGAACAAGTCTGCTCAGATAGTAGCAAGGTGCAAAGGCCAGATATACTAGAGATTTACAGCTCCCACTGCAACCCCGATAATCTGTCCGCAGTTAGGGCTATTGGTATCCATGCAGTGAAATGTCAGACCTAGAAGTCTGTAGATGGTCGCGGGGTCCTGTCGTTTTTCAGGAAAGCAAGCAACATAGTAGCAAGGAACTTAGGTGAGAAATTAGGCTTATTATATTATACTATACACCCAAAAAACTAACCTATGCAAAACACATCTCGTAAACTCGTTAATGCAAATCCCACCATCAAGCCGTATCGATGACTCCTAAAGACGCATTATACGAAGGCAATGCAGACGGATCTCGCTCTGCAGCAATCTGCATCGCAGCCCGTAGTCGGAATGGCGAATATGTACCCTGGGCAGAAAGCTGAAACGCAAGACTGTATACTCGCGATATCAAGCAGGAATGAAACGTTGGAATAAAGCTCTTGTCTTTGGGTAGAGTCACTGGGACTAGTAGGGTTGCTGTATAGCTCCCCATCTCGTCCTGCGTCCAGCGTAGCCGCGGAAGAGAAGGAATGGACAATGGAAGCTCGGCGTCACGGAAGTTGATTGGGCGGTTGAGAAAGTCCTTCTTCCTGGAAGGGGGATGGGTATCGTCAAAGTTTGTGGTGTATATAGTTGTCGCAATTATCTGGGCTCGGAGAGACTTGAGATCCGGTGGTTTTGAATCAGCCGGATTAGAGGGTCTGTATACTAGGAAAATGCGGATAGCTTTGCTGATCAACCTAATTGGATCTCGCAGGGGATGGTAGAAGCACTCCGGTTGCTCCAACGTCATGGCTAAGTGGCCGATCACGCGTTTAGGGAAGTTGCTATGGATGAGCTCTTCATGGTGGAGGCTGTATTCATCGGCGAGGCTACCCAGTGGAAAATCTGGAAGCGGCACATCGCCAACAGCTGGCTTGACTCGCACCTTGAGCCTTTTCGCCATGATAGTCTCCTGTAAACCAGTTGTTATACTGGGTCGTTCAAGTTTGAAATAGATAGAATAGTTGACATTGCACCCAGACGGTGCAAAGTCATCCCGCAGTTTACCGCCGAATCCTGATATACTAGCATCACCACAGCTTGGAGGAGGGTGGAGATGGGCTGCCTTGATAAGGGGATTGGCAGAGTGACGGCAGGAAGAGGCAGGGAGATAGTCCGTGACTTCAAAGTTGAAGGGGATTTCATATCTCCGCCCATTTTTAAAGACCTTGGAACTTGGAATAGCAGATTCATCGATTGGTTGTTCAAGCTTTAAAAATTGTCGATGTGCTTTATCAGGAATGCTACTGGGGATATCCGTACTTTGTTCCCCTGTTCTACTTTAGTCTATGAAAGATCTAAGCGACTAACAGAAGCCTACCTATAAATGAGATGTAAAGATTGTCAAAGCTGAGATCATTTTGTGAGACGATTGAGACAACACCCTCGATCTTCTCGCCTGTTGCAAAGGACGAGACATAGTTTTGTATAGCATTTGCGTTCGGGGGCTTTTTGACACGAATATCCACAGAGAGTGTGTTGCTGCAATTTATCGTGCGCATCATGGTTGGCAGGACGTCCAAGAAAGACTGGGGAGAGATGAGAAAGAAAGAACAAGGTCTCAAGACCCTGGCTCCCCTGGAGTCCCTATATCTTCAGGGTCAGTGCCATCATCTGCAAGGAATCATTCGTTAGCGCAAAATAACTGACTCACAAGTCAGCCAAGAAGAGGAGCCACCAAGCAAAATAAAGTGCACGGCTTCCTGTTCAAAACTGAGGATTGGTTGTTTTGCAGATGTTGTCTCTTGGTTTGACAATTGACACAAAGCGTTTCTGAAGAGTGTCCAGGATGACTCATTGCAATAAAATGCGGGGCGCCCTTGCTGAAGATAAACACAACAGTCCAGGCCTTCAGGCAGTGGTGGCTCCATATTCGTCAGCGCCTTGCAAGATTACGATGTCCACGCTGATTTGACAGATCCACCCCAGTTCTCCTCAGTCCTCACTGTCGGCCGACGTCTGGCAGTGTACACAAGTACTATGTGGTCTCCAGAAGTTTCCATCCTCTCGCTGTACTTCGGGTATTTGCATCTGCACGAGCCTGCATCTGTCTGGATGAGTTTGTACCTGCGCAGTTACTGATATTATTTGCAGGCTTTGGATGCTCAGGCCAGGGGGTTAACATTGACGTCCATGGATGCATATCAAGAACCTCGCAACTTCAAAGTTTATTTGCTCTGATGGCATGTTTAGATGCTCGAACTTGACTTTTGAATTTTCGAATTTTGAAATTTTTATTTTTATTATTATTTTATTTTATTTTTTTTTTTTTTTGCTTACGAGCTGTCCAATCTTAATCCTTAGTCTGTCATGATCAGGCGTCCATCTGAGTTCGTTACTGCAAGGCGCCACTCTAATTACGAATAGCGAGTTCAGCTGACAACTCAAAGACAGTTGTAGTTAGAGGATGACAGACATTTTCTTACCAATTTTATAATAATTTCATCAAAAGAGGGACGGTCCCAAAAGAGGGCCAATGAAGCTATCCATAACTAACCCTAACAAGACCCTTCCTGTACACTCTCGCCCAAGACACACCTCTCGGCTGATAACCTGCAATTGATCATCATCCAGCGATATTACCACATAGCCACTTGTCCCGAACAACTGGTAAATATCCGCCGAAAATCTCACCCGGTTGTCTTTTACCACGGGTATAAAAACGGGAGCAACCCCACCAAAGGGCCTTCCTTATAGCCAACCCACCTTGCCCCGCATAAACACATCTCCAAAGCGAGAAACAGAACAACTTCGTCTTAAAATCTTAACAATAAACGAAGCAAGAATATCGCACCCAGCATGTCTCGTGTAGTCACCGAAATCGTCAACATAACCTTCAACCCGGGCACTGAAGTCGACAAGCCCATGGCACGCCTAATCGAGATCTTATCGCAACAAGAAGGCCTCCGCCGCTTAAAATGGGGTCGGTGGGAGGAGGACGCGAATAAAGTCCAGATGATGATCAGTATGTATTGTTGATTCAACTGGAACATAATTAAACTGCATCGTCAAACTAATGGTGAAATATAGATTGGGATGATATATCCTCTCACTACAAATTCATGGAAGGCTCCGCGTACCCGGGCCTCCTTGCGACCCTGGACGGCCTCCTTGCCGATGCTCCGGCACTTTTCCATGTTCATTTCGATGAGAAAGCCATTAATAGGATTTTAGATGATCCCGTTGTTGAGCTTGCGACGCTCCATGGCGTCACCGAGGGCTTTGAGGAGGCCATTGATAGGACTCTCGCTGCTGGGAGTGAGTCGGAGGGGTGTCTGCGGTACACTCGTGGCGATGTAGTCGAGGAGATTTCTCCTAGTGAAGCAGTGCCCAAGGGAAAGGCTCATTATGCGGCTATTTCATGGACTTCGGTGCAGGCGCGGATGGATGCCACGACCAAGAAGGAGGTGCAGGAAAGTGGACGGGCAGTTGTCAGCAAGGTTGGAGGCTACGAAGTACATCATGTCAAGTTTCAGTAACTGTGCAAATATCTAGATATCTCACTTCTCAGAACATATGCTCGTTTGGGAAGTCAATAATATAGTATATATACTACCTATGAACTTGCATCATTACAAAAACCAAATCGGATTCGTCATTCCCAACATAACATCGTTTGTTTCATTCCTAACCTCGACTCTCATGAACTTCGCTCCCTCAGGAACAGGCTGTTCAACAGTTCCATTGTACCGTACTGTAGTATTGTGGACATATCCCTGATCCGTAACAAAACAGGCCTTCTGACCAGCGAGGCCCTTCGTAGCAAGTACAGCCACTGCACCGTCAGTGGAGGCCTTGATCTTATCCCCGATTTGCGCTATATCAGATCTCGATAGAGACGGGAGGTAGATCTTGAAGAGAAGTTCAATACCCGGTCCCCCGGCCAAATACGCCCGGCCCGCTCTTATACCCTCAATGATAGCCGATTGGGACTTTCCGCGGCTGCGCACAGCAGTCGTCGGGACGCCATTCAATGCAGGCGGGGAGTGAGAGTCACTGCCTCCAACTGCCGTGGTGAATTTCCCATTGACAAGCTGTTCCTGCCATTTTGCCACGGCTTGCTCGTCTTCAACATCCCACTGGGCGTTCCATACTTCAATAGCATCATTATGGTCCCAGTCGTCAATGACCCAGTTGCAGGCAGAACATTCGGCAAATGGGTGGTTTATAGAGACCAATCCGCCTCTTCGACGGACTTCCTGGGCGGCCTGTATATAGCCCTCGCCCTCTTGATAGCGCCATTCAACAACTTGACCCGGGTCGAGCCCTAGAGCTTGCCAGTGGCCGCCGCGGGTTGTAACCTCGATCGCTCGACCGATGAGCAAGTCCGGCGCGAAGTGCTGGAACGAGCCCATGATATTGTTGCTAGAGTCTGTATTATGGTCGGAGAAGAAGATAAAATCAAGGCCCTGCTCGAGCGCGATTTCAATTTGTTCGTCGGGTGTATACTGCCCATCGGAGTAGACTGTGTGCATGTGGAGGTCACCACGGAGCCATTGCGCATCCTCCGTGCAGAGACCATTGCACAGAGGATCCATGTTCATTGTTGCAGACTCGACTGCGAAGTAGGAGTCGACTGGGTCAAATCCCATTTCGATATCTAGTTGCCAGTCGATTCCTCCGGGGATAGACGTATACGGACCTAGGGCGACGTGCCAGGTACCGGGTTCGATAGGACCGGCATTGTACCCTGGGGTAGCCCAAGATGGTGTAATAGTGAAGTTATTGCGAAATCCTCCGCTCCAACCGCGAGAGGCTTCGAGGGCTTGTCCGCGTTGGTCGAAGACCCCTAGGTCTAGAGCGTTTCCAGTGTCCTTTGCGGAGTAGTTCTGCAGGACGTAGATGGAGGTCGTTCCTAGCTCTACTTCGAACGGTATATAAACGAAGGAAAGGACCTCCGAAGGGTCAATGTGACCGGTTAATGTCCTTTTGACTGTGCCATTCTGGGCAAAAGCAAAACTTGACAGCGCCAATGCGCATATGTTGAGGAATAATAGCAGCATGATAGTTGATGTTCCAATTTCCCACACAATTGGTGTCTGCAAGGTCCTCGTTTTGTGGTACAGTATTTATATATTCCATATTTCACGCCTTGATGCTGATTGCAATCATTTGGAAACGTGCTTTTTCAGATGGGACCGACGGTGCACCAAGCAAGAATCATCCCGACACCCACGTGGGACCCGAACTCGTATCAAGGTTTCAATGGATGCTGTGTTGACTCCAAGATCCCCAGGTGGGCTTTGGGTGGGGTTAGGAAGATTGCAGGGTTGATCTTTTTGTCGATTCGTTGAAGGGGTTTTAAGCGAGGTGAGTTCATGGGTCTCTCTCGGCTGACTTTACGAGTACGGGAAAAGTGAAATAATGAGTGCAATGATTTCTCTCATTAGCATGCGAGTTCTATACACGTGCCTTCTCTCGGCTGTGCTGTATTCGTCTACTCGTCCATCTCATAAAACCATGATCAATCGCTAGACTATTTCTAATCTATTTACCGGTCTTTCCGGACGGGATGTTGAATAAGACAGCAGGCTTGCCAGGCGCGGAAGCCTTGTCGAGACGATAGTAGCCCTTGCGCTCGAACTGGATAATATCGCCCTCCTTGAGGTAAGCGACGTTGCTGTCGGCAATGGCATCCTCGCGGAACTCGGTCTTGGGGTTCAAGACATCCTCAAGGCGGTCCTCCTCCTGCATAAGGTCCTTGTTGAGGAGGTGGTCAAAGTCAACCAACTCAACAGGAACCAAATCCTGGTCTGCAGACAACCAAGTAACCTTCTTTTCGGTCTTCTTGAAGTCTCCCTTCTCGTTCAGGTCCAGCTCGAGCTCAGTAACAACGCCCGAAGAGTCAGTCACGATCTTCCGGACGAAGGCGTTGCCCCAGTTCATAAGCGTGATTTCCTCGTCCTGCTTGAAGCTCTTCGCATCCTCCTGATCGAAAAGAACCGAGCTGCTGTAGGTGACCTTCTTGACACCAACATCAGGGTTCTTGTTGTGTTTGGGCTTGTCCTGGGTGTACGGTGCAGCGGGTCCGCCCTTGAGAACTGCCTTTACGGCGTCCTTCTTGAAAACCGCAGTGTGGCGCGGAGCAACGGGGTCAATGTACTTCTTGTTGGTCGCCCAGAAAAGGGTCCAGTCAAGGTTAACAATGTTCCTGCTGGGTCCCTGCTTGAGGATGAACTCCCGCAGGGCGGGGATGGTCATACCTCGCCGTCTGATACCACGGATGGTGGGGAAACGGGGGTCTGACCAGCCGTCGACTACTCCTTCGTTGACCAGCTTGGTGAGCTTTCTCTTGGAGAGCAGTGTGCGGATGAAGTTCATCCGGGCAAAGTCCCAAATCTGAACGTCACGAAGCTTCAGCGTGTCCAAGAACCACTGATACTGAGGGTTGCGGTCACGGTATTCAATGGTTCTGAGAGCGTGGGTAACGCCCTCCATAGAGTCGATGATTGGACAGCAGAAGTCGTAGGTAGGGTAGGCCTTGTACTTCGTCCCTGTGCGGTGGTGAGGGGATGAGTTGCAGCGGTAGATAACGGGGTCACGCATGGCCTTGTTGGGATTGTCGACGGACATCTTAGCCCGGATGCACCAGCGAGCTCCCTCCTCAGTGCCCTTGTTCATCTCTTCAAATCGGGCCAGATTCTCCTCAACGGTAGCATCACGGCACTTGCTGGGTTCACCATTCATTCTTTGGGAAGCCATGGTCTCCTTATCGGTGTCGTCCGCGTAGGCATTTCCGTCCTTGATGATCTGGATGGCATACTGGTGGAGTTCGTCAAAGTAATCACTGCTGAAGCTGGTCCTATCGGGCTTGATACCCATGAGAGCGAGATCCTCCAGGATAGCATCCTGGAACTCCTGCTTCTCGTTCGACGGGTTAGTGTCATCGAAGCGGACCAGAAGTGTACCCTTGTACTTCTCGTGGGCGAAGTAGTCGTTCAGAAGGGCAGCTTTGGCGTGTCCGATGTGGAGGTAACCAGAAGGCTCGGGAGGGAACCGAGTAACCACTCCCTTGTCCGTGTTAAGAAGGGCAATGTCGTAGCTCGCACCCTCCTTGGCCTTAGCAAGTTTCTTCTCCTTAGCCGAGGCATTCAGGGCCTCCAGAGCAGCGATCGCCCATGGGCAAAGCTCTTCCAAAAAGCTGAACCAGCGAGTCAAGTTAACCAAAGTCCCCTTTCTAATGGTACCAATTGAGACACGGTTTCCGCGGAGGGCACCCCAGAGGGCAATGTCGGCGGTGGAGAGAGCGTATCCGACGACAAAGGACCGCAGGATGAGATGGTTGTTGAGCTTCTGAAGTTTCGGGTCGATAGCTTTGAAGTCGAGCGAGGTAAGAGCATCGAGTTCGGAGAGCCAGTCATTTTCCTAGGGACAGTCAGTGTGTTATTTCATAGATTTCATAAAAGGCATGCGGGCGACTTACCAATTTCTCCTCTTTGCTGTTCAAGTAAGGGAAGGTGGCTCGCAGTTCCTCCAGCGCACTTGATCCATACGCAGGAGTACCACTGGCACCGACAAACTCGACAACGGCCTTGTCGCCCCGCGGGAGAACTGCAACGTCCTCATAGTTGATAGCGATAATTGGAGAGGGCCGGGCCTCGTTCACAGAACTTGCGACGAGAAGGATAGGGAGCAAAGCAGCCTGATTGGCCTTCGTGGCCAAAGTAAGCTGGAACTGAGACATCTTGAAGTGACTCTCAAAAACAAAATCCAGCAAGAATTGAGTGACAATTATCTTGAATTGATGGCGGGGCTTTAATGCGGCGTGACTCAAAAAAGAAAGTCAGTCGGAATTATCTTGTTCCGGCCGATCTGATCTCCGACCGGCGCAAACCTTCGGCGGAAAACAATTGCTGGGCAAGAGAGAGCAGAGCACACATCCATTCCACGCCCAGGCCATGTCGTCGCTAAGTTCACTGATGCCCAGCGGGGCAAGGACAATGCTCTCAATATACCGGCCCGCTATTCGACAAGGGCCAATGGCGGGCTCTGTTCTTTCGAGTTATCAGCAGGTTCGGGGAGCTGGTAACGATATGGCAGCCCAAAGGAGGAAGAGGGAAAAGGCCGCTCTCAAAAAGTCCAAGAAAGCTCCTCGTGAGTTTCAACAAAAGAATCTGAAGGATGTGAAACAATTTGCTCTTTGCGATGCCATGAGGTAAACAGCTCACCAGCGACCTTTATCCAGCGATTTCCCTAATCTTCTTTCCATGGCAGATACCTTCGGGCATTTGAAGTTGGCCGGGAGCCAGCTGTTTCGAAATATGAAATCCACATCCGATTGAAAACTAGACGAGACGGCCCTGTCATTCGCAACATGCTCCGATTTCCTCACTCAGTTCAAACCGAATCCCGAATTTGTGTCATTTGTCCCCCCGGCTCGAAACACGCGAAAGAAGCAGCGGCAGCAGGGGCAGTCCTAATTGGAGAACAGGAAGTTTTCGACGCTGTGAAGGGCGGAAAAATTGAGTTTGATCGATGTATTTGCCATCCGGACAGCGTGGACGCGATGAACAAGGCTGGACTGGGCAGGATTCTCGGTCCTAGGGGCTTGATGCCCAGCGCGAAAACGGGTACTGTCGTCGAAGATGTGGCTTCTCGTGTTGAGATGCTTCGTGGGGGTACGGTATACAGGGAGCGTGATGCTGTGATCCGACTTCCCATCGGACAACTGGGATTTTCTCCCGAACAACTAAGGGACAACCTTCGTGTTACCATTGAGCAAGTGAAGAAGGACGCACTCGGTCTTAACGACCGAATTACAAAGCAGATCTACGAAGTGGTGAGTTCAAGACCATAACATTCCCTTAACTATTACTGATCAACTGCAGGTGTTGAGCTCGACCCACGGCCCCGGCTTCAGTCTCAACGGAGAGTTTCAAACGGAGAACTCCGTGGATCCCGCTCTCTTGACTGGCGTGTAAAATAGTTTTGATCTCTGCTGTATAGAACATGTTTTATTATAAGGAAGGATACGGTGTATTATAATGGTAATTGGTTCAAGCATATACTCTCAACGCCGGCGCTATGCAATAACAGCCACAAATCTATCTATATGGTCAGGTCTTTCAGAGCGGAGACGGCACTTGTATCCTCTTCCATGAGCTTGTACAGACGCAAAACGGCCAGCGTTTTGGTGTCTCGCTTGTCCCCCGCCTGTTTCGCTTGTCCAAGTGCCTTCTTCAAGTCTAGAAGTAACGCCGACCGGATCTTTGACATGCGCTGCTGTTGCGCGAGTAGGAACGGATGTTCATCTCCAATTCTAGACGACAACCTCGTCAAGTAGACATATTTCTGTAGGTGGTGCTCAAGTCGTTTGAGCGAGACCAGCGGTGCCGTATTCTCCCCACGTTCATCATCCTCCGTCTCATCCTCGTCTTCGTCCTCGCTCTCCAAAAACTCTGACTCCGTATCAGATGATTCCGTTGAATTTCCCTGTGGACTTTGCTCTCCAATCATCAATCTCTTCTCCAGCTCCTCGACCCGGTCCGCAAAATCCAACAACGCACGTCCAATGTTCGCGTTCGCTCGCAGTCGCTTCTTCTCATTCAGTAGCTCCTCGACCTCCGCTTGCCTCGCCTCGACTTTATCTCGGATTGATTGGACATCCCGCTGGAACGCAAGCAGCCCGACACGAACCTGCTCGACTTTCTCCTCCCCTCCCTGTAGCGCAGTCCCCAGAGACAGAAAGTCCTGATAGTTCTCATTGACTAAGTCCAATAATTCTCGGCTGAGCAATTGATCGAGATCCCGCAATTCCTGGCGCAAGTCTTCAAGACTCTGGTGGCGATTGGTTAGGGAGGAGAGGTATGCCGCCGGGTTGAAGTCTGGTGAGAGGAAGGAGGCGCGGGAGAGAGGCTCAGGAAATGGAAGGCCGGACGTATCATCGTCCAAATCAGATGCGGACTCGTCGGAATCGCCAAACTGGGAGGACACAAATCGATATCAGCTTAATGCTGCCGGGGGCCAATCGGGGGGGAGGGACAGCTGGGCTTGCATACGCGGAATTTATTCATGTTGGCGGTCACTCAGACAAATCGTCAGCCAAGTTATCGAGCAGGCAGCGAAGACAAACAGAAGCTGCATGTGAAGGGTCGAGCTGGCAGGTGTTTGCGTTTGGAGGGGAATGCGGAGTTGGGCGAGTCTCCGTCTGGACAGCGCAGGGTTGACTCCGCCGTGACGGATCACCGACTTAACTAACCAACTTCCGTAACGATGCCTGCGGAGTCATCCCACTGAGGCACGGACTCAGGCGCCCAGACGAATTCAATTCCTTGCCAACTCATTCTGTCTCATCTGCATCTTCCCGCATCAATCAGCTGCCAGCGTCAACCCCGGTTATGCTTATTCAATGCATGCCAGCTTGTCCAACACCGCCTGATCCCATGCACTTTGTGTTCCTCCATGCAATGCGCTGGAGCACCCCTACGTGTCTGTGGCCTGACAGTCTTTCTACCTGAGAAGCGGGGTTTCTGAGACCGTGGTGGACGTTGTTGTGTTGCGTTCGTCTTTCCCTGCGTCACCAGAGGAGCTCACGACGCTATTGTCTGGAGCTACAGACGCAACCACTGCCGCATTCTGATAGTGACTGGCCGCTTTGTCGACACTCGCTCGGCTGAAGGAAATGGATCAGGCACCTCCCGGCAGGCTGTCCTCCCACCTTGATGCATTGCGACCATCCTCCTCTACGTCCGCGCGGCCGAGGTGGACGCAGCCCCCTCCCCAGCCCTCTTCGTTCTCCCCCGTTGAGACCGCTAGTTCCTCCCTCCAAGCGAATCCCTGTCGCTCTGAAAACGCTCTAGATGAGACCACTCGGGCTTATCGCACTACTGCGTTACGCCATCTCAACGGCCATCCCAAACCCCTGTCCATGAAGACGCGCCAAGCAGCCAATAGTTCTAGCAGCGGGAGGCCTTCGAGCTCAGCGTCACAACCTGTTCTTGTCAGGTCCTATTCTGGGGGTCCCGATGATAAATCCGGTCCATCCAAGATGTCTACACGGCGGTCATTTCTGTTCCCCGGGACATCGAGTTCGCAAAGAGAGGAACCCAAGCTCCCCGCGGACGAGGAGTTCAGTATAGACGGCATTCTTCGGGCCATCGAGCCAAATATTCGCGGCACGCTCGACTCGATCGGAGAGATATGCGGTCGAAGCAGGCTCAGTCTAGCCAACGAGTACGGCAGTCACATTGCGCCTCTAGGCGAGATTCGCGCGCAGCCTGGTGGGCTTTTGCCTGTCGAAGAAGCCAGCTCCGATTCTGGTGATAACATAGTCATCTATGATGATGAAATGGCTGCAGACGGCCGTGACCATACTCCGTTTTCAAACTACACCTTTTTTGACACCCTCTTGCCTCCTATCTCAGCGCCGACACAGGTGGCTCATTCGAGCGATCCATCAGCTCAGCAACAGCCTGACCGCGAGCCCAATCTAGAGTCTCTCCCTACGACGCGCGAGTTTGCCTCGAAGCCCAAAGCGGACGGGCGGGTGCTATTGGGAACAACCGAGCAAGGCGAAGACAATCGAATGCAAAATATCCTCACTCCGGCGCTTGTCTCGGAGATTCTCCTTGACGCCCAGGCCAACGGTCACATTAAGCCTGACCATCTGCCTAACCAGGCATACCAAGCCGCAGAAATGCCTCGCCAATGGACGGACCCATCCAAGCCATCCGACGTGCAATCACTCTTCCGCTGGCTGAAACAAGCTACATGGAATGATAGTTGCGATTCTGGGCAACAGACGGCAGAGAGCAGACTACGGGCTATGCTCGAGCGACAGAATGAACGAGCACCTCCTTCTTAAGATGAACATACGCACACGCATACCACTCTCCCTATGGGAAACATTTGTCCATACATGATGACCATATCCGAATATAAATGACGAATACCCCTTCTCCAGCACTGATTATCTTAGCTTAGCGAACATACTCATTGAGAACTAGAAATGATATTTCTCTCCAATCAAGGTACCCATAAATGCATTGCTATGTACGATGTAAATTGTCTCTATAAAACACCAAAATCAACGTTTTCCATATTTCAACCAACTCATCACCCTTCAATCTCCCCTATCAACGTCTTCGCAAACCCTTCGAACCTCCCATACGACCAACACTCCCTATACCTCTCCACCAACGGCCTCTCATCCACCTCCTCCATCTTATCCGCATCCCCATTCCCAGCCCCATCCTCCTCATTTTCACTCTCGTCTTGATTCTTCCCCTCTACCAACTCCCCAAACTGCACATCAACCGGCACCCTCCCCAAAAACCTCACTCCCATCTCCTGCGCCATAACCTCCCCGCCACCGCTTGAGAACAAATTACTCACCTCCCCACAACAAGGACATGTATAGCCCGACATATTCTCAACTACCCCCAACGTCGGTATATTCGTCTTCACACAGAAGTTCACCTCCTTGCGCACATCTGACGTCGCAATCGCCTGCGGGGTCGTCACCAGCACCGCACCCGTGAGCCGAGGCAGCCCATTAATGGTAGAGCCATCAGCATTCACGGCAGTCGTAGATATTTTAAGAAGCTCCTCCGCAAGCGCAATATGTTCGTCACTTGTCCCCGGTGGCGTATCGACGAGCAAATAGTCCGTTTGGCCCCAGTATACGTCCGTGAGGAATTGTCGGATCATAGCTGTCTTCTTGGGCCCGCGCCAGATTACGGCGTCACCGCGGTCGCGGAGTAAAAAGCCCAGGGACATGCAGCGGAGACTTCCTCTTGGTGTCCCTGTTTCTTGAGCAGTTCCATCTGTTTTGCCCTCGCCAGCACTACTGCCAACTGTCGCGGCATCGCTTGTCCTGCTGGATTCATGCACAGGTACTGGTATCCAGCCGTTCGGCGACTGTGTGATCTTTGCGCCCTCGAGGCCGACGAGGCGTGGGATGGAGGGGCCTGTTAAGTCGATGTCGAGAATTCCGACGGATTTTCCTTGTAACGAGAGGGCGAGGGCAAGTTGGAGGGTGACGGAGGATTTACCGACACCTCCTTTACCGGAGAGGACCTATTATTAACTCATTTGTAAGTGTATGCTCGATAATTTGCTATTCAATGTGGTCATAGAGGAGGGGGTATGTCGGGGGCGATTGTTATCGATAAGGCGTGGAGGGGCTGGAAATTTTCTCTTTGCGTGCGTTGGGTCCTGAGAAGAGGGTGCTGTAGGTCTAGACGTACCAGGATGATATTCTTGACTCCTTCTAGCGGCATTTTCGGAAATTTGGGGAGGTAGTATGCTGTAGGAAGTGTAGAAGGAAAAGTTGGGGGAGCCGATCTCGCAGTGGTGGTTCATGCTCCGGCGTCATTCCGCGGAGGCTGCTTATCAATCGGAGAACGTCTACTGACCGGGCTACTCTACAGCACTAGTATAAGGCACTTCAATTCACGCTTCGACGTGATTTCTCATTCTTTTGGTATATCGCCACTATCTAATATGTTATTCATCATTTGCCCTGTGTCTTGTCAAAGTCAGAATATACTAGTAGCTATTCCATAGAATGGCGCTTTTCGGTTTAGACCCTTGTTCCTGTAGTCTATTGCCATTTTTGTACCACAACTCCTCCGCGCTTGAACTCGGCCAAATCGCCTAGCACGGCAGCCTTGTCAGTGAGCTCCTTGCTAGGGAATGTCGTCAATAGGACCCATGGGCGAGTCTGGCCTTGGGGGCTGGCAGCAGACACAAAGTCATAAACATCGCCGATGGTATGAGTGGTGTTAAACCGGGAGGTAAGGCGCGTTCCATCTCCGAGACGGATTTGTAGGGTAACAGCGGGCTGGGACTCGTCCACTTGGGGCTTGGGGGGTTCAGAGCTCGTTTGAGCGCTAGGGGCCGGCTCAGACGGAGTAGGAGTCCTAACACCGGGGGTAGGGCTTCCTAGTCGCTGTCCCTGGCCTGCAAATGGCTTGTACTTCGGCTTTGGCCTAACGTACTTCTCGTCATGTTGCTTGATCTCAACATCCACATCCTGACCATGTTGTGCGTTCATAATTGAGAGCGGGGCACGACCTTGTCGTATGCTATTGAGAATCTCGGCGTTTTGAGGATCATCAGATCGATACAGGTCACCATCGTCTACTGAAAAGCCATCCGCCCAGAAATGTAGTGTCCTCCGTACGCGACGAGGAATTTGCGGCTCAGTTGGCGCACTCGGAGTCTCGACTACTCTGCTGGGCATGTCATCGCCACCTAATGTGCGAGCGGAGCCCGTGAAGTTGTTTCGCCTCGGTTCGTTGTCATCGGATGAAGGCAGTTGAGTCCTATAAGCAGTTAGAATATCCCAACTATTTGCAAAGGATGGGTTACGGCGACATACTTTTTGGCCTTCTCGATGATTTTCTTCTTGAGGTCGTCTGGGTTTTGTACAGCTAGCCCGGACTTTTCACCCCCGGCAAAGAAGTCTTGGCTCTCATCATCGTCGTCATCCTCGCTGTCGTTCGCGCCAGATGTAAGGTCACCCAACGTTGCGAACTTCTTCGGAGGCTGTCTGCGGGAGGTGGAGGATTCTCGAGGTGTGGAGGATGAGGATTCGGCCGCCGGTTGGTCTTGTTGTCCAGCTAGCCCCGCGCTCTCGTCCTGCTCCGCAAAGAACTCGGTAACTGCAGCCTCGAGATCCCAGCCGTTTGTTGCTAGATATTCTTGCGCCTATCTGGGTTAGCGATATTTTTGAATATGTGACAAGATACCCACCTCGTCGGGACGCGCCCTCGTCATAGCGCAGAACTGCGAGACGACCTCATCGTGATCGGCGGGGTTCATGGTAGATCTACTGCCTGTAGCTAATAATTGGACCAGAAATACAGCTCTGAGTTCAGTTATACAGCTAGATAGTAGTAAAAGAGAGAAAGGTAGAAGGATTAAGGAAACGGAGCAAGTTGGTGAACACTGAGCAGTGAGGACAGCTGATGAGGTTCTTCGGGATTCTACCTTCAACAAAGCAAAAGCAAAGTACGTCACTGTTGCCTGATTGGTCATCCGGGGACAAGAAATTCCGTGGTGCCTGAGGAATTATTTCAGCCTCGTTTTGCTGACTACTATGTGAAAATAGCATCAATTTAAAGCTGTACAGTTCCTTTGGGTTTAAGCAAGATATATCGGAAGGATGATTATGAAGTTTCATAATCTAACAGCTATATGGACTTTTTTTATTGTTTGCTTTGCCTCTGGTCTGGAAAGATACAAAGGACACCCCATCTTCTGAGAAGCTTGAATACACCTTGGCAGCGATGCTCAAAGGATAACTATTCAGTTAATATTAAGTGGGACTAGGTAATCACTATTACCCGGCTCATCCTAGCCATCTTGTTTATAACTTTTGTACCAACCTATGTGCCATTTGGGAGGCTCTACGCGCTCTTTTTCCCGGCAAAAATGTTGGTAGACTGGGCGCGAGGATACGCACTACTCTCACATCAAATAACCACTACAGAAAACCTCACATGGCAGGTTTGATATTCCCGTCTTCACCACGAGAATTTCCCCTCTGCCATTGAGCGAAGGAGGTAGCTCCACTGTCCCCATACTTATAGTTCGGTGACAGGCGGGTCACGTGTTTGTCGTTAAAGCAGCGGCTGCTGAATCAGGAAGCTGGGGATGTCGGCCCGGCACTAATCAATGGGTTTGTTCGAGATCCAACCAGCTTCAACTGATTGATCTTGTCAGCTACTTTAGGCAGTTTGCCCAATTCTCTCCTCTTAACTGGCTTCGCGACGATACCCTGGTTAACTGCTCTCCGCCGCGATCTCTTGGTCACTGACACGTCCACCCCTCTCCATCAATCATGGCTTCAAACGAGGCCGCCTCCGTCTCCAACTCAACACCAGCGCTCTACGAGTCCGGTCTAACGATCCCCTCCGATTCGGAGATCTATTCAGCCAACCATGACGCCACTTCAACCTCATCAGACTCGCCTTTGATCCTCTACAGGCCCTCGACGACCCTCTGGAGCATCGTCCGCGGTGCTGCAATCAACCTGGTTCTTCCGTTTGTGAATGGCTTGATGCTCGGATTCGGTGAGCTCTTTGCACATGAGGCAGCATTTAGGCTGGGGTGGTCCGGGACAAAGGTATTTTCCACTGGGACATCAACTTCCATATGTGATGCGGTTTGGCTAACCATGGTCTGTTTAGATCTTTCCCACCTATCGGCGGTCTAGACCTGCAGCCGCGGGGCTCGGATTATAAAGGCAGCTTTCGCCGGAGTATGTTTGCAGGACACAGAAGAGCTGTGGGTGGGCAATATCGGGAAACAAATAGACATTTAAATTGGACATGATGCATGGGTCGATTTTCTGGGATTTAGTGTTGTTATTCCTGCTTGAACGGGATGCACCTGGAGTGATGTTTACATGTATATACATAGACCCAAGCAGGCAGCGCAGTAATTATCTTGACGGCGTTCGGCGAGCAAAATCCAACACATTTCAGCCTGTGAATATCTCACAATTTCAATAGATCCACGAGACTCTGACAGTTATTGTTCATTTCCGCTGTATACTCCTGGATCGTGCCATTGCCGATTCTCGCCCGGCAGACCGCCCGGCAAAATTCGCGTCTTGGCAAGAAAGTGTCTTCAGGTCCGCATCCGCGATTCGATATCCCCATTCTCTCCGTCCGGTCATCTTGTCGTGCACAATGCTGGGAGGCCCTGGTTTGAAAGGGCGCCTTGCCCGGCAGCAATTTACTGCCTTTGCACGGTCCACCCGATCGGTTCGTCTTGACTCCCTGGAATCCGGAAATTCGGCGCTGACTTGTGCACGCAGTTTTCTTCATTTCGTCCGCAGATTTCAAGATTCCCCGTGCGGAATGGCAAGGTTCTCGGCGGGTCTACGACATGGAGGCCGCCAGTGCCCTCAATTGCCCTGCCTGCTGCTCGATTCAATTCAACTTCACCCGCTGCGAATCCCAGCGAGCTAGCACCCGAGCCCTCTCAACAACCAACCGAGTGGGACCTTTCAAATATGGATATCGAAGCCATCCCGGAGAAGATTGGATACCTGAAGGAGCTCGGGCTTGATTACGGCTGGGGTCCGTCGTCAATTGTTGAATATATAATGGAACATGTTCACATGTGGAGTGGCCTGCCCTGGCTAGGGAGTATCGTCGCAACGGGTGTCTTGATCCGTTTTGCCATTCTGCCTTTATTTTTCCGCTCTGCCGATGCTAGTACGAGAATCTCAAACAACAAGCATATCATCACGCCTGTTCGGGCCAAGATGATGAGCGCTGCGCAGTCGAAGAACCAGGTTGAGATTCAAAAGTACCGGGCCGATTTAGCGAAGCTAAATTCCGAGCTCGGTATCAAGTCGAGCAATGTGTTTATTCCGATGGCCCTTCAGATCCCCTTTGGTTACGGCTGCTACCGTGTCGTCAACGGCATGGCTCGCTTGCCTGTCCCCGGGCTGGCTGCCGAGCAGTTTGCCTGGATCAAGGACCTCACAGTTGCTGATCCGTTCTTCATCCTTCCTTTGCTAACATCTGGTTTCTTATTTATGAGTCTCAGGGTATGATCCATTATCTTCGTTCGATCCCTTTGACTTCGTCGCATTCTGCTAACAGCCATTTCTTTTATAGAAAGGAGGCGAGTTTGGAAACCTCGATCCATCACAACAGCAAATGCGAAAGTTCATGATGTACGGAATGCCGACAATTCAGTTCCTGTTCCTGGCGTTCTTCCCCGCTGCACTGCAGATGTACTTCCTCACAACCGGTCTCTTCGGTCTCGCCCAGGCCTACATGCTTAGCAGTGCCTCGTTCCGTGCTGCCGTGGGAATTACCATTCCCCAGCAACAGCTTCCCACTGATACATCTGGTGCAGCTGGTCCTGATACGGGTAGGGCTCTCCGTTTGCTCACGCAGGCCATCGAGCACGAGAAAGCTGAAATCGCCAAGACACAGAAGGCCGCCGGCAATGAGCCTAACCTCAGCTTCATCGACCGTGCCATCAACAACATAAAGGAGTCCAAGAACCAGTTCGCCAAGGAAACCTCGAAGAAGTTGGAGGAGATGAGCGGGAAGGGCCCAAAGACGAACGCCGACGGATCTCTCGCGGAACCAGCACGCCTCAGCGACAAGGATCGCAAACTGGCGGAGGACTATGAGAAGCGCAGAAAGGAAGAAGAGGATTGGAAGCGGGAGGAGCGCAATTTTGCGCGCAGGGAAGCGCATCTGAAGACGTTGGAGAGGGAGAGGGAAAGGGCCAAGTCGGCTTTCAAAAACCCTAACACGAAGCAGTGAATGTGATATATGTCTCATATAACTTGCACATTGTATTATAGCAGTTTATTCAGTTTTGTCTAAATAGAGATGTCTCTGCCTTATTAACCCACTGACCACCTACCTTTCAATAGTCCGCTGGCTGCCGGCTGTAAAGAACTTGCATAAAACAATCACATGCAAAATCCCCGGTGCAGTATTCTCTCGTGCAGCTTGAACCAAATACAAATTAATATTATAAGCCCTCTACCAACCTCCTTGCTACGCGCTAGGCCTAATCCAAATCGTACAGTGCATCCCTAGGCAACTGTGCCATCCCCTGTATTTATAACCAGTAACAACCACTACAAACAGAACCCATCCAGCTAATATCTCCAATTTTTTAATTGTATTAGCGTCTACACGTCCAAAAGTCTTTACGGTCTTGCATGTGAACTTAAATACTCCACTATGATGCTACCACTAAGAATAATCCGGCCGCGACTGCTTCGCACCGAGGAGATAACATTACCGCTCTTACGGCCGCAGGCCAGGAGTTCCTCCTACTCAACAAAAGGCTCTTTGTCACCACCCAGCTCCCTAAGAAGAATCGTGACAATTATTGGTGTAGCGGGTGTCAGTACGCCATGTCTTTGGTGGCTTATGTCCGGTACCCAAGTCCAGGGTGACAGTAACGACAATGTGCCATCTCTAGATGAAGGCACACTACCCGAACAAGGACAACTAGGTACTGAATACGACCTCACGAGCAGTCTTTCAAAAGAACAGGTAACCAAACTCATCTCACAAGACGCATACTCGTTTCTGGTCAAGAATGTTGCCGGTGTGAACCGGTATGATGGTGCCCAGGTAGCTTCGAATAGTCCCTGCGAGGATCGATATGCGCATGGGAAAGTTCCCTCACCGTTTCCGTTGGGTAATTATGATGATGGTGGTGGTGGGGATCAGCAGTGGATGGCGTGGGCGGTTTTCGATGGCCATTCAGGCTGGCAGACGGCAGATCTATTGGAGAGGCAGCTCTTGCCTTTTGTGCGGCGCAGGCTTGAGCAAGCTCACGTGGACTCCGGTATAGGGTCTGATGAGGTTGTCCAGGAGGCTGTTAAGCAGGGGTTCACGGACCTCGATGCGTCTATCTTCGGGACAGCTCTAGATACAGCCCAGAGCAGTAGAGTTCCTCTACAAGAGAAGGTGGAGAGGCTTCTTCCTGCTTATGCGGGCTCATGTGCTTTATTATCGCTATACGATCCAGCTACTAGGAACTTGCATGTTGCATGTACTGGGGATTCGAGAGCGGTTCTTGCTCAACAGTTGCCAGATGGCAGCTGGGAGACGATACCCTTGTCGATTGATCAGACTGGCAGTAACGACGAAGAAACCGCCAGAATCTGCAAGGAGCACCCTGGTGAAAAAGATATCGTCAAGGATGGACGGGTGTTAGGGATGATGGTCTCACGGGCTTTTGGCGATGGACAGTGGAAGTGGCCGTTGGAAGTACAAAAGGATATGAAACGCAGATTCCACGGTCCAGGACTCTTGCCGCCAAGGTACGATGTCCGCACGCCGCCATACCTGACTGCTGAGCCGGTTGTGACCAGTACGAGGATTGATCCCAGCAGGCCCTCGTTTTTGATCATGGCAACGGATGGACTGTGGGATATGCTCTCCAGTCAGCAGGCTGTTGATCTTGTAGGAAAGTGGCTGGGGTCTTCACGGAAAGAATTGGATCATACCTACGGACAGTTTGACTTTGAGCACTTTCGGAATGGCGTAAACTGGGAATCTATCGAGGAGAGAGCAACAGTGCAGGATGAAAACGCCGCTGTCCACCTGGTCCGCAATTCACTGGGAGGTAATCATCACGAGTTGGTCTCAGGCAAGCTGGCCTTTACTCCTCCACACTCACGGCGTCTGAGGGATGATATAACGGTCCAGGTTGTTTTCTTCGATGGCACAGATCCAGAGAAGAGTAGTAGTTGAGGTTGTACCATGGGAACTGCTCACATGCCAGAGCAACCAACAAGCCCAAACATTGAAAGACAACCAGAATGATTGGTCTCGTTGGCTAAATCAAGGCACTTGGGGGTTACTCTAGCTGAATGGGCATTATGAAGTCAATTCCCACCTTCTAATTCCTGTTCATACATATTCATACACACTCTAACAAAGCATCAACCTCCCCGATATTCCCCATCAGAAGACATTGAATAGCCTCCTTCGCCTTATTTTCCCTCTCATCGCCATATATTTCCTCGATCTCAGCCCGCATCCTATCAAGACAAGCCCAGATATTACTCTCGGCCTCTTCCAGTATCTCTACGGCCTCGCGCACAGAAACACCACCCCACCTCCTCACCTCCCCCACCGCCTCAATCCCGGTGATCTCTTCATTGACTATCCACGCGGCGTCTTCTAGACTCTTCAGTAGCGCTCTGTTTATGGGGTCCGCGCCTGTTCCTGTCTCTGTTTTGAGGTTGTGGAGTATGGCCTTTGCAACAGAGAGCCAGGCTTTTGGTTTGAGTCTAGGGATGGATTCTGCTCTTGGGTGGATGGATAAAGGTGAGAGTGAAGGAGAGGGTATTAGAAGTGGTGATGAAGATGAAACCAAGAGCGAAGGTGTCGATTCCCAGTCCCACTCCCAGTCCCACTCCCAGCTCCAGTTCCAGTTCCAGGGTTGTGGGGGCGGGGATTGGGATTGGGATCGGGATCGGGATGGGTTTGAACGCTTGCGTTTGGGGGTTGGCTTGGTGGTCTCTGCTGGGGTTATCTGGAGACTAGGCTTTGGGCTGCAAGGGCGATTCCAGCTGGGGCATTTGAGTATGGGCATGGTACGATATAGTAGATCCTGTATCTTGGTTTGTTTAGCGGGTATTGGACTAGGTAGAATCGGTCGCGGGGGAAGGTTGTGTAGAGTTTGACAGAAAGAAGATGAATATGCAGTGGGATAGAAATGGGAGATATATACCATATGAAGAAATGGCTGCCATTGCGGTTAGAAACGTATAACAGAACTAACAAGATACAATGTATGATACCAAGAAGTGTAGGTAAATATAGAAGAATCTCAAACCAACCAACACTTTCTATGTAAAGCATATATCAACCAATCACGACGGGGCCATACGATAGCCGGTGTGTTGGTTTCATGGAATCCGTTCTTTGTGTAATTAACGAGAGCTGGCACGTCTCGCAAGCAAAAGCTGCGCCGTCCCAATGCATCCACAGCCAAGCAGGCTTCCATATAAAGGCGCCCGATTATTGGGCCAAGGCCAAGCTCTTGGAAGTTATGAATGTGACACAGGGCTGAAGCAGAGCTCCAGCAAGCCTCCTTGTTACCAAAAGTGGAACCTCTAATCATAGCTATGTTCATTGTTTCTTTTGTACATTAATATAGAATAGGAAGGGTAATAAGTATGTGTCGAAAAAGGAAAGAAAGAAGATGAAAATGAGAAACACATTGACAAAGGTCAGCGGAAATAAGCCAACTCCAGCCCCAGGTAAAAAGGTAAAAAGAACAGTCACACATGGACCTGCCATATCTCTCGAAAGAAGAAAGCCGAGAAATGCAAACAGAGAAGGTAAAGTAATGTATAATCAGCTCTAAAAAATGCTTGTTGAAAAGGAGCAAGTAAAAGTATCGTGTAGATGCGTCGTATAGTCAAACAAACAACAGTAGCCGTCACCTTTTGTTATGTTTGAGGGAATTTGAGTGGGTTTACGCGCTCTGCATCGGCATAGTCTGCATTGGCACGGATGTCAAAGGTAATGACTCTGGCTGTTGAGGCTTCTCCTCTTGGATGAACATGTGGTTTTCCATCTTCTGTGTCAACCGTGCACAGAACGGATCCACGTATTTCGTCCACATCGTCGCGCAGAAGTATACCAACGCAATCCACAGGGGAATGCTGATCGCGACAACCCAGGGTGGGCGGATCGGAATCCAGACCGGTTCATCTGATCCTTCCTGCTTCTTCTCGGGGTCAAACGGCTGGCCCGAGATGCCGTAGAGCATCCAGCAGAGAACAGTGCGGAGGAGTGTTCCGTGGACGAGGTAGACGGCGAACGACTGCGAGCCGAGCCAAAGGAGGAGGCGGCTGGATAGGAATTCCTTAACGCTTGGCGAGATATAGATAGAGAAAATGATGAGATCAACACCGATAGCGGAGTAACGCTTGCCGACGTTAACATCGGGAGGGAAAATGTAGTGTGAGATGTTGAACATAATATTCGACCAGTCTGCCCATTCGGGGTGCTCGCCGGGGTAGCCGGCAATGAAGATCCCAGCAGCAAACAGGGTGAAGGCTACAACTCGGCGCGGCCATTTCCACTTCTCGAGGAATTCCTGAAAAGAGACCTCGTAGGACAAATCGCTAAGAAACATGCCATAAATACCCTGCAATTGGAAAGTTTCTGATATCGTTAGCATATTTCCACCACGCACACTTCCAAGGAGTAGTTACCTGTGTTCTTCGCATTGTCCTGGTGGAAGTAAAGCGCCATAATAAGATAGACAAACAACCGCCAGCGGAAGCGCATGAACATCGTCGCGCATGTCAAAATATAGACCAACATGGAGGTCATCAGCAGTGGCAGCAACGCCCACTGGTGGTCGTCATAGGCCATGTAGCCTGTCGTCCAGGTAGTAAGGAAATTTTGACCCAGTCGGATCACTTCTTTTCCGAACGAATCCTCGAGATCAGGAGCGGCATATCGGCACCACCAGCAATCCGAGCGATTGGCGACAACGAATGCGCGGCACTGTGCCATTATCCAAGATATTATCATCGCAATCGTAGCGGGCATGATGAGGCGCGGGGGCCGGCGGAAAGCACTTTTACCAACAGCAGTAAAAGCGCCCAGTAGATTACCGTTTCGTTGCAGTTTAATCGGCTTCAAGGCGCAGACGTAGCCAGTCAGGAACGCGAAGATGGTAACACCAATACGGCCCTGCCAGGGAATGCGGAATACGGGCAACTGCAGGAGCCTGGGAGACGCATCCTCAGAATCGCGAGGAGCGAATAGATCATAATCCCACGCTCGAGCAAGGTGAGTGAGAACGACAAGGAAAGAAGCGATACCTCGAAGGCCCTATGGGTTTTTTTTTCACGAGTCAGTCCCAGCCAGATGAGGGGTAGAGAGAGCGAAGATGGTCCTAGAGCACGTACATCGATCCATTTGACGCTTTTTCGGGGGTCACCCTTGACGTTGGGGTCGCCGCCGCTCCATGGGAGCGCCTCTCGAATGCGACTGTAAAGATAGGCAGCTTGGGACATCCTGCACCAAGACTTAAGAGACCGAAAGCAAGATCATTCAAATGCAACACAAGCTAAGCCAAAAACCAAAAGAGTGTGAAGGGATGAATGGATGGAGGATGGTGTGTGTTCGCGGCGGCAGCATGGAATGCCAGGCTCGAGGACAGGTAAGACAGAAGAAATTCAGCCACGCAAGGGAGAGGAGAGGAAGGAATGAGACGGAAAAAAAGGGCCAAAGGAAAGCCGGTGATTTGCTCTTCTTGGCGTTAGAAGGCTGACAGCGAAATACGGGGCAGAATAGTACTAATTTGGAGGGCCAGGGAAAAAAGGGAAAGACAAGGGAAAGGAATGGATCAACGTTGAGTAGTATGGAGAATGCCGAGAGTGACCGATATCCACCCCGACGCCAGAGAGCAGAGAGAGCAGAGAGAGCAAAGCAGACGAGCAGCAGGAAAGAAGCAGCGAAGACGCAGCAGGGAAGGGGGACGAGAATAGTAAGGCATTATTTGGCAGGCAGAACCATTCTTTGCTCAGTGCAGTGGCGGGCCATGCCGCAGAACGAGGACACAAAATCATCGGATGCATACCGATGGAACATTGCGTCTCAGCCTTGAATCCACAGTGGCCTTTGCCAAGAACGACAACTGAGAGTCAGCGAAAGACAGGCCTGGATAAAGGTCTTTCAGGGGGCAAGATTGAGAGCCAGGGAACCAGTCACAGCATCGCAAACGCCGCTGCAGAGGGTGACAGTGCGGCATAGGGCGACGGTTCAGGGACAGCGTTGGAGGCGAAGGGACCCATCTGGGCGCTCAATGTGGGAAACCGAGGTGCAATCCGAGGGTTTGAGCAGCGGCTGTTCCAATCGAAGGGAGAGATGGCGCGATGGAGCCCGAATCAGGGACTCGCAGGATTTGGGGCGGGTTTGGAACTTGATCGAAATACGCGGTGCCGCCGCTCATGTTCATCAGCACCATTCCTTAGTGGGTGATTAAGGCTGGCTAGCGGGGCTTAGTCACCCTTAGTCGTGGCCCTAGTGGGCGTAGCGGCTTGGCGGCCTTAACCGGCGCGGGCTTGGCGGGCCATGGCGTCGAACAGGCCCAAAATAACGACATCACGAGTCCAGAAAACCCGATCAGCACTCGCGTCCCAATAAAAACTTGAAACATTAATCTATGTATATACACAGCACGGGCTCACCCCGAAACTCAAAACGAGTCTACAGTTTTGTCAACCTTCAGTTTCACCGAAACAGTGGCCGTCCTCCCACGCCCGCACTCCACGTTGCTGACCCTCGGACCCCTAAGTTCCCCAGACTCAGCCCAGAGAAGCCAACACCGCCGCCTTCGCCGTCTCGCTTATAACGTCGAAGGGCCTCTCGGAGGTGGGCTGGGAGCAGCTGTCCGCGGTGTGGGTTGGGCGGAAGCTTGACGGAACCACTTCCACTATGTGCCGAAACCCGAAACACTTCAGCAGCACCTGAGCTCACGTCCCCGTCCGTCTCCGCCGGCTCACTTTTTACCCTCGTGAGATGTTCATTATTTGTTGCAGATTGATTCGTCTTTTCGCTTGTCGGATCGTCCTGGCTAAGCCAAGCCAGTGCCGCTTGGTCGTGCGCATCCGCCCACTCCTTTTGGACCGTTCGTGCCTTTTCGACCATCTCTCCGGCGAACACTTTCGTAAATCCATTGATCGTAGTCACAACACTGGCTGGGACAGACTGTGAAAGTGCATGGTTGACAATCCGCCGCAACGTCTCCTTTCTCAGCTTAGCTCGCTTGAACAAGTCGTACCGTTCGGACTGCCGGGGGTTAAAGGCATCCACAAGTAATCTACCACCAATAAATCCTCTGGTTAACATGACATCCCCCCATATAGTAATGATTCTCTTCACAGCCCTGTAGGGAGCTTCGGATGGCCCGAAACGTCCCCAAAAGCAAGAAAACTAAAATGGGAAAAGGCAAAATCGGGTAATTATCATCAGGAAACTCACGCAAGATTCTTTCTCTCCCCCTCCACATCTTCACGCTCAGCCCCCTCTTCCCTCCCCAATAGCTCCCCTTCGTCGTCAAAGTCATCGTCTTCGTAGCCTTCTTCGCCCCCATTCTGTCCACCTGCCATACTTCCACCACCTGCACCACCCTTGGCAACACTGACCGCATCCTCACTGTCCCTATCCCTCTCCCGTTCACGCTCACGTTCCTTTTCCCGCTCCTTCTCAGCTTTGCTTTTCCGCCCGCGTTTCCTCCTGAAGACTCCATCGGCGCTTGCACCGCCTAAGCTCCCCGTGAAACTCCCCGTCACGCTACCAGCATCACTTGTCGCTGTCGCGCTGAACGCGCGCAGATCCGGGTCCACAGGAAACGAGGTCTGACGGAGCGGGTGCATGCGTTGGCGCTTGAGGTTCTGTTGGCTTACTGATGCTGAGGATATGGATGTGCGTTTTAGCGGGTTGGCATTTGGGGGCGGGTTTGGTGGCGGCGAGGACATTTTCGCTTGACCCTGGTTCTGCTAGAACCGCGACTGGATGGGTTTCTGCGCGTTGAGTTGGGCGCTGGTGCTGGTTTTGATGCGAGATGCGGCGGCGGAGTGTAGAACGGGGGCGAGGTGGGGGTGAATATAAGGTGAGAGATTATTCGCCCTGGGGAATCGGAATTTAATAGATGAATAAATGGGTATCGAAGGAGGAATTAGATGGAGTAAGCCCTGAAAGGGTCGTGTGTTGCTTGATATCTGAAGCTCGCGGTGCAGCTTGGATGATCGCATTCAAATGGAACCAAGATATTCCGGGCCGATACTTAATAGTTAGGACCCCATAGTGTGTTCCAGCTTAGGCACGATATGCGAACATGACCCAAACCTCTCCTTAGATCTACCAGATTCATGTCAAGGTTAAATTAACCTCGTTGCTAATGTTTGATAGAGATTAAAAATGCCCGAAATTGATTATCGCCGATAAAATCACTGTGTAAAGAGCGAAACTAACTTAACCATACATCGCTAGCTCAACGAAAGATTATCGTGAACGAAACATGACACTAACACTTGAAACAAAAAATCAACTTTACGAATGAGAGATTTCGCAATTCAAAGGTCGATAGTGGCCGGAAATCCAGCATCAGAAGCAGTGACCTAGACGTGCTCTTCGCCGAGTCGAGGGGCCCCCCCCTTCCAATCGAGGCGTTCGTAGTAACGGAACACCAAGTCATATCCGTCAAGGTCATGCACAATGCGATCGACTCGCTTATATCCCTCCACATTTTCGCCCTTGGGCATCCGACGAGCTGCCTGTCGTTCGATATATCGGGCCTCCTTGTTGCTGTCCCAGTCGCCGTCCACTCCGGGATTCGCTTCAAAGACCGTCACAGTAAATCGACCAGGCTTGAAGATGTTCACAACTTGCTGAATGATTCCCGCAGTAGTCTGGCCATTCTGCGAGTGCGGCACGTTGGTCTCAAAAGACGCGTACGAGCAGTGAGGCTCTGGTGTCACATGGACAGTAAAGTAGTGGGTGCCCTTGGAGCCGCCGTCAGGGGCAGGAATCACGCCGTTGGCAGAGAACCCGCATGGGGTGAAAAGATAGGCATCAATGCGCGACTCCGGGAACTTGTCCTTCGGGTAAACGTCCGACAAACCGCAGGACTCGGAGACTACAGTGCCAAGAGCGTGGCCCTCAGTGGTGAGTTCTGCCGGCAAGATCCCGCTACCCTGGGTGGATGAAATATCGTCCACTTCAATGTCGGAGCCATTGCTAAACACATCCACGTGGTCTTCCTTGTGGGAATCAAAGTTGCGGTACCGTTTCTCAGCAACATTAGTAGCATGGTCCAGGTAGAACTGCTGGGCGTTTTCCTCCTCCAAGTCTGTCATCAGTACCTCAAGAGTCTCGTCTGAAGCCCCGTCCTCAGCACCGATTCCCAAGTCAGGCCGTTCGGGAAGCTGAATGAACTTGGTTTCGGTTCCTCCATCGTCTGAATCAGCCGTCGGGGACGCAGGAGGGGTGAGAAGAGTGTTAGGCTCAGTGAGGTACAGGTACCAGTGCTCGCCGTTCATTTTGCCGATCATGTAGGCGCTGCCGTTCAAGAAAAGCTTGTCCATGGAGCGAACTTCATCCCTCCAGCTGCGGTGGGGCCCACGCTGACGGTCGGGGAAGAGAAAGTTTTTGCGGCTGTAAAAGACGCGGTACGGAGCGGCCGCAACGGTAATCCCACGGGATGGAGGAGCAGTAGACTTGGGGAATCCACCATGCATAGCAGCAATTTCGAGGATGCGGGGCAGTCCTGACAAAAGAGTGGTGGTGCCGCAAGTCTTTAGGATCAATTTATGCGGCCAGACGAACATGCTGGACTCCGACAGGAGATAGGCATCCACATCCTCGGACGAGACAATGGACAGCACCTGACAATTGACAATGTCCAGCATCTCCTTCCAAATATCTTCCGAGACCGCCTTCAAACCAAGATGGTTCGAGGAGCCCAAATCCTTTGGAGAGGCAGCAAACCAGACCTCCAAGAGCTTCTCGGGCCCTACACACCCAGTCAGTTATTTGTTTATTTGTCAACACATGCGAAAATAAACAAACATACCCTCAAAGGCATTGGTGGAGTCAAGATCCTGGGTTGCCTCATGATTGATTGTCAAAGACGGAGTCGCAGTGAACGAAGACGGCGACTGCGTATAGTGCTGAGGGATAAGGTTGACCATCTCTTTAGTGGTAGATGCCTTCTTTTTTTTTCCCTTTTTTCAAATTTGTCCGGTCGACGGGTAGTTTATATTGCAATTAACGTCGCGCTCGATTTGGCTTGTGAATCGTAGACAAGGAAGCCTAGAAGCACTATCTGCGACCCAGACGAACAAGGGGGGGAATGTTCGCCTGTGAAGAGAAGGCCCTGAAGAAATCGAGAGCAATAATGGCACTCAGCCGAGTAGGGGAAGTCTCCAAGAACCCGATGGGGTGCTAGGGAGGGCGGAAAGAGAGCGAGAGGAGGAAAAAACCTCGGGAAAAAGGAATTGTGGCTATCTGTAAAGCCTCGTGCTGAAGATACCGATACCGGTGAAAGTATCGGGTCTAGCAGACGAGGATATCTGCTTCAAAAATTGAAAAGGAGATAGAAAAAGTGAAAAAGGCGTCGTTTTGAGGGGTGTTATCTGGGCCTAGGAAGGCGAGTCAGTCGCGTGCTCTATAGAGAAGGCGGGAACGGGCAAGCCACAAAACTTGATGGGAAAAAAAAAAAAGAGCAGAAATACGGGGTGCAATGGCAGTTACTGACTTCGCAGGCTTAGACAGGAATCGTAGTAGGTCCTTTGAGCTCATGAAAGGCAGAAAGAATTCGGGCTTAGATGAGCACGATGGAGCGAGACGCCACAGCTGTTGACATCTGCTGGATATTTGCAACTCTCGGTAAGAGCCAAAGGGAGACGAAGAATCAGGTCAAACCAATCTCAGGTCAGGCCAAATGGCGAGAGACGTGAGTATTTGAGAGAAAAAAGAGCAGACCAACGTGGGGTGCGCAGAATAAAACGAGGAGGTTGTTGGCGTTGAGTTGAAGTCTTTTCCTTAATTTTCTCGGGCCCACAAAAGCTGCCAACGACCGTAATAAATACCTAGGGCCAGGCGGGGCTGTGAACTGAACTGTACTAGTAATATACACACTACCGTTGGGCTGTTTGAGGGGTTTCGGCTTTACAGTCTCAGATCCAGTAGCTGAACAGGAATAGATCCTAATGAGAATGGAAACGCAGGCGGAGGAACCCGGAGAGTTGAGGAGAGGTGACTGGGAGTAGGATGCAGGCGTGTTGAAGTAGAAGCGCACGGCTGCACCCCAGTCTGGACCCAAGTCTGGAAGCTCTTGGGCAGGTATGATACTGTAACACTCCGGTAACTTTAATACTGACCGGTTTGATACCGATACAAGGTTCACACGAGGTTATGCCATAAATAGCAGGCGGTGTGAAACTCTCAGGAACAATGACGTCGCCGTCTTGCCTCCCGTCTCCAACTCTCAGCCCCGGATTCAACTCTCGAGATACAGGTCCATCTCCTCGAGCCCCCAGCTGTCGGTGCCAACCCATCCGGCACTCTCAGCTCCACCACCAACGAAGAATCTCGAGGCTTCTTGGTCTCCCTTGAGCACCCACTCTAACCACTTCACAGCAGCCACTCCAAACTCCCCGCCGTCAGGTTCCCTATACGTCCCAGAGTGTCCGACAGGGTAGTTCCCAATCCACTTCGGGACACCAGTCAGATTTCTATAGTCTGCTGTAGCCTGGTCAAAGTCTGTCAGTACCAGCGAGTAACGGTTTTGTGTTTCAAAATCAACAGGTCCACTTACAGCGGGGTATGCAACATCTCCCTGACCGCCAATATAATAGAAAACAGGCTTCTGAACCTCCTTTATAACCCCCGGCTCCTCGATAATCATCCCGCTAGGCAGATTCTCTTGTGCATCAGTTGTATTTCCCAACAGTCCAGAGTTGAAAATTCCCAAAAAGCCAACCGCGTTGTTGCTGCGCTGCGTGTAAGCCAACAGTCCACCGCAGCTCTGGCCTGCGGCCGCAATCCTAGAGCTGTCGACCTTCTCATACGGACTCCCCCGCTTGCCACCCCGATGTTGGATCCACGATACGGCTTCGTCCATTGCGTCTTGGAATATGTTTCCCGTGCCGTTGGGTGGCCCGAGAGCTAGGACAATGAATCCGTACGAGGCGATATTCGTAAGGAACGGCTCGAATTTGGTCCCGTTGTTCTCGCAGCCACCTTCGGCGAAGACAAGGACTGGGAGAGTGAGTGTATCTGGCAGTGGTGGTGAGGGGCTGTAGATCGTGTGTCTTGGGAGAGTTGGGTCTGTGAACCAGGTCTATTTACTAGGCTTAGTTTACTACCGGAAAGATGTATAGGTAGTTTGGAAGAATTCACGTACTGCTGGGAACGGTCCGCTACCTCCATGATTAGATAGAAGCACAGACGTGGCAGGGGCCGACAGTGCTAACAAGCAGGTCGCAATATTTCGGTAGAGCATCATATTTATTCAGAACCACAGTATGAGGAGTCTCAAATCATGGGTAGCGTCCTCAGTATGTTTATATTGAGGATGTTCCCCACTGAACAAACAACGGGGTAGTGGGGACCCCATGGTTTCTTTACCCCGTAGGTTTGTAGTCAATCTTCAGTTAATTAGGAATGATCCTGGTTATTAGCTCGTCCATAGGGAGCTGGAGACCAGTGGGGACACCCAATTTCGTCCGGGACTGATCTACAGCCGGTCTCCCGCTCAATAACCGATACAGATGATAACTACAGGTTACGAGGGAACAGGCTGGGGTTCTGGCGTGGATTTCTTGAATACTTAGATCATATATTTCGAGGCCCTTATTCTAAGTATCTGGTTTGATTTAGTAATTATATATCAGGAGGCAGCTGCTACGTTGGCTGTTATATAAATTTGGCAGATAAATCAGCACGCAGTAAACTATAAATATATATATATAATTACCTACACCTGAAACTTTTACGTAGGCAGGTTATAATACCCCAAAAGCACGGAAACAGACTCATAAAAGCATTAGTATTGAATAAGTTAAGGTATCATAACAAATACCATCCTAAGTAACTCCTTTCACCTTAACTACCCTAATCCACCAAAATAGCATGAACAAGCTGCCCATCGCCCAAATCCGCAACCTTCTCCGCCAAAAACACACCAAGCTTCTTAGATAGTCTTTCCTTTAACTCATCAGTCACCATCCCTGCGCCATGCCCATTCGTCAGAGCTGCACGCCCCCCCCGCAACGAGGCAAGAACACTGAGCAAAACAACAAGGACCCTCTCCGCCTCCGGACGCCGGGGGCTATCCTCTGCGACCCCGTCCTTGAGAAGGTCTCCGTAGGTAAAGAGGTTAGGTAGGATAAGGACGCGGACGGCTTCGGGCCCGCCGACAGCTTGCAGGCCGATGATGGCGCCGTAGTGGGCACCGAAGGGTTTGGAGGGATCGAGGAGGGTCTTTACACATGAGCGTGCGAGACGGGATTTTAGGGTGTGTGAGGAGTGAGAGTATTTGTCTGCGATGAGGCCAAGGAGGGACGCCGAAAGGTCGCGGAGGGCGAACTGCTCGGAGAGTTCTGCGTTGCCGCCGAGCTGGCGGCCTATTAAGCAGGTGAGGATTGGAGGGACGAGAGATGCGATCTGTGTAGTCGGTTAGTTTGCAAGAAGAAGAGAGAAGAAAGAGCAACAGCATACATATGGGTCCACGTATAGAGACTTATTCTGCACCAAAGCCTCCGCCATGTGCATCACCTGCGTCAACACAAAGATATCCTTCAAGCCATGGGTAACCTTCTCCGAGATGAACTGCACGAAGTACGGCACGAGCTGATGAAGCCCAGGATCCTCGCGCAAGCTCGCATAACCCGAAGTCCGGTACTTCTCGCTCGACTCGTCCAAAAACGCATTGCAGACCTTTTCAAAGTAAAGCTGCAGCTCCTTAGACAGGACATGCTTAACCAGAGGCTTAACAGCAACATTCTCGCTCCCGCTCATAGCCGCCAGGGTCGCGTTCGCATTCGGACCCTTAGACATCAACTCAAGGTTGCGCGAATCAGCCGCAGTCGGGTTTTGTGGTATGGACGGTTGCACGCCTTCAACGGCAAGCCAATGTGCTAGAAGCAACAGAAAGCAACAAATCAGCCATCACTCCCCTTCTCCGAGATAAAAAAAACAGAAGACAAAAAACTAACCGGTAAAATTAATCTCCCTCGGCACCCTAGGCAGAGGCGCATTAATCAACTTCTCAAAATCCACCTCCTCATCCTCCACATAGAAAAGCGGTTGGCCTGGTCCCAGCGACGCCTCGCCGAACTTCAGCGGTCGCGTCGACTCATACCCGTACAGCGGCTCGACGTCTAACACACGCAATGCGAGCGCGATATCCTGTGTCGTGAGGAGCGTGCGTCGACTGTGGCGCATAAACTTCAGTGCTTCTTCGAGAACCTGCGCGATGCGGTACTCAACGTCCCGGGCGAGGGTGTCGGTTACGTCGTTGTTGAGGTTGACGATTCCGACTGACTCGGCAACATCGCGGATGTTGTCTGGGTTCCAGACGGACATTTTGGTGGTTGGTTTGCGGATCGGGTGGGTGTAGGCCGGTTATGAGAGGTGGTGGAAGAATGAGGTGTAGGTGTCGAAACTGCTGTGGCTGGGCCAAAGGTGAAGTCAGTCGATCAGATTGGGGGATGAGTCCAACCGCGAAGGGCAAGCGGCATTCTGGACGAGCGCGGGCAACAGGTAATTGGGATTTGGTGAAGCCGGGCTTGGTTGCAGGAAGCTTGAAGTGATTCCGCGACTGGAATCTGAGATGGACCAAAGGCGGTGTAGAGTCCAAACTGGTTATCTATACGCTGGACACCGATAGCATTTCTACAGTAAATCATGAATTAGTATAATCGGGAGTTTACCGCTGGTGAATGGCCTGGAAATCCGAAAAATAAAATGTTAGGTCTCGCAGCCTCATACAATGGTGTTTACTAAATTTGAAAGAGTGGCGTTGATTGGATTAACTATACAAAAGGCCATGTAGAGTCCAATGAAACAGTCTTGGACAATAATACGCCTCGCTGGTCTGCAAGAACAATTCTAAGAGGTATCATAAGAAACAGAAAACAAAAGTCGATCAGTCTTCCCAACCACATCCGCAGCTAGAGCCCCGGAATGAGCGATCACTTCTGCTCTTCCTTCTGCTCTTCCTTCTGCTCTTCCTTCTGCTCTTCCTTCTGCTCTTCCTTCTGCTCTTCCTTCTGCTCTTCCTTCTGCTCTTCCTTCTTCTCTTCCTTCTTCTCTTCCTTCTTCTCTTCCTTCTTCTCTTCCTTCTTAAGAGCAACAGTTCGTGCAGAGCCTTCCAAATCCGCAGCACTACCACCGTAAGCCTTGGGGAATTTCTCAGTCAAGCCAGGGAACTCCTTAGCGAGGTTGCCGCCGTTGGAAATGGGGTGGAATTTGCGAGTGGTGTTCTCATTAACGAACAGCTTGACGAGCGCAAACACCCAGCCCATGATGGCGGGGACATTGACGAAGTACTTCTCACGCAGCAACTCCGGGTACGCGGTGCTGAAAACCTCAATGGTCTTCTTGGTCGCAGCCTTGATGGTCGGGTTCAGGCGGAGGAAGCTAACGCTCAGGTAGTCGTGGACCTGGATCATCTGGTAGGGATCCTCGCCGTTGTAGTCGATCACCGAAGTGGCTTGGTCTAGCTTCAGTTCCTGGACAGCAAGCTCCATGAGGGCAGCGCGCCACTTGATGAACCTGCAAATTATCTATCAGCCAAAACATACATGAAACGAAGAGAAGAGGCCATACTCAGTGATGTCCCCAAAGGTATCATCAATCTTCTTCACAGCGCCATAAATATTCCAGGTAACAATCAAATCACCCTTCCCCTCGCGCGCATAGGTAGTAAGGTAACCCAACCCGCCGAACTTCGCAGCATTATAGGTGCTCTTCACCAAGGCAAGAGGGTCATTTTCCTTGCGCCATTCCAAGGCCTTGGTCAACTGCTCCTCAGCAAGCTTAACGTTACCCTCATTGGCACGCAGGTACTTAATGAGCACATTGATGGTGGGGATATCAGTGGCGTCGTGCTTCAGGGGCACCCCCCACATCTCCTGGTGGCCGGTCTTGCTCAAGATACCGGGGACGCGGTCAAACAGCTGCTCGAGGGCAGGGGTCTTGGTAAAATACTCTGGCTTGGAAGGCTCAATCTTCTTCTCTTCCTCGCCGGCTGCCTCGGGCTGGGCTTCGGACTTAGTAGCCTCGGGGGCTGCGTGCTGAGCTGGTTCCGTGCTTGTCGCAGCAGGTGTTTCAGCAGCAGCCGTGGCGGCAGAGGGTTCAGGGGCAGCGGGAGCAGCTTCAGTTGCAGGAGCAGCTGTAGCAGCGGTAGGCTCAGTGGCAGGCTCCGGTGCAGGCGCGGACTCAGTAGCGGTAGGCAGCTCGGACTTGGTGGTGTCGGGCTCCTGAGTCTGAGGGGCAGCGGCCTGGGGCTGATCCTTTTTTTCCTGGTCGGCCATGATCGGAAAATCAATTAAGGGAGACGGAAAAAGAGATACTGTGTCTAACAGGGATGAACTGTAAGAAGATGTAATTGTTATGGGGAGGGCAGAAGAGAGAAGCGTGGGATAAAAAAGAAATGGAAGATGCAGGAGCAGCCTTGAAGAAGAAAAGAACAAAACAAAACACAGCTAACTCCTGGCCCAGGGCCCAGAACAGGCGGGATTAGGCGTCGTTAATTGGCATTATTATTATACCCAAAGTCGTGCAGGACCATCAGTTTTAGTTCAGCTTCTTAATTCATGGCCGGCCGCCTTTGATTCGGTCGTACGATCCATTGATTCGCGACTTTCTTTCCCAGACTGTTTCTCCTGAGCGTGCATGCCAAGCTGTCATTCTATAGTTAGGCTGTAACGGCTATATATAGCGCCTTTCTAAACAGCCCGTTACTCTGCTACCTTAGTGGCTATTCCTCGTGTTCTTGGGTGGGTATTTGAAATACACATTCAGTTGATAACTCATCTTTGATATACCGCGGCAGATCTATCAGAAAATGAAACAAATCCAAACCAAATGACGTAAATAACACAGTATGCTGGAGAGAAAAAAAAAAAAAAGGAAAGAACAAGACATATTCATCATTCATCTCCTTGCTATCCATGACTCAAAAGCGCTGGGGAATATACAATAGGTAAAAGGAAAAAAAAATTGCAGTGATAGTCAATACTGACGGCACTTCATCTGCCGCCATTCAAAAACCGCTGCGGAATTTGCGGCATGGGAGGCGGAACGCCAGAGTTGGTGTCTTCATCGTCCTCGTCCTCGTCCATTTCATCCAACTCCTCAGGGTGTCTATCACAACCGGTTAGCATTAATACCCAACGCCTCACGTGGCAGGAGGTGGGGATGGAAAACGGGAAAGGATGGGTTGGGCACGCACGCTAGGAGTTCCTTGATATTCCGCATTTCATAATGCTTCCTCCGCTGTTTTTCAAACTGCGCATGTTTCTCCTTCGCTTGCTCAGGCGTCAAGAGCTCATCACCATTCGTCTCGTTGGCATTGTTCGCGCCAACGACGACGTGCTTGTCGCTGCGATGGGACTCATTGCTTAAGCTGCGCGCACGTGTAATCCGATCGTCAGCACCAAGATGTGTCCCGTGCGAGAGCTCCTCTTCAGGCTCGCCCAGTTCTAGGTCGGGAATATCATCCTCAGAGAACTTCTTGGAGGTAGAGGAAGACGACGACGGCTTCTTATCCTTGTCTAGCTCGTCCACGACAACGCCCTGCGCATTGATCAGACTCTCCTGCGCCTCTGCAAGTCTCATCTCCTCCTCATCCTCGGCGGGGTCATAATGCGGCGCATACGGGGTCTTAGGCTCGTCGATCTTCATCTTCGCCGTCTTTTCCTGTTCCGTCAGGTATAGGTTGGCCTCATCCCACTTAAGGCGGGGTGAGGCGTCATCATGGTGGCCGTGGGAACTGGCGAGAGAAGTGCGCCGGGAAGAGGCAGAGGGGCGACGACCGGCATTCTGGAGCGTGTTTTGCAAGGTGAGTTCCTTGGTGTCCGCAGGCGGGGAGGGGCTATGATGGACGTGGTGGACGTGGACGTCGTCATGCGAAATATGGAGGCGGTTTTGAGAACTAGAGTTCTTAAGAATACCTGGAGGCGGCGAAAATCATGCGCTGTTAGTTCGGATCCAGGTGTTGGGAGATCTTGATCTCGACCGACTCACCCTTGGGTCTCTTTGGAATTTCGGTGTTCTGCGCCATTTTTGGTCGAAGTGGGATAGGCAGCCGAGTCGTTGAAGCACTCCCTTGTGTAATCCTTCGCGGGCGTCGTAGTCAACAAAAAGAACGCCTACAATTCAGGTAAACAATCTAGAAGCAAGATTGGCAAAAGTCTTGAAAGCGCGCGACGACCTAGTTATACATATCGACTCAAGTCAGCTGAAGGTCTAACCGCAGAGCTGACATCAGGTCTTAGACACTAACCCTCCTGACAGTGGCAACCAGGTATTGTAGTCACAGTTTGCGCAGATGACCAGATGATTTGAAAGAACTTTGAAAATTATCTCAGCCTCGAAAACTCGTGACAGCCGGATACAGCGTCCTTGGAATGGAAAGATGAAGAGGGAAAAGCAGTGCCAAGACTACATGTTTGGATCGTCTGATTTGGCACGTGGGGCTACCAGGTTGACGTCACAGATGTATTAGGTAAGCTGTTTATTTAGGCATATAACCAACTATAGGGCACAAAAATAAACAAAGTGTCTGGATTAAATGTTTAATCGTCTCCAGTGCAACTCCAAAAGATCTTATTCTTGCATAATCAAAGGGTACTCCGATGGTATAAGTTCAAAGTGCCACCCAAAAGCCGGGCCTTGTATGCTGGGATATATCAATGAAATAAGCCGCACTCCGCCGAGAGAGAAATTGCCAGTACAGCTACAAGTCGAGAACGATACACAGCCCACACGTACAACTGGAAGATAGAAAGAAAACCACTGCTCCGAAATTAGTGACATGGAATATGGAATAACAGATCAAGTCATCCAACAGCTCCAAAATGGTATCAATAATATAAAGGGAAAATATAAAAAAAAAAAAAGAGAGTAGAGAATATTAAGCAATAGACTCAAACTCCTCGCGCTCACGAAGCCGGTTCCGTGCGAGCTCATCTCCCCCATTGGCTGAGAGCTGCATCCAGTGCAGCGCTAGGCACATAGTATGGGGATCTGATTTGGAGTCCTTGTCTCGGCGGTACATCATCTCCGCCTTGAAGGTATCTCTTAATAAAGTAAGTGGGAACGTCACTCGTGGGACGAGTTCAGGATGGGTGAGGTATAGAATCGCCAGTTCGCGTTGAGCAACAGAATGGCCCTCCTTTGCTGTGATGATCCACATGTTGGCTGCTTCTTTCATTGGATCACCCACGCGAGGGTGCATATCGTACATATGCGGAGGATGCCGACGGGTGAGTTCTTGGGAGACGATCTCGTCTGCAATCTCCACCATACTGTTACATACTTCATCCTTTAAGCCGAGAGCAGCCAGTCCAAATTGCAAAAATGCAGTACCACTGTCTGTCTTGTTCAGTATATCACTAGGAACGAAAGCCGATATAAACTGGAGATCGCGGAAGAGTGTCTTTGGCTTCATATCAAAAATAATTTCCCGAAGTGCCTCGACGATCTGCTTCTCGCTGGGTATAGAATAGTCGGAAGGTCGAGAATCGAAGATCACCGACTCGACAGGTGACGTCGGCGTGTGTAACGGGTCTTTTTCGGGTCGATGACGCCCATGGGGTTCGGAGAAACTGCATCGAGCATCGCGTTTCCTGTGAATGGCAGACGTACGTCTTTGATGAGGGGTGGAATCAGGGACACAGGAAGACGATGCTTGGTCATCGTTGGCAGTAGTGATTGATGCGATTACCAAGCTTCGGAGATCTCGAAGTGCATCGAGTTTGACAAACGGGTTCCCGTGACGGGAAAATATGTCTAGGAGTCGTCGAAATACCGTGCTGTAAGAGAACGGGGCCGAAACTTCCAAACCAGTTGTGTTATTTGTAGCCTCGGAGGAAACCCCCGAAGACTCCCGGCTGAGAGGATCAAGTGACCTGCTTCTTCGGGAGGATGGGACGCGATGAATTGATTGGCGAACCGCTCGCTCATCACACTCCGAGTAGAAACGCTGGATGCGAGATCGTTTCCTCATCTGCGCCTGGATTCTCTTTTGGTCTAGTACGCTGCCAAACCAAGCATCTGTTTCGGTGCCACAACTCCATACCGGTGAGCCAAGATCGCTCAACAATAGGCTTGTCAATGTGTGCCGAATGTCGTCCAGGAATGCTGTTTTCCCATGCGATTTTTGGTCAGTACGCCGTGGTGGTTGAATAGCAGTATCACTGAGCATGGACGGAGGTCGAGAATAAAAGCTAGATGCACTCGGCGCATACTGGGTATGTGGAGGGGGAGCCGACCAGAATGTGCTGCACGAGTCTCCAGTGGTGGTCGATGGAGCCCTCTCGCCGAGGATGGAAGAGGTATCAGTGCCGGCGCCTGGGGCTCTCCATCTATCAGAGTCTAGGCTCTGGAAGGAAGGCTTCAGATTCAGTCTAGGAGACTCCTGGGAGACCCTTGATGGTTCCTGTGGTCGTAGAATTGTGCTGGCTAGAGAGGATGTAGAGTGAGGAGGATCATCGCTAGCTGCACCAAACGACCGTAGACTGGAGGCAAGGCCGAAGAAGCCTCGGTTACTAGATCCTTCGTACTTGGTTCGTTCTTTGTGGAACAATTCACTCGCCCATAGTACTGGAGTTTCTGCCATCGTCTCTCCAACCAAGCGGTTGATGCTGGTTCCAACCTCATAACAGAAACGGTGAATCCGTTCTTCACCTTTGCAGAAATTGTCGATGTTATTATGGGCCAGCCACTTCCGAATTAAATCAACCTGTTCATCTGCGAGCTTGGTCGGACCTGCCTGGTTGCTGGGTGCCTTCATGACATTCATAATTTGCAGCTCAGGCTTCTGGAGGAATCCTCCGCCAAAAGACCTGGCGCTGCCACGGAACCGAGGCTCGGGTTGTGCGTACTTGTGAGCATAGGGCATGGTCTTAAGCGCAAGTGCGACATGCCTAGCTTCTTCGTAGCGTCTGGAGTTTCTCACATCAGTCATAAACCACATCTTGTTTCGAAGCCTCGCCATGGCCTTCATCATATCCTTCACCGTCTTACGAAGTCGTTGTGTATGGCGATCAAGAGCAACAAAATCAGCTTCACAGCGCTGGATAACGGATCTAGATGTTTGAAGGGAGCGGACACAGGTCGAGTGCATTGGTTCCAGTATCCAAGAATCATCGCCATGCTGGGCTGATGAGTTAGCGACGCTCCGGTGCAGCAGCCGAGTGGCATTCCACCAGTAATGCGCGCCGATAAAATCGGAGCTCTGGTGACAGTATGCCATGGCACGATTGAACCGTTCCTTAAGTGATAGGGCACCTGCTTGCGATTGGCCTTGAGACAGCTGTAGACCATATTCAGCGCGGTCACCAGCAGGATTTTCTTGAATCAGCTTCACAATGGCTGTCTGTAGCGCTTCAAAGTTGTCTTCATTTCCTAAGGTGGAAGAGTTTCCCTCATCGGCTGGGTAGTTGCCCAAAGAGTTGGGTTGGCCATCTGAAAACAGGCCCCAGACTAGTCTCATGCCATTTTGGGAAACAGTGAAGAGTGTCCATTCCTCTGCAGACGGGGTCTCTAAATGGGTATGGACGTCATGCTCGCCTTGGTCAGACAACTCAAAACGAATCTTGTCAGCCTTAGATTCCAAGGTGTTTTCGTGCAGCGAGAAGAAATGGACATCCGTTGGGAGGGGCCCTTTGGTGCGGAACGTTGGCCTGGGAGAAAACGGCACAGATGCACGATAGAAGCCTGGCTCGAAGGTGGTGGACATCACATGCTTGTCTGGTTGTGATCCAAGCGGTGAGAGGGAAATACCTGAGGATGGTGACTGGGAGCTGTACGCCAGTGGATTGGGCGTGGGGAAAAGGGAATTCAGCAATGTAAGAACGTCGGCATTGGAGAGCATCAAAAACGCCGCAGGGGAAGCTGGTCCATTATGAAGCGCTGTGGAGCGGCCCGAATGTTGAATGATCCTGCTAGTAGGGTCGCGGATATGGTCAAGCATATTCTCAACATGTTCTCTGACCCGAGGGCGAGCTATGGGATATTGATGCCTAATGATGTAGTGAGAACATTAGCAAGCCGCAATTGTAGAACGACGAATCAAACAATATGGGCAAATACGCACATAGGGCGAAGAATTGCAAGTGCCTGCGAATAAGCTTGGAACCCGACCTGGCCAAGCAGCTTCTCTCTTGCATCTTTCCTGATATAAAAATCAAGTAGAAGGTCGTGGCCCTAAAAACTTGGGTCAGCGAAAGCCGACTTGGATATGGTGGATGAGTCTGACCTCAGGATAGGTTAGAGCCCCGTAAAGGAACTTGGGGAAAAACCATTGAACGAGCAAGAAATCCAAAAAACGGTCGCGGCAGTCCTGGTGGTCGAGCTTCTGCAGGATTGCTTTGCTCAGTTGCACGACTGACTGGGGTAGCCCTGCGTCTGGATCATCCAAAAGTTCAAGTAACGCATCCACAGTGGACGCAAAGTATTCCTCGGCAACATCCGTTCTCAAAGGGTCTATCGGGTCCATATCATAGCCGGGCGGGGGCTCTACATGCTCCAGAAGGAATGCACCGGTTTGGAGGATATCCATGAGATAAAGCTCAAACTTGGGCTTTGCCTTCCAATTGCTACCTGTGGCCCATAGGGTCAGGATATGGTCGATGAGCGCGTAAGACCTGCTGGCACCATCGGCGATGAGTTTCGCGCAGACCGAGGACCACATATCCAATCGTAGCTGTGCCTCCGGGGCCTCCGAGTCCAAGGGAGCTGCATAAACATTAAACAGCAAGGTGGACAGGGGGTCCGTCCTCTCAAATGCCAAAACACGGTCTTTGAATGGAATACCAGAAACAGGGCCGGTTCTCGAATTTAGACTAGATATCCTTGAACGGGACATAGGAGGGAATGAGGGATCTCCACCGGCCTCCCAGGAGGTGACGGAGGAAGATATCAAAGTAGACAGCTGGTTAGGAGTCAGGCTGCATAGCTTTTCAAACACAAACTGGGGATCCGAGCGGACTGATTGAAGGATATCAAGAAGATCCGCCCTCGACTGAGGGCTCAGTTGGAAGAAGAAATCCGGGTTGCGGTCCAAAGAAGAGTCTCGAGGGCTCGGCCAATCCTCCCAAGGATCCAACTGATGAAGATGGCGCCGGGCTGCTAACGAACAGGGCTCCTGAAGATCAATCATGGTGTGGTAGAGAGTGATGAAATTGGCCTTGTCATCATGCTTGAGCCTATCAACCAAGCCCCGTTGAACAGCGGCTCCGAGACGGATCAGACGCGCCGATATTCCCATGGACACCTTGGTCGCATGGAGGCGCTGCTCTAATTTCTTCCTGCGCGCCTGCTTGTGCTGGTTCTGGCGATAACGACCGGCCAGCTCCTCGAAGGAAACCTTGGGGCGCTCTTCCACTGGCACGGCAGTGGGCTTCACAATAGAGGGTTGTTCATCCTCGGAAGAAATGGGTGTTGAAATGAACCGCCAACTGGAGCGGTCCGAGTCGCCAGACTCACCTGTAGTGTGACTCGAAGTCGAGTGTGGCGAGTGCATTATAGGGGACATGCTGGCCGTCGCGTCAGCACCAGGAGGTGCGGCTTCACATGGTCGGGTCGTCTTAAGAGCGGGAGGGAGCAGGTCTGATGATAAAGAAGCCAAAAAAATGTTAGGAAATCAAATGCGCAGCTAGTTCTCGCGGGAAGGGGCTGAATATTGATTGGGAGCGCCAGGAAAATCACAGCATTTATGCCCAAAGACGCCGATCTTATCTCCGGAAGGGGGAGAGAGGTATGGAGTAGTCTCGTAAACGAGGCGCAAAATCCAGAAAGAGGAAAGGGCGATTTAAATAGGGAAAGGGAAAAAATAAAAAATAAAAAAGAGGCACGCACTGCTCACAAAAGCCAGGGGGAAAGAAAGACCATCGGATTGGGCATCGAACATGATGTTGTTGCCATGGGCAGTCGCCAGTGGTGGACCGCTTGGCTTGGATGGCTCAAAATGGGGGGTGGGAAACAGTGGAGGATGGACGGCGGCCGCGGCGGCAGAGGCGACTTCCGGCTTATCGCATGGCTCCTCTAAAGAGGGCGAAGTCGACGACGGACGGATTTCATGAGGCGGCAGGTCTGGCGACGGAGGCAGCCTTGAGGGCAGAGTCGACACGATGAGGGTCTCCAGGATGATAACGCGACAGAGGGAACGGAAGTAAGGTGGAGAGGAAGAGGGAGAGGGAGAGGAGAGGAGAGGAGAGGGAGAGGGCAGCAAGTACGAGTCGAGGATGAAACAGGGAGAATAAGTAAGAAATGGGAGGCAGCGCAGGGCAAGGCAGCGCAGGGTTCTTATTGGCAGCGGTATAGAAGCTGCAGTCACCAACGCAGTAACGCAGTCGCAGAGCAGACGGGGTAAACTCCGAGAGTGCACAGCGCGACAAGTGGCGGGACGACAGCAGTTCCAAGGTCCAAGGATGCGACAGAGCGGGGAGCTGAACGGATGACTTGCAGACTGGCAGTCGAGAAGGGCGAGGGCGCGAGAAGAAGATGAACCCTCGCCGATGGGGATGCCAACAAATCGAGGGGCGCGACAACAGAGTGAGCTGGCAGGCGGTGACTCGAATCGGCCGCCTGCATCTGTCTTATCCTGGCCTTGTTCTTACGGAGTCTACGAGGTCTTCTCTGCCTGCGAGAACATGTGCTGGACTGCCAGTAGGAGTCTGATGCACTGTCTGGCTGGCCCATCTTTTAGATAATAAAATCGCCTCCTCGTGAACACTCAAGCTGACAGCCAGTGGCCCTCAGTCCAACGAGCAGTGCGAGCAGTGCAAGCAGCAGCTGAAGTGGCCCGCCAGTCGTCCAACATTGAAGAAGTGATGCGTTGGCACTGCATGCATGAAGCCTCCCCGCTGCTCTGATTTGTCGCCCGCCCTCCTTCGCGCCTCTGCTCGTCCACGAAAATCTCCCATCCAGAACTTGGAATCGGATTGCTCTGCTGTTCTCCTACTCGCTTCGTGTGCTTCGTCTGCTCTTCTCGACTCGACTTCGCATTCTTGCGCTGAAACACGATCGCCTCAGTCGAAACAGTCGTCTGCATTTAGGTTTGATTCGCCGCTTCCAAGATTCACCCCCAGATCTCCCGAGGTGTTCTACCATGGTTCTACTGTACGCTCCCGAGTGCGTCCTGTGGAATCAATCAGACTGTATTAATGGCTACTGCACGTGTCTCATTATGTCGATTTCTCCATCGCCCATTTCTCTATGTAGTAAGGGTAGATCTGCTCCTAGCTTGCGCTTGTCCCCCGCCACATTCCTTCCATCTTCGCATCGATCCATCGCTTCAACCGGCGGGGTACACTCCACGGCCTGCGCTGTGTGCCCCTCTCCTCGACAGGTAAGTACGACTCCATACCACCGAGTCGCTGTTGAATTTTTTTTTGTGCGGCCGTGTCAACCTGGTCGATATTTGGAGTTGGGAATGCAGTCTCACTGCTATACCACAATCTCGCATTTGGTGGGTCCACAGTCTCCCACCAGGGCACTGCAGTATACCGTAGTTGCAGGGTCATGACTAGTGATATAGGTCGTAGAATAATGATAGTGGAGGATTTATTCATCTTCACCCTTCGCGTCAAGCGCACTTGAACTGTCATTTGTTGTCCGTTGTCCTAGGTGCAGGCTCTAGACTACTTGCAGACCCATTTCTTGTCCGCTTCCTTTTGTCCAACCCGCGTCGCAACCAAGTCTAAAGTGTCTTTGAGTGTGCCTTTGGACACTTTCGGGAACCTGGGCAAAAACGATTAGTTGGCGACACCCAATTATTAGGGCCAAATAGCATTGCTTACCGTTTCTTCAAGATTTCGATCAAGCCCGTCTTGGTTAGATCACTTCCCTCAACAACGGTCTTGAACTCGGCCAGTTGTTCCACCGGAAACGCCCGCTTGGACTTGCCGGCGGCCACGGCATTCCCGTCCTGCATCGCCAAGGATCCCGAATTCTGATGTGCTGGGTTCCCCATGAATGAATGCAAGGTTGCACGTTGTCCCAAGCCGTTGGTCTGTCCCGGCTCTGGAACCTTTGGCTTCTGCCAGTACGACGTTGAAAACGGATCGATTGGAAATGTAATAGACGGTAAAATCGTCTCGATTTTGTAGTTCTGCAGGTCTGGGTCGGATTCCTGGTCTTGCCATTTGATGCCGGAGCATACTGGCTCAAGATCGCCCACAAGTAGACGCCGTTTGCCGTTGGCTAGGTGGTCATCTTCGTCGTCCAGAAAGCCGTCCATGTCTTCGTCTCCGTCTTCACTGCCCTCATCCTCTTCTTCAGAGTCCAGCTCTTCTCCTTCTTCGGCGTCCTCCCATTCTGCTTCGGAGTCATAGTCATAATTAACTTCAGGCAGCTCACGACGGAACGGGTTGCGCATTAGTTTAGCTCCTTTTTCTTTGGGCAGATGTTTGGTGTAAGTCCCTTGGTACGGCGGGCGGACGTCTTCCCCAAACTTTAGAGACTTCATCCTCACTTGCTTCAGGGATTCCTGCAGCTTTCGAGCAGCCTCCGAGGTTTCTGGCAGGTCGCTTAAGCTCTGCATTTGAAGCAGAATGTCTTTGACTGACATTTTCTGATATCCCCGTCGTCTTTTGTACGGAATCAGCTTAAATAACTCTGACGGGCGAAAAGCTATTTGTTCAGCAGATCCCTTGTTGAAAGACGAGTCAACCGTTGTTCGTAAATGAGCCAATGCTTCAGCATCTCTTTCAAATCTGTGTTGAGGCGCCACATAGGTATGTGGATGTAGGAAGAAGTCCGGAAACGCTCGTCTGTAATCGGATACCTTTTCGACCGTCTCGGATGGGCCAGCAGAATCTCCATCGCCGGACGGCTTCTTGGGCGAACTGCCAACGACTGAGAGAGGCTGATCTCCGGGTGTCTTTGGCTTAGCGAAAAAGGAATTCAACTTGGTTTGTGCCTGCCCAGAAGTTAGTAACTCCAAATCAATATTCGCCAAATACACGAAGAGAGAAAACAAAAGAAAATAGTGCGGTGTAAGAACTTACCCTCTCCTTCTTCAACTTCTCCTCGTCTTTCTTGCGTTTTTCTTCTTCCCTAGCAGCCTTCTCATCATCCTTGGCCTTCTTCTTCTCCTCCCGTTTTTTCCGCTCCTCCTCTTTCTCGGCATCCTTCTTTCGCTTCTCCTCCTCTCGTTTCAGTTTCTCCTCTTCCCGCTCAGCATCTCTCTTTCGTCTCTCTTCTTCCCTTTTGGCTTTCTCATCCTCCTTCCTAGCCTTCTCCTCGAGTCTCTGACGCTCCTTGGCCTCTTTTTCCTGCTGCTTGGCCTCCCGACTAGCAGGAGACAGCTTTCTCTTTTTCGCTGCAGGAGGGGATCCAGCCCCGCCATTCCCAGTCGATGGTTGTTGAGTCTGGTCCGTGTTATTACTTGACGCCGGCGGGCTCCCCGCGGTACTGGTTTGTTGAATCGGCACAGCCGCGGCTGGAGCCATGGTCACGCTGTGTTCGGCAGTCTTCATATCTAGAGAATCCATCCTATTTTCCTTATCATCGACGTATGTCGCAGCCGAGTCGTTCTGCCCTGAAGAAGGGACAGGTGTAGGTGTAGCTGTATCGGTTTCATGAGCTGATCGTTTCTGGCTCGGCGATAATTGAGTCTGTGTCTGCGTGGAGGGGAATGGTGCGGATGCCGATGAAGGTGCTGAATTGGGGTCCATCGAGATGGACACTTCCATGGTATTCGTTTTTCCTCGTTCGAGATGGGAGAGAGCGGAAGGGAACGGTTTATTTTTGGAGGTTGTGCTTGTGGTTGGGCGTGAAGAGACCACTGTCACGCGAGTGAATACAAACCGTCTGGACAAACAGCAAGAGATTGAAGCTAAACAACAATGTAATCAGACAATGACGGTGAACACTTAAGTCAACCATAAACAACAATCGAAAAGAGTGACTGGAATTGCGTTCCAATTCAACCAGGACGGAAGGAACAGGGTGGGCCGATCTTCGAGCAGAGGTCCGGACGACGCGTTAATTGAGGCACTCACGCGCCTGCCTCGCGTAGGCGCCATCACGTGGTGTATTATATAATCAAGGCAGTATAAGTTAACGTAAATCACGGGTCAGCTGGTCACCACGGGTCAACCGGTCACCCTATATTCCATATACAATATCAATATTCAACCTTGAATATCTCAACAATGAAAACCGTATTAGATCCAGTACTTAGTATATAATATAATATTATCATAAAGATATATTATCTAGAATATTTCTTACTAGAAGCTGGTATATACTTCTGTAATATAAATTACATCTGTATTTTTGGTATTTTATAGAAATTTGATATTAAAAGTTTAATATAGATTATTACTATATAAAAATTATTTTGTAGTCTTTTAATATGAATATATCCCTTATGTCTCTATATTGATACTCT